>CM034362.1:80490671-81164969 GCA_019925275.1 Mytilus edulis | reverse complement strand
AATATTAAAAAAATCTAAATCTGTTAGAGAACATATAATCTAAACCCTTTCAGCTTGTGATAATGTCAATAAATTTGACTATCCTTTACCATACACCAAGGGATATATGTTCCCCAATCAAAACTAAAGGAAATATTGATATAGTTGGTTCTGCTTTGTTTCATAGAAAAGAATGGCTGACGTAGGGAAAGATAAATGGTACTTTGTAAAAAAAAATGTTGATTCAATAAAAGAAAACTCCCCTGAATATAACCTTATAAAGATGTTTGAATGTATTAATTGTCAAAATATTGAATTATTTATAAGACATATTTTTCAACAAACAATTGTCAATTCCATGGGAACCAACGGTGCTCAGTTGTCGCCTTGTTTTATAATTTATAAGAGGTTGACTTACTTGAGAAGTATGAAATGAATCTTGTATTATCTTTTATATTCACTTTTCGCTATATTGATGATGTACTTTCACTTATTAAAAAACTTTAGTGACTATGTTGTACGCATCTTTCCTATCGTATTTGGAAGGTACTTCGGATACAGTTAAGACTGTCTTATATATTGACTTACATCTATAAATTGACAAATTGAATGAAGGCCGGTTTAGAACATAACTTTACGGCAATGGATATGATTTTAAACCATCCCAATTGTACAATTTTTATGAAGCAACATTCTTTGATACCGGATGCTGCTCTGGTGAACTTGAAATCTTCCCATTACATTTAAATAGGAATTTTCCTTTTGAAATATTTCTTGGAGTTCAGTATTTTTGTGATTTTTATATTTGATGCAATAATTTATTTTTTAATATGCATATATCATATAGAGAACGTTTATGTGCTGTATGTCAGATATCATAACCTCAATGTTCTTTTCTCATCACTTGGCGTCCGTCGTCCGTCGTCATCCGTCGTCGTAATTTTTACAAAAAATCTTCTTCTCTGAAACTACTGGGTTAAATTTAACCATATTTGACCACAATCATCATTGGGGTATCTAGTTTGAAAAATGTATGCGTTGAACCGGCCAACCAACCAAGATGACCGCCATGGCTTAAAATAGAACATAGGGGTAAAATGTAGAGTTTTGGCCTATATCTCTAAAACCAAAGCATTTAGAGCAAATCAGACATGAAGTAAAATGGTTAATCAGGTCAAGATCTATCAGACATGGAGTAAAATTGTTAATCTATCTGCCCTGAAATTTTTTAGATGAATCGGAAAACCCTTTGTTGGGTTGCTGCCCTTGAATTGGTAATTTTAAGGAAAGTTTGCCGTTTTTTGTTACTATCTTGAATATTATTATAGATAGAGATAAACTGCATACCGCAATAATGTTCAGCAGAGTAAGATCTACAAAAAAGACAACAAGATCAAAATGGTCAGTTGACCCCTTAACGAGTTGTTGCCCTTTATAGTCAGTTTTGTCAATTTTTCGTCAATTTTTGTAATCTTTTACAAAAATCTTCTCCTCTGAATCTACTGAGACAAATTTAACCAAACTTGTCCACAATTATCTTAAGGGTATCAAGTTTTTTTTTAAATGTGTCCGATGACCCGGCTTGCAAACCAAGAAGGCAAATGGCTAAATATAGTACATAGGGTAAAATGCAGTTTTTGGTTAAAATCTCAGAAACCAAAGCATTTAGAGCAAATCTGACAAAAAAAATTTGTTAGTTACGTCAAGGTCTATCTTCCCAGAAATTTTTAGACCAATCAGGCAACTTGTTGTTGGGTTGCTGCCTCTGAATTGGTAAATTTAAGAAATTTTTTTAGCTTTTGGTTATTATCTTGAATATTATTATAGATAGAGATAAACTTTTAACAGCATTAATGTACAGCAAAGTAAAAACTACAAATAAGTCAACATAATCAAAACTGTCAATTGACCTCTTTAGGAGTTATTGCTCTTTATAGTAAATTTTGAACAATTTTCATAAATTTTGAAAATTTTGTAAATTTTAAGAAAAGATTTTAACTACTGGGATAGGTTCATAGGTTCATTAGATAGAGATAATTGTAAGCAGCAAGAATGTTCTGTAAGGTAAAATCTACAATCACATGATCACCATCACCAAAACACAATTTTGTCATGAATCCATCTGTGTCCTTTGTTTATGCTATACGCACAGACCAAGATGAGCGACACAGGCTCTTTAGAGCCTCTAGATTATGGTCACGCTTTGTTGAAAAAAAGAATCCCAAATTTTTGTACACATACATCATGTACATTCTGCGCAGGAAGTTTAGTTGAGAAATTATCAAATCAAGTCAAATTTCCGTTACGAGTAGGAGTGTTTCCTTTGCAAGTAAAGGTATATGTAAGAAATGAAGATTGCTGGTGCTACTTTATACATATATGTGTTTTAGTATTATATCAAACTAATGGAAAGGAGTACATTTTTTCGCCGATATTTTCCGGAACACTAGAGTAACCCCAGTTTGTAATGGGGTTCGTGTTACTCAGTGTTTAGTTTTATAGTGTTTTGTGTACCGTTGTTTGTCTTTTACGTCTTTTTCATTTTTTGCAATGTTGTTGTCAATTTAGTTTTGACTTATGGTTATGAATGTCTCTTTGGTGTCTTCCGTCTCCTTTCCGGATTTTAAAGCTGATTTAACGATAACATATTCATGTATGATACTTGGATAGATTCGAATATTAAAATGATAGTTTAGTTTGTTCTGACCTGTGTCCATGAAACACCAATTACTATATATAATATTTTTCAAATGAACTAAGATTTTAGAAACCAGTTTAAAACATTCAATTACAGCAATGACTTAGAGACAAATAACATTATCATACAACGCTGTTGGTCATCAATCATGTTAATGTCAAACTTGATATTAGACAATTAAATAAATGTAATTTTTACTGGATTTTATTAAAGTATTGAACAGACCGACAAATACTTAAGCAAGCTATATAAGCTCCAAATACTGAATAAATGATAATAAAATAATATAAAGATACTCAAATAACAATAAAATAACCCATAACATCTGTTAATTTATTTGAAATACTAACCTTGTTACAAAATTAAGTGATAAATGCACGAGAAAACGATTTTTTTTATGTATTTACAATATTTGCAATAACTCACTGCTTTTACAATTCAAATATTGAAATGCAAGAACCAGATGTGAATTTGAATTTCAAAGTACTGCATTGATTCCGATATGCTTTACAAATCCAGAGAACAAACAAGAAGGGTCTTGAGTTTGTATTGTGTGCAATACAACATGGTTTTGGAATTCTCTGTCGTACCATCTATTTACAAAATTGTTTAAGATATGACATTAAAAAACACTCTGATTTGCATCGAGCAAAAATCGTTAATAAAATATACAAAGAAAGTATGAAAACATGTCTCAAAATCATACCAGGTCTCTTTATGTTTTACTTTGAACTTTTGTTTTAAATA
Source organism: Mytilus edulis (assembly GCA_019925275.1). Classification (NCBI taxonomy): domain Eukaryota; kingdom Metazoa; phylum Mollusca; class Bivalvia; order Mytilida; family Mytilidae; genus Mytilus; species Mytilus edulis. The sequence goes on along the minus strand of CM034362.1, from coordinate 81,161,545 downwards.
CATACACGTGTGTAACGTAATGGTCTTTGTATATCTATATAATGACAGAAAGCAACCATTTCGTAAGACATAATTGGGTGAAATATGTTTATGTCCAGGACATCATTTGATGTATTTTACATACAACTGTAATGCGTATGATTGAGTAATATAAACCTATCAAAACAGTTGGTGATCACATGTGCTACATCAGTGTTAGCTTATTCTGTTCCACATATGGCAACTGTCATGGCACTTATGGTCTCATTTGGTGACGGCATGTGAAGTTATCTTACACTTCTTAAGGTGGTACCCAAAACCCTGACTTAAATTAATTTGGCTCATTTAATTTTTATAATATTTTGACAAAGTATTTACTTTGACCCTTTGACAAAAATAATTATTTTTTTAAATTTGAACCAACCATTTTATCTGAAAAATTACACTGGTTATATAGCAGTTTGACAAACCCCAATTTTGATCATTGAGAATATTAATATTCCTTTAACAACACATCGTAATTTAAACGTTCAGTTGATTTTACAGAGTCATCTCCCTGTAGTGTTAGGTACCACCTTAATTAACCTTTTTTTACACATCAACGATAATGATATAACACATGACAATCCATTTCACAAAAATAACTTATGAGAAAACACACTTGTATGTTAAGAACATGAGATATTGCGTCGAAAAACTAAAACAGATTTATTTGTGCTTTGCGTAAAAATAATTTTCGGACTCAGAAACCCCAACCCTGGCAGGTTTCATCTGAACTTGACCTCATTTTCATGATTCATTGGTCATGTTAAGTTTCCCTCGTTAGATCATCTTCTGAGATACTATAAGAATGTGTCAACTATGTATGCTGTGTGGAATAATTGTAAGGGAAACATGTCTGTCTGGCAAGATTTATCTGCTTGTCTACATTTTTATGGTTCATTGATCAATGCAATGATTTTATGTTAAAGCTGGTTCTTCGATTTATAAGGAAAAATATCAGTTAAATTTGAAGTGTTTATTATTTATAAAGTAAACCTATCTGTCTTGCAAGGTTCACTAGACCTTGATCTAATTTGCATGGTTCATTTGTTGATATTCAATCATTACGCTGATCTGTTTATTGAAGGGCAATATATGTGGTTTGATGGCCAATGAAACAACTCTCCATCCAACTCTATTTAGTGTATGAATAGATTGTACGGTGTAACTAACTGTCTGTCTGACTTGGTTTATCTGACCTCAAACTCGACATCATTTGTATGGTTTATGCATAATTTTAAGTTTTTGTGAAATTTGTAAACAAAACCTTTATCTTAAAGGTTTTGCTCCTCCATTTTTTTATTTTTTGCCAGATTTTCGGAATCCTCTGGTTTCATCCATGTATTGTCATTAAAACATTTTGCCCACTAGCCCCTACTTTTCTTTTCATAATTTTATTACATAATGTTTAAAAAGCCATATTTTAAAATTTTATATAACTATTGCTATTTTTTCATTTTTTTTTAAACAAATAAGTGCCAATGTAAAATATATGAAAAATAGAGAGAGAATTATTTCCCGCCAAATTTTCAATGGCTTATATCTCAAAAAAGAGCACACGAACCCTCCATTTTTCTCTACTTTTTTCGTTTCTTTATTTATATACTATCAATTCATAATAGTCTTTTAAAAAGCTTGTTATTTTTTAACAGAGTAGCGAACATCCTTAAGGACTATCAACTTCAAATCGATCTGTGTAAGTAAAGCAAGCAGTATAGAAATTCAAACATGGTTCGAGTTCCAAGAAAAACAAAACTATTCAGAGGAATCCCTACACACTATATACTGTTATATATAATTCACCCGAATTTTGACAAATACATGATATAGTGGTTACTGATGTACTGACTTTAGCAGTCATTAACAGCAAGGATAAACAAAAAACTGACAACCAAACATAGACAACAGAGAAAAGCAAACTTTCATGAAGGACATAATACAAACATCAATGTTCTTTACTCCTTCATGGGTGATTTTTGGACTACATTTTAATTTCCTGTAGAAATAAAAAAAAATAGAAAAGATTACACAGGTCAACAAAGGCATCACACTTATATTTTTTGGTTTATAAAACAAAAAAGCTAATTATGTCTGTCGTTTGTTAATGTGGATCATACGTGTTTCTTGTTTGAATAAAAGACTTAGTGTATATGAAATTGATATATGAAGACCTTAATAATAGATATACGAAGTGCTGAAGTCTCAAAAATTCATTATCAATCTGATTTATCTGGAATATTCAAAAATTTGGTCAACAATTTCCACCAAAAATAGTAAAGAGTCGATTAAGCCATTTAGATAACAACATTTGGTGTTTTTTAACTACGTGTAATCATTCAATTTTGATATAAGCCTTTATTAGGGATGTCTGCAAAGCACTTATTTTAGAGTGAACTTTCATTTGTCAAGAGAAAATTGCGTATATTCATACATTTACCCATGTCCTGTTATTCGATTGAAGGCTATGTAGTCAATGAAACAAGCAAATTGATTGCGCAGACTACAGTCTTTAATACGGAAATACAGTACTTTCATTATCAGTAGTGTTTTGTATACAATACAATGAAAGTCTGGATTTTTTTTTCCTTCATGTATCTCTTTATACATGCCTGTCTTAAAACGACGATCTCTATATCTATTTCAATAATACATAGTTATTCAAATAAATTATATATACTTAAGTCCTGCAACAAGTAACGTGATCAAAGTGGATGAAACAAATATTATCAGGCAAACCCAGAACAAAACTTTATCAAGAGCTGATATTGCTTCTTTCCATGTAACACAGACTTCTTCTCCTTCTAAACATAGACACTCATGATTAGCAAATGTAGTTAAACACCCCCTATCCAAACACATGGAATTTTCAGGTTCGTTTTGTTTTCGGCACTTTTTTGTGAGTGTTTTTAATATGTAATATACTGATTCATCATCGGACCGATGTGCACATCCGGATTCTATTGCTGAAATGATAACAATCACAGTTCCGATAAATATTTGTAGCATGATATAGATAGAAACAATCGGAATAGATTCTGAACTTTGTGGTAACGCATCACTGATAATCGTTAGAAACACAGCAAATGCTAACCACACTGTTATAACATATCCTATGCGTTCCCCTGTGTCAACCGGTATTTTGAATGTAAAAATATCCAGTATTGAAAGTAACAAGATCGGTATGATATAATTCATTATAGCGTACAATGATTTTCGTTGAATCATGATTGTAAACCGAACTTTCGTCTCGTGAGATTCCGCGAGATTCACGGCAGATGACGATACTATTTTCCATTCCCCATGTTTCTGTAGATCATCGGCCAATACTATTCCCTTGCTTCCTTGTATTATATGAACATCTGCACTAGACAAACTCCACGCCTCAAAATCTAAATGACAAGTCTGCCTATCAAAAGGGAAGTATGTTGAATCAATATCGCATTTAGACTTAAAAACCTGGAAGGGCCTCCAATTTACCAATCCATTTGAATCAATATACACCGATATGAATTTCGAACCGAGCTCATCCAGTTTTGAAAATCCATTTTGTAAAGATATATCTGGTTTCCATACGTCGCCTTGAGGATAATATATATATCTTAGCCCTCCAAAACTTGAGGGTGTCCATGCCAACAATTCATCTGTCCATTCAATCTCAAGCCAACCGGTAGTGGTCAGTTTCTGTTGGATCTCGTCCACTCCTGATATTCCGTAAATTGTAAAAATGACGTGAACTGATAACGGAACCGACTGATTTCTGCTCGGTCTTATGAGCTTGTTATAATTGTTAGTAGTGAACAAATGTGTATATAAATTTTGAACATCCATGTTGGTCTGTGAAATGACTGATCCATATAGAAGTGTCAATGAAGTTATTAAACACCAGGTAAAATACATTTTTCTTAAACTATTGAATTATCAGTTTAAGTCAAAATTGAAGTACACGTCCAGTCGTTATTGAGTTCGAAGTAGTTTAGATTCTGTGCTTTCGGATTATTATGTCCCTGAAAATGACATCAGCTCTCTATGGGTGATAAAAATCCGATTTTAACAAACCAAATTGATTTTTCTCTAAATCAGTGTTTTTAAGTATCCTGTTATAAATTATGATACTTGTAAAATATCAAAACGCTGAGAAAATTAACTTCACGAAGTGAATGCATTGTCTTAAATCTGTTACATTACATTACGTCTTTGTTTGAACATCTTTTCTTATAAATGTCCTGCATTGGTTTCATTGTCTTGAACTGCCAATATATAAGTATTGTTCATCCGCATAGCAATATTTACGTTAACATATTTGATATGAATAATTGTTCTCGAAATAATTGACAATTCTTTCTTCAATTGTGTTATAAAATTTCAATCAAGTTAATGACATTAAATAATATCATAGCATTTCTTCTAAAAACATGTGAAACAACGACTACTTTACTTTAATAATAGTTTTCGTGTTGTAATGTACCTGTCTTGGAATAACTGTGTAGTGACATATATTTATAGGTTTCATGACGTAAAAGAATTAGATATCGCTAAAGCTCATGTTATTCAATTTCAGTATAATTATAAAGAAGCATTCGGCGAGTGTAGTGTTACCGTTTGATTAATTGACACTGTTAGGGATGAAACCCATTAACACGAAATAAAAGTGAGCTAGCATTATGTCAGTATATTACTTGCTAAGGTACAATCACGTATCGCATGGACATGTTATCGTCCTGAATATGGATATAATACTTTCAAATTTCTGTATTTTAATGAATATCAATATTAAATTTGCATACTGTTTTGCAGTTTATATCATTCTAAACACCTAGATGTTAAAATCACGATTGCATGCAATGAACGTGGTTGAATATGTAGTTGTGACTTTGGTGTGCTTGCTGATCATTAAATTGATATGTGTAGATAAATAGTTTTGTTATACGTTTTGTTTTTTTAGTTTATTTATTAGAAATAGGACTGGTGACCTTCTAATGAAGTGCACGGAAGCGTACGTGTCGTCATAGTATTTGCATTTTGACAGATTTGAAAACAAACAATAGGAATTTTATCTAAATGAACCCGAATCTGTATGAATTGCATATAAAAATAAAACAAAAGTAGCATATACAGTCAGTGTGACACTTCTACTTAACCAGACCTGTTACTATATTTACTTCGTTTCTATCTTGTATTATTGAGAACAATTTATTATATATTTATGATTCAAAACTTTTAAACTGCACAAGTAAATGTATCAAGAAATTTAAGCTACATGCGTTTTATTTCATAATAATTACATTACATGTATGTTTCCTTATTATTGGTTATTATGATAGACTAACATCAATCTCTCGTTATTCTGAAATCAATCTTCATTTCCAAATAAATATAAATTTCATGATGAAATAAGATTCTACAATAACGTGCACATGTAAAGAAAAGAAAAACTTGATATAAATCGTGTTTTCATGGTCCTAGCGATTAAATGTGATTATAAGTATCGAATACTTCTTTAAGTAATTCTAAAGGATTGTAAAGCGTTGTCCGTGTGCACATTTGTATAATGAAGCGTTTTATTCAAAATGTACGATCAACGCTTTGATAACTATTTACACCACAATAAAATTACAAAAGAACCTATCAATTATTAATTATAACAAATGAATACATCAATTTTCTACTAGACGTAAAGCTAGCAACAATCAATCAATTGTAGCATAAATCAGATACATTTGCATAACGTATTCCCGTTGCTGAACTGATATCTTATTTATTTGTTGTCTTAGTTATTTCTGGTCACTTAATTTGTAGTTATCAATCGTTTCTTGGTTCATAACGCGCAGTCTTTAATTTTTTTACGGAAGGTTGTGTAGACTGCCTTTTCGTCTTTAGTTCATGTCTTTCATTATCTCTTTTCGTTTTTTTTTCCCCGCTTTGTATATCCCACCTCTTTTTTGTAACTTTAATTCTATCTCCTTTTGTTCTTTTGTTCTTTTGCATATTTAGTAAATTATTTTATGATTTATATTTGTTACGAACTTTTTATTTCTTATCTTATGGGGTAAGATTAATGGGGTATATTAAAAATGTTAAAGAAGATGGGGTATAATGTGAAAAGTCACTATTATTTATGCTACTGACTCACCAAGTTGTCTTCATCTGTGTCGGGCGCCCTGAAACCAAACTACGGAACATGCTTATATACGGAACTTAACAAACTCCCCTTCTTTCTTTTGAAGTAGCTAACTGTTCAATAATGTTGTCAATAAACGGTAGATGTTCAATTCCTTTGAACTCATTAATATAATCCACATAGTCTATGTACACTGTTTACAAATCTGGCTTTAGAAAGTTACTCATCCAAACACCTGTTCCCTAAGACACCATCTTGAAGTGCCCTGAGTCTCCAGATAATATTTTGCACTGAGCTTCTATTGGTTTTTTGTCATAAATCTTTCTTTCTATTTCAACTCCTTGTAAAAAAGCAGTTTTAATGTCCATTGTTCGTGTTTTCCAACTTCTTTGAGCTAGAATAGCTAGAACTTATCTTAGGAAATCTGTTCCACACGTGGGTGAATCTTTCGGTATATCATCTACTTTGAATTCTTCAAATCCTCTGGCAACTAATCTTGCCTTATGTATTGTTCCTTCTGAGGTGTCCTTCAAACTACATATCCATCTCGTAGAAATACACTTTTGACCGGTATCTGTGCATTCTTCATAAACACTGTTGTTTTTCCATGAATTTAGTTCTTTTAGTTTAGCTTCCCTGAAAGATACATCTTCAAAAATCATAACACTCTCACCATCAGATCTAGGAAGTTCTACTTCTGGAGCAACATTTTCTAATTCCTCCAATTTACTCAAATCAACTGAAATTTCTGCTCCTATAAGTGTGTTAGGTTCCAAGTATTGCAAGTTAAACCAGTTCTTATTACTACCCGTCACCTTTCCCGCACGTCCAGTGACCTTTGCAACACTATGTTCACCACTTTCAGCATTTCTATATTTCACTGTTTGTCCTATTTTCATGTCTGCAAGTTTAGGTCGTTCTGTTTCTGCTATTGCATTTTCGACTTGTTCTTCATTATTTGCATTATCGACTTGTTCTTCATTATTTGCATTTTCGACTTGTTCTTCATTATTTTCATTTTCTACTTGTTCTTCAATATTTGCATTTTCGGCTTGTCCTTCATTATTATCAATTTCAATTGTTTCAACATTACTATCACTATCGTTTTCATTCTCCATGTCACTGTCACAATAACTTACAAATCTGTTTTCCTGAATTGGCATTGCCTTAGAAATATTCCTCTTTGCTTCTTTTTCTTTTTCAGAATTATTAGTATTTTTGTTTTGTTCTGTTTCAGGTATTGTTGATACCTTAGTTAAGCTGCACAGATGCACTCTTACAAGCATCCCACCATGTCTTACAAAAACAACAGCTCCATCCTGTCCAATCACAATGCCAAGCCCTTTCCACTCTTTGTTATCTGGTCTTTTATAGGAAACTTTATCACCTGTCTGGTAGGATATACCACTTGGACGAGTTTGTTTTTTTAATGCTCTGCGGATTCTTTCAGAACATTCACTTCTAGTGAAAGCTGTTCTAGCTGAGTGCAAGGTCTGAATATGTTTTCCATCAATTTCACTTATATTGGTACCCTCAAGTGCAGGCAGCTTATCTGTTAAAACACTAGGCAGGTTTGGATTGCGTCCATAAACTAACTGGTATGGACTATACCCATGTTCATTATCTAAAGCATTCTTTGCCACGAAAGCCCAACTTAAAGCAATGTCCCAGTCACAATTATTATCTGCTTTCAATTTGAGTAATGTGTCCGTAAGAGTTTGATTATGCCGTTCTAGAAGCCCATTACTCCAAGGACTATAAGCTGCAGTAATTTTCACTTCAATGTTAAAGTTCTCTGCCATATCTCGTACTTCATCATTATTTAATTCACCGCCATTATCACTGTAAAGACGTCTTGGTGAACCATTTATTGAAATCCAAGATTCCAAAAATTTCTTTACAAATTCTGATCCTTTTTTTATTTTCATTATACTCCTTGCACTAAAGCGTGTGAATTCGTCAATTATATGAAGATACCATACATTGTGTCCTAGCTCATGCAGATCAACTGCTACTGTTTCGTTAAACTCTGTTGCCAATGGCAGTCCAACCACCGGTCTCGAACTTGGTCTTTTGTTGGTCATACAAATTTCACAATTTTCACAAACTGATCGTAAAAGATCTTATGTATCAGCATTGTTCATTCCAGCCTTATTAAGAAGTTTAGATAAACGGTTAAATGTTGCATGTCCAAATTGTTTGTGTACTTTAACCAATGTCATACGTTTTCTCCGCTGTATTCATTTCATCTGTGATATTAAGTACGTTCTCCTCTACGTTAACAGGTTAATTTTGTATTTCAGGTTTTGTTTTCACAATATTTACACAATAATGTCCACTAGATGTGAACTCCAATTCCACCGGTATGTTAAACATGAATGCCCTATGATTCTTTAAGTCCAGTACAGTACCAGCCTTCTTCAATGATGCCTCACTGAGTAACAAAGGGATATCAGCTTTTACAATTTCAGTTTCAATTTTGCAATTGATACTTCCTATCTGAGCAGGTATAGTGGCACGCATAAAAGAGTTAACTACTTTTCCATCACCAAACTTAAACGCTCTACTACTTGTCACTGTAGTAATGTCCCCAGTTCTCTCTAAAAGCTGTTTAAACCAATTCTCCCCACACACAGTACGAATACATGTAGTGTCTATGATTGCTGAACATGCTGATTCAAGTACAGATATTTCACTGACAGGTGGCTGCTATTTTGTGAAAAGCATTATATTGCAATTCTCTACAATTTCAATTTCAGACTCAACTAAATTAACAGAATTTACTTTGTCAGGACAGTCCTTGGCCCAATGAAAAACACTCTGGCAGATAGCACATTTTGTTCTTTTTCCAAACTTGTTTAACGGATTAACTTGATTTACCCCCTTTATTTTGTTGTGTATAATATACCGGTTCTTGTTTTATTGTTATACTTGGAACATTACCAGTAATTTCTGAAGGTCCAGACATTTGCTCACCAAATATTCGTTGCAATGCTGACTTCATAGAGGTGTATTTAACATCACTAGATGCTGTTAAGGCTAGTTGTTTGTCTCTGGAAGATAGGCCAGCATTATCTAATAGTTTGAAAGCAAGGACAGCTTCTGCGAGTGTCATATCATATTTTTTAGATTTGCTATATCTTTTGTCGAATTCAATAATGTAGTCTGACATTGACAAATTTTCAGTTTCTACAAACGTATCATAATTTTTGTAAGCTTCGTATGCTTTGTCCTTATCATCTCGTAAGAACGCCTTGTCCAATTGTGTTATCAGTTTTGCCATGCCGTCTGCCTTGGCCAGTCGGCAGCCGGGACATCAATAGCCACGTCCCATGCATTTCCCGTACGTGTAAGTGAAACAGCAAGTGCTTGTTTGTCAACTTTCAAATCAGTAACTAATTGCCAGACGGAAATTTCATTCTTCCATGTTTCGTAAGTCCTTGACCTCGGGTCAAACGTAGGTGGATTCTTAAAACTTGTTGCCTTTATGATCGCTATGCTCTGCTACCATGAAAAGTCACTATTATCTATGCTACTGACTCACCAAGTTGTCTTCATCTTTGTCGGGCGCCCTGCTCGAACTCCATGTGAATCAAGGATAATAATTCCCGCTACTTGCGGGTCGGACTAAAAACCAAACTACGGAACATGCTAATATACGGAACTTAACATAATGCAGTAACCAAACAACAAAACAAACAAGCTATTAAGGTATATTCATGGTATACCGCCATCACAGTACACAATCAGTATATTTATTTGCCCAAATCTGCAAATGTGGAGACAGATTTGCAATTTAATAGTTAACTGTTTATTTATATAAAGAAAACTTGGTGATGAATTGTATTATTCAAAATATTTGAACAAATATAATTTTTTGTTGTTTTTAAAATCATTTTTTTAAATAAGCCATTTAAGGGGAGATAACTCTTTAAGTAAAAAAAATATACTGGACTTATAGGGAAATTTTTTTATTTTTACTTGTAGCAAGAAAACAAGTTCGGTGTCACCATTTTTTCTTTTTCTTTTCTTTAAACAGATAATAAAATATATCTCCTCACAATTTATTTCAAAATTCTTTCTCATAGAATTTTTTTATGCACACAAATGTCTATTTTCATGCACAATCTATTAATCAAATTTTGGCAATTTTCAACGACTGATAGCTTGAAAAATAGCACGATGACCCATACTAATTCTGTCTAAAAAAAAGTCTATACAATTCTAACAGGAAAAGGAAAGATTGTATTACAAAGTTTGTTACAAACAACTAAAATAGTATTACGTTTTTGTGGATAATCGTCAATTTTTGGCACATGGCTTAGTGCAAAATTATAGAAATAAGGTCATGGTATAAATGTGCTGTATTGTTAAACAACCGTAAAATTCCCCTAATCCAATTTCATCATAGTTGTGATTTGTTTAACAGTATAAACGGAGATCAATGACAGCTAACGTACTAGTTGCTTAAAGTTATGCAAGATGTATAACGATTGAAAATTAGAACATGTTCGGTTTAAATCTATAATCTATAATCCCCATTACCCTTTGAAAAACAAAAACATAATAATTAGAAACTTCAAAAAGTTCGTGACTTAGTACTTACGTTAAGAATATATAATCTTAAACTACATTTCAAACTTTGACAGTCAGCTCTATGAAACATGCAGGCAACACAGCTGTGGGTAATTTTCTCTCTGTTTGGGATAGCTAAATTGCAGAGTAATACAGATGTTCAGAGCCTGCTAACACAGCTGTTTACAACTAATAACTATAACACGTTGATAAGGCCAAGTACCAACCAATCGGCACCAAAGGAGATTGATATCAACTTCAATCTATATGGAATAACAGATGTTGATGAAATTGAACAAAAATTAACAACGACAGGATGGCTGGAAATAACATGGCAAGACGATCTGTTGACATGGACACCAGCCTCTTATAATGAAGTAGAAAAACTGTATTTGCCGCAGGGTAATATTTGGAAACCTGACGTGTCATTGCAAAATGGATTTAGCGAGTTGGAAGAACTAGGCTCTAAGTTTATTCAAGTTTATGTCCATAATTCGGGCTTTATTATGTGGAGACCTTTTCAGGTATTTGAGACTAAATGCGATATGAATTCCAAATACTTCCCTTTTGATGAACAAAAATGTCATTTGATTTTTGTGTCATGGAGTCATGCATCTGACGATATAACGTTAACACAGTCCAGTAACGGTATAGAGCTTTCTGAAGAATTGAATGGTCATGGTGAGTGGGAAATTACTTCCTCGTCTGCCACAAGTGATTTAGATGGCTTTATATCAAGAGTAAAATTCACAATTGTAATTAAACGAAAACCTTTGTATACGATAATGAATATCATTCTACCAATTATTTTGTTGGCGTTGTTAGACATCTTTACCTTTAAGATTCCTGCGGATACTGGTGAACGTTTAGGCTACACAATAACTGTATGGTTATCATTTGCTGTATTTCTGACCATCGTCTCAGATTCTCTGCCCAAAACCTCGGACTCAGTTCCAATCGTATCAATTTATATTATGATACAACTGTTCATGGGAACATTAATTGTTTTGATATCGACAGTAGAAGCTGGCCTTGTTGCAAATCCGGAAAGTGTACCAGTGTATAATATTCTGCGATTTATTGCATTGCGGTTGCGTCGGAACAATGTAAAATCGTCTGAGGATATGGTGATGAAAATAGATCCGGAAATATTAGAAGTCACGTGGAAAGAAGCCATCACTGCAGTAGACACGTGTTTGTTCTTGATTTGTATGGGGATCTTTTTGATTACTACTATTATTTGTTTTTTGATTGTTGCAATATAACATGTATAAGGAGACAATTGATTGCTTTAATAAAATTATTGTTATAGTTAGCGGAATAGTAATTTGACGGCTTTATTGTGTATAACAGTAAAACAAACCTGCAAATATCAAACGACATCGAACAGATTTCTTGGAACTTTGTGAAAATATTTTAAAAACCATGTTTGGTCATAAGCTTAGACAATCTAAAAAAACTTTTTACAGTGTTACTGTATAATAATAAAAAAAAATACGTGACACTTGTAAAGTTTGGTCCTCAATGCTCTTCAATTTCGTACTTTATTTGGCCTTTTTAACTTTTTTGGAGTCTGTCGTAAATACAAAATTTAGTCCTGGTATCTATGATGAGTTTATTGTAACTGCAGTTTTATGTTTGGTGAAATGAGAGGTGAAATGCGTTAAGATACAAAACAAAAAGATGTGGTGGGATATCCTATGAGACAACTCTCCACCACAAGAGACGAAATGACACAGAAATTAACAACTATAGGTCACCGTATGGCCTTCAACAATATGTAAAGCCCGTACCGCATGCGCATGGTCAGCTGTAAAAGGCCCCAAAATCACAAATTTGACTAAATTCAAACGAGAAAACTAACGGCCTAATCTAGGTACAAAATATGATTGTAAAACAAATATGCAACTAATCAACAAACGACAATCACTGAATTACAGGCTTCTGACTTGGGACAGGCACATACATACAAAATGGGGTGGATCTAAACATGCTAGCAGTGGTGTAATAGTTTAACATAACAGTTATCAAAGGTACCAGGATTATAATTTAATACGGCAGACGGGCGTTTCGTCTACATAAAACTCATCAGTGTAAAAATTTAACGACACATTTTAAAGAAAAAAAATTCTTCTTCAAATAATAGAACCATCGCATTCAGTATTTGGGGCTGACTCTGGTATCCCTTTTTTTTTAGTTCGGACAAAACTTTAAATCCAGAATAAAAAAACTTACATGTTAAGGTTATCAGTGAACTGATATTCGCCTCAGTTATCATTATTAACAATGATATTGTCATTTTAGGATTAATTTAAGAAAAAACATCAACATATATACCCCTATACCCATGTTTCTGAAACTTCCTAATTTTGCCGATACTAGCATGTAAAAGATGCATATTTGAGTTGCCAATTCTTTCTAGCCTATGGTTCAATTTTTTTTAAATGTTTATAATATGTATATCTTGGCCGAGTTTATCAATGAGAGAAAAACAAGAATAATTTAACTAAAGGCTTTTTAGGGTATAGTGTTGATTATCCCCTTAACTAATGCTTGATGTGATTACGAAGAAAAGATTCAGTTAAAACAGTCACCGAACGTTGTGTTTATAAGGCGGATATTTGGACTGGTCTCTATCCTCTGTTTTCCATGTATCAGATACAAGGATAACATAAACAAAACTGTATATTGTTTCGGAGAAAACCAGCCTAGCAAATTATTTCCCTCATGTCATTAGTTAAATAAATGGTTATATAAATTGAAAATTATATTGAAAAAAAACTACACATGAAAGCAATAAAATTGACGGCAACTTGAAAATAGATGAATGTACAAAATCTGTCTTTAAAATGAAACTTAATAAAACATCAGGCATTTGATGGTTTCCAATTGAATTTTATAGATTTTTTTGGTCCAACTTACAAAACTTCGCTGTAGATGACTTTAATCATTGTTATAAAAAAAAAAGAATTGACAGATTCACAAAAATTAGGATGAATTACCTTTATTTACAAGAAAAACCGACCCATTAAATTAAGATAGGTATAGACTAATTACCTTATTAAATGTAGATACCAAAATTATAGCATATTCTCCTGCATAAGACTTAAACCAATATTGCATAAAATTGTTCATAGTGATCAAAACCGTTATGTAAAAAACAGATATATTGGATTTAATATTAGACAAATCCAAGATATTACTCGGAAAATTCAATGAAGATGGGAATTTATGATTGTTTTTTAAGAAATTTGGCTTTCAGAAATCTTTTCGAGGTTGATAAATACTTTATATACAGATATAAAAGGTGAGCATTTAAATAATAGTTGGATTTCAAGACCCTTAAGCAATATAACTCTTCCGTGAGTTCTATAATTTTCTTATTGCTATTGAAACCTTTAGCAAGTAGTGATACAAATAAAAAAAATAAAGGTTTTCAAATTAATCTTCACAACAAAACCTATACTTTAAAGTAAGGCCAGCTTGCAGATGACACCACTTTTTTAAATTCAAAACAAGAAGTTTCATTAACTTTCAATATTATAGAAAGATGGATTATTTCATGCCTAATTTTAACCGAAATAAAACAATAATTCCCCGACATGATAAAATGAAACACGATTCAAAACTGGAAAACCAAAGCTTGATTCATGTACAAAAAAATAAACGATAAAGATATATCAAAATCAGCAACAAACGATAATATCTAATTGAATGCTCCTGACAATTTGGGCTGTGCATCATATGCAAAACATATGTACTTTGTGCATAAGGAATAGATGTTTCATTGTATCTACTTTTTTTATCTTAAATATATCTAAATTACAATTAATTATAAAACAATAATTTCTTAAAAGTTAGAATAACATCATCGGATTAGAATGCGGAATGATCCTGTATCTAACATTCGGTTTACACTTGTTTGAAAGTTCTTTCGTGATCCTTGGTCTTGTCGGATTAATGCTACCTCCTTACTCTCTGTTTGAAAGATCGTTCGTGATCCTCTGATCTTAACGGATTAAATGCTTACCTCCTTACTCTCTGTTTCAAATTCTTTCGTGATCATCTGGTCTTGTCGGATTAATGCTTACCTCCTTACTCTCTGTTTGAAATATCTTTCGTGATCCTCGGTCTTGTCGGATCAATGCTTACCTTCTTCCGTTAATTCTTTTTCTGTTTTGATAAGATCTTTTCTTCGTTGATCCTCTGGTCTTGATCGAATTAATGCTTACCTCCTTACTTTCTGTTTAAATTTCGTATCTTGGTCTTTGAAAGCTTATCCGATTCGTTGGATCGTCGTGATCCTCGTCTGTCGGATTAATGCTTACCTCCGATACTTTGATGCTGGAATTGTATATATAGTTACCAGAACAGTATTTTAAAGCGGAGCGTTTCCAGATCCGTGTAGGCATTGCTGAGAGACATGCTATGTATTTTATAGTTTGAATGAACATGATGGTGCTATCAACTCAATAGTCAGTATTTCCCTTTTGACATGATTTACAACATATCTTTCGGATTTCAAATGTTTGGCTTTGAGTGTTCCTGATGAAGATGAATCAAGAAAAGCGCTTCGGACGCAAGAAATTATTAAACGTAATGTTGTCATTTTTTTCTCCAAAATCGCCTTTTTATAAATTTAGAAATTATGAGGAAAGTAAGGTTTCAACACACTATGGATATATCAGACTATTATGTTGCGTTCTTTTTTGTCACATAGGTCTTTGTTTTTAAATAATCAGCTTAGCGCAATTTTGATGAGGCTTAATACAGAAAACAGCATTTCACGCGTGCAATGTGTTATTGGTTGTTTTGTTTTTATACTCGTTAGGGATGTTAACGGAATGAAACTAGACAACGGTAAACAATTACCTGTTTTGCTCCTTGAACAGTAAAAATAAGGTAATTCTAGACAAAATAGATATCATCTGAGTTCTTCAATTATAGAAATCGATTTCTTCTAGGTACAAACGCGGTTGTAAATATTCCGACTGATCAATATATTCATACACAAATGATTATCTTTGTTAGTACAGAACATGTGTAAAAAAACGTTAAGGAGAGAAATAAATTACACATAACTGCAGATTGTTACCCAGGGAAATCATCGCCAATGTCTGTTTGAGGGATACCAGTCCGTGAAGTGTGTAATAACGTATTTACCAATCAAAATCTGACATTTTGAAGTAAAATAAAGTATTTTTCACTCGAAATCAATCTTTATTCATCAATTCGTATCAATCATAAAAGTGGAAATATACTTTTCTCTTTTCTTTCAAGTCATCGATAATAGCGAATATTTTCATTTTGTATGTAACGCATCTTTTGAGTGGATGACAGTGTTTTGTCTATGAGTTCATAGACATAATTTTGTCATGAGACCGTGACGTCATCAACGTTTTCCCAATGTTTTATGCAAGCTTAAAAGGAACGGAATGACTGTTTTTCTGTTTATTCAAATAACATCAAAAATGTGGACACACTTTCAAAAGACCCGCTACAAGGTAATTCAGTGTGCACTACATATTTTATGTTATTTCGATTAGACAGAAATAAATATTTCTTAAAGAAATTTTGGTTGAAATAAACAACCGTTAGATTTTTGGCACAGGGTTTTGAAAGTTGGGCCCATATTTATTTTATTCAAATGATTTTGAAATTCTATAAAGGTTCTAGTGCTTCACTAAATAGCAAGTTAGTTATGAAATATACAAAAGTAACCAATATTTATTTCAACACAATGAGAAACATACATTAATTTGATATTATCTATTTCCAAATTATCGATTTCCTAATAAATGGGTTTATCGAAAGACAATGACAATCAAAACCAGGAGTAAACAAAGACTCACAAAACCAAAGGACATTTACGAAAATGTTATATTAAAGATACAAAAGTAATTAGGTTCTTAAAAGATATTGATTGTTAAGTTTTACATTAAGTTAAAATGTTTAGTAAACATACATAGCAAAATTAGTTGATGTCAAACATAAATGATTCACAGAAAAATAAACAGCGAATTATAACATAAAAAATGTGACATAAGAGTAAAGTGTTCCTGTTGATCATATGCTTCAATATATTTACGTCAAAAGAAAAAATAAACAATTTATCAGTTCATATCAGTAATTTATAACACGTTTGCATAAATGTTTCATAAAAAAATTAATAAAGCAATCAAATGTTTCATAACCGAAAAATAAATAACACAAAACAAAAATCGTCATGAGGATAAATTATACATACCACTGGCAATTCAAAACTATACATACTATGCTGAAACATCGACGAGAAAACATGTAGATGTTAAACAAATGCCTATCGTAAAATAGTTCAGTTAGAAGGATATGTTTTGATTGCTTATCATTTCGTTTGTATATTTTACAGTATATCAGCTTACTATTTGTCGATAATATGATCACAGTTGCCATAGTGAAAATGAAGTAAATCAGAAATTTATAATCAAATCATTAATAATAAAGCTCCGGTCTCATTGGTGAACTTCGACTTGTTAGAACTGTTATTTGGATTTCTTAAATGATGTTTTAATTTTAAAATGTTTTCTATATCGTGGTTAATATTGTTGTTGACTTTTTTGTTCGGATCGGTAATTTCACAGACCAATGTCGATGTTCAAACGTTATACACTCATCTGTTTACTACTAACAATTATAACAAACTGGTTAGACCAAGCAGAAATCAATCGTATCCGAACTACTTGTATGTCTCTTTTAATCTTTACGGAATATCAGGCATAGACGAGATTCAACAGAAGATGACAACTACTGGATATCTTGAGATTGAATGGGTAGATGAATTATTATCGTGGACACCCTCACAATATGGCGGACTAAGTTATATCTTATGTCCTCAAGGCGACGTATGGAAACCCGACATATCTCTACAAAATGGCTTTTCAAAGCTGGAAGAGCTCGGATCAAAATTCATATCGGTACATATTGATTCATCTGGACATGTGAATTGGAGGCCCTTCCATGTCTTTGAGTCTAAATGCGATATAGATTCAACATACTTCCCGTTTGATAGACAGACGTGTCATTTATATTTTGTAGCATGGAGTTTGTCAGAGAGAGACGTCAGACTTAAACGAGGCAGCGGAATAGAGCTGGTCGATGATCTACAGAGTCATGGCGAATGGAATATTGTATCTACTTCTTCTCTGAATCTGAGGAATCAATATGAAACTAAAGTTCGGTTTACAATAGTGATTCAGCGAAAACCATTGTACGCCATAATGAATTATATTTTACCGATTATATTACTTTCAATTCTTGGTGTCTTTACATTCACGATTCCTGTTGATACTGGGGAACGCATAGGGTATGTGATAACAGTCTGGCTAGCATTTGCCGTTTTTCTTACGATTATCAATGATTCGTTACCAAAGAGTTCAGAAACTATCCCAATTGTTTCCATATATATTATGATACAAATATCCATAGGGACTTTGATTGTTATTATTTCAGCAATAGAATCAAGATTCGTGCATTTGTCTGACCATGAACCGGTAAATACTATATTACTTACACTTGCACAGAAGTGTCGAAAACGCCGTGTTCAACCTGAAACAGAAATTAAGAAATGTATGGAAAGAGACGAAACCTGTGTGACGTGGAAGGAAGCGATAACAGCTCTAGATAAATTTCTTTTCTGGATTTGCCTTTCATTTTTTGTTTTCTCCACGATGATTTCCCTATCAATTGCAGGTTCCAAGTATATATAGTATACTTAAGAATTATCAGCATACTGGATCTTTTGGATCAAAGTTATCAGAGGTTCTTCCGTTGTGTTTAGGAGATGCGTGTGTCTAGTATATTATCTTTCGAGTAGTTCCTAAGACTCTATGGTACTATGCTGTTTTACCCGAATACACATGTCAATTACTCTTCACTTTGTATTTATAAATAACTGATTCAATCATCGTTTATTTGTGCCTAGATATCATTCAATCGTTCCAATACAAAAGGAACATCTACAATGAAAGTAAACAGTTTTTCTCAAAAGTAATTGTTTTATAAACTGAAAAAAGTTCATGTCCTATTGATTGAAAGTAAAGGTTAAGATGGGGTTTACAGAAACAACGAATTTAAGAGAAACATGTGTAGAATAGGGCGTCAAATAAAAAAAAAGAGTAGAGACAAAATTAACAAAAAATAAAGATTAGTGGGCCAAAAATAATAAATAATAAGAAAAAAAGCATTAAAAATTGATAATAAAGAAATGAAGGACCCCACCCCTTTCCCTGGCTTAGAGAACTTTTGCATACTCAGCAAAACAATATTCTGACAAATCCATTTGTTTGATGTTTTAGGTTTATGTTGGTTGGATAAAGGTAAATTCATAAATGCTTTTCGGACATTCAAAATGTACTTAAAGGCCGTACATTGACCTATAATGGTTTACTTTTATAAATTGTTATTTAGATGGAGAGTTGTCTCACTGGCACTCACACCACATCTTCCTATATCTATTTAGTGTTATTTTATGTGTAGTACCATGTTGATAATTCCTGTAAATGTTAGATATAAATCAGAATTTGTATAACAAAACTACTACTGGAAATATTTGAAAATTTATAAATTGTGATAATACGCATATCTGAAATATTCTTTATCAATTGTAAATTATATTATCGCATATTTGTTACGCAAACATTGGGTTTGGCATATGTTATAACGGCTAAATTGTCCAACTGATATTGCTACTCAAACAAAAAGGTGGTTTTTGGTTATTGCGCTCTGCAAACAACGGCAAACAGTGACGTTGCTCAATTCGTCACAGACGAGGAAACAACAACTATGTAGAACAAATGAAAAACTCAAGGTAAAAAAAATTAAACGACAATTCTGAAGGAAGTGTTTACAAAGTGCTGAAGAGCTTCGTAATCCAAAGGATATTTCATCTGAAAGCTGAACATTGTTTTAAAGATTTTTAGCTTTAATAAAGGCAACAGTAGTATACCGCTGTTCAAAACTCATAAATCCATGGACAAAAAACAAAATCGGGGTAACAAACTAAAACCGAGGGAAACGCATTAAATATAAGAGGAGAACAACGACACAACACTAAAATGTAACACACACAGAAACGGACCAAGCATCAGACAAAATCCCACGAGAATAACAAATATAACATCAAAACCAAATATATGAATTTGGGATAGACAAGTACCGTGACACGTCTTATCGCAATGTGAAATTACACTAAAAAATAAGAGAAAACAAACGACGCAACGTTAAAATGTAACACACACAGAAACGAACAATAATATAACAATGGCCATATTCCTGACTTGGTACAGGACATTTTTAAAGGAAAAAATGGTGGGTTGAACCTGGTTTTGTGGCATGCCAAACCTCGCTTTTTAATGGCAATGTTAAATATAACATTGAAATGACAACATAATATTATCAGTTATCTGTTAATTAAATAGTACAATTGAAAGTGTGTTTCTCTTTTCTGCAGATCTTAGATATGAGAAAAAAATCATCATAGATACCAGGACTAAATTAAGTATATACGCCAGACGCGCGTTTCGTCTACAAAAAGACTCATCAGTGACGCTCGAATCCAAAAAAAAATGGTTTTTACTTTGAAAAATCATTATTATTTTAAAAAGTTCAAGCAACTTCCTGTTAAATGATTAAACGAACCCTATAAACGATATATAGATTACAACATATTAGCCCTGGCATCATCCCTCGACCCATATCGGAATCGGCTAAAGTATCAGTCTGATATGAAAGTCTCGGAATGATACCAGGGCCAATATGGTAAAGGGCCTGTTATAATATATAAATGCTGGATATTTCAATAATAATTTAAAGCTTTTAACTGACATAGATCTCAATTAACTTCAACCTTTGTTAATTTCTTATATTGGTCCATGTTTTTGAACAGAATTTTTTTTGAAAATAAATTATGTAATGGAATTGAAGAAAAAAAAAAGGTTTTTACTTTGAAAAATCATTTTAATTTAAAAAAAAGTTCAAGCAATTTCCTGTTAAATGATTAAACGATCCCTAAAGAAAATGTGTCTAAATGCCCTTTTTGTTATCCTTTTTTGCAAGGTTTGGACGCATGAAATTAAAACGGGGTGTTGTAAAAGTGAGCGGTTTAGCGCTATAAAACCAGGTTCAATCCACCATTTTCTACATTTGAAAATGCCTGTACCACGTCAGGAACTTGACAGTTGTGGTCCATTCGTTTGATGAGTTTTATCATTTGATGTTGCCATGTGGTTAGTGACTTTCCGATTGAACTTTCCTCGGAGTTCAGTATTTTTTGTGATTTCACTTTTTTCTTTTTAACCACAAAAAGGAAATTCGTTTCACGTAAATACATACTTATGTATAGATGGTTTCTTGTTTATTTTCTTAATTTCTACATAGGCCGATAGGGCATACAATAAAACGTTTAGGTTTTTCTTAACTCGTTCATATTTAGACCACTGGATAAATTTTAAGAACAAGTTCAAAGTTTTATTCAACAAAGACTTAAACTTACGGAAAATTACTTTTTATATAAAAGGACGGCTCGAAAATTCGGCTAAGCTGTTTTAAGTATAACAATTGAAATAATTGTACATTTCCATAGGCATCATTTCAAATTGTGGGTTTTCTTTGCTTACGTACATTGCTCTGCATGTATGTTCCAATGATTTTAGATGCACAATATATTCTAGATATCATCTCATTGAAATATATGTTATATCACCAAATGTCGAGTTGGTATTCAGTAGTGTAGGGACCAAAATAATAGAATTTAACAGCTTCTTCACTATAAACAAAATAAGAGGAATTTGATATTCTGTAGTACAGGGACTAGAATATTAGACTTTAACAGCGTCTTCACTATTACGAAAATTAGAGGAATGGAGAGAAGAAAGAGAAAGAGAGAAGTGATTATTTGTAATTGTAGATACACGTAAATACACTGATTGCAGGCTCCTAACTAGTGACAGGCACATACATATAGAATATTAACAGGATCCCTACCCTCCCCTAACCTCGGACAGTGGTATAAAAGTACAACATAAGAACGAACTATAAAAATCCGTTAAAAAAGGCTTAACTTATCAGATGAATACAAATAGAAATACATCTAACAAAAACACAGAGAGACCGTGACCGGTAATTGTATATCCCGACAACAAAAAGGCACTAAGTTTTGATCTGAGAGTAGGCTACTAACAGCTAGTTCAAAAGCCATTGACAACTTATAAAAGAAATCATGCATTTCAGACTACAATAGCAATCACTTCACATTCAACATCCAATGGATTTAGTGTAAAAACGTCATAAACAGTCAGAAAAAATATGACCTTGTTCAATGCCATGATACAGATATCGATAGTAATCCTTTAGAATAAGTTTATTTAAAGGATCGAAAAGTTTACCAGGACCGTTTTTAAATTTCCAGACACGGTAAACAACTTTTTTTGTAAAAATGAGGATGTGCCATTCCGTTTGAAATAAGTTTTTCTACAGGTACAGCCAAACTTCAAAACCAAATCTGTATATCCATGGAAGAATTGGTAAACGTTTTCGGAATTTGTGGTATCTTAATAATTTACCATTAATACATAGATTACATTCGTTGAAATCAAAAACGGCATAATAGACATGAGCACAGCGAACTAATGAAATATAAACACCGTTATATGGTGCCAAAGGAACATCACATGCATCCAAAAAAGGGATCGCTTTTTTTTCTTTTTCTGCCTGAGTTTTGATTTTCTATTTGGTAACACACGCCTTTTATTTAAGCATGCATTAAAATTTTAATTTTGCATTATTCTTATCTTTAATTACACTAAGAAAGAAATACAAGGAGCTTGACCTATTTCCTAAAGATCGGCGTCACAGTAAACAAACATTGAGATGTAAACAACGTTAATAAGACATCAGTATCTAAATGTATAGAACAACACCATATTGATACATTCCTTCGTATATTTTACCAAAACTTACGCGATCGTGACTCATTTTACAAAGGAGTGTCCTAATACCCGACGCTTAAAATGTCAATGACGACCTACTTGCTAAAACACCATATATATTCAAAATCCTTCTTTGTTTTGTCTCAGAAATGCAAATCGACACTCATTCAATGTCATACTTTGATTTTCAAGGTCATTTCTGGTATTTTCAATATTTGAATTGTACACTTCCAGTGACTTATTGCAATAATAGTTATACTGACATTTGCGTATTGATGTGTGATTTTTATTCTACATTGGGTAGTTATAGGGAAGGACTGCGATCTCACTAAACATGTTAAACCCGGTGGCATGTTAGTGTCTGTCCTAAGTCAAGAACATCTGGTCTATTATACTTTTTAGTTCATTTATATGTTTCGGAGCTATATGTGACGATCGTTTCTATTGAAACACATTTGTTGTTAGGGGCCAGCTGACGCCCGCCTCAGGGTGCGGGAATTTCTCGATGTGTTGAAGACCAAGTTATGGTCGATGACTGCTCGATACCACCGCTGGTGGACGTTTCGTCCCCGAGGGTATCACCAGCCCAGTAGTCATCACTTCGGTATTGACATGAATATCAATTGTGGTCATTTTTATCAATTTCCTGATTAGGCAGCAACCATTTGATTTTCTGGGGGGGCTATGGTTTTTTTTGGAAAAAAAAGTTTGTTTCCAGGTTTTGGTGAAAAAAATAATTTGTTTTGGACCCTGAGAAAAAAAAATTGTTTGTTTCACCCTCAGCTCCCACTATATGTAATGCTAAAATTGAAAGAAAAAAATTGTTTTTGGTTTGTCGCTAAAAAAATAGATTGTTCTTCGCCGAAGGCGAAAAAAAAAGTTTGCACAGAAAAAAAAACCATAGCCCCCCCAGAAAATCAAATGGTTGCTGCCTTACAAAACTTTGAATTTTTCGAAAAACTAAGGACTTTCTTATCCCAGGCATAGATTACCATAGCCGTATTTGGTACAACTTTTTGGAATTTTGGATCTTTAATGCTCTTAAACCTTGTACTTGTTTGTCTTTATAACTAGTTCGATATGAGCGTCACTGATGAAGAAAGGCAACAGTAGTATACCGCTGTTCAAAACTCGTAAATCCATGGACAAAAAACAAAATCGGGGTAACAACTTTAAACTGAGGGAAACGCATTAAATATAAGAGGAGAACAACGACACAACATGAAAATGTAACACACACAGAAACAGACTAAGCATTAGCCAAAATCCGATGAGAATAACAAATATAAAATCAGTCTACGGTAGACGAAACAAGCGTCTGGCGTGCTAAACTATAATCTTGGTACCTAATTATGCTCTTTTGTTGGGTATTTGTCTCTTTGTTTGACATTTCCTATTTTCATTCTAAATTTATATTAAACAATAGTTTGTTTGCATGGTGCACCTAATTCACAGGATGGGTATTATAACAAATCAATAAACAGAAAGTATAGACTGTTTTAGTGTTAGTTAAATACATCTGTGTTATCTATATGACCATTTAGTAAGTGTTCGGAGATTGGTATCGCTGTCTTATGTATTTGTCGTCAGTTTTGGTTAAGTTCTATAATCATGAACAGTAACAATTAAAATGACATTTATATAAGCGTCCAATTGCAAGTTCAAAATTAGTGACCAACAACTTTTGATAATAATGTTATGCGTGTAAATAATAGTTTATAAGTCATTTTGACATTCAAACATTTAATCTGATTTTCTTAATCTTAATTCATTCAAGCAATATTCAGTTACTTATTGTAGAATTACATCTGACTTTGACTTAGTTGTATTATTATTAAGTGCACCATGGACAAGGTCAGATCAACCTCTTAATCATATTTAAATTTTATTCTGTTATATACAGTGTGTATGTATACTAGATCTATGTTAAAGCTATATAAACGAAAGTATCGTTAGTTTTGTCATAGGATATATTTTTAGGACAAATCTTATGACCATATTATATGTCATAATATGCAAATCAACGCTGTTCTAAGATAGTAACACCTGTGATGTTCTTATGACAGTTATAAGAACATATTTTCTTTTATTTCAAATAATGATAAAAAAAAAAAAGAGATAAAAAGAATATGAAAATAATGAAATACGAACTTATAATTATTACCATTCTTATCATTTACGAATATGAAAAAAAAATGAAAAGGAATTAAAATCTTACAAAACAAAAGTGGATAATTTGTTTAAATTTAGTTTGTATATAAAATATATTTTGAACATCGCATTTATGTAATACCATACATGAAGTGTTATTTGATTGTGAATACTTTTTAGATTCGGTACATCGAGTACCCGTTTAACGCAATCCCCCTGCAAATACGTAAATAAAGTGCTATATAGAGCCCCAGTCACACTAGACCACGATCGTAGCGGGATCGTTGTAGGAGCGTAATGAGGGCGTAGTAGTAACGTGGAAGAAACGAAAATTTATATTTTCTAGCCGCTCATACTGCGAGCTCACCACGATCTGAATTTATTTAAGATCGCGGTGAGCGGGTGCCAGTCTAGTGTGATTGGAGCTTTTGGAAAGAAATAATATGTCGTATAGTTATTTTACAAAATCATGAGCAAGAAAAGGAGTTCAAAGTTAACGTTGCTGGAGATTGTAATCTTGATTGCAAAGAGGAGAGATAGTGAATCTTTACTATTTTGTCGACTGAACAACACAACTATTATTTTAATTGTACTATACATTGAATTAAACATAATGTTAATCGTAACTTAGGACACATTCGAAAACAAATCTTACGACTATGAAATTTCCGAAGACCATCATAAGACATGTCTTAGTCATACGATACTTTCCAAATCCAGGCCCCAGCCTTATAACTTAGGAGATTCTTCTTTTCCATTATGTTAATGCTTTTACTAGCGCAAGTTTCAAGTATCACCATCCTTATATCTAAGGACCTGGCATTTACATTGAAAACGTCCAACATCGATATTATCTAGCTTAAGGTGTAACACCACTAATTTAGACCCAGCCAGATAACACATACCAGAAAGTATAGTTCTTACGCATGAGTGTAACATACAAAATTAGGAGTTTTTGGTATCAAATGAAAGCTGATTGACTGGTGATCATTGTAAAGCACTTTTTGACTTATAATTTTTAATATCAAAACAAAAATGCACCAAATTTTAAAAAGAGGGTACATTTTCCGTTTGTAAAATCTGAAGTACCTAGTTTGGTACACCAAAGGTCCGAGAACCAGTTCCTTCTTTTATGCCATTAAAGGTATGTTGATTTTTTTTAGTACATGACACCATAAAGTGTTGCTTTGACATGCAATGATTGTCACTTTATTTAACAAGAGAACTGTGCCTCCTTGAAATTGAGGAAATTAACATAGAAGTAATTGGTCCATTAATGAGGGGGGCAATACCTTTTTGTGTTAACCTGTTATGGCCCTTTTCAAGGTGTTGTTAACTGTTATCTGAGATCAATTTAAGTTGTTAACTGTTTTCAGTCCACTTTTAAACTGTTATCAGCATTTTTGCATTTTTTGTTAACTGTTTTTGCCAAAAACTAGGTATTGTTAACATGTTAACGGATCCCCTATTTGCCCCTCCCCCCTCATTAATTAGTGGTGTGCTTTGTTATTACAATGTACATTTGAGACTAGTTGCCGGAATGCATGGCCGGGTTTGGAACTGATAAATTACGGAAGACGTAATCGTAAACAACTACCCCCATATATTTTCTTTTCGAATAAAAATATGTGTGGTTGTACATTTATTTAACTCTTTATAGCTCTTCAACGGGTTCGGTACTTATACATCTTCGGATTTCCAATGTTCGGCTCTGAGCGTTCCTAATGAAGGTAAATCCAGAAAAGCGCTTCGGACGCATTAAATTATTTAACGTGTTGTTTTCCATTTTTTATTTAAAATACGCTTAGCGTGGAATTTGAAATTTTATGAATTAGATTTAACGAAAATAGGTACGATGAGTACTTTGATGGCGCTTTCAAATAATTTTCAGATTTCAGTACTTAAAAATCCTCAAAAATATTACTACTTAATAAATTAAATAGTCAAACTGTCTAATAGGACATGTGAAAATCGCTTCAACTTAACCGTTTAAGTACATGTTAAATTAAACATAAGTATAGATTTATTAAGGAATTATATCTCTCGATTTAAAAGGTTAATATCTGAATCTTATTTACCGCAAACTTTTGAGCGAATGGTTGACATAACAGTATATACTATTATTCTAAATTAATTGGTCTAGCTTTTGAACTCGTTTTACCATTGAAGCGGAGAAATGTAAACTAATGTTTATAATGTTTTATCGAATTGTTTTATCTGATGTCAATAAATCCTATTTTTATTTCGTTTAAAACTAATAAGAGAAAACAGCCATTATTCGATGATTTCGATGAATAATTCAAACAACACTTTTGATGGTGATGTCGATGGGTTTTTGTTTTCTTTTTTTAATTGATCATAAAATAAATAATCACATCTTCTTTAATTCATTGATAGCAATTTTGAAAACTCAAATTGAGAGAGATATACTGTGGATTCATTATTTTTCGTTGGATACCAATTTTCGTGGGTACATGTGAACAACCACGAATTTAAATATTCAACGAATTGCAAATTTTCTATAGACTTGTTAGCAGACATTAGCAAAACCAAGAAATTAAATATTCACAAAAGTGTAAGTTTTCATCAATCCCTGAAAAATGGTACCAACGAAAATAAATGCATCCACAGAATACCATAAAAAATGTTTCCGTGTTCATGTAGCCTACAATCTCTCTCTATATATATACATGTTACGATGTATGTTGTGTACAAGATGTAGGTTTGTACAAATTATAATTTATACAAGTTTTTTCACACATACATGTTTGCACCAGGTTATAAAAGTGTATCTTCTAAAAGGTATCGGTTTAATTTCATAAATTCATTTTTTATACATCAACCTAAAATTGAATGATAATTCCGTGTCCCCCCCCCCCCCCCCCCCCCCCCCCCCCCCGTCTGGATATAAGGACATCTGAATGGTTTAAATTCTATTTTCAACTATTCCTTTTAACCAACTTATATCAATAAAAAGTCTTATTGTGTTCTTAATAATGGAAATATGTCAGAAATATTCAAAACAAAACTCGGTGTACTCGCATCAATCGTCTGTGTTAAGCATTCATTAAACACTGAAACTTGTACAGAATTTGTACGACATTACAACATGTACAGAAATTGTACAACATTAAAACTTGTACACAGCATATAATTATATATACATTGGATGGATTGGATGGAGAGTTGTTTCATTGCATTGCACTCATTTCACATCTTCTTATATCTTTGTATATATAAATATGCATTAATGATACATGAGTTAATTTAAAATGACTTGATTCGAGTAGTAAACTATTTTCTTGAAAATCAGAATAAATAGAAAAAAAACCTCACTAGGATTATTGATACATTAGAATACTTCTATACTATTAATTGATAATACAATATATTTTAATATACTTGTATTCATTCAAATTTTTGTTTAATACCAGTAGTACTAGAAACATATACTTAAAATGCATAAGCATTAAAGTTAAAGAATCAATGAATAACAACAATTATAAAGGAAAATCTTTCTCTGGAGTTCGGGGTTAAAATTGTTTGGGCGGAAGGATAATATTGTGACACGGTTAATAACTTTGTGTTACTACTAAAAATGTCCACCGGTCATAACGTTGTGATTACAATCTACAATCTGCCAGCTATAAGATAAAAAAAAAAGATTCAATGGACCGGCAACCTTGTTTATTTCTGTCAAATGAAACTATGGTTACGCGATAACAATACGAAAACACCAACCAGCGTACTCGTAGACCTCTACCAGTTGCAATAACTTTTCATGAGGGTCTTTGAGGGGTTTCTTTATTTCTATTTTTTTTTTTTTTTTTTTTTAAGGACTTTTTTTCTCTATTCTTTATACATTTTACCCAATGTTGTAAAATCTTTATATATATTTTAGCACCTCGACGTTATTCTCTATTCCTTATTTATACATTTTACCCAATGTTGTAAAATCTTTATATATATTTTAGCACCTCGACGTTATTCTCTATTCCTTATGTATCCATTTTTCTTTATTCCTATTTTTTTTATCCATTTTTCTGTTCTAAATATCCCCTTCCCCGAAATTATTCTTCTCTTTTGTAAACCCCCATCAACACCCTCTTTTATATCAAACAAAAAATAAGTAATTAAATTTTAATTTTTTGAAATAATAGTAAATACTCTTGGAAATCGCAAAAGAAAATAAATCTTTAATCCTTTAAATACATGTACTACATGAAAGTTCCAAAACAGTTGAAGAAAAGGATTTAGGCTAAAGACTTCTAAATTGATGTTATCCATTGTGAAAACATCTTCTTATTTTAGTGTCAGTTTTAATCAAGCAAATTTAAAGTGATAACAATCAACATAAATCCTTATAAACACATTACGGAGCGTCTAGATTGGTGGTCTTTCATTCCTGCATTCTTTATTTATCTCAATCGTTTTTCGCTATTCTTTATATTGTTTGCTCATCATTCCTTTTTTTTTTGATTTTACAGCAAGCAGTTATTCACTAACTTTTTTTGGCCTATTTTTCTCTGATCTTGAATTTTTGTCCTGTAGATTTGACCCATTATTTTCGTCTTTGCATTGTCCTTCGTTGCCCTTCGTTGATATAGTTTTCCTTGTTCGTCATCCTTTCCTAATCTAATACAGATCAAACTACGTACATGTAGGTGTAAAGGAGCAAGTATTTAACTGAAAAAAGGAGGGGGTATGGGTTTTGTTTTCTTTTTTCTGAATCAGATTTTCTTTAATCTGGATTTTTTGTCCTGTAGATTTGACCCATTATTTTCGTATTTGCATTGTCCTTCGTTGCCCTTCGCTGTTATTGTTTTCCTTGGTCGTCATCCTCTCTAATCTAATAGAGATAAAACGACGTAGATGTAAGGGACATTTAACCTCAAAGTTGGGGAGGGGAGTATGGTTTTTGTTTTGTCCCGTCAGATTTTTTTTCACGCATTTTGTTTTACTTTTTCGACGCTATCAATCATTTTTGTTTTCAATATATTTTTATAACACTATAAGGTATGAGGAAAATCTAGATTTAGAATATTTTGTTTTGTCATCTTGGGGATCAGAATATTTTTTAGGACACAATGTATCACTACGACCTTCAAATAATAGGAAAACACATATTTTAATGGTTTACTATAAAATGCCCTGACATGATAAAGTCAATGTAGAAATGGTTCAACCAAACGCACTAATAAATGATTAAACGAAAAACAAATAAAAAGACAGAAACCAACAAAAGTTTGTGATTTAAAATATATTGCAAATAACTATCAAATTTTAAATCAAATGAATTCTTAAACGGGTGTAATATCTCCTCCGTTTAATTAAATCTTTAAAATAAATAAATAATAGAAAGCTACTCAAGTAAAGAACTATTAAAAACAAATATCACAAAAGATTCACTTGAATTAGATACATTACCATAACTTTAAAGTAACTAGTATATAAAACAAGATTATATCACTGTCCCTAGCCCATTCTTGACAACACCGTCAAAAGTATAAAGATGATACGGTGGATATTTCTGTTTTCGGTTTTTGGTCGTACTGTTTGTCAGAGTAATACGGATGTTCAAAACTTACTGACACAACTTTTCACAACAAATAGTTATAACTACTTGATCAGACCTAGCACCGACCAGTCAGTGACAAAGGAAGTTTATATAAGTTTCACTCTTTACGGAATAACGGGAATTGACGAGATTGAACAGAAACTAACAACTACGGGATGGTTGGAGATTCATTGGCAAGATGACCTTTTGACCTGGACACCTTCTAGCTATGGTGGATTACAGGAACTTTATGTTCCACAGGGAAATATATGGAAACCTGATATCTCACTGCAAAATGGTTTCAGTGATTTGAAAGAACTTGGATCTAAATTCATTCAAGTAAATATTCAGAGCGATGGTCAAGTCACGTGGCGTCCTTTTCAGGTGTTCAGTACAAAGTGCAGTCTTGATTCGACCTATTTCCCTTTCGATAGACAAACATGTGACCTAGTGTTCGTCGCGTGGAGTCTTGATCGACACGATGTATTTCTCGCGCAATATTCTGACGGAATAGATATTTCTGAAGAATTACAATCTCATGGAGAATGGGAAATAATAACATCGTCCGCCACAGACGAGGTGGAAAGTTACGAAACTAAAGTTAAATTTACAATTGTTATACAGAGGAAGCCGTTGTTTGTTATTATGAATTTTGTTCTCCCCATCATATTGCTCTCTCTGTTGGACATTTTCACTTTTAAGATTCCCGCAGATATAGGAGAAAGATTGGGTTACACGATTACTGTGTGGTTGTCATTTGCGGTATTTCTGACGATTGTTTCAGCTTCTCTTCCTCAGAGTTCAGAAACGGTCCCTATAATGTCCGTTTATATAATTATACAACTGGTGATGGGCACCCTCATTGTGCTTATTTCGACCGTAGAATCTGGGTTGATAACTCTTTCGGCGGAGGAACCAGTGTACAGGATATTGAAAATGCTAACACTGCGCATGCGTGGTAAAAAGGTTTCTATTTCAGAAGAATCCAAAACAGATGCAGTAGCAGAGAAGGATGTCACGTGGAAAGAAGCTATCACAGCATTGGATAAATTATTGTTTTGGATTTGCTTTGCGATATTCGTTCTATCCACCGTGATTACTTTTCTAGTTGCTGGATTGAAATACAAATGACAACTTTCAAATTTCTACAATACAATTTGTATTTGCATGACAATTTTTATCTTACTAACTCAAATAACATTGCTGAATACAATTGTTTAAATTTTGTTTCATTGGGAAATCAAAAACGTTATTCCTTACTTTCAGTAGTGAAAGACCATTTAACTTCAAGGTGAATTATGAATTTTTCCTAAAAAAAAATTATTTTGATCACCAATTTGATGAAAACAAGCAGATGACCAAATAAAACGTATTATATTCAGATTTTCCCCATACCTTATAGTACTAAATTTTGCAAACAATTAATTGATTGATAGCGTTGAAAAACTAAAAATCAAGTTTGACACAGACAAAACACCATAATCCCTCTTTGAAGTTGAATGGTTTCTCCCTTAGGCAAAAAGTAATGTGCTTCCAACCTCCTGACCAATGCTAAATGTTAATGTCTACCCATTTAAATTTTACTAGAAACACCCGCGAAATCGCGGGCATTCAGAGCGTAGTTTAAAGTATGTAAAGTGTTGTTTGAAGAATTTTGTGAAATATTGAATGACTGGAGAATTTCAGCAAAAGTATCATAAATCATAGGTTATTGGGGACAGGAAAATGTTTTTTTTAATCCCTCCTCCTTTATTTCCAAAATTCCCAATTTGTGGATTTCTATAAATTTCAATATGAATATACATTTAGTATGTTATGAACATTTAAGTAAGGAGCCTGTAATTCAGTGGTTGTCGTTTGTATATGTGTTACATATTTGTTTTTCGTTCATTTTTTGTACATAAATAAGGCCGCTAGTTTTCTCGTTTGAATTGTTTTACATTGTCATTTCGGTGCCTTTTAAAGCTGAGTATGCGGTATAGTATTTGCTCGTTGTTGAATGCCGCTAGTTTTCTCGTTTGAATTGTCTTACATTGTCATTTCGGTGCCTTTTAAAGCTGAGTATGCGGTATGGTATTTTCTCGTTGTTGAAGGCCGTACGATGACCTATAGTTGTTAATTTCTGTGTCATTGTGTTCTCTTGTGGAGAGTTGTCAACATGGCAATCATACCAGATCTTCTTTTTTTTGTAATCAATGAATTTTGTAAAAGATTTAATGACTGGAGAATTTCAGAAAAGGTATCAAAAGTGCA
This sequence comes from Mytilus edulis, assembly GCA_019925275.1. Lineage (NCBI taxonomy): Eukaryota > Metazoa > Mollusca > Bivalvia > Mytilida > Mytilidae > Mytilus > Mytilus edulis. The sequence goes on along the minus strand of CM034362.1, from coordinate 81,128,907 downwards.
CATGAATAATTGTAGCGCTTATCTCTATCTATCATATAAATAAAGTGTATTTACTTTCAATTCTAAGTTTTCTAATCGATCCATGGTGGTCATTGATATAGTATACAGACCCTCTCTATTTAATAAACTCTGTGACCACCGTGGATAGTTAACTTGAAAATGATAGCAGATAGAATTCTGAAAATACACTTTATTCGTAGTATATGTATGTTCAAAGTATACAGAAAAACGCAAACCGGAAGTATAATCTGACTTAAAATTTTGTCCAATGACGGGACAATATCCGGATGCCCTTTTTCTCGTTTTTCTCCCAAAATAACTCAATCTGAATAATCATATGAATGGATGACAAATGCGACTATGCACTGTACCTATAGGACACAGAGGCGTGTTGATTAATTTATTGTGGAAAGAAGAGAAGCGACACCCAAAATGAGGTCTTCTCGTTTAATAGTATACATGTACAATTTTGATTAGGCACAACAAGGATTTGTATAGTGACACTATACAAATCCTTAGGCACAATAAATGTGAAAAATATTTTTTTATCAAGCACCAACCTATAAATCCAAAATATTCCGTTATAATCTGTGTAAATGTTCAAAAAGAATAAAATAGTTTACCCATGCGCTTTTTTGTTCGACCGGACGTCAGGAAACAATTGCATGTATTTTACTTGTCCTACACAAAAAGCTTATCTTTTCTTTTAATAATAATTCTTTAAAATAGTAAGGTTTGTCTTTTTATTTGATATTAATAATTTCCAGCTGATACAGCTTCTTCTTTCCGTAGTTTTCTTTTTATATAATTAATTGAGAATAGAAATGGGGAATATGTCAAGGAGTCAACAAACTGACCAAAGAGCAGATAACAGCCGAAGGCCACCAACGGGAGAATAATAGGGGCCGCCAATGGGAGAATAATAGGGGCGTCAATGGGAGAATAATAGGGGCCGCCAATGGGAGAATAATAGTGGCCGCCAATGGGAGAATAATAGGGGCCACCAATGGGAGAATAATAGGGGCCGCCAATGGGAGAATAATAGGGGCCACCAATGGGAGAATAATAGGGGCCACCAATGGGAGAATAATAGGGGCCACCAATGGGAGAATAATAGGGGCCGCCAATGGGAGAATAATAGGGGCCACCAATGGGAGAATAATAGGGGCCGCCAATGGCAGAATAAAGAACGATTAAATTAACGAATAGAGAAAAATAGGCAAAACAGATTAGAAAATGGAAAAAAAAAAGTCAAATAAATAAAAGAATAGAGAAAAATGGTCTAAAATTAAACTGATGGACCGGACCGCCCGATCCAGACCACCAACTTTATTACCGTTTTCAATTTTTTTTCAATTTTGTTTTCAGTAGTTTTCAGTAGTAAAACTATCAATCGTACAATGTCATCTTTGTAAACTTAATAAAATCAAGTCTTCTTGTATTGTTTCTTTATTAGCCACTTGAGTATAACACTTTGATTTATGTTTTACACAATCATTTTGTATATTAGGATTATTAGTAACCCTGGCAGAATGAAAAAAAATATAGTGTCCCTAGAAAAATCATAAAACGGATTATATCATACACTTATTGGCTAATTATGCGAGTAATATCAATTTTGTTGTCCCTAAATTACAACTTTTGCTGGAGACCACGATGACATATGTAAAATAATTCAGACGAGAATATCGGCCTGATTCATGTTCAAAATAATGAACGAAAAAACAAAAAAGTTAAACAGAAACAAACTACTGAATTACAAGCTCTTGAATATACGTTTACTGCCGATAATCTAGATATTACGCAGTGTGCCCTTTCATTTTATTATTTTGAACATTTTGGTGTTGTGTTTCCAAAGAGAAGGGGCATTAGTTTGTTTTAATCAAAGGCATTTAGGCATTGAGCTTTGTTTTTTTTGTTTTCTGGTTTTGTTTTGTTTTTCTTTATTTTGGTGTTTAAATTGATTTTGTGATTTTCAGTTTTTTAATGTATGAATTGTACGGTTTTACAAAAAACGTGTTTTCTATCTGGTCCTAGGTTGAAAATAAAAATAGAGGGTCAGCACATTTAAACTACTGTTATCTGAAATGGTATCAATGGAATTGTTCATTATAAACTCATTAGTAATATAAATATAGTTATTTCCCTTTAACCAGATCTACTGCGTTAAGTTTTCTCCTTGTTACTAGTTTGCCTCCAAAACACTGAGCAAGGTGTCCTGATGTAAGTGTTAATGCACTCAGATATTTGGTCATATATAGGGTGGCTTTCTGTATTTGGTATCGTCATATTTGTTATACATTTATAACACTGGTCAGGTTAAGACATGAAGTCATTTGTTGTGTAGGTTAAAATGAAATAGTTATTTACGTAGCCGACAATGTTAACATTTCCCCCTCTCACTCACTTACCCAATCATTAAGGATTTTCGTTCCTCTTGTTTTATAATTTTTTCCAGATATTCGGAATCTTTTGGTTTTATCCATGTAGTGCCATTAAAAAGACGCCCATTAGCACCCACTTTCCTTTCAGAATTTGATTACATATAGTTAATCATGTTTTCTTTGAAATATTATAAAATCCTTGATATGTTTTCATCATTATTGAAAGAAAAAAGGTGTCAGTCAATATTAAAGGCATGAAAATTCTAGAGATTTTTATTTTCCGCCAAATGTTCAATAGCTTATATCTCGAAAACAAGACGTTCATCCTCCATTTTTTTCTGCTTTTTTAGTTTAACAATCATGCTATCTGGAGAACCCAAAATGTCGTCGGAAAGTTTTACTCATTACGCAATTTTGATAGGCTATCTATGTAGAATATCGTTCAACATAGAACGATATCTAAGACATAGCACCTATACTAGGTGCTCCGATACTGAACGCAACCCAGAAAACCTCAGTCCACAACCTAATCCATAGTAAGTTTTATATTTAATCTAAATTTATATGACTGGACTACTAGAAGAAACTGTCAGGGCAGCTTCAGATCATTGGAAATTTATTTCTTAATGATATGAAAATCAAGCGCAATCCTTCCCTTTAGGATTTTAAAAGTATCATATACCATCAGAAAAGAGAGAGAGAAGGAGACAACCCGTATCATGGCAACTACTGGTTTTAGAATAAATGTGGGGTTTTTAATGCAAAGAGTGAATCAAATATGTAATTCCCAAAAAGGCCACCTTTAAGGATCGATCTGACAACAGTATTGTAACTATATCCTTTCTGAATATGTCTTTTCCAAGGTGTGGTTTAGCTTTAGAGGTGAATGAAGACACTTCTGTGGTTTGTATAAAATATTACCATGAAATACGGGGTATGAATTACCTGAACGGATAAGATGACTGCACGTTGATAAATATTTACGAATGATGTCCTCGTACCGATGATAAAATTAGTAAACTTTTTGACAAGTTTGAGATATCGTAAACCCTGGTGTTATAATTTGTCAGTAAGGCCACTCTTAAAATTTTTAAGTAGGCGTCTCACAAATAACTAATGCTTTGTTACCTAGATCCTTACCATTTTTAATATTTGACTCATCATATACGTTAACCTTTGCACATTTGTTCATTTTGTACCGCATGTTCAGCAAATGTGAACGAATTTACAATAAATGCAAAGGGTTAGTTCGATAAAAGAGGCCGTCCGGGATAAAGTTCTGGATAAATTTGATTGCCACGGGAATATGAAGGTACATTGAATAGAGAGAAAAATGTTTCCTAGTACGTATCTACGGATCCCACTAAGATTTGTTGCAAGGCTTTTTAACGTTCAAAGAGCGTGTCACTCCCTTTACTCGAGGCATCGGATTTAACGTCTACATTCTTGACGGACGTGTCTGGGAACTTACACATCTCTGACAACCAAACAGATGCCCCTCAAGGGTTTTACTGCCGATCGGAGGAAGACCAATGGTGATCATACTCAATAGATTAAACCTTAGTTTCAGTTTTGTTGTATGTTCCCATATATTTATTGCAGTTTTCATGGATGCATATAAAAAAAAACCGGAAATATGGTATGATTTCCAATGAAACAACTATATATTACAGTACTAACTTCAACTATGAATACATAGATATAAAAAGGTGTGGTATGAGTGCCTATGAGACAACTCTCCATCCAAGTCTCAATTTGTAAAAGAATATCCATTATAAGTCAAAGTACGGTATTCAACACATGGCCTTGTCCTACACCGAACATCAAGCTATAAGGGGCCCCAAAAACGACTAGTGTTAATAAATTCAAACGGGAAAGCCAACTGTCTAATCTATATAAAAAAAGATAAAAGGTAATCAATTATGAACCACATCAACAAACGACAACTACTAAATGTCAAATTCCTACTTAGTATAGGTACAAAATGCAGCGGGTTTGAACCATTCGTCACAACTCGGCTGATTCCGTATGTTCATATGGGATAGACGGGGAATAGCGGATTCACCCGAGGAGTGCAGATTGGGGTTTAAGCCTTAGTCCATACCAAAAGTAAGCTAAAATAAACATGCGCACAACACGAAGAGATGTGAAACACTTTAAAAGAGAAAACCAACGTTTCTCATGGGACTTGTCTGATTCAATTAGTGATGATAGTTCATGACCCTTGGACGTTTTTAATATGACACTGAATAAATATGTCGCTTCACTAATCTTTTGTATATTTTCACTGAATTATCGTGATAAAAAACTACAATCTGTATTTCTCGTAGATTTATATTACATCGTTTGTTTCATTGATTTCAGTTTCAGAAATAACTAATAATTATACTAAAACCAACTGTTAATTCTTATCTGCAATTGATTTGATTCATCTGACGATTGTATTCTTCAAGTTACGGTATGTCTGATTTATATTTTTACTTATATATACATGACAAAAATTAACAGGGTTCTTTTTGGGGGATCATATTCAAAGAATTATTTAGACGGTATATGAAGACCAGAGATGCATGAAGGTATATGAAAAGCTATTTCGTTATATTTACAATATAAAACTAGAGGCTCTAAAGAGCCTGTGTCGCTCACCTTGGTCTATGTGAATATTAAACAAAGGAAGCAGATGGATTCATGACAAAATTGTGTTTTGGTGATGGTGATGTGTTTGTACGTCTTACTTTACTGATCATTCTTGCTGCTTACAGTTATCTCTATCTATAATGAGCTTTGCCCAGTAGTTTCAGTGGAAAATGTTAGTAAAAATTTACAAATTTTATAAAAATTGTTAAAAATTGACTATAAAGGACAATAACTCCTTAGCGGGTCAATTGACCATTTCAGTCATGTTGACTTATTTGTAAATCTTACTTTGCTGTACATTATTGCTGTTTAAAGTTTATCTCTATCTATATTCAAGATAATAACCCAAAACAGTAGAATTTCCTTAAAATTGCCAATTTAGGGGCAGCAACCCATCAACGGGTTGTCCGATTCATCTGAAAATTTCAGAGGGCAGATAGATCTTGACCTGATAAACAATTTTAACCCATGTCAGATTTGCTCTAAATGCTTTGGTTTTTGAGTTATAAGCCAAAAACTGCATTTTACCCCTATGTTCTATTTTTAGCCATGGCGGCCATCTTGGTTGGATGGCCGGGTCACCGTACATATTTTTTAAACAAGATACCCCAAAGATGATTGTGGCCAAGTTTGGATTAATTTGGCCCAGTAGTTTCAGAGGAGAAGATTTTTGTAAAAGATTACTAAGATTTACGAAAAATGGTTAAAAATTGACTATAAAGGGCAATAACTCCTAAAAGGGGTCAACTGACCATTTCGGTCATGTTGACTTATTTGTAAATCTAACTTTGCTGAACATTATTGCTTTTAACAGTTTATCTCTATCTATAATAATATTCAAGATAATAACAAAAAAACAGTAAAATTTCCTTAAAATTACAAATTTAGGGGCAGCAACCCAACAACGGGTTGTCCGATTCATCTCAAAATTTCAGGGCAGATAGATCTTGACCTGATAAACAATTTTACCACATGTCAGATTTGCTCTAAATGCTTTGGTTCTTGAGTTCTAAGCCAAAAACTGCATTTTACCCCTATGTTTTATTTTTAGCCATGGCGGCCATCTTGGTTGGTTGGCCGGGTCACGCCACACATTTTTTAAACTAGATACCCCAATGATGATTGTGGCCAAGTTTAGTTTAATTTGGTCCAGTAGTTTCAGAGGAGAAGATTTTTGTAAAAGTTAACGACGACGGACGACGACGACGGACGCCGGACGCCAAGTGATGAGAAAAGCTCAATTGGCCCTTTGGACCAGGTGAACTAAAAAGAAGATGTGGTATGATGAGATAACTCTTCGCAAGACACAAAACTGACACAGAAATTAACACCTATAGGTCACCGTAAGGCTTTCAACAATGAGCAAAGTCCATACCGCATAGTCAGCTATGCATGCCCATTTGTCGAAACGTATTTCCACTTGAGAATTTTGAAGCTCAGTATAAAATCTGTTCGTTTTTGATACAAACATTTGGTAATAAGAATGCAAGATTCATTCTAAAAACATAAATTGTTTGATTTTAAATTTATCGAAAAACTATTGTTTTCAGAATTGAAGTGAATGATATATAGTTTTGTTTATGTTGAAACTGAGAGAGAGAGAGAGAGAGAGAGAGAGAGAGAGAGAGAGAGAGAGAGAGAGAGAAAATTTAAAATTGAGCAATCATGTGTTTGTTATATTATATTAGTGTTCGTCAATCCGCCTGTTAATCTCTACATATATGTTTTTGTTGTTGTTCACTGTGGTTGTTTCGGAGTGATTCTGGTCACACTCTAGTTAATTTTAATTATATTAGGTGTCATATGATTATATCAGAATAAAAAAATAATTACGACGTAAATAAAATATTGAATTGAAATGTGATGAAAATACTAATCCAAAGGCGTATTGTTATATCAAATAGAAGAAACAGTTGGCAATTAATAAATGAGATTAGTTTTTTTTTCTACACGGTGGCTTAACTCAGGCGCAATAAATATATCTTACTTTGGTAGATATAGGAAGTGATTTTGCGTTAAATTCTAATTTTTCAGAAAATTCAAACCTATATATTTTTGTCTTTCTTTCCATTTTTTATCATTTTATGATAAAGATTGTTGTATAAGTTTCATTATTGTTTTATTACTCATTAAATCAATGCATTCGTTGTATATGTTATGTACAAGATGTAAGTTTGTACACATTATAATTTGCACAGGGTTTTTGTACAAGTTATAAGTTTTTTTGACACCTACCTTCTTGCAACAGGTGATACAAGTTTATCTTCTAAAATATTTCAGTTAAATGTCTAAAATTCAAATCTATAAACTTCAACTTAACATTTAGCATGTTTAGTGTTATTCTTAATTCCCTCTCGGGTGACTATGGTATAGAAATATGGTCACTTAGTCTTCTCTCGGCAGTAAAACGCTTGCCGAAGTGGGGCGTCCGTTTGGCTGTGCGGGATGTATCAAGTTCGCAGTCACGTCGGTCAGAAGGGGACGTTAAATCCAATGCCTCGTGTAAGGAGAGTGCCACGCTCTTTGCATGTTAAGAATCCTTGCAACAACTCTTTTGAGGATTCCGTAGGTGGCCTGTTGCAAGGCAAAATTTCTGTCCCTATCCAAAATAGCCTCATTTTCCAGTGGCAGTCCAAATTTCCCCGACCATCATCCCAGATGGCCTCTATCGTATCAACCTACCTATTGTATTTATTGTGAACTTGTTCTCGTCCTGAATATGCATGAAATATTTGCCACTGGACGTTAAGCAACCAAGAATCAATCAATCAATCATGCTATTCTTGTTATCCTAAAACTTGATATGAGGATACCTGAATGGTTTAAATTCTAGTTTTATTTTCTCCATATACCAAAATCATATCTATTAAAAGTTCTTTATGTTCTAAAAATGTTTTTTATATCAATACTCAGTAATAGACTGTGTCATGTAGTTGTGGAAATATGACAGAAATATCCGAAACAAAATACTGTTTGCTTGCATCATCCATTTGTGTAAAGCGGTTCATAAAACTCTGATAACTTGTACAAAAAGTCTGTACAAATTATAATATGTACAACATTACAACTTGTACACAACATATATATATAATCAAAATGAAACTTGTAAAGAATTAAGCATGATTTTTTTTTAAATCTACTTAATCAAACAAGTTTTTGGAACAACTAAAAAGAATAACCGCATATCATTCTTTGAAAAAAAACATAATGAAAGCTTATATAGATGCATTTTGTAGAATTGCTTATTATATGAATTAATGGACAAATGATAAAACAGGTTTTTTTTAAGAAATAAGGGACGTAACAAATGATCCGAGGTAGGGGTGTGATTGCCACAAAATTGTAGGAAACTATAAGGCCAAGTCGAATTTTTGTATACAATTTTAAGCAAATAACATGTTTCCGAACGCTCTCTACGTCCGTCATTCCTCAACTTGAAACCAATATATATACTCCAATCACCCGACCTTGCAGATTCTACGTACCTACACTGTGAAACTTATCTTTAAAATTAAACGTGTTGCAAGACCAGTGTTAAGGAAAGTGTTTAATTTCTAAACATAAATAAAGATTGATATATTTTGCCCTCATCACTTCGCAATTAACATGTTGCTGTGCTAAAACATGTTTAGATTCTTCGTGGAGTATATAATTCTAAGCCTTTTTAATATTTATCTAAATATTTTATAGCTAAACATGTTCACAGTCTAATCAATTTATAGCTTGACATTTTTAGACTGCTAGCACATAGAATATTAAACATGTTTAGATTTACAACATGTCAAAATCGGTTTTATAAAAATGCGTGTTTTCGAAAGTATAAAGGCTCTAAATACAATTTTTAGAGTGTATAATATTTTGATTGTTGATTTGTTCTCTTCTTGAGTATGACAGAAATATATGCCACTGGACATTAATGAAGCAATTATCTATTAATAAATGTATTGTAATAGTCATCAGGGGACATGTATCTACACGTAAAACATGCTATTTAGATCATAAACAAAATTCTAAGCACACCCTTTAGGCACTTGTTTACTTTTTGGTCTAAACGTGTCTTAGTACTAAACATGTTTTTAAAGTTGGCAATGTGTTTATGATTGTATTTAGGGCTTACAAATTGGTATTTTGTTCCTGAACACTGTAATTCTAAATCACATTTAAAAGTGTTGAAATTCAAGACTTATGTAGATTTAATATGGTTTATAAGAAATGACTTAGATATTAAAAATAACACGAAACACGTTTAGAACTAAACATGAAATGTAAAAGTTTATATTCTAAGAACAGTTTTTACAGTGTAGATAATTATAAAATTTCAATAACAGAAACGATCGGTTTCATAGGCCAAACAAATATATTTGTGGATCCAGTTACCATACCTGCCTTCACTACTTTTGGTCTAAATGATGGTCTTCCCTTAAGATTTTTCTGTCATTTTTTCATTAAGCACTGTCACAGTCCGTTTCAACGAGTAGGTAGCTAAAGGTATTATCGTTGGTTAGCTTTCTTGTTAGCTGAACCGTGAAGTCATTGTTAGGTAAGGTATACTACCCTCCTTTCGAAGTAGCCTAGTCCTACAGACAGATAGATTAGTTATCTGTCGGACTAGTCTACTCTTAAAGGGGGTAGTTTACATAACCTAACAATGACTTTACGGTTCAGCTAGCAAGTAAGCTACCCAAAGATATTACCGTTAGCTACATACTCATTGAAATCGGCTGTAAAGTGTTGCTCCCGTAGACTCCATGTAAAAAAATAAACTGTACAAATAAAAAGAAATCCCTACCCATATACCCTAATTTGTTTTTATAGAATTAACTGGACCACATATGCTATTCTATTTGGCCTATACAATTGTTTCAGATTTCGTCGATCTACGGAACAAAACTAATCTCTAGGATATTGAAATTTCTATGTGAAGAAATATAATATTCAAATTTTTATACATGATCCGATTAATCATGCAAAAATTTAAAGTTATGAGACATTTAAATGCATTCGATTGACGTGACCATGTTATTGTGCAGTCATGCATTGCAAGCACGGAAAATGAAATCGATAATAAAAAAAAAATTCTCGACGAGTACAAATGCAATGCAGTAAAGTACGAACTGTTCGATTGTTTCGGTTTGTTCCAATAAATGGATTTTATTCACCACCATAGGAATCTGAATTAATGATATACAGATCGGGAAAAAATGATTGAAAAACATATAATGTATTTGTAAAATATTTAAATGAGAATTGAAGATCCTTTGAAAGTTTAAGTCCGATTGTTTTTATTTAACCACAAGCGTAGTATGAAAAATGAAAACGAAAAATAAAATGTAATTTAGTTGCACAACATTTTTCATTGTTCTGTAACAGCGCCAAACAATTTAATTCAATGTCTTATTAAAGTCTCATCTTTCAACAAGTACAATCAATCTTTATACATTGTAAAATAACACTAAATAAAATGAGAGCCATTCTATACAGAATTATTAAAATGCATAAAGATATAATACACAATATGAAATAAAATACTATTTACAATATATAAAATTTCTACGTCTTTTTAAAATCAAATGACAGGTTTTCGCAAACACACGTATCATATTTACATCTGAGAATAAAAACACTAACTGTTGATTATCATCTAAAATATTAAGATTATCATTAAAAGTTTCAGCAACATAATATAAATGGTTTCTAAAATCGTCATAAAGAGGACATCTTAATAAAACATGCGCTTTATCTTCAATAAAAAGTCACATATATGGCACACTCTATTTTCTAAAACAATATTTTCATATCTCCCTGTTTCAATTCTTAGGGGAGCAACACCACATCTAAAGTTGGCGAAAGCACTTCTGTGACTGAAGGATAAATCTATTTTGCAGTATTCCTCCGGTTCAAAATTTTCCTTAAACAGTCTGCCAGTAGGAAGGGTTGACCAGTAGTAGTTTGAGCCCATTCACCATCTACTGTGATATCTTCTACTGTTGTTGGTAGTGCTGGTATAAGCTTGTGTCTCTCGTTGTAAAGCTGGTCTTTGCATGAGTAGAAGTTTGATGTATGTTCTACTAGTTGATGTGTGTCAGCATTCCATTCCCGGTTTCGTAGTTATACCAGTTCTTCTTCATAGATAGTTGGTATTGCAGTAAGTTCATCTTTACAACGAGATTTCATACGTTGTAATACATCATCTACTCTGAGTTGCATTCTGTATGAGGGAGGGTTGTGATTAGCATCCACTTTGGTTGGTATGTTGTTCTGTGTGTTAATAGTAGCAGGCCAGGTCCGGGTAGAGCATTTTTAATAACATCTGTCTCCACGTCTTGACTGTATCTGGAACTTGTAGTTATTGTGTACTAAGTTCAAAGTCATTTGGCTTTGCTTAATCTATTAGGCCAATTAATACACTTATCTATGATAATTAAGTACGTTTGATAATATATTCATTTTTAAAAATCATAATTTGTTTAATAATGAGATTAATAAATTCTTTGAGACTGAAGTTGAAAGTGTCGGTAACTATTAATTTTCTTTTTTTTCCAGACTTTCCAGACTTTTGAATGCTTTTACTACTTTTTCTTTCATTAGATTTTTATTTTTCCAATGCTTTTACTTCCTTTTTTCAATTAGTTTTATTTTTTAGAAATTCCATGGTATACTTAAAATTATTACTTTATGCATGTTTTCAAACAAAAAAGTCTCATTTTTACATATAAATAATAATTTTTATTTAATTTCCACAGGTAAATTTACCTTTAACCAAATTAGACACTAATGACTTAAACATCATATTTTGCAATAAAAACATGTATTGTAATTCCACTAATCCCCAGGTAGGAATAGCCAGAATAGACAGAAGACACCAGGTCTTGCAAACCGAGCCGTGAAGCAATACAAAGAGAAACCTTATCATTTATTAATTATTTGAGTATTTTGAGCTTCACTTTACGAAAATTGATATAGATCTCTCTAAATTAGTTATTAAATTGACAACTTTTTACTTAAAGTAAAAACATTTAACAAATTATTTACTTAATAAAACGTGACTTTTAGTTGATATGCTTTTTGATATTATTGGATTTCAATCACATACAGTAAAACCTGCTTTAGAGACCACATGTGTTAAGGAAAAAGCTGTGTTCAAAAACCACCAATTTTAGATCCCTCTATAGTACATTCTAAATAAATTAAACCTGTATTAAAATACCACCTGTCATGAGACCACTTTTTTGCTCTTTCTAAAATAAACTCATCATAGTTACCAAGATTAAATTTTATATAGTGGTCTCTTAAAACAGGTTTGACTGTATACAAAAGATCTCCACTGCCGCTAATTTGATTATGTACACAAGTTTTATCACCGTAGCAAAATTTTCTCCGTCGCATTGTTCTGAGGAGTACCATCACAAGTTAATAGTTCAAAGTGCGTACTTCGGTGATTCAATTTTTTTCCCCACTTTTTATAGCTCCGTTTAAACAAATAAGTCTCGAAGGAGATGCACTCAGAAGTGTTTTAGTCAACAAAATGGTGAAAATTTATAGGCCTCGTATTGGTTGGTTGAATCTTGTTTTTTTTTCTTCTTCAATTGCAATTGATACCCTGTATCGAACCATTAAAAATGTCAAATCGAAACAATGTAAGATTGTATAAACAGCAATTATACATGATGACAAACGATCTTACATAGAACGAACATCTTCTTGTCAAATGATCAGATGAGTTGCTTCAAACAGTGTCCTTGGGTTATGATAACTCGAATAACTCTAATAAACATGTCAGTGAAGTATGGTCAACTACAAATGTACACAAAAAAGTCATGATCTGCGTCGGGCAGATATCGACCTAATGTAAATGAATATGAATACATCTGTTAAACTATTCTGGTCATAAATCTATGTAACCTCACATACGTAATAGAAACGGCAGCATTTGGTTACAAGGGCACAATTACTGTTTACATTTCATCGTTTTCAAGTTTTTTTATACCCCGATATGGTATACTCAGAATAAAACATTTTGAGTTCCTGATTGGACGATGCCGAGTTGGAATTCGTTTGCACATATAAAATTGTATCTATTTAGGTTTGAAAACAGGTGAAAATTAAATTCTGATATTTTGAAATCATATTTTACAATATCTTAATTATTAACCATTCCTATTAAGTGCAGAATTTGGAAGTTTTCATAACAACTGCGTTTTAGAAGTTTTTGCGCAAGCCAAGCTCATATGTTTTTTTTTGTTTAAAGAAGTGAGGACATCTATAGTCAAATGAACTGCTACCCATTTTTTTCTAGTTTAACACCACTCGATTCCTATAGAAACTGTATTACAAATAGTTGCGCTGTTTGCTGACCATAAACACATTTTTAAAGCTTTATAAACAACAAACCACTACTTTCAGCGACATACCTTCACTTTAAACAAGAACTTGCGCGTTATTTTAAACTACCAACACTTTTAAGGTAGAAGAAGTCAATTAAATTGTTTGTCCTTGTTTCACTGTCAATGTTGACATTTGTTTACTCTAAAAGCTAAACACGTAAAGTCAAACTAATACGGATTGAATAAGGTCGACTTATTTGCAAGTGAATAATTCATCAGCGAAGTTTCTTAGATTATTTTAACAAAATTGAAGCAAACTGGCTGCTGAAAGCAAGTTATCATTTCACTATTTCACTCTCATTATTGATCGAACAAAACCATGCTTCTTTTTTAATGGCTCTCGGATCCAATACTATTTTTACACCAATAGTAAATAGGAGCTGCTTTGTGTCAGATATATATTTTGCACGATTGGATGTATTGATACAACATTTCAGATGGTTGAAAGAAACAATTATTAGAAGTACAAATGACAAATAAATTGTAACATTTATAAAAGTATGTAACCTTTCATATGCTTAACTAGGGAATAGATATGTATTTGTTTAATGATTCTTTACAATGCTATTTCAATTGATACCAAAATAAACTAGTTTGTTTAATAAAAATATTATGAGATTTTTTAACCTTTTTTTTGCATTTGTTTTTGATGTATAGAAAATTATTGTTCTGATTATTTTTATTGTCATATTCAAACAAAATAGTGCAGTTGGTTTTTTTTTGGCGGGTAAAATTTCATTTTTTTTTTTTTTTTTTTTTTTAAAGGTAAATCATGTTTTATTGATAGTTTTTCACATTTGTTAGTGGATACATCAAATACCGGTACCTTATCCCGGCATCGTTAACCGTTAGTAGTATATATTAAATTTTGTTAGTGCTTGTTAGTTTAATAAAGGGGCACTAGCTGTCAAATTCATTGTAACCGATTTGACTCAAATTCTCATATTTGGTTTATAACAATGTAAAACATTTATCCAAACTATCAAAAGTCTAAAATAAACAGTTTACAGAGCATGGGGTAGATAATATATAGGTTCGTTTCGTGTGTATTTTAGTCCAGACGCCATCTAATTAACTATCGATTTGACCTCAGATGACCATATAAGCGATGTAAACAAAAATAAAGATACGAATAGATTAAACCAACACGTGCAATTGGATTTTTATAGGTCTGTTTGATTTTATTTTATAGATTAAAAATAGATGTTTCTCATTGTTTTTAACCATATAAGAATGATTTTATGTGCATCGAATTAGTAATCAAATGATTTACCGTAGTTTCACTTTCATTGTTGACATTCTTTTTCTTTAAATAACCAGTACACGTACAATGCATGCGTTGTCAATCTCTAGCTAGGGGTTAACTTGAAGTTCACATGAATACCGGTTAGAATGATGATGACGTTTTCACTTGCAAGTGAATCAGTCAAAAATAATGTTTAATCGCTTATTTCAACAAAATTAAAGGAAATTGATTGCTAAAAGCAAATTATTATTTCAGTATTCCAATTTGATTAACGATTGATCTAAAAATATCATACTTTATTTTTTTTTATATATCGTAGCTAGTGCCCCTTTAATTTGTCTGTAAAACATACATTTATAAATTATAATATAATCCAACTAATTGCTAGTCAATTACAAATAGAAAAAATTACAATATACAGTCAATTACAAATAGAAAAAAATACAATATAAGCATATATAATTGCAAATCATTCACATTTATAATTACGTAATTTTGTTCCGTACTTGACCTTTACTTTTACATTCTCATAATTGGATACAGTCTACCTGACACATATTGCTCGTTTAGAAAAATCGTGCAAGGTCTTAGTGTAATCAAATAATCGTAACCTGACATGATTGAAGGATAATATAGTTCATGTGTTAATCTTTTCGCTTTTGGATTATTATCAAAAGGTAAGATATTATATGTTTATTATAATCGAAATATGAATTTATTGTCTTTCCCCATAATATGTACCTTATTGTGTTTTGATTTAAAGTTTTAGAATAGGTGTAATTTATGGGTTTTTCTTTACGGCCGCTGAGATGTCAAATTTAATTTTGCATTTATAGTATTTCGTTTTAAAGATACTTGAGTAAATATTTTGTGCGTTATGTTTCGAAACTATATATGAATATTATGTTTACGTATTTTATAATCTAACAGTTTAAAGAAATTTTTGAAATTTGCGAATTAGATTACTTTTACGTTTTTTTACACATCTGTTAACTTCAAAATATAATTCAAATTCTTTTTTGAAGATGTTGTATATGTCGGCGGATTTTGTTCTTTGTTCCGACGTGTAAAATGATTTGTAAATTGAGAAACCTATCAACGTTATAATAAGATTTATGTCATTATAATGTCGGTCTCCTATTTTATATCCAAAGACTATATCTATTAAGTTTATTTTCTTACAGAAGTTTATGATATTCATTTTATCTGTTATTTTATTCCACAAGTCTTTTAAAAATTCACAATCGATAAAAAAATGTTGATAATTGACTGTGCATTTGCATAAAGCACACTCTGACGTATTAGATATTTTCCATTTGAAAAGATTTTCTGTGTTCGGCAATATATAGCTAAATAATTTCCATTTATAAACTTTAAGTTTGTTTGTGTATATTTCTTTGTTTGTAAATGATAAGGAGTGTCTAATTTGTAATGGTTTTACGCCTAATATTCTTTGCCATTTTATTATTCCAATATTTGGAGTTATTTTGTTTTTTATAAAATGTTGATAGACGGTTTTGTTATCAAGATCTGCTTAATTTATTTCTGTTTCATTCATTCTAATTATTTTTTCGTTAATACTAACTTGGGTTTTAACAGATTTATTTGTTTTCAGGATATCTATCCAACATTTTGGAATAGCCTTTTTTAGTATTGATAGTTCGGCTATCCAGTTGTGTTTTATTTCTAACTTACGCAGTATTGTCTTTTCGTTGATTTGACCGTTTTCGTCAATAATTTCATTAATATAGATTATATTGCTTTTGATCCAATTGAGCATCAATAATGGTTTATTTTTTATTTTTATGTTTTTATTACCCCATATAATTTCTTTGCGTATTTCTCTAAAGTTAGTGGGTGATTTAGTTTGACCTCCACCTTTCCGTATCCAGCATTTTACAATATCCAGATAAAATTCTGGTAATTCAGTTGTAATTTTAAGTAGTTTTAAATTTTTAAGTTCTAAATTCATTTTGAAGATAAGGAAGTTTTTTCCGTATTTATCAAAAAAGAATCTCGGAATAATTGACCAATTTTCATGTTTTGACTCCATTAATCTTGATACCCATTTAATTTTAAGTGTATTAAAGTAGCTGTCGATATCTATCATATTGAGTCCTCCTGTATTGTAATCTGCTATGAGAGTTGACCTTTTTAATTTGTCTTGTTTACCGTTCCAAATAAAATTAAAAATTTCTCTTTCTAGATTGTCGCTGTACGTTTTATTTATGACTGTCATACTTGCTAAGTATGTGAATTGTGGAATAATGAGTGATTTGATTATAAGAATTTTACCGATGATAGTAAGATGTCTTTTTTCCCAAGCTTTCATGAGTTTTTTTGCTTTTTCAAATTTGTGTTCCCAATTTAGTTTTGCGCATTCTGCTTTATTTGTGCCGAAATATAATCCTAACACTTTAACGGGTTGATCTGTGAATTTTATATTATCTACTTTATCTTTACAATTTTTCAGTTTTCCTATCCAAATGCCTTCCGTTTTGTTTTTATTTAATTTAAAACCAGAAAATGTGCCAAATATTTCAATAACGTTTAATGCTGCTATAATTTCATTTTTTGATTTAAGAAACAGAGTGGTATCATCTGCTAACTGGGAAATTTTCAGATTATGTTTTGAATGGTCAAGTTTGATTTCAAAACCTTTAATGTTATAATCATTCCTTAATTTACATGCCATGATTTCAACTGCGATCACGAAGATCATGGAAGAGCAGGGGCATCCTTGACGCACCCCCCTTTTTAGACTAATTGGTGCAGAGATCCATCCATTATTGAATACAGAGCTATTTATATCAGAATATAAAGTTTTGATCCAGTTAATAAATGAACTATTAAAGCCGAAATGTTCGAGAGTTTGGTACATAAAGGTCCATTTTAAGGTATCAAATGCTTTTGAAAAGTCTAGAAACAAAATTGCACCTTCAACATTGAATTTGTCGGCGTAATCTATGATGTCTTGTATTTGTCTGAGATTAAAGCCAATATATCGTTTTTTTATATATCCTGTTTGGTCTGCATTTATTATTAAATTTAGTACATTTTTTATTCTTTGAGCTAATGTGTAAGATAGTATTTTATAGTCTGAGTTTAATAAGGAGATTGGCCTATAATTTGAAAGATCTAGTGGATCATTCTTTTTGTATATAAGATTAAGAATACTTTGTCTTTGAGAAAATGGTAGCTTTTGCCTGTCGTAGCTTGTATTAAAGATGTTAACAAGGATTGGGCCTAATGATTGCCAAAACTTTTTATAGAAATTTGTTGTGATACCATCTTTACCTGGGCTTTTATTGGGTTTTAAATTATTTACTGCTAATGTTAATTCTTCTATTGTAACATATCCGTCACACGTCTGACTTTCGTGTTTTGATAATTTATTTTTTACTTCGGTACTGTTAATATATTCCCATGATTGGGCTATGTTTTCATTTTCTTTTGAATATAGTTTTTCGTAAAAATCCTTTTCAATTTGAAGTATTTTACTTTGATCTGTAACAATATTTCCTTGGTCATCTTTTAGTTTTATTATTGTTTTTTTTGTTTGTTTATTTTTTTCTAGGCCTAAAAAGTAAGCTGTATTTTTTTCGCCTTTTTCTACCCAATCTTGTTTCGATCTTAATTGGGCGCCTTTAGCTTTATATTCATAATGTTTTTCTAAATGATTTTCAATTTGATTTATTTTTTGCAAAATATCGTTGTTTTCATTTTTCTGATATTTTTCGGTTAAGATTGTTAAATTCTTTTCCATTTGCTTTATTTCATTATTTTTATTGTAAGCTCTGCTTTTGCAATAATTTATTGTAAACAGTTTAATATCAAGTTTAATCGCGTCCCAAAGAAGATGCACATCCGTAGTTGTGTCTTGCATAATTGTTTTGTATTTTGCAATAATTATTTCTATTTCTTTACAATATTCATTTTCTTCTAAAATGGAATTATTTAATTTCCAGTATCCTGGACCTCTACTCTCGGCCGTTACGCTTTGTAATTTTAGAGACACGCCTTGGTGGTCAGTGCTTTTTATTAGTGCGGGTCTTATGTCGCTTGATTTTGTATTGAGCACAAAATCTTTATTTATTAAAAAGTAATCAATTCTACTAGCTTGACTGAAGTTTTGTCTTTTCCAGGTATACTGTATTTTTTTAGGATTTAAATATCGCCATATATCGATTAGATTGTGTGTTTTAATTAAAGATTTTAAACTATTTACTGGTTTTATATTTTTGCGTTTTCCATTAGTAAGTTTTCTATCTAAGTTTGATAGTGCATCGTTCATGTCGCCGCCTATTATTACCGTTCCAATTGCATAATTACTTATGAAATCAGACAGATTTTTAAAGAACTTGTTTCTTTCCGTTTCTATGTTTGGTGAATATATGTTAATGAGCGAATAAATTATATTTTCTATTTCTATGTTTAACATTAGTATTCTACCGTCTTTGTCTTTGTTTTCATTGATTACTTTACATTCTAACTTATTATCAATTACAATGGCTACCCCTTTACTTTGGGTTGTACCATGACTAAAATAGATAACGTTACTAGTTTCAGTATATAATTTTTTTTCAAGATTTTCATCAAAGTGACTTTCTTGTATAAAAGTTATAAGACTTTTTTGATTTTTTATCCATTGATAAAATCTTGTTCTTTTCTCTTTATCTCTGAGTCCTTTAACGTTCAGCGTACATATGTGGATGTCTTTTATCATATTGGTTGTTTTTAAATTTGTTATTTGTTTTATTTAAAGTACGCTTGACTGACTCGTAACTACTTTCTTTGTTGATAAATTCTAAAGGTGTAACACGTGACAACTTGATGGTAAAGTTGTTTAAAGCTGTTGGGTTACTTTTAGTGCCATTTATTGAAATTTCAAAGTTGTTTATTATTTTGATTCTAGTCTTAGGTGGTTTGTGTATTCTTTTCTTTCTTAGTGCACATTTAATTTTAAAAAGTGAAGATAAAAATGGGCATTGTTTTGTCTTCACACATCCATAGTTGTTGTTTATATAAATATTTTTATCTGGGACTTTCAATTTTTTATTTTTTATTTTATTAGCTTTTTTCCTAAATGTGCCTAGTTTAGTTAAAGTTTCCGCTAGCCGTATGTGATTGCTTGGCATGTTTGTTCTAACTTTAAATATAAACTTTAAGATGTTTTCTGATATTATGTATGTTATAAGATGTTTACATATTATACAATGTATACAATATAGAACTACGAGTACATAACAGTAGCGCAAGCATGCAAGCCATGCGCGTACAATGATGGTAACATACAAACTGTAACACATGTATGATAAAAACAGAGAGTACCTATACGTTGTAAGAAAGTCTTTTGGTATCTCTGTTGTGTTCTCGTAACAAATAGTATACAACAAATTACAAATTAACCAATGTATATATAGCTGTAAATGTTCACATTGCGTTATTGTAATAAAAGAAGTTCTAGAACACAAAGTCTTTCGTTTACTACACGATTTCTTTACCGTGTTACATACTCAGAGAGGTTAAATAACTTGTGTTTATGTACCTGAAAACATCTATCTACAAACAGTATCATCATGTACAAATTATATGAAATTTTATTTATATAAATATGTAATACTTTATTTAATTTTATTGATTTATTTTTAGGTTTATTAGACCAGATTTGACAGTTGGTAATTGTCAGAACAGATAGTGTAAGTATTACCGTTGTTTTATTTTCATTGAATACCCTTTGTTGCGATCTTGTTGCATTAAATCTGTTGTTAATAAAGTTTAAATTGTTACTAAAAATAGATATGGGAAAACCCATGTTTGAAAATGTATTTGATTTAATACATGTCTTACAAGTAAGTATGTTGATAAAATACAAAAGTGCTTGTATCATCATTAATGTAGAATACTTCAGATGGCATTTGCTTTTATGTTGATACTGAATGTATGACATATAGAGTTTATATGTGTTATTACACTTTTGTAATAAATGATAACTAAGTATCGAAAAGACTATATACATTATATACAATGACATTATTTTTTTTTTATTTTTGTATTAAGATAAATGATATGATTAAAGTTTTCGATTACATCTTTGAAGCCTTGTTTTCTCTGTCTTGGTCTGGTGGTGTTGGTGGTGTTCTTCCTTTTAGATTTTCTTGTTTTCTATTTGGAGTGGTAAAATTTCATTAAAAGAGTTTATGAATAATAATGAACGCTTAAAGTGGGTATGCTAAATTAATATTTCACCTTAAATTCCGGAAGGTTAAAATACCTCATCATACAAAGTATTGATTGAAATAAAAATTCCACTTCGAATCTTTACCAATGCGCTCCTCCCCTGAAGTTTAACTGAAGGCGAGGGTACTGGTAGACAGAGGTGTTCTCTTGGGTATACTGTGTTTATTTACAGCAGATTAGAACAGTCACTGCCTTTGTCAAACACTATAGCACTAGTCTAAGTCCTGTTGGGCTGTAAATTACTCAGGAGGGCGTCAAGAAAAGGTAATTTTTGGGTTCAATAAGTAAATAATATGATAAGTGAGTGAGAAGTTAGATGGACAGTGAGGGTGAGAGAAAGGGGGTTCATTGAGATATAACGGGTGGATAAGTGAAAGAGTAGGAGGTGGAGGGAGTGAGCGTTAGTGACTGGCTGGATGAGCAAAAGAAAGAGTGAGACGATGGAAAAATGAGCGAGAAAGAGTGCGCGGATGAATGAGTGAAAGATTGACTGGGAGAACGAGTGAGAGATAGTGGATAGATAAATAAGAGAGAGTGGCTGGATGAATGTGAGTGAAAACCGAGGAGAGATATATGATGCCTGAGTCACGGGTAGATAATAGACCGGGTGGATAAATGAGTGAGGGGATAGATGAGTGACGGATGACTGAAAGTGTGGGTTGAGGAATAAATGATTTAACCAGTGGATGGATGAATATCTAATAATGAATGGATGGACACATGAGTGAAAGCGTGGACGGGTAAATGAATGAGAGCATAAATGTGATGGATGATTGAGAAACTGGATGGACAAATGAGACACTGCATCGGCAAATGAGAAAGTCAATGGACAAATCGAGACAGATAATGGATACATGAAAGATAAATGAAAATAATATCATCATAGATACCAGGATTAAATTTTGTATTTACGCCAGAAGCGCGTTTCGTCTACAAAAGACTCATCAGTGACGCTCGAATCCAAAAATGTTAAAACGGCCAAATAAAGGACAAATTGACGAGCATTTAGGACCAAAATTCCTAAAAGTTTTGCCAAATACAGCTAAGATTGTCTATTCCTGAGGTAGAAAAGCCTTAGTTTTTCAAAAATTCAATAGTTTTGTAAACAGTTAATTTATAAATATGACTGTATCAATGACAATACATGTCAGCACAGGAGTGTTGAATACTGAGCTAGTGATACCCTCGGGGAAAGAGTGAACAAAGACAGGTGATGAAAAATACACTGGATTAACGAGAGAGGGGGCGAAAATATGAGTACGCAAGATAACACAAATGATGGAGCTATAAAGTGTGTATAAAAAAATGTGTGGATGACAGAGAGAAGGAGCAACTGTATAAGCAAGCGTGGAAAGAAGTAGATGAACAAGAGAATGAGTAGATAAACGAGCGAAGGAGTGGATTAATGTTACGTTCTGAATAGATATTTTTTCATGTCATGCTCTATGCTTATTTGAACATGGGGAAGCATTACATTTGACGATATTTTACACTGAGCGTTCCCCCCTCCCATGTAGTATAACCAATATATTTTTATATCTAATAAGTTTAAAAGTGCATATAAATATATCATGTATATGTTAATTGAATAACAATATATAGTTAATTTTGTGTTAACAGCTTAAATGTTTTAATAAGACAAAAATGAAGCAAGAATGTAAACAGTACGTTTGTGCGAATATATGTTGTAATAATAATAATCGCAATTTTGGTGCATTTTTCCTTAGATCTGTTTTTGTGATAATTTTTTCATATCATGCTACTCGCTTGAGATGGAAAATTATCGGTAGAAACTAAGAAGGCACGTGGCGTTGCTAATGAAATTGACATGAAATTGACAACGTCGTCATAGGTAAAATAGCGATAAACAGATTATCATTGGTCATCTCAACTCGATTGCTTTTCTTGCTCTCGCCGTACCGGTTCAAGCGAGAAAATCAATCTCGTTGAGATGATCAACGAGAATCTATAAGAACACAGCTTTGTGGAAGTTCGTCATATTATAATATTACAAGGGGGGTCTACGTCATTACGCAGGGTGTCGGTGGTTGACATTGGACAAACATTTTGTTGCTTGAAGGTAAAATTTTTACTTATTATGCCAGTTATATGAAGGTTACGGTTATATAAAACATGATAGATACATTCATCATTATTGTTGCCAAAGAAAACGGCTTGGGTTGAATCTGCAAATATTAAATATCTGGTTATTTCAATGCTAAATATTTCTAAAAATGAACATTAATACCTTGAACCACACACATTTTTGTAACATAAAAAAATTTTGAAGAAAAAATATATTTGGTTACCATTTGAACACAGCATTGCCCTTTATCTGACAAATAGCCATTTTTGACATTGGCTTTAAATACTGAAAAAATTCAAAGAGATGAGAATGACATAAACATACCTCGCACTATAGCATGTATAGGCAATCAAATTATAAAAATTAAAAACTGTTTTGATGGGCCTTCATGTTCAAGTGGTCTAAGGGTTAACAACTGTAATCACTATCAAGTGAACACTTAGGCCAAGTTCGGATGGATATCTAGAGTAGATGGGACATGGTCATATATAACACCTGTTATGATTGGATATAGCTTTCCCGCCATTACCACTCGAGGAGCCCTGGGTTGTGGCAGGGTTCCTGGAAATCGACTCGATATCCCGGATGTAGTGACGTCGATCCAATCAAATTTGAATATGAACATATTCAGAGTAGGGGCATTGTACTTCCGGTAATCTAGAGACCTTACTCTTCAAACTTTTTTACCGTTCATATGGAACTCTAGTCAGAACTCGAGTTCCATTCGAACTTGGCCTGAGATTGTGAGTTCGAACTCTACTCAGTGGGTGCACCCGACTGGTAATTGATTGTCAGTTATCGAAGGTCGGTAGTTTTATCCGGGCACTCCAACTTCCTCCACCAATACAAACTGGCCGCCACGAAATAGCCCAAAAGCGTGGTTAAAAGTTACGTTAATGTTTATGTTTGTTTATGTGCTACATATTTGTTTTTCGTTCATTTTTTATATAAATAAGGCCGTTAGTTTTCTCGTTAGAATTGTTTAACATTCTCATTTCGGGGCCTTTTATAGCGGACTATGCGGTATTGGCTTTCCTCATTGTTGAAGACCGTACGTTGACCTATAGTTGTTAATTTCTGTGTCATTTTGGTCTCTTGTAGAGAGTTGTCTTAATGGCAGTCATACCAAATCTTCTTTTTTTTTTATATTAAACACACACAAAATCAAATCAAATTAAAAACTGTTTTGACAAATATAATATATCTTGTTTTCTCCTGTCCGACAGTAAAACTCTAAGCGCTGGTTCGGCTGTATAAAAACAGTATCAGCGCACAGTTCGAATAAAACTGGTGTCCGTGAACAATTTCAAACAAAATAAAGGGCTTAACATACGCTTAACACTTTCATTTTTTTTATCTAATAGTATGATACTATGTTAAACACTCCAATCTTGGTTTCAAATAAATTATTTCTATTTAAATGAATATACTTTCTATTTGCTTAATGAGTTTCAAAAGGTCAAGAACTGAAACTATATTAAAAAAAATGTGTGTTATGATTGATAATGAGACAGGTCTCCTCCAGAGACCAATTGACGTAAATTTAAGCAAGTATAGATCATTTATGTCATTGTACGCTTGAAAAGGTCCCGACATATCAAATGTGAAATAGTTCCAAACAGAAAACTAACGAACTGATTTATGTACAAAACAAATAAAATATATTGCAACAAACGACATTTAACAGCCCTATAATACAGGCTACCGACATGGGACCAGCACATACCGAATTTTTGTTTAGTAATGAGTAATTCATAAGTGTGTATTGATGTAATGCCTATTTTAATTCATAAATGTACTAAGCTATCAAAAAAAGATTTAGTTTTAAAACAGTGGCAAATTATTCTATTCAAAAGTAAAATTACAAAATAGGATATAATAGTTTTGTGGCAGCGGTAAATTCTATCAATAAAAGATAATTTCGATCTCTTGCATAACTATTAGGTTTCAAAATAACTGTGCATGTCACTAAAATAACCTGTTTTGATGGGACAAACAATAAAGAGTCTATGCTATCAGTATCACAACATGATTTGCTTTTATTTAAACTTTATTCAATGATTCGTGGAAAGGTTATTCAATAGAAATAAATAAGACAAATTGTTAGTTGGCATTGTCATCACATAACATTTGCTCAGTCACCCAATGTTCACATTTGCTTAATGATTTTATAAAAAATGTAAACTAGTTTGTTTAATAACAAATAATTAAGACTTCTATTATTATTTAAGTATAACAGTATTATGTCTCCGAGGAAACTTTTTATCAATAACAAGAAAATGATTCTTATTACGGAGTATAAGACAAAACGCATTCATCGTTTTATTTGGGTTAAAGCAAAGTAGGATATGGATTTTGTTTTTGTCCCATTTATGGACATTTTGTTTTCTGATCTGTGCGTCAGTTCGTCCGTTCGCGCAAGCGTCAATTCGGTTGTCCGACTGTCCCATCTCAGTTTAAAGTTTTTGGTCGAGGTAGTTTTTGATGAATTTAAAGTCCAATCAACTTGAAACTTAGTACACATGTTCCTTATGATAATCTTTCTAAATTTAATGCCAAATTAGAGATTTTCCCCCATTTTCACGGTCCACTGAACAAAGAAAATGATAATGCGGATGGGACATCCATGTACTGGGGACTCGTTCTTGTTTCGTTCTGATATACATTATGTGTACTTGTAATATAATCTGCTGTACGATAAAAAAAAATATCATTTTGTCCTAACCATCCATCAATCTTATCTCAAAAGAATTTGAACCACACACAAAAAAAAGAATAAACAGTGAATGTCCAAATGCGTAAAAAACTAGAACATAGTATTTGTATTGTCCCCAGATGATATGGAGCCACTTTGTAATTATTTTCTTTATATATTGTTATATGAAAGCGTATCTATTTATGTTCGGAAAAAGGTGCAAATCACATTCATGTTTTACAAAGTGCTGACATGCGCTACGTTTGCATACAATAAGATAAGTAGACGCATCTGGTTGATATATGGAAGTCACAAGGATCATATGCATAGATTAAAACAAAATTGCACACTCTTCGTGTGACAAATTGCACAAAGAGAAATGACGTGGTTCAATAAAAGGGGGATAGGGACGTGATCACAACTTACAAATTCCATATTTTTAGCTCACCTGGCCCAAAGGGCCAAGTGAGCTTTTCTCATCACTTTGCGTCCGGCGTCTGTCGTCGTCCGTCGTCGTCGTCCGTCGTCGTCCTGCGTCCGGCGTTAACTTTTACAAAAATCTTCTCCTCTGAAACTACTAGGCCAAATTAAACCAAACTTGGCCACAATCATCATTGGTGTATCTAGTTTAAAAATTGTGTCCGGTGACCCGGTCAACCAACCAAGATGGCCGCCATGGCTAAAAATAGAACATAGGGGTAAAATGCAGTTTTTGGCTTATAACTCAAAAACCAAAGCATTTAGAGCAATTCTGACATAGGGTAAAATTGTTTATCAGGTCAAGATCTATCTGCCCCGAAAATTTCAGATGAATCGAACAACCTGTTGTTGGGTTGCTACCCCTAAATTGGTAATTTTAAGAAAATTTTGCTGTTTTTGGTTATTATCTTGAAAAATATTATAGATAGAGATAAACTGTAAACAGCAATAATGTTCAGCAAAATAAGATTTACAAATAAGTCAACATGACCGAAATGGTCAAATGACCCCTTTAGGAGTTATTGCCCTTTATAGTCAATTTTTAACCATTTTTCGTAAATCTTAGTTATCTTTTACAAAAATCTTCTCCTCTGAAACTACTGCGCCATATTAAACCAAACTTGGCCACAATCATCATTGGGGTATCTAGTTAAAAAATTGTGTCCGTTGACCTGGTCAACCTACCAAGATGGCTGCCATGGCTAAAAATAGAACATGGGATAAAATGCAGTTTTTGGCTTATAACTCAAAAACAAAAGCATTAAGAGCAAAACTGGCATGGGTTTAATTGTTTATCAGGTCAAGATCTATCTGCCCTGAAAATTTCAGACGAATCGATAGTCAATTTTTAACAATTTTCATAAAATTTGTAAATTTTTACTAACACTTTCAACTGAAACTACTGGGCCAATCATTATAGATGGGGATATATGTACGCAGCAAGAATGTTCAGTAAAGTTAGATCTACAAACATATCACCATCACCAAAACACAATTTTGTCACGAATCCATCTGTGTCCTTTGTTGAATATTCACATATACAAATGTACCAAGGTGAGCGACACAGGCTCTTTAGAGCCTCTAGTTTATATGTACTGCGGTCTACCATCCAACGAACATAACAAGTAATAAAAAGACCACCAGACATAACAACAATTTCCGATTATTATAGTATTTGTTCTTATCTGGTGTTGCATGAAATATATATGCCACTGGCCGTTAGACAAATGTATGTACACAACAATAAAGCAATCGTACCATCCCTTTTAACAGGGAATATAGAGTTGTGGCACACTAGAAAGCTTAAGGGTCCATTTAAAG
Organism: Mytilus edulis; assembly: GCA_019925275.1. Taxonomy (NCBI): domain Eukaryota; kingdom Metazoa; phylum Mollusca; class Bivalvia; order Mytilida; family Mytilidae; genus Mytilus; species Mytilus edulis. The sequence continues at coordinate 81,101,435 of CM034362.1, read as the reverse complement.
ATGTTGATTGTATTTTATTGGTCATTGTAGGCCTGAATCTAAGCATTAAAAAAAAATACTTTAGATGACCCCAAAGCCTCTATACCATTTTAAGATTTTATAAAGGTTTTGCTGGTGAGAAAAAAAAATATCCAGGACAATAGACCACAACTTGCATATATTTGCTTGTTTTCTGTGAAGGCCAAGGATCTGGGTTGTAAAATGAAGTAGTCTATAGCATGAAGTATGTTCTTTTACCCGATATTTATTATCTTCGTAAAATTTGAAATTAAAAAACTATTTCAGTTACCATCCTTCAATATGGCTGATCGAAATTTTCTTAATTAGGCACCAATTAAAAATATGTTTAGTCAATTATATTCAAAAAGTAAAAAGAATGAAAAACAATCATCATGAAAATGATAGAAAAATTAATTTTAGGTCCTTCCAGAAGATTAAACTGAAAGAAATCAATTGTTAAAATACCTCATCATGCAAAATATTGATTGAAATAAAAGGTTCCACTTCAAATCTTTACCAATGTACCGACCGTGCAAGGGCTGTATAGCCAGTCAAGGTCGTTAAAAACTTCCATTTGTTTACCAATGCACTCCTCCCCTAATAAAGTTTAACTGATGTCTACGACCATATCACAGCCTTATGATACCGGGTGTTGTAGACATTTCTTTTGAATAAAGATTTAAAAAAAAACTGAAGGTAGGGGAACCGACCTTTCCAAGCTGCTGGTAGACAGTGGTGTTCTCCTTGGTATACTGTGTTTCTTCATAGCAGATTAGAATAGTCACTGCCTTTGCCAAACACTATAGCACTAGTCTACGTCTGTTGGGCTGTAAATTGCTCAGGAGGGAGTCAATAACAATGTTTGGGTTCAATAAGTAAGTAATATGATGAGTGAGTGAGAAGTTGGATGGACTGTGAGGGTGAGAGAAAAGGGGATTGACTGAGAGATAACGAGGGGATAAGTGAAAGAGTAGGCGGTGGAGTGAGTGAGCGTTAGCGACTTGCGAAATGAGTAAGAGAAATAGTGAGACGGTGGATGAGTGAGAGACAGTGGATAGATGAATTAGTGAGATTTGATGGATGGGATGAATGAGAGTGAAAAGATATATGATGGATGAGTGAAGGGTGGATAATAGACTGGGTAGATAAATGAGTGAGGGATAGATGAGTGACAGATGAATGAAAGTGTGGGTTGAGGAATAAATGATATAACCAGTGGATGGACGAATATCTAATAATGATTGAATGGACACATGAGTGAAAGCGTGGACAGGTAATTTAGTTTTAAACCAGTCACCGAATGTTTACATTTGCTTAAAGTTTTAGAAAAAAAAACATATTTCAAAATTTAGAAATAGAAAAATAGTTTGTTTTATAACAAATAATTAAGACTTCTTTAATTATTTGTAAATTGAAGTAACGATTTTTTTTATTACCATATTGAAACATAAAACCAAAACAGTATTATGTCTCCCAGGAGACTTTTATCAATAACAAGAAAATGTATCTTATTACGGAGTATTTTATAAAACGCATTTATGGTTTCATTGGGGTTAAAGCGAAGTAGGACATGATTTTTTATGCCCCATTAATTGGCAATATGTTTTCTAGTCCGTGCGTCAGTTCGTCCGTTCGTTCAAGCGTCTATTCGTTCGTCCGTCAGTCCCATCTCAGGTTAAAGTTTTTGGTGGGGGTAGTTTTTGATGAAGTTGAAGTCCAACCAACTTTAAACATAGTACACATGTTCCCTATGATATGATCTTTCTAATTTTAATGCCAAATTAGAGATTTTCCCCCATTTTCACGGTCGACTGAACATAGAAAATAATAGTGCGGATGGGGCATCCGTGTACTGGGGACACATTCTTGTTTCGTTCTGATATACATTATTTGTACTTGTAATATAACCCGCTGTACAATAAAAAAAATCAATTTGTCCTCTCCATCCATCAATTTTATCTCAAAAGAGTTTGAACCACACAAAAACAGATGAAGAGTGAATGTCCAAATGCGTAAAAAACATTTTTAGTTGTATTGTCCACAGATTATATGGAGCCAGTTTGGAATTAGTTTTCTTTATATATTGTTATATGAAAGCGTATCTATTTAGATTTGAAAAAAGGTGAAAATCACATTCATGTTTTACAAAGTGCTGACATGCGCTACGTTTGCATACAATAAGATAAGTAGACGCATCTAGTTGATATATGGAGGTCACAAGGACCATATGCATAGATTAAAAAACAATGCACACTCTTCGTGTGACAAATTGCACAAAGAGAAATAACGTGGTAGAATAAAAAGGGGATAGGGACGTCATTACAAATGCCATGTTTTTTAATATGTACTGCGCTCTACCGTCCAACCAACATACGAGTAATAAAAAGATCACCAGACATAACAACAATATCCGATTATTATAGTATTTGTTCTTATCTGGTTTTGCTTGAAAATTATATGCCACTGGTCGTTACACAAATGTATGTAAACAACAATAAAGCAATCGTACCATCCATTTTAACAGGGAATATAGAATTATTGCACACTAGAAAGAGTCAATTTAAAGATTTTGATTGTATTTTATTGGCCATTGTAAGCCTGAAGCTAAGCATTAAAAACCCGAGAATTCAAATGCAGATCATATGTGCACGCTTTGTTTCATATAGACGGAGTGTCTCCATTACAAACATTACAGTCTTTTATGCAATAATATTTTACTTTCATTTAAAGGGGCATTAGATGTATGTTAATCGATTTGAATCAAATTCTCATATATGATTTACAACATACTAAAACGTATATCTTATAAAAAAAGCATAAAACAAAATATTTACGATACAATGACTCGTAAATATGTATCATTATTTCGTTTAGTTTTAGTCTAGCCTTCATCTAATTAACCATTGACTTGACCGATGAAGACTGCCCATGGCCATTATATCGTATACAAACATAAATAAAGATACAAATAGATAGATAGCAAAAACATACAGTTAGATTTTTGTAGATCTGTTTAATTTCACACTATATAATAGATTATTCATGTTAACGATCGTATGTTCCTTTAGAAGAATTAGTTTTTATGTTGATCGAAGGATCAGTCCACCGAATGGTTTAACCTTGTTTCATTTTCAATGTTGACATTTTTAGTTAATGGGTACCTCATCTCTAGCTAAGGGGTTACATTGAAAGTAACAGGAATACGGATTAGATAAGGTCGCAATATCCACTTGCAAGTGAAAAGTTCATAGGCGAAAATTGTTAGCTTATTTTTTTGCTAAATTGATTCTAAGTGGCTGCTGAAAGCGAATTTACATTTCTTTATTTCACTTTTATTAAATTGCCTTTTATATCTCTCGTAGATAATGCCCTTCAAACCGAATGGTAAACAGAACCTTCTATTGTCAGATATATGTTTTGCACGATCAAAATTTTTAAATAACAAAAACAAATAAATTGAAAAATTTGTAATTTTATGTAATCTATCATTAACTAGGGAATGAATATGCTTTTGTCTAATGATTCTATGCAATGTTATTTTAAGTGGTACTAAAATAAACTAAAACGTTTCGAAGGGTTTTTTTCTAATTGTTTTTGATGTACAAAAAATGATTATTCTGATTATTCTTTATTGTCATATGCAATAGAAAAGTGCAGTGAATTGTTTCAGCGGATGAAAGTCCATTAAAAGAGTTTCACGCGAGTATGCTAAATCGATTTTTAACCTTAAAGTGGAAACCAAGTGCAGTGTGGGAACTCGAATATATATTTCACTCGTCGAAACATTGGCCAAATCAGTACTGACATAAAGAGAACATTGGATTTATTGGATTAACTCGAGGTATGTCCATTAAATTTTTGTTTGATATCAAAGGTATAAGAAGCGCAGAGGTCTAATTAATAAATTCTGAATAACTCATTCAAGAATTCAATTATAAACAAGATGTTCCATATTTGTATTATATTAACAGATTTTTTTCTAATAAATTTAATTTTTAATAAAGCACGACGTCACCCGAATAAATGTGATATTCACCACGCTAAACATCCTGTGCGTTTCAATGATTTTTTCAAGAAATAATATCTTCAGGTCAATCTCATTGCTCAATTTAGCATGTCTAGGCATTATATTTGCCGATATTTTACGGTGAGCGTTGTATGTTGAGGCGGATAAAAAAAAAACCTTACATATGTTAGGCTGTTCGCGTTTCCTTCCCATGAAGTACGTAAAATACAATTTCACTAATAAGTTCAAAATCGCATTGCATGGTTTATATATGTTAATTGAATATATATATCATGTTAATAGCTAAAATGTATATGCGTAATAGGCTAAAAGAAAACAACATGAATGTTAACAGTAAATTTGTGCGAATATATCAAAAATATGTTTTCTAATTGGAACATGACTTTGTATAAGGACGTCATATTATGATAATGTATAATATTATTCTCCAAAAACTAAATACAAGTTGATAGAGAATGTAGAATTATAGTATGAATACAAATGTTGAGGGTAAACGGATGCAGTACGAAAATTAGGAATGAAGTTAAACTTTATGATGATATACATGTGAAATAAACGATTACACTAAATATAAAGAAATCATTATAGTGCTTTACGTTTACATGGAAAGAATAAACTTTTCATCAAAACACTAAATGAATGAACGATACTCGATTGCGCATGTGGTCGGATGTAATGTCCAGTCTCATATACGCACGAAAATTTAATACTTTATAACGATAGCGAATACAGTCCAGATTGACTTAAACAACACTCACATAGACGAAACGAATTAAAATGTCAGTTTAATAGCTGTAGTTCGCATCAGAAAATCAATGAAATAATAGTTATATTCTCGTTAGGATAGTTCTTTTATAGTTAGCACACTCTAGGAAAGAAACGATTCATCTATTCAGTCACAAATATTTGATTACTGTTAAAAAGTACGAAAAGTATCTGTACTTTTCTTTATATATTTTTTTTCGTGGGTATCAACCTTTGTGGATTTGAAAATAGAATTGTATTTTTGAGGATATTTAAGTAAAAAAAATCTTAAATGATTGTCATCATAAAAGCTAAGTTAGTCTGAAACTTACATCGAGAAGCTATGCAGTCAGCAAATATTTCAATCTGTTAGAATAGAGATCCCCGTCATAGTGTTGCTTACAAGGATATGAATACTTAACTAATTTGATTTGAGCGTCACTGATGAGTCTTATGTAGAGGAAACGCGCGTCTGGCGTATTAAATTAGAATCCTGGTACCTATGATAACTATTTACAAGGATATGAATAAGGCCCGTTCTACTTTCTATTTAGAAAAACATTTCGTTATCTTTGTAAGCAAAGCTCGGATATAGTGTCATTTTAATCAGATTGCAATTATTAGTTTTCTACAGTTAACAAATAAACTAGATATTTGAAGAATATCGTGTTTCCTTTTACTCTATGGAATCCAATTAGGACTATATTTTACTTTCAAAATTATGTCAAAGTATTAAATTTCCTATATTGTTCTAAAAAATAATAATTGGTAAAAGTCAGATTTATGTAATGTTCATTCATGTGTATATTTTTGTATATATTGGAGAAGACGTTATTAAGTTGAAAAACTTGTGTCTAATCCATTTGTCATTTTTGAACAATAAAATATGTTTAAACTAAACTAAAAAAAAACATGAATCAAACTTGAAGGTGCAAGGAAATGTCCGTATTAATATAAATATTCAAATATTTCATGTCGTTTCATTGATAAAACATTTTCTGTATTGTCAAATATTGAACTCGAATGAGTAGTATTTAGCTTCAGAGCTATAGCAAAATAAGGTTAAAATGGCCCCTATCACTAGTAATGCTAGTCCCTTGCAATCTTTATGATATATTCTTTTTATGCCCCACCTACGATAGTAGAGGGGCATTGTGTATCTGGTCTGTGCGTTCGTTCGTCGTTTGTTTGTCATTCTATTTACTTTTTGAATGTAATTGACTCAACATATTTTATTGAAGAATAATTGAGAAAACTACAAACAGCCATATTCATGATTGGTAACTGCGATTGGTTTGTTTTTACAGCAAATTAATTAAGATACCCAATGTCGGGAAAAGAAAGAATGTATTTTATTTTATAGACTCCTTTATTTTTCTACCCAGATCCTCGTCACTTTACCGAAAATAAGCATATATATGCATGTTGTGATCTGTTGTTACAAAACAGAGGGATTATTAGTGGGTTTTTATTTCTCATCAACAAAATCTTTACAAGCCTCAATATGGTTTAGAGGTTATTGGGTCTTCTGAGACATTTTTTTCTTCTTAGAGAGATTTCTGTTAAATTCTATTTCGCATTGTCGTTGCTTACATTTCTATGTTCTGCCCAAAACTGTGAAATTGGTAAAAATTCATATTTCAGGGGGGAAACCCCTTCGTTTTGATCAAATTTACGCTGGTAACCTAGTAAAGTTTAGAAAAAACTGTGAAAATTGGTTAAACTTACATTTGAAGGGGCAATAATTTTTGAAACGATCTTTAAATTTGTCTAATTGTTTTAAGGACCGTACATTTTGTACAACGTGCCATGTCCATCATCTTTGCATCTATTAAAACGGGATTGACAGTCAGGGTTGCGAATTTCATGGACAATGTTTTTTTATATTTTCCTGTTGACTCGTGTTTATCATATGCTTTCGTGAGGAATCAATTCTCTGTGTTTTAAAAATATGATAGACAAATACATTTATTTATCATTTTTACAACGAAAATTGCTTGGATTAAACCTGCAGATATCAAATAACTAGTTATTTCAATGCTAAATATTTCTAAAAATGTCCGTGTTGTGTAGAAATGCTTAATAAAATCTTAAACCACACAAGTCCTTGTACAAGTAACATAAAAAAAATTGAAGGGGAAAATGTTCGGTTACCATTGGATCACCCAAATACCCTATACCTGCTAATTTTAATTTTTGACAGTAAATGGGCTTTTGAAAAAACTGTATTGCAGAAAAATGCAATTACTCACAAAGAATTGAAAAATGACCTCGTACTATAGCATGGGTTGTCAATAAAAAATAAAGATATAAAACTATTTTAACATTTTCATATCTCTTGTCTTCTCCTGTCCGGCAGTGAATCTCTTACACTGTTACGGCTGTGCAGGGCGTAGAAAAACGTATCTGTGTTCGGTCGGAATAATGATATAAAACTGATAGTAGGGTACCCAATCAACGAATTTGATCGATTTGCCTTAACGGAATAACACACGACTATATTTTATATCTTTGGAAAGAGGAGAACAAGCCTCGTCGAAAAACCGTTATCGTCGTTGTCTGTCGTGGTCATGTTGTTTTTTTAATCAGGATCAAAGGTCAAAGCAAAAATTCCAGAAAAATGCACAGTCACACTAAGATGGCTTGTTTCTGCTACATATATGCGTTAGGAGCAAAACAAAAACAACTAATTTAAAGAAAATATCTTTTGTATCTGCATTTAGAACTTAATTTATATTTTTATCTCCAAAAATTACTTTAGATTCACTTTTTAAATATAGGGTGCGAATTTGAAATTTTCAAACAGCTGTTAAATAACAGCGACCATGACCTATTTCTATTTCTAAATTTGAAATTTTTGTATTTAATTCAGTACAAGTAAGATCTAAAGATGTTTTTTAGATCTTAAGTTTAATAATTTGTCGAAAACAAAATGTGTTTTTTACGTCTTTTGATAGTAAGGTGTTTGTCAATTTCTAGGTAAATATCAAATTTGTGTTATTGGGTGTGAAAGAGTATGAATAAATGATTTGTTTCGAAATTTGTGTAACATTAACGTCGGAGTTGTTTGAATCTAAAGCTCTGCGTAAAGCTTTGCTTTACAGAAGTAAAAAATACTGCAAACTGAGAAAAAGGGGGATTAAAGTACCTGTTATGAAAACAAAACTTCTATTAGAAACAGGTTAAACATATACAGATGATTAAATGAGCAACAGTTGGCTATAATGTTTACAAGTATTTCAAAAATATAATAAGTGAAAGGGTTATCTACAGCACCGATGTATTTTACAATCAATTGAAAACAAAAACGACGCGAGAAACCAAAGGGACAGTAAACACTTAAAAATTGAAGACAAGCTGACAACAGCATGGCAAAAAGAACACGAAAAAACAAAAACAAATGCAAATAGAAAATTATGATCAGAGTTAGCATTACCTTCTAAGTTCTATGGTCTGTAGTTAAAGCCCACCAACCACGATCAAGGTCAGAGACCATATGGCATTTTTTTTTTTTTGGGGGGGGGGAGGGGGGGGGGGGTTACATATCTTTTCCCATTAGATAGATTATTACTATATTTCCCACGATTTCAAAATTGAGTAGATGTTTTAATTATTGTTAAGAAAATGTTATGGACTGCCCAATTTTCTTTCGATTGCTAACAATGATTAATAAGGTACAAACAGAAATATAAAATCTTATACATCGTCATCTTCGTCGTCATCATGGTTCTAACTGCAATCAGACGAGTATTTATATTTTGACATATGTCATTTGCCTGACATGGGCATATATCTGTTCATGATATATTTTGTTCGAAGCAAATGCAACCCTTTCAAAACACAGATTTCCACTTATATTACAAGTACAAACTAAATCTTGCAGAAATTCATATGGCATCTAACCTTCGAGATAGACAGAAACAAGTCATTCGTCTTTTCCCATCCTAACTGAAGAGGAGAATGTTAGGGTAGTTTTGCTATATGGGAAGACATCAAATTTATGTATGGATTTAAGCTCTTATTACATATTGTTTAAAAGTAGATTCACAAGGAGGAAGTTTGACAAGGGAGGAATTTTGAATTGTAGCCAATTTTATGCTCAATTTGTTTAGGTCATTATGATCTATTTTGATTTTTGACTTGAGATCATTCAACCTAACATTAAGATCACGATCTGCATCTATAGATTCATTGATGTTACAATTAAAATGATTTGACAAATCGGTGAAATCATCTGGGTTGACCTTCAAGACTTAAAAAAACCCAGTGCACTTACCGATCCAAAGCAGAGATGACGTATCGCATCATGTTACAGCATGTGCGGCTGGTAGAATGTTACAGATGGCAAACACGAGACTTTTACATATTTTGTGGACAGGTATATAGCAGCACAAATCTTTTGTGCAAATTATAGTGCCTGTTTGAAACCATAGATCATGCGTATGCTTCATGGAGGGGGAAGTAATTAACGCATAAAATCAGAGCATCTATTTATTGTGACTTTATTATTATCCTACCCTTGATTCCTTGCACACCGAACTATTTGTTTATATGAATAGCATGTAAACTCATGCGAGTATGCACTTGATCGGACGTACAAAATAATTCTTAAAATCTGAATACTCCTTCTGAGCAGATTTATTGTCCTTGGAAGTGCTAGCTAGATAAATTACTTCCTCATGTATCATAGTAACTGTTGATTTACCATGATGCTGAACAATCGATTCGCGAAGAAATCTGATGAAGGCCTGCTGGTTCTCATTGACTCAAAGAAACCTTTTCCAGTCAGGAATTTGACGACCTCCTATATACATGATATATGACCTGAAACACTTTTACAGACGAACAAGAAGTTGATTCGGCTTTAAAATAACTGCAGCTGTGTCTGCTAGTGTAAGATTTATAGCAAAAATGGTGGTACAATATATTGTAATAATCAGTACGAAGATGGTCTAGGTCTGAAGCATCCTGCAATATACTAAAATATACAAGATCTTTCCGTGCTACCGATGAAGCTTTTCCCCATGAATAATAATAAGCAATTCAGTAGAAGAACCCTGACATATAACTCACTTATCCCATTGTATTTCATTCCTACTTCGTTTAGGGCTTGATGGGCATAGTTTAACAGGACTGTGAATGTGTGCCATATTCCAGGTCTGAAACGTGACCGAAGGATTTGATTTGTATATTACAATTATAACAAAACTATCAATTCAAAAAAACAGTTTAAGTAATAAAAAAACAACAACAAAAAAATTTCCTAAAACAAAACAACGATCTTCAAACTAACTGGACTATTTAAAATATACAAATCGACCATACAACATGCAAAAAAGAGAAATGAAGTTAGTGACAATTGTCCTAGTTAATGACCTGATAAGCTACAAAACGATTAATGGCTAGTCTCGATCATCCATCCGCTTTATTTTTCAAAGTAGAGCGTCTGGATGACAAGTGATATAAAAATGGTAATTTATGAAATTCGGAATAGTATCGGCTTTTTTAGCTTGTTGTTAGAGATAATGTCCAAGACGAATAACCAAGAAGTTGGTTATTGACTTCGGAAGAAATGACATTACGATAATATTATTGAAAAGCCCGAGTGTACCGATTGTTGTTTAAAGCTATTTATATATTTTTGTGACGACATACAATTTATGGAAAACACCATACAGCATGGCTTACAAGGGCATGGTCGCGAAGGAAAAACCAGCACATCCAACCTTGGTAAGATGTTATTACACCACACAGTGTAACATAAATTGCAATGCAACCTAATACACCGAGTATTTCTTTTCTTTCATGCATGTCCGTGCAACGAAAACGAGTTTATAATTATACAATAAATGTCAATTATTATGTTGACTGGGACCACTCGAACAGTCGTATACGTTATAAATACATTTTGGTTTGATGTGTAGTATCGTTAACTTCATAAATACTTGATGGGAAATGATATGACACCGAAATATCACCTTCATCCAAGATAATACACATTCAAAGAAAAACAAAGTGTATCTCGAAGATACCATTTTTTACATAGTACACTAAACGGTCAAAATGATTTATACATTCGATTTTTTGCAAAAACAAAAGACAGTTAAACAATACATTCAGCATCAATGAAAAGAGCTAGCGATAAGTGTCAATGAGGCAGCAACCAGTGAACTCAATGACATAAATTACCAAAAGTAGACATCATCATGATTAAGAGTTTATCATGTAGACTAAAAAAAAAAGTGCATGAAGATAAAATTGCCAAAAGCTCAACATTACACAAATAAGGAGATTCGGTATGAATACCAATGAGAACTATCCACCCAATTTCAAATGAATTCGATGTGAGCAATTATAGGCAACTGTATGGCCTTCAACAATGACAAAAATCCATGCATGATTTCGATAGAGAATACAAACAGGGAATGTGTCAACGAGACACTGTCACGGCAACGCGACCAAAGAGCAGTAAACAGCCCAATGCCACCAATGGATCGGATCTTCAACGCAGCAAGATCATGATCTTGCACCCGGAAGCGGGATTCAGCTTGCCCCAGGACAATAATTTATACAATATGTTTCTATGATGGTTTTTTTTTTAAACAATTTGTTTTTCATATATATGCTATGCCAATGACTTAAAATTAATATGATTTAAATATAAATATTTACTTTATTTTGTAGACAAACCAATGGACACAGACTTTATGTGTAAAATGGAAGAATTAAAAAAAAATGTTATATTCAGGATTTTCATTGTATCATAAACATGCTTCAATTTTATAAGAACAAGATTCAAACTGAAAGATTTTTTTTTATTTAATTACTGAAGCATCAAACAGTTTAAATAGACCACCTAAACTATTGGGTATACATTATTTAGACAGCCGTCACAAAGCGAAAAAAAAATACACAGACGTACGTAAATGAAACAAATATCAAGAAACACATTGTTGTCAGATATGTTAGGGAAATTAGATTTGTATTAACAAATTAAAAATCACATGAACCATTAAACACTTAGTTTTTACGGTTGAATTGCATATCATTTTCATGTCGGACCCTTTTCTAGTTGACTAAATATGGTAGGGAGTTTTCTTAATATTGAAGGCAATGCAGTGATCACATTTGCGTATATCCATGTCATTTGAACTCTGTTTGGTTGTTGCCTCGTAAGCAAACATACCAATTTGCTTATTTTTATAATAAAGGTTTACAGGCGAAGTTATTGTTACTGTGGAGCTGTCATTTATTGCATGCTAATACATGATGGAAATTATAAGAGTTGGAGAAGTAGAATACACTTTTGAGTTATTATCTTTTTTTACAAGTTACTATGCAGTATGGGATAAATCCCGTTCCATCTTTTCCATGTGCACGATTCAAACCTGCATTCAAAGAGTATTGTGTTTCATGATTGACTGGTTAAGTTCTATATTTCTCCATGGACACGGACTACATTTGCAAAGTGGATTTGTGTGAAGGTTGGTTCCTAAATATTTTCTTCCCAAAAAGATTAGGCGATTATTAGTGTGACAGCTAAGAACCATTCAGACTATTCTGTCGTTTGCAGTTTTAAGATCAGTTAATTTTTAAATAAAAATTCAGTTGGCTCATTGTGTGATCTCGCTGATCTGCCATTTATACGTTGTTAAGAAAGTTTTGCTACATGCAATCTTAGTATTTGTATGAGATGTTTTTCTGTAAATAGATGTAACTTGATGTGTGCATCAGATATATATATAGAAAAAAAGAACAACATAAATTTTTACAGAAATGAGAATAATGAAACAAAACAAGACAAAAATGGATAAAAAATAGATACTAACGGTGACACAATTAACTGATGGTTGATTGCTTAACGTCCAGTGACAAATATTTCATGCATGTTTAGGACGATGTGATGCAATACAAAGAATAGAGAATAGTATGAAGATAAGAGATTAAAGTGGACGCATGTCTTGGGTTGCTTATCGTCTTGCGGTAAATAACGGTAATGTTCAAGACGAAAAGAAATTAACAATAATTATAAAAAGGAGGTCCTAATTTATAGCCCGTCCGGGATACAGGTTGGAGAAATTATGACTCACTAAAAAATAAAGGTATATTTTGTTGAAGCAGAAATATAGATTTAGGTATAACGGACCCCTTTTTAAGCGTACAGAGAGCGAACAGTGGCGGATCCAGAACTTGTTATTATGGAGGGAAACTACACTCACTCGTGCTACAGTGTTTCCCTATATAATCAACTACATTTTTCCTACGAAAACAACTTGATGGGGTTGGGGTGGATCCGCCTATGACGATTGCTATAATAATATTTACACAGGGCAGTAACTAGGCCTCAGAATAAAACGAGGTAGGCGTTTGGGTGTCGCCGTCTGCGGTACCCAGGTAATTGGAGGGGGGACCAGGTGTGACACAACCGACCGAAAACTAGTTAATGATCAAGTCTTAGATAAAAACCATGACAAAAAAAAGAGTAAAACTTATATAAAGTACTTTTAATCAACGAAAAAATATCCGAAATCTGAATATAAAGTACGGTACTGCTAATTAAAGCTTAATTTTGACCCTAGATCTTTATTGCATGATTACAATTTACTCAGTTTCAGACAATAACTCTGAGAACAGGAATACGTGTGAAATAGTTTTTTTAAGCAGTTTTATTTATTTGACTTAACGTTTGTAAATTTCCCATCAGCAAGTTGGCCAACATAGAGTCAGCTACAAGAATGTCATATACATGTACGGTTTATTGTTGTTTTAAAAAAAATATATATTGGAGATAACGGAAGTGCTATTTATAGATATGTTCTATATTTAATTATTTGTTACGCCCCCTATAAATTTCTGACCAGTCCGGTTTATCACCCCAGACGCTATATTTAAATATGCGTCTGGGTTATCGAGACTAATTAATGGCACGAGATAAGGCGTGTTTGAATCAAGGCAGAATTATCACCAAATTTGAGTTTTAAATTGATATTTTCTTCGCACCGATAAACATACACAAAAGATGTTTTGCACACATATGAACCATGTCTTATTGATGTAATCAGAGTAAAAATTACCGTGAAAGTAACACGCATTAAATTTTCTTTCGTTCAAAATGTGGTAAATTTTAGCTAAAAAATAGTCTTACTAAAATCATGAAATACTTATACTTAAATCATATAAATCTTTTCAGCTTTCGTTATATGATCAATTTGATTGGTAAGCTAAATGATAAGTATCATTTGAACAAATAACACAGAAAGCAATAATTTTATTATTCGTGTTGGAGATGGCCTGTATGATGAGGTATCTTTGGGTACCCTAAGAAACCACAAAATTTTGAAAAACGTGACCACGGGAGCTCGACGACATTCATGATTGGAAAATATAATGATTTTCCAATAGTATGCATATAAATATAGACGTGTGTTATCCGTTAACTTAAACTCGTTAACTAGACGCCTTTTTCGATACTGGGCACCCTACTGAAGTGCGTGAAAAATTTCCCACCAAATTGTTGGATTTAACATATGCCTAACACGTATACAATGTTTAGCCATTGATTTATCTTAAACCCTAGACTCTTGATATCTATTTAATAATTGCTACTTTAATGACTGCTCTTTGTATTTGTGTTTCAAAGGTCAGGAACTGAAACTATGTAAAAATAAAAATATGTGGTATGATTGCCATTGAGACAAGTTTCCACCAATGTTAGAAACTATAGGTCAACGTGTGGACTTCGCAAACTATAAAAGTCACAGAAATATTAAATGTAGAATAATTTCAGATATATTGCAACAAACGACACTAAATTGGATGGGACCGGCACATACACAATGTTTGTTTAATAATGAATAATGAATAATGAATATTTTTTTTAATTATTTGTGCATTGACTTTTTTAATTAATCAATGCACTAAGATCTCAAAATAGGGCTTAGTTTAGCACTAGAGGCAAAATAACAAAATTGGGTATATTAATAGTTTAGCGCTACCGGTAAATTCTATCATTAAAAAATATATTACATTACTATAAGGTTTCAAAATAACTGTGCATGTAACAAAAATAAACATCATAGCATTTAAATATTTATTATGACAAACAATGCAAGGGTGCAAAACATTAAATTCTGATTTATTTTTCATTGACAAAACTGGTAATAAATTATCACAAGCATGTCTATAAGATGCATTAAGGTGAATCAATCGAAGTATTCTTTCAGATATAACAATATTTTGGATATCATACATGTCAAAACTACTATTACGGTAAGAAATTTTGTTGTTCTGTTTATAGATAAGCTAATTTGATCTTCCATGACTTTGGTCTTTTACACTTATACTATCTTTTCCATGACTGTACTGTTTGATTCTCTTTTTTTTAGTTTATTTGCATGATAGTGCTTTGTATTTTGTTGTATATGTGTATGCATTTTGTTGTATATGTGTATGCATTTTGTTGTATATGTGTATGCATTTTGTTGTATATGTGTATGCATTTTGTTGTATATGTGTATGCATTTTGTTGTATATGTGTATGCATTTTGTTGCATATGTGTATGCATTTTGTTGTATATGTGTACGCATTTTGTTGTATATGTGTATGCATTTCGTTGAAAGCTCCAAAGATATAAAAATAAGGATATGTGGTATGATTGACATCAGAGACAACTATCCACTAGAGTTCAAATATGGTGGATATAATCAGTTATAGGTAACCATTTGGCCTTCAACAATGCGAAAAAAGAGTCTTACTTTTGTTTAAACTTTATTCACTGATTCATGGAAATGTAATTAATAGGAATAATTAAGACAAATTACTAGTTGGAATTGCTATCACATATTATTTGCTCACCCATCGACTGTTTTACATTTGGTTGATGATTTTAGAAAAAGTAAAACTAGTTTGTTTAATAAGAAATAATTCAGACTTCTTTAATTATTTGTTAATTGAAGTAATGATTTTTTTTTTATTAACTTATATATTGAAACAGAGATCCTTCGCAGTATTATGTCTCTGGGGAAAGTGTAGATCAATAACTAGTAAATGTATATAATTTCGGACTATAATGCTAAATCACGCAGTAAACATTTAATTGGAATCCAAGCAAAGTGGAAACTGGGACAAATTCGAAGGTAAGGACAGCCGTCCTCTGATTTATATTCATGAATATTATACTTTTGAAATGATATCTCTTATAGTTAAAATAAAAATTGGTACAGCCTGATAAGCTGATGTATAATAACGTGCGGTGAAATAAAATTCTTATGTTGCGTTGATTGGAGACTTTCCTTTTTGAATTTTCCTTGGAGTTCAGTTTTTTTGTGATTTTACTTTTTATATTTAAATTTTTGGTGCTTTTTTTCTATTGAAATATAACGGGGGAAATGATAGATTGTTCCGCAATTCATATAAAAAAACACATATTCAAGTGTAATTGTTATCTGTAATAAGAGTTTTATTTTGTTCAATAACTACTTCGTACTTTATTTGGTCTTTTTAACTTGTTTGGATTCGAGCGTCACTGATGAGTCTTATGTAGACGAAATGTGCGCCTGGGGTAAATACAAAATTTAATCCTGGTATCTATGATAAGTTCATTTACAGTTCATTAGAATAAGAACAACCCTTTACTATATTTGCATACTTGAAATAAAATTCAGAATTGAAATGGGGAATGTCAAATGGAACACAACCTAACCAAAGAGTAGAAAACAGCTAAAGAATTTAAACTGCTTTAAAAGTTCGAACCTTTTAATAAAAAAATCTGAACAAAATACGTCGATGTAACTGTACATTTGAATTTGAAAAATTCGTTCGAAACAAACCAACAGACAGAAAAAAAAGTCCATGATTTTGAATATTATCATCAATTACAGATACCATGATTTTCCCTGTGACTAAAATAAATCATAATAATGTAGAATTCAAATGTATTTTCGATACGAGTTAAATAAAACTGACTTGCACTTCTGAGATGTTACAGCTTGTTTAAGCATCGCCGTCATTGGTGTTTTTATAATTTTCTTGAAAGCTACTCTTGCGTTATCTGGAGTTTCAAAACGTCAAGAACTGAAGCCATATTCAAATAATAATATGTAGTATGATTGATAATGGTACAGGTTTCAACCAGAGACCAACTGACGTAAATTTTAGCAACTACATGTATAGGTCATTTTGTGGCCTTAGCAAATGAACGATGTCAATACAGCATAGCAAGTTATAAAAGGACACAAAATATCAATATTGAATGTAAAATAATTCCAGATAGGAAACTGACGTACTGATTCATGCACAAAACAATAATCGAAAAATAGATATGATATACTGCAACAAACGCCACTTAAGGGGGATCATAAATATAGACTTTTTGAGACAGAATTTTCTTATGATTTGCCAAAATGAAGGTTTTACTATGTTTTTTTTAAATATAATAAATGGTATGGGTCACCGTGCTATTTTTCATGCAATGAGTTGTTGAAAGATGCCTAAATTTGGTTAGATTGTTCATGAAAAAACACATTTATGTGCATAACAGAATTTCTTTGAGATAAAAGTTGGAAATAAATAGTGAGAAGAAAGTATAAATTTATTATATGTTTTAAGAAAATAAAAAGAAAAAATGGTGTCATAGAACTTGTTTTCATGCTACAAGTGAAAATAAAAAATTTCCATATTAGTGCAGTATAATTTTTTACAAAAAGTGTTATCTCCCCTGAAATGACTCAATTGAAAAAAATGATTCTAAGCTCAAAAGAAATGATATTTGTTAAAATATTACGGATAATACAATATATTACCAAGTTTTCTTTATATAAATAAACAGTCTTACCATTAAATTGCAAATATGTTTGCACATTTGCAGATTTGGGAAAATAATTAGACCGATTTTTGTACAATCCAAGATGGCAGTATACCATTAATCTACCATACAGTTGGTCGCTGCTCAGTTTCAAAATAAATGACTTTCATAAAACTAGTATGTATTGATAGGGAATAAATTGTGGAATCAAAAAAGTAAAACAAATGTAGGGGTTAATTTACTTGTTTTCGAGATATTAGCCATAGGAATTTTGGCGGGAAAATGTTCTCTCTTGATTGTTCATAGCTTTATCATTGAACAGTTAAAGTTCTCATATACTATTAAAAAATTAATAAAATTTTATAAGACTTTTACAAATGACTTATAATTAAGGAATGTATCTCCCTCATGCAAAGCTCTGATTCCTTTCACGGATTTGGCTATACTTTTTGGACCTTTTGGATTACAGCTCTTCATCTTTTATATAAGCTTTGGATTTCAAATATTTTGGCCACGAGCATCACTGAAGAGACATGTAATGTCGAAATGCGCATCTGGTGCAAGAAAATTGATACCTTTAATTTTATTACTATCACTGGATCGATGCCTCTGCTGGTGGACTATTAGTCCCCGAAGGTATCACCAGCCCAGTAGCCAGTACTTCGGTACTGGCATGAAAATACGGATTTTTTTTGTGTTATTAAAATTAGGTGTTACAAAATGATAGAAATTATTATAAATTAAAGAGGGACGAAAGATACCAAAGGGACAGTCAAACTCATAAATCTAAAACAAACTGACAACGCCATGGCTAAAAATAAAAAAGACAAACAGAAAAAACAATAGTACACACGACACAACATAGAAAACTAAAGAATAAACAACACGAACCCCACCAAAAACTAGGGGTGATCTCAGGTGCTCCGGAAGGGTAAGCAGATCCTGCTCCACATGTGGCACCCGTCGTGTTGCTTAAGTGATTACAAATCCGGTAAATAGTCTAATTCGGTAGGTCATATTCATGAAAGGGAAGGGGATTGTAGTTACGACGTAAGGAACATATCCGATATCATTTGTGAAACGGTTATTCCATAACGGTCAACCAACTCGTGATGGCGTCCGTAAAATTTACGAAGGGATGATTTCAACTTCACCATTTGGAACTCTTGGTTTAATAGCTTCCTTGTGAGCAGCAAACCTCTATCAAGAAAATCATGATAGGAAATGCAAGCACGGGAATATCGTATCAATTAGGAGATATATACCCCGTATGCAGGTGCTGCTGGAATGTTGCTACTTAGAAATGGAAAGTTCACAATTGGAAAGCTGAAATCATCTCTTTTGTCGTAAAGTTTTGTTTTCAACCGACCCTCATTGTCAATTTCTAGATGTAAGTCAAGATATGAAGCCGACTTAACTGTATCTGTAGTATCCTTTATCTCTAGTTCGATTGGATAGATGCGTTCCACATAGTCACCAAATTTTGAATTGTTTAGTGAAAGAACATCATCTATATAGCGGAAAGTAGAGTTAAAGGATATTGCTAACTTCTTATCTTTCTTCCTAAGAAGTTCCTGCATGAAGTCAGCCTCATAATAATAAAGAAACAAGTCGGCGAGTAGAGGGGCACAGTTTGTTCCCATTGGAATGCCGACAGTCTGTTGAAAAACACGGCCTCCGAACGTAACAAATATGTTGTCAATCAAGAAATCAAGCATCTTGATAATATCAGTTTCAGAGAATTTTTTGTTTGAATCAGAGTGATTCTTTACAAAGTCAAATGTATCTCCCTCATGCAAAGCTCTGATTCCTTTCACGGATTTGGCTATACTTTTTGGACCTTTTGGATTATAGCTCTTCATCTTTTATATAAGCTTTGGATTTCAAATATTTTGGCCACGAGCATCACTGAAGAGACATGTAATGTCGAAATGCGCATCTGGTGCAAGAAAATTGATACCGTTAATTTTATTATAATCATACATGTATAAGATTTATAAAAAGAAAAATGGGGGTTCATGGGCGGAAAATCTTTTAAGGCATTCAAATGGATAAAACTAGAGGATTCCGAAAATTTGACAAGCAGATATCCTTAACTGCACTAAATTACGTGTTACCGACATGGGATCGGTAAATACAGAATGTTTGTTTAATAATGAATAATTTAGAATTTTGTAATTATTTGTGCATTGGTGTGGTGATTATTTTTTATCAATCAATGCACTGAGATCTCAAAATAGGGTTTTGTTTAAATTTACACAAGTGGCAAAATATCAGACTAGATTATAATAGTTTTGCGATAGCGGGAAATTCTATCATTAAAAGATAATTTCGAAATTACATACTTATTAGGTTTCAAAATAAATGTGCATGTAACAAAAATAAACAGCCTGATTTACTTTTGATTAAACTTTATCCAATGATTCGTGGAAAGGGTAATTATTAGAAATAAATATGACAAGTTGTTAGTTAGCATTGCCATGACATAGTATTTGCTCAGCCACCGAATGTTAACATTTGTTTAATGATTTTAGAAAACAGTTATTTCAAAATTTAGAAAAAGTAAACTAGTTTGTTTAATTACAAATAATTCAGACATCTTTAATTATTTGTTTATTGAAGTAATTATTTTTTTTTATTAATTTATATATTGAAACAGAAATCTAAAGTAGTATCATGTCTCTGAGGAAAGAGGTGATCAATAACTAGAAAATGTATATAGTTACGGACTATTGTGTTATATAACGCAAACAACATTTAATTGGAATCGACGCAAAGTGGGAACTCGGACAAATTCGAAGGTAAGGGCAACCGTCCTCTGATACAAATGCATCAATATAATATTTTTAATATGATCAAAATCAAATTGTGTACAGCCTGATAAAGCCGAGGTATAAAAACGTACGTTGATATAAAATTTTATGTTGCGTTTTTTTTTTTTTTTTTTTTTTTTTTTTTAAATATCGTTAGAATGGGGAAAACGATGGATTGTTCCGCAATTCATATCAAATAAACACAGATTTAAGTCAATTTGTTATCTGTAATAAGAGTTTTATTTTGTTTAATAAGTTAAATCGTACTTTATTTGGCCTTTTCAAGTTTTTAAAATTCGAGCGTCACTGATGAGTCTTATGTAGACGAAAATACAAAATTTAATCCTGGTATTTATGATGAGTTTATTTACAGTGCATTAGAATAGGAACAACCCTTTACTAAATTTGCATATCTAAAATAAAATTCAGAATTGAAATGGGGAATGTCAAAGGGAACTTAAACAAAAGAGCAGAAAACAGCTAAAGAATTTAAACTGTTAAAAACGTTCGATCCTTTGAATAAAAAAATCTGAACAAAATAAGTTGTTGTAACTGTACATTTGAATTTAAATGATAAGTTCGAAACGAACCAACAGCCAGAAAAAGACCATTGTTTTGATATCATTATTAATCATACATACCATGATTTCCCCTATGACTAAATAAATCATAATAATGTAGATTTCAAATGTATTTTTTTATTAGTTTAATAAAACTGACAAAATGTCAATATTCAATGTACATTTGAGATGTAACGGCTTGTTTAGGCATCGCCGTCATTAGTCTTTTCATAATGTTCTTAAAAGCTATTCTTGTGTTGTTTTGTGTTAATTTCAAATAATTACGGGAAATTGTAGTGTTTATGTCAAATTAGTTTACATGAACAAAGTATTCGTAACAAGTAGTAAATACATCGTTAGAGAAATATAAATATCACTTATTATAGATGAATTATAGTTGGAGTATTGTTATGGAACATGGACATATTTTACAGGGCAATTATTAGTTGATCAAAAAGTTTTCCTGTTCAAAGTATATATAACTCGTTTTTGAGTTTATTTGTTATAATGCCGTTTTTTCTGTTTATTCTTGTATTGTTGTGGGGTTTTTTTTGTGCATTAATTTTCTCTGTGTATCACCTTAATCATTGTCTTTTATATTATAATGTGTCCTTCTCTGTACCTTTAGTAGTAAGTCAATTGGATTTAGAGAATAAAAGTATCTATTATCTTTTATGTCAATATTTTGTCATACTCAACACAAGATAAATTGTTCATCAAAAACAAAGAAACGTTGCATAATTTGCACAAATATATTGTGCAGATCTTTTAAACACATGTTATGAATGGATAAAAAAATCGATATAAACCTGATATTGATATCATTTTCATAATGAGAACATTTTTCTAATTTAGTTCAAGCATATAAAGATATCCATTCCTGTTTTGTAGTTGTTGTTTCTTTAAGTTGACGGAACTTCTCATGTCCTTCTAAAAATAGAGTTGAATGGTTTTACGATGTCATTTTAAGGCAGACACAGTTTACAAATTTTCCATCGATTATTTTAGTTTTTTGTATTATTATAGACTTTTTGATAAAGATCATAATCATGACGTTACGTTCAATTATTGCATCTTGTACTTTTTTTGGATTAAAGGTGTAATGTTGATTATCTTATGTTACTTTTGAAGAAGACTAAAATTATCTTCTGTATTGATATTTGGGAACTGTAAACGATCGCGTTTTTCATATCTCCTTGCGTTAAAACAGTAAGCAAATTATACAGTCTTGCAAACTGAGCAAATACAAATGTACATGTGATCAAGTTTTAACGATTCAAAAATTCTAAGAAATATTCATTTACTTATTCTAGTAATAATGTAACTTTATAAAAACTAGGTTTGAGTCATTACTTTACTTTTAGAGAATTGATTATCGTGTAACTTTATAAAAACTGGGTTAGCCATTACTTTACTTTTAGAGAAATGAATATCAATACTACAATGCTTAGTTGGAAATTATCAATAATAGTAAAAGTATCTGCTAATTAAGACACTTTTCTCTTCATAACAAGACTAAAACAAATGAATAATTAACTATTTCTTGAGAGCACAAATCTTCTAATGATATATAAATCCAATTAACGTCACAAGCAGGATAACATTTATTATATTACGTTTAACTAATATTAGTGGGAGATATTATGGATATAAATGTGCAAATTGTGATACAAGCATGAAATTTGGTATAAAGCTTGACTAAATGATACTTATAAAAAATCCGCTGCTGGCCAGAAAAAAAAATCATTTTTTCAAGATGGCTACCACACATTTTGGAAACGGCGGCGTCTTTACAAATTGGCAATCATTCGTTCATCCGTTGAAATATATGTTATATGTAAAATCCAATGTAAGATTTGATAAAAAGTAGATGACAGTTCCTAAATTACGACTAGAAAATACATTAATGAAACTAAAGATGACTTCCGGTTTCAAAATGCGGGCAAAAAAGTCAAAAAATCATTTTTTATACTTTCTAGCAACTTCACAAGGGATGTAAATCCTTGAAAGATGTGATATAGGTAAAAACCAATGTAAGTTATGATAAAACGTTAAAAACAGTTCCTAAGTACGACAAAACAACACATAAATGAAAAAAAATAGTGATTTCCGGTTCCAAAATGGAGGCAAATACGTAGAAAATATTTTTATAATTTCCATCAACTTAGAACAAGTGATAAAACTCTTTGTTAAGTTTAAATGTCTTGTATGGTTAGAAAGACAGGTTGCTTATCTTATAATTATTTGACAATTGCCTATACAACAACCCGTACAAGGAAAGCCAGAACGGTAGCATTTACAGTTACCAACACAGCTGGATGTTTGCCTCCGTATTTCAAAAGTTCCTGACACGAGGATGCAACGGCAGTCACAGAAGTCCATTTCGGTTTGCAACTGTCATTGATTCTTTCTTTCATCCAACCCCAGTGTTCATGACTTGGTACATGTACCTGTCGAATACATGAATCAGACTGCACCCAAACAACTCCTCATTGATTTACTTCTCTTTTGATGTGCTCTGGAAAAGAACCTCTTGTAGGCGGAATTGCATCACAATGCCGTTGCTTCCTGGCAAACAATTCACATCGTGCCTCGCTTCATACTTAAGCCAAAAAAAAAAGTCCTTTATATTTGAAAAAAAACTTCCATTGTTAGCCAAGCAGACCTTGTCCCTTTCCCACGACAATTCGACAAAGTGTCACATCCACTGAATGCATGAACGAAAGGAAGAGTAGCTACACAAGGACCAAACGCATTTGATATGTCACGTACAGGAAGCCAACAAAAGTCTTTATTCCTTCCGTTACCTATCAACAATGTGTTCTTCCTAGTTTTGCGATTGCTGCAATTTTGATACTATTACATCTGTGTCCGTACTACCTAAAATTACATTTAACAACACTTTTCATAATCATGCCGAACATGGACAAACATTCGTGTATCTGCTTCTTCTTGATTACAAGTGGTAGATAGGAAGTATCCTTATTGAAATTGCAAAGAATATTTTCACCATGAATAACATACACATTTGTATTAGTCTCTTTTATCAGCAAGATACTGGACAATTTTCGTTTCGTTGTCATCTTCACAGAGAAAACCACTCCAAACCTTTGGTGTTCTACCAGAACCATCACCTTTCCATCTGGCACAAAAACCTTGCCTTTGTCTTGTCACAGCCTTTAAATTATTCATTTAGTAAACATCAAATACAATGTCTACTCTTGAATACTTATCGATGCAATATTTCATGTAGGCAGTATGACATCATTTGCATAATCATCAAATATTGTTGCTAACTTTGTGACCTGGAATTAACCATTGCTGCCCCACCAACGATCAATGCGTCCCAATTCGGATCAGCAAATCGCAGAATGTTTCAAGTAAACCCATTTGCAGCGATTGAATACCACTATTTCAAGAAACATCCTGAGATAAAAACGGGGAGAAGTTTGGTTTTTATGGATAAAGAAATATTCCAAGTACAACTGTCTACTGTGACAAGAAATGAAAAGTCTAGAAAAGATGTTGCAATCACTTTTAAGGTTCTCTAGCTTTGTTTTTGACAAAGACGATTCCAGTTTCATTTTTTCGGCCTAATTAAGAAGTTGTTATATTTATTTGGTTATAAAAAGCAGGTTATCCTTCGTTTTGCATTTGCTTCAAAAGATCTTCGTATTGTTTGGACCAATATCTTGGAGTATATCTTACCTGTTCAGCAATTTCTTAAATGGAGTATATTTTTTACAAATCTGACGACTCTTCTAAAAATGAATTTCCAAACTCGTTCATCACTTTACAAAGTCTTTAAATCTGTTATAGAATTACTCAAACCACAAGATCTTTCAAATTCATCTTCTAGTATACTGACTCCTGGTCCAGCTATCAATCATTTGTCTAAATGGGATCTTCGGTTAATCCTATGGCACCAACATCGCCCGTCACAATTGCATTATTCTGTTTTGTGTCTGATCAATTGAGTTATAAGAAAGAAATTTGCTGGTCTTACGTACAGTGAAATTATCATTTTTAAAATTCCATTGCCACCTGTGGGTGATGTTCGGGAAGGAAAGTCATATATTGGAGATGGGTCGGTAACGATCGAGCATAATTTACACGATCAACACCTAAAACAATACGCTATCATGCTTTACATGGACTGTTTGTAAAGGACGAAATCTCACTCATGAAATGAGCATTATAAAATTGAGAATGGAAATGGGGAATGTGCCAAAGAGACAACAACCCGACCATAGAAAAAAACAACAGCAGAAGTTCACCAACAGGTCTTCAATGTAGCGAGAAATTTCCGCACCCGGAGGCGTCCTTCAGCTGGCCCCTAAACAAATATATACCAGTTCAGTGATAATGAACGCCATACTAATTTCCAAATTGTACACAAGAAACTAAAATTAAAATAATACAAGACTAACAAAGGCCAGAGGCTTCTGACTTTGGACAGGCGCAAAAATGCGGCGGGGTTAAACATGTTTGTGAGATCTCAACCCTCCCCTATACCTCTAGCCAATGTAGAAAAGTAAACGCATAACAATACGTACATTAAAATTAAGTTCAAGAGAAGTCCGAGTCGGATGTCAGAAGATGTAACCAAAGAAAATAAACAAAATGACAATAATACATAAATAACAAATATAATAATACCAAATCAGAAGAAGTTCTAAATTTATAATTGAACGCCAGGAATGAAACTGTGGTCGAGATGACTCTATATACCAGTATTTTAAATCATTGTACGTCACAGAGTCATGACATAATTATATATTCTGAGTTTAGCTTTCATAATCCGAAATTAACAGTTCAAGCAAAATACATGCAGTTGTCTGATGCGCCTGTCTAGTCCTAGGTACATTTGAACATACATAAAAAAAATATGCCGTTCTTGGTGCTGCAATATTGCCTTCAGAAAGACAACATGTCCATCCCCTACCACGCAATATATCACCCAGAGTTGAATAACAAGTCATTTCAATGTGCAATCCACCAAACACGACGATAAACTTATCTTTTCCGTAAGAGTCAGGCCATTCCCAGTGAATTTGCTTAGGAATTTCCAAAAGTGGCTGATCTGCAGTCATGAAATGAGCATAATAAAATTGAGAATGGAAATGGGGAATGTGCCAAAAAGACAACAACCCGACCACAGAAAAAAACAACAGCAGAACTTCACCAACAGGTCTTCAATGTAGCGAGAAATTCCCGCACCCGGAGGCGTCCTTCAGCTGGCCCCTAAACAAATATATACCAGTTCAGTGATAATGAACGCCATACTAATTTCCAAATTGTACACAAGAAACTAAAATTAAAATAATACAAGACTAACAAAGGCCAGAGGCTTCTGACTTTGGACAGGCGCAAAAATGCGGCGGGGTTAAACATGTTTGTGAGATCTCAACCCTCCCCTATACCTCTAGCCAATGTAGAAAAGTAAACGCATAACAATACGTACATTAAAATTAAGTTCAAGAGAAGTCCGAGTCGGATGTCAGAAGATGTAACCAAAGAAAATAAACAAAATGACAATAATACATAAATAACAAATATAATAATACCAAATCAGAAGAAGTTCTAAATTTATAATTGAACGCCAGGAATGAAACTGTGGTCGAGATGACTCTATATACCAGTATTTTAAATCATTGTACGTCACAGAGTCATGACATAATTATATATTCTGAGTTTAGCTTTCATAATCCGAAATTAACAGTTCAAGCAAAATACATGCAGTTGTCTGATGCGCCTGTCTAGTCCTAGGTACATTTGAACATACATAAAAAAAATATGCCGTTCTTGGTGCTGCAATATTGCCTTCAGAAAGACAACATGTCCATCCCCTACCACGCAATATATCACCCAGAGTTGAATAACAAGTCATTTCAATGTGCAATCCACCAAACACGACGATAAACTTATCTTTTCCGTAAGAGTCAGGCCATTCCCAGTGAATTTGCTTAGGAATTTCCAAAAGTGGCTGATCTGCAGTCATGAAATGAGCATAATAAAATTGAGAATGGAAATGGGGAATGTGCCAAAAAGACAACAACCCGACCACAGAAAAAAACAACAGCAGAACTTCACCAACAGGTCTTCAATGTAGCGAGAAATTCCCGCACCCGGAGGCGTCCTTCAGCTGGCCCCTAAACAAATAATACCAGTTCAGTGATAATGAACGCCATACTAATTTCCAAATTGTACACAAGAAACTAAAATTAAAATAATACAAGACTAACAAAGGCCAGAGGCTTCTGACTTTGGACAGGCGCAAAAATGCGGCGGGGTTAAACATGTTTGTGAGATCTCAACCCTCCCCTATACCTCTAGCCAATGTAGAAAAGTAAACGCATAACAATACGTACATTAAAATTAAGTTCAAGAGAAGTCCGAGTCGGATGTCAGAAGATGTAACCAAAGAAAATAAACAAAATGACAATAATACATAAATAACAAATATAATAATACCAAATCAGAAGAAGTTCTAAATTTATAATTGAACGCCAGGAATGAAACTGTGGTCGAGATGACTCTATATACCAGTATTTTAAATCATTGTACGTCACAGAGTCATGACATAATTATATATTCTGAGTTTAGCTTTCATAATCCGAAATTAACAGTTCAAGCAAAATACATGCAGTTGTCTGATGCGCCTGTCTAGTCCTAGGTACATTTGAACATACATAAAAAAAATATGCCGTTCTTGGTGCTGCAATATTGCCTTCAGAAAGACAACATGTCCATCCCCTACCACGCAATATATCACCCAGAGTTGAATAACAAGTCATTTCAATGTGCAATCCACCAAACACGACGATAAACTTATCTTTTCCGTAAGAGTCAGGCCATTCCCAGTGAATTTGCTTAGGAATTTCCAAAAGTGGCTGATCTGCAGTCATGAAATGAGCATAATAAAATTGAGAATGGAAATGGGGAATGTGCCAAAAAGACAACAACCCGACCACAGAAAAAAACAACAGCAGAACTTCACCAACAGGTCTTCAATGTAGCGAGAAATTCCCGCACCCGGAGGCGTCCTTCAGCTGGCCCCTAAACAAATATATACCAGTTCAGTGATAATGAACGCCATACTAATTTCCAAATTGTACACAAGAAACTAAAATTAAAATAATACAAGACTAACAAAGGCCAGAGGCTTCTGACTTTGGACAGGCGCAAAAATGCGGCGGGGTTAAACATGTTTGTGAGATCTCAACCCTCCCCTATACCTCTAGCCAATGTAGAAAAGTAAACGCATAACAATGCGTACATTAAAATTAAGTTCAAGAGAAGTCCGAGTCGGATGTCAGAAGATGTAACCAAAGAAAATAAACAAAATGACAATAATACATAAATAACAAATATAATAATACCAAATCAGAAGAAGTTCTAAATTTATAATTGAACGCCAGGAATGAAACTGTGGTCGAGATGACTCTATATACCAGTATTTTAAATCATTGTACGTCACAGAGTCATGACATAATTATATATTCTGAGTTTAGCTTTCATAATCCGAAATTAACAGTTCAAGCAAAATACATGCAGTTGTCTGATGCGCCTGTCTAGTCCTAGGTACATTTGAACATACATAAAAAAAATATGCCGTTCTTGGTGCTGCAATATTGCCTTCAGAAAGACAACATGTCCATCCCCTACCACGCAATATATCACCCAGAGTTGAATAACAAGTCATTTCAATGTGCAATCCACCAAACACGACGATAAACTTATCTTTTCCGTAAGAGTCAGGCCATTCCCAGTGAATTTGCTTAGGAATTTCCAAAAGTGGCTGATCTGCAGTCATGAAATGAGCATAATAAAATTGAGAATGGAAATGGGGAATGTGCCAAAAAGACAACAACCCGACCACAGAAAAAAACAACAGCAGAACTTCACCAACAGGTCTTCAATGTAGCGAGAAATTCCCGCACCCGGAGGCGTCCTTCAGCTGGCCCTAAACAAATATATACCAGTTCAGTGATAATGAACGCCATACTAATTTCCAAATTGTACACAAGAAACTAAAATTAAAATAATACAAGACTAACAAAGGCCAGAGGCTTCTGACTTTGGACAGGCGCAAAAATGCGGCGGGGTTAAACATGTTTGTGAGATCTCAACCCTCCCCTATACCTCTAGCCAATGTAGAAAAGTAAACGCATAACAATACGTACATTAAAATTAAGTTCAAGAGAAGTCCGAGTCGGATGTCAGAAGATGTAACCAAAGAAAATAAACAAAATGACAATAATACATAAATAACAAATATAATAATACCAAATCAGAAGAAGTTCTAAATTTATAATTGAACGCCAGGAATGAAACTGTGGTCGAGATGACTCTATATACCAGTATTTTAAATCATTGTACGTCACAGAGTCATGACATAATTATATATTCTGAGTTTAGCTTTCATAATCCTAAATTAACAGTTCAAGCAAAATACATGCAGTTGTCTGATGCGCCTGTCTAGTCCTAGGTACATTTGAACATACATAAAAAAAAATATGCCGTTCTTGGTGCTGCAATATTGCCTTCAGAAAGACAACATGTCCATCCCCTACCACGCAATATATCACCCAGAGTTGAATAACAAGTCATTTCAATGTGCAATCCACCAAACACGACGATAAACTTATCTTTTCCGTAAAAGTCAGGTCATTCCCAGTGAATTTGCTTAGGAATTTCCAAAAGTGGCTGATCTGCAGTTACAATTGATGTTTCTCCGGGATTCACCACATTTTCGCCTTATCCATC
Source organism: Mytilus edulis (assembly GCA_019925275.1). NCBI lineage: Eukaryota > Metazoa > Mollusca > Bivalvia > Mytilida > Mytilidae > Mytilus > Mytilus edulis. Next base: position 81,071,719 of record CM034362.1, on the reverse strand, counting down.
GAATACCTGAGAATTGCCTGGTAGTGCATACAAATCAATCTTGATGTCTATAAATTGTCTGCACATGCGCAAAAGTGTTAAACACATGTGTATCATAATCTTGAAAAATGTTATCAAACCAATTCATAATATCATTAGAAATCCAAAAACAATAAATTTACAGTAAATAGTTCAAATATTTTTGAATGAATTTTGTAACATTTTCGCGCATGCGCAAATACTGGATATATTCATTTTCAATAAATATGTGATGCAAAGAAGGTAGCCTCCAAACCTGATAATTGGGTTTTACTCAAAGAAGTTAAAAAAAAACATACCAGAAAAATCAGTTGCCATCTTGAAAAAAATATTTTTTTGAATGGCCAGCAGTTATTTCTTAAAAAGTATATAATAATGATGCTTTGTGATAATTTTCATGCTTGTATCATCATTTGCACAATTCCCTCGATTTTGCTTGCTAATATCTTCCACTATATAAACAACTGTTCGATATTTGGCTATAATAACTAAGAAAGTTACGTTGGCATATTATCAGCGCGTATTGCTATATAATAGTTATCAAATGTACCAGGATTATAACTTGATACGCCTGACGCGCGTCTTGTCTGCACAAGACTCACCAGAGACAACACATTATATTACATCATAACATGATATTCAAACATTATGAAAAAACGGGAAATTGTGTTAAAATGTGGCCTTAATTTAGTGTGTCTTGTATAATAGGAGATATGGTATGAGTGTCGATGATACAATTCTTCATTCAAAGCACAATTTGTAAAAGTAAACCACTATAGTTCACAGAACATCATTCAACACGGGTCCCTGAATTGGCTCACATCGAAGAGTAAGCTATAAAAAGCCATAAAAATATTTATGTAAAACAATTGAAACAGGAAAACCAACGGTCTGATCTATACTTAACAAAATGTATAGTTAAGTATCAAACCACAAATCCAACCGTTCTGCATCTAAAATCTAAAATATATACTTTAAATGTCAAAGTACATATAGCAATACAGTGAAAAAATAAATAGAGCTTTTGATTTTGTATTTTTGCAATAACTATAGAAAATAGTTTTCATAAAAGAAAGAGTTGCTAAATTAGAAAATGTATTTGAAATATGTTTAACTGAGAAAGTGAGTATCAATTGAAAATATTATAAAAACGAACAGTCGTTTATTCAAGACGAGAATACCACTGTAGGACTACATAACTGATTAAAAAAAAACGAGGGAGTGTATTCAGCTGTCTAGCCCAAAAAAGTCACTGGCAAAAATAAATTACAGGAATAACAATTCTGATCTTTTTCGTTATAATTGCATATATATTTTTTGTTGGTTTTTTTGTTGCTTAGTCTTGAGTTTATATGTAGTGTCTTGTGTACTATCATTTGTCTGTTTGTCCTTTTCTTTTCTTAGCCATTGTGCTGTCACTTTAGTTCAAATCTATGAGTTTGCATGTCCCTCTGGTATCTTTCACCCCTCTTGTATCTTTCGCCCCTCTAGTATCTTTCGTCCCTCTTTTTTAATAGTAGTTATTGTTTATTTATTCCAGGTGTGTGAAGCAAGAGAAAAAAGTGTGAAAAAGTAGCCGGACTGAAAAAAGGGACAAGCTAGGGTCTAGAAAAAAAAATGTGGTGCACGACAAGATTATCATCATTTGCGATTTGGATTTTTGTCTGCGGGACTGTAAAGTCTGCAACAGACACTGATGTTAGAAATTTACTGACGGAACTGTTCACAACGAGGTCATACGACAAACTCGTTCGACCAATCATTAACCAATCAGAACCCGTTGTTGCTTGGGTCGAGTATTTTCTGTATGGACTAAATGATGTAAACGAAGTCGAGCAAAAAATGACCACAACTGGGTACATTGAAGTCAATTGGAAGGATGAATTCTTATCCTGGGATCCAAATTTATATGATGGTTTATGGAATATATATGTACCCCAGGGAAAAGTATGGAAACCAGACATTTCCCTTGGAAACGGTTTCAAAGACCTTAAAGAACTGGGTTCAGATTTTTATTCAAGTAATATTACCTCTGATGGATATGTACTTTGGAAGCCATTTCAAATTTTTCAATCGAAATGTAACCTTGACCCCACTTATTTTCCATTCGATAAACAGACTTGTAATTTAGAATTTGTCGTCTGGAGTTTGGATATTGATGACGTCACGTTGCTTGTTGGTTCCGATGGAATTAACATGATGGAAGCTATGGAAAGTAATGGCCAATGGGATGTGGTATCATCTAGTTCGTCCGATGAAACGGAGTCATTCGAAACGAAGGTCATTTTTTCCATTAGAATGAAACGCAAACCGTTATTTATCGTCATGAACATAATAATACCATAATTATGTTATCAATACTTAATATATTCACATTCCAAATTCCAGCTGATTGCGGAGAACGAATGGGGTACACAATTACTGTCTGGCTATCGTTTGCTGTCTTTCTTACAATAGTGAGCGCTTCTTTGCCAAAAAGTTCTGATACCACTCCTATTATTTCTATTTTTATCATGGTGCAACTTGGCATAGGAACAGCTACTGTCCTTGTATCGGCAGTACAATCTAGATTCGTCTCAAGATCGGACGATAAACCTGTGACGTCTTGGTTACAACGAATAACACTAATTGGACGATCAAAAGTCAAACCAAATGCCGTTACAAAGGTGAACATTGTTGAAGAAAAGGTGAATTGGAAAAGTGGTATGGCTGCATTAGATGTACTATTCTTTTGGTTATTTTTTATCCTTCTTGCTATTACCACTTTTGTTATTTTGATGATATCAGCTTTTAGCAATAATTGATATGTTTACTTTATTATACCAATCATCGGTCAATTTTGGGCATGTTACATATTATTATTACTACCAAAAACAGGCAAATAAAGTAGATAACAATGAACGATAAATGTTGACCAACTCCTCGAAAATGACGTGTTTGATACGAGCAGAAATTTTGCCACAGCCCTCAGACAGTTGTTGTAATAGTTCTTGTGAGACAATGGTCGTGCAATCTACATGCACGAGATATGGGATTTAATGTTCCCAAGACCAAAACGGACGACCCACTTAATCAATGGTTTTACCAGGGAAGACCTTTCCTATAACCCGGTCAATCTTTTGGGTCACAAATAAAAGACAGTATAATATCAAAAGCATGGATTTTTTATCACTTATGGAATCGTTGTCTTTTTGAACAGTGTCACATTTGTACCAATACATTGTATTTTCTGTGATCAGCGGATGACCGTGAGGGCATTCCGGTGTATTGCTATTGCCTAGATTCCCATTACGTTATATTCGTTTTGGGTTTTGCAGATATTAACGAGTGCAAAATAACATTCCTTATCGTTTGTTATAAATTATACATCTCTTCAATGAATACTGATCAAAATATTTTTGTTTTGTTTAGAAAATAAATTAATAGTATGAAAATGTTTTTTTTTTGTTAGATATATATAAGTAAAAAATCATTGATAATATCTATGCACAATACCTAAAAATTGTGTCAAAGCATGCGGAAGAATGGCTCAAAGAATTTTTTGCAACACTCCCGGAAAGGTCCGGTAACTCTGCATGGAAGATTTTTTTTGCGGGAAAATACTATGCCTACTCATATTCAATCTTTTAGAAAAATCGAATTTTAACAGAAGAAGAGTGTCCACCATGCACTTGCACTGCACTATTATTACAAAAGTAGAATAGAATGATAATCAAATGGATGAAAATTATATCTACGTGTAATTGTTATATGAATATAATATATACCAACAAACCAGTATATACTGATTTGTATCACTACAATATAATAGTTATAAAGGTGAGGTTGAATTTCCTGTCATTTATTCATCATCCACACACGAACTTGTATCAGAAAAAATATCTCTGTACATTAACCTCAGATTCAGGTATAGAGGTGTGATTTTTTTCTGTGGCAAGTGCTTTTGACCATCCCCAAGAACTGTATGTCATCCGATGTTTAGTACTTCAGTAGTTTGATTTATATATAAAAGTGGTTTCTCATACTTTGCGTATTTAATACCGAAACGTTATATTGTAACTTTTTTTAATTGGCAATAACAAGCAATTTAATACTTTGCTGACTTTGTGTATATTTCCTATTTATTGGTTGTTTTTGTGGGCTTTGTGTCGATTTTACTCTCAACAAGGAACCAAATGACGCTCTCCACAAGTGACCAAATGACGCCACAAGGGACCAAATGACGCAAACATTTACAACTATACTAGTGTTAAAGAATTCACAAGAAAAACTAAGAGCCTGGCCTTAAAGGCATAAAACTTTGCTAAGTGCTCGGAGCACAAAAACCATGCTCGAAACATGAAATCCAGCAATTTGATTGGTTGATTTTCGAGTCTGAGTACAAAAATCATGCTCGAAAGTTTTATGACCGTGAGGCCAGATGTATGTACAAAACAATGAACGAAAAACAAATATGATATAAGGCCAAAAATGACGACCACTGAATTACGTGCTCCTGACAGACACATAAAGAATCTGAAAATTTGCCATTGTTGCTTCTCCGTTTGGCAAACGGTCGATTCGTAGTCAGAATTATGTATCCGGCTATGGCGACATGTCTTCCTGCATGTGGACTGTTACGTAGTGAACTAACACGTTAAAAAAGACCCAGCTTGTCAGTCTAGTTCAAATCAGGGTTGATTAGATATAAGATGTGGTATGAGTGCCAATTAGACAAATCTCCATCCATGTCACAATTTGTAACAGTAAACCATTATAGTTCAAAACACGGAGCCTTGGCTCACACCGAACAGCAAGCTATAAAGGGCCCCAAAAAATGACTTGTGTACAACCATTCAAATGTGAAAACCAACGGTCTATTCTATATAAAAAAAAAGACGAGAAACGAGAAACACTTATTAACAACATTAACAAACGACGACCACTGAACATCAGGTTTATGACTTAGGATAGGTGCAAACAAATGCAGCGGGTTTAAATGTTTTAATAGGTACCAACCTTCACCCTTACCTGAAACAATAGTGTAACATCACAACATAGAAAGACATACTATGAAATATCAATTGAAATGGCTTAACTCAATCAAAAAACATATTAACACAAACAAATGTATATACACTGAACGAATAAATTTGATCTATCACACAATGTAAATACAAAAGCAATCAAATAAAATAAGGGCCGAAATGATAGACAATTTCAGAAAAACAACCATAACCTGGAACAAAATGCCGCCAATATTATAAGCATGTTCTCGTCCTATATATGTATTTAATTTGCAACTGGACGTTATACAGTGGTCCAACGGATGAACCATCAATGATCCAATGTTTAAAGAAGTTTGAAGAATCGAAGAAACCATTTGTACTAAGTGCAACTTTAAATGTTACTAGTATTCGAGCTCTGTCTTAATTACGACAGTTGATTTCAGATGGAATAATCGTGATTTGGCGGGGAAAAAATCTAAAATTGAGAATGGAAATGGGGAATGTGTCAAAGAGACAACAACCCGGCAATAGAGCAGACAACAGCAGAAGGTCACCGATGGGTCTTCAATGCAGCGAGAAACTCCCGTACCTGGATGAGTCCTTCAGCAGGCCCGTAAACAGATATGTATACTATAGTTCAGTGATAATGGACATCATACTAAACTCCGAATTATACACAAGAAACTAAAAGAAATATCATACAAGACTAACAAAGGCCAGAGGCTCCTGACTTGGGACAGGCGCAAAAATGCGGAGGGGTTAAATATGTTTTTTTTTCAGATCTCAACCCTACTCTTTACCTCTAGTCAATGTAGAAAAAACAAACATACAACAATACGCACAGTAAAACTCAATTTAAGAGAAGTCCAATGTCAGAATAGGTAACAGAAGAAACTGAACAAAATGACAATAATACATCAATTAACAAAGGACTACTAGCAGTTACTAACATACCAACTCCAGACCTCAATTAAACTGATTGAAAGGTTATGTCTTCATCATATGAATATCGCATATATAAATATATATATATATACATATTGAATTTCTTGTATTCAATATCAAAATTAATGTTCATTTCATGTAATCTTTGAAAATATTTATTTTTGTTCGATATTGTACATTATGCTTCAGTTAAAACGTCATTTGATTGTTCGGGTTGTTTTTTTCAGATGACAATATTGACTACCAATTCAGTATTTATCAGTTTTGTAAAGCTGATGTCATCAGCATCGCGAGGGTTGAAATAATAAGAACTATAATAAATATCCAAAAGCATGTAAAATCTAAGGCAGCAACCCCTTCTTTCCAATCAATATTGGACTCGTCTGATTTTTCTCTCTTTGTTGAATCCGTTTCATTCTTGGCGTTGAAGTATTCATCACCATTTTGATCAATTTTGCAATGTTTCACTATATTATCAACTTTCCCATTGGAACATGCACATTGCAAACGTCTCTTCATCAATGCAACCTTCTTCAGCAGTAAATACACAGGAATATCATCTGCGCGACCTACTATACGAGACAGCCATGCGGACAACAGTACGCTGAATGTACCAATACTCAGTTGTATTATAATATAGATAGATAACACGGGAATGGTATCTGAACTTTGCGGAAGTGACGCGCTTATGATTGTCAAAAACACTGCAAACGACAACCAAACAGTTACGGTGTACCCCATTCGCTCTCCAATATCAGCTGGTATTTGGAAGGTGAATATATTCAAAATTGAGAGCAATACTATCGGAAGTATGATATTGATTATGAAGAAAAGTGGTTTCCGTTTTATAACTAGCGTTGCTCGAATTTGAGACACACCTTCATCTGAAAAAGAGACGATCGAGGATGAAACAAGTTCCCATTGGCCATTACTGTCTGTAGCATCTTCTGTGTTGACTCCATCCGTTCCTACCGCCAAGTAGACTTCGCTTTCGTCGAATGCCCAAGCAACAAAGTCAATGTCACATGATTGTTTCTCAAAAGGAAAGTACGTTGAATCAAGCTTACATCTAGAGTTAAATACATGAAACGGTTTCCACAAAACGAGTCCGTCATGTTCAACCTCCGCATGGATAAATTTCGAACCGAGGCTTTCTAAATCTTTAAAACCATTTTCTAGCGCAATATCCGGTCTCCATATATCCTCTTGTGGTAGAAAAATGTCTGACAAGTTTCCATATGATGACGGCGTCCATGCTAGAAGTTCATCATACCAGTATATTTCGAGATAAGCTGTAGTTGTTAGCTTTTGTTGAATTTCGTCGAATCCATTTATTCCATAGAGAAAGAATTCAATCCAAATTGCTGTTGGCTCTGATTGGTTTCTTGTTGGTCTGACCAATTTGTTGTAACTTTGTGTTGTAAAAAGATTCGTCAGCAAATTTTTAGCATCTGTATCCGTTTGGCAGTAAGCGTATCCTATAAAAATAGCAAAAATAAATAAATAGTTCTTCATCTCAGTGTGTAAAAAACGTGTCAAATCCTTCCCCGTATACAAAGACGATCAGACTCAACAAAGTAAATGTACAACTGATTTGTTTAGTTTTCTTGTTACTTCTTCAATTTATATTAATATATTAAAACAATATTTTATTTCGTATTGTTCGAGACAAGAGTAGTCTATCCCAAGTTAAGGTGCTTATCTGTGATTAAGAATCGTGTTATAACAATTCGATCTATGGCCTTAAGTAAAGTTTACATAAAACATGAGGCAACAATTAAATATATTATAAAAGCTCTGATATTTGATAAATATATATATATAGAGAGAGATTTCTTTGATTGCAACTGAATCGTGCTTTCGATAACATTCACCAGGCATGCTGAAGCCCTACCCCCCCCCCCCCCTCCTAACCCACCCAAAAAAATACACCTGAATCATATTTATTAGTTCCTGGTATATTTCCTGCTACCATCGTTTCATGATGGCCCGGGTTAAGTGATTTCAAAATACCACATGATAACACCAATGTATTCTACTGTTTCTTTTTCTTTTCTTAAAATATGTTATTGGATTATATATGTGAATGGATAAAATCTCTTTTAAAAATCTAATTTGCATTATTAGCTTACCTAGCTGGCCGACAGTCCAATTGATTTTTCCGTCGTCGTCTGTTAAATTTTACAAAATTACAAAAATCTTCTCCATTGAAACTACTTAATATCAAAGTTTAACCAATTTTGGAAACAATCATATTTCAATATCTGATTTAAAACAAAATGTGTCTGATGACCCCGCCTGCCAAATAGATAGCCGACATGGCTAAAAATAGAACAAAGGGGTAAAATGCAAGTTTTTTCTATTATTTTGAAAGCAGCGTATTATAGTTATTGCCCTTACATGACGATTTTTTCACCAAATTTGTTTGTTATTGAAAAAATCTGAACTATGATAGATAGATAAAATCTTTAAAAAAACATATAGGATCAGCACAAAAGTATCAACAAATAAGTCAACATGTCCGAAATTTTGATAAACTTTTTTTTTTTAGATTCAAGATCTAAAAATAAATTATAATGGCCGAAATATTCTGTCGACTAACTATATACTAACATGTAAACAAGTCTGAAATTGTCAAATATCTCTTAATACATTTATTCCCCTGATATTTTTTCTCTGTTCAGTATATTCTGTACTAAGCATAAAGCTTCAAGTTTTCAGTATAAACAAAACTGACGACAAAAACATAGGCCGAAATGTAAATAAATCTAATTTATATTTCAAATAGAGGGAATTTGGATAAAATCACTTGTTAAGATATAATGGCATCAATGTAAATAAATTTCAATGACAACATTTTAAATATTTAAATGGAAAGTAGTCTCTCACTTAATTCTAAAAGAAAATAAAAAATAACAGATGTAAATGGTTATGAAAATTAAATATACCAGTTATTTATGTCAATGTGTGTTGTTTAATTAAGCAAAAGTTTATGAATACGTGGTTAACAGTATTTATATAATGCGGCTTGTCCCCGTTCTGTACCGGACAAAACAATATTTGTGTGTTTTCAAAAGTTTATTGAAGATTAACGGAAGGGATCAATTGAATAACTATCGTGAAAGTCAATTTTTCAGAGGACAGAGGTCAAATTGATTCATATTTTGCTAGATATTTGGAAACTTTATGTCAACGGTCAAATAATTAAACAACTTGATGTGTCAAAGCGACACGAATGGCCCCGTCTCAAAAAGTGAAAAAAATCTGCTATTTCAATAACACAATGAACACAAACATGATGGTAGTCTCACATACAAAAATTCAGCTCAAAATCTGGAGGCGTATAAGTCCATATAACTGTGATTTTAAACAATTTTTAAAGTTGTAAACCCTTAATTTTGGCAAAAACTAGCGGATCGGAACGAAACTTAAACTTGATCTGTAACTCATCATGTACCTAAATTCAGCCAAATATCTGAAAGCATTTAGAAACAAAATCCGTAAAATGGTTTGTTGCGGATGATGGAATGACGGAATTACGGAATTACGGACAAGGGTAAAACTATATTGCTCCGACAACTTCGTTGCAGGGCCGTACAAAATATTTTTCAAAACTTCTTGATCTGATTGCAGCAAAAATTAGCCGAGCAGAACGAAACTTAAACTTGATCTGTTACTTATCATGAGTAACTCATATACCAAAATTCAGCCCAATATCTGAAAGCGTTTAGAAAAAAAGTCCGTATAACTGTGATTTTCAACAATTTATCAAAGTCCCCAGCCCGTAATTTCGGTAAAAATTAGCCGAGCGGAACAAAACGTAAACTTGATCTGTAACTCATCCTGGTTAACTCACATGCCAAAATACATCCCAATATGTGAAAGTGTTTAGAAAAAAGTCCGTATAGTTGTGATTTTCAACCATTTATCAGAGTCCAAAGCCCGTAATTTCGGCAGAAATTAGCGGAGCGGAACGAAACTTACTTCATCTGTAACTCACCATGGTTAACTCGCTTACCAAAAATCACCCCGATATCTGAAGGCGTTTAGAAAAAAAACTCCGTATAATGGTTTGTTGCGGAATGACGGAATGACGGAACTACGGAATTACGGACAAGGGTAAAACTATACATGGCACCGACAACTTCGTTGCAGGGCCATAAAAAATATTTTACAAAAATCATTGATCTGATTGCAAACTTTATTGATGATGTCACTTTACACATAAAGTAACTTGTGATATTATGGTGAAACATGCAGTTTATGTTGAAATTATGGATTATAGAAAATTAGAATTAAATAAAAATATGAAACTCTATATATATTACAGCACACATTATTTTTTAGGGGCCAGCTGAAGCCAGCCTTCGGGTGCTGGATTTTCTAGCTGTGTTGAAGACCATTTGTGGCCTTCGTTTGTTTTATCTCTTTTGGTTCTGGTAGTTGTCTCTTTGCCACATTCCCCATTTCCATTCTCAATTGTATATACAGCTACAACTTTGACACATTCCCCATTTCCATTCTCAATTGTATATACAGCTACAACTTTGACACATTCCCCATTTCCATTCTCAATTGTATATACAGCTACAACTTTGACACATTCCCCATTTCCATTCTCAATTGTATATACAGCTACAACTTTGACACATTCCCCATTTCCATTCTCAATTGCATATACAGCTACAACTTTGACACATTCCCCATTTCCATTCTCAATTGTATATACAGCTACAACTTTGACACATTCCCCATTTCCATTCTCAATTGTATATACAGCTACAACTTTGACACATTCCCCATTTCCATTCTCAATTGTATATACAGCTACAACTTTGACACATTCCCCATTTCCATTCTCAATTGTATATACAGCTACAACTTTGACACATTCCCCATTTCCATTCTCAATTGTATATACAGCTACAAATATTTTTGAGTCTAATGATGTACAGTTCGAAAAAAATGGTTGAGAAACTTATTTTAAAGATATAACGAATCACAGGCAATTGTCTCAGAAAAAAAGAAAATCTCTATGACGAATGTCTCTATTTAAACAGGCCATATGCGAGTTTCGACTCTACAAGACTGATAAGTGGGGTTCGAATGAAACTTTTGGAGGTCAAAACCTATCAGCAGTTAAAAAGCACTTGCAGCCGTTCATTGAAACATGTTTTTTTTTAGGAGTTAAGCCTTTTTCAACTGCTTTTTATAATTCGTTCTTATGTTGTACTTTTATACCACTGTCCCGGGTTAGGTGGAGGGTTGGGATCTTGCTAACATGTTTAACCTCACCACATTTACTATGTATGTTCCTTTCTCAAGCCAGGAGCCTATAATTCAGTGGTTGTCGTTTGTTATGTGTTACTTTTTTTTTTACATAAATTAGGCCGTTAGTTTCTCGTTTGAATTGTTTTACATTGTCCTTTCGGGGCCTTTTATAGCTGATTATGCGGTATATGGGCTTTGCTCATTGTTGAAGGCCGTACGGGGACCTATAGTTGTTAATTTATGTGTCCTTTTGGTATCTTGTGGAGTGTTGTCTCATTGGCAATCATACCACATCTTTTTTTTTTTTTATTATTTACACTTTAATTAAGTAAATGAACAAACAGAAATTTTATTGTTATTTTAATACGTAGTCAAAATCCTATATTTTTATACCACACATACAGGAAATTACTAATAAATACATGTAAACGACCTTGTCATGATAAAAATCACTTAATATAAATTAATCTCATACAATTTACACTTAGCAAAACATACATTGATCCGACAAATGGATTTCTTTTTGGATATATTGTGCTCTGTTATCCTCAATACAGGTTATATTGTTGCAGAATGTCGTGATGTGACCATCTACGACTGGACTCTTGCTAAATGGAAAATGCGAATTTTTATCAGTCGTTTATTATTGGGATTTCTAGCAAATGTTGGAGTTTTATTAATCGTCTGTTCCACGCACAGAGGAACGTTCATAGAGGGAGCTGCTTCAATAGGTTTATTCGCCTCCGCCATCGTTTTCATGGTAGTGTTGTATGGCATATCCGGTTACACCTCGTGCGCAATGGCCACTGACGACGAACCCATTGACGATTCGTCCTACATCCTAATCATGCTTACGTACAGAATTCAGGAGACCATTTTAGACATTCTCATTATATTTTATAACCTTGATTTATCAGAATGGATGATGACCGATTTCACAATAGTTGTCACCGCCTTGTTATGTGCTGACCTCGTTCTGAACATAGTAATGTACGTGAAGAACATGTATGATGCAGTCACGATGTCGGCAGATGAAGAGAAATACATTCTTTGTTTGTGTTTCCTTTTCTTTTCTTGTTGTACCTTTTGTATGATATGCAAACTTCGATGAAGAAAGTTAAAGTCTACCTTGTTCGTGGAAAACATTTATCGGCAAGTTAACGCGAACATGATCATGAGTCACTGTATTGTTCAATTATTTTCCTTAAAATTATTATAGGAATTATAGGAACAAACATAGGACAATGGGTTTGAATAAAGGATATGAATACATTTTTATCCCTTCATAATACTTACACTGCTATTAGTTTGAGCTTGTTTCTGAAATGTCGAAACTGACTTCAATATTTTTGACCAGGAAAGCCCAAATGGTACATGTACACGGATGTCCGGAGAGAACTATATTGCCTTGTCAATTAATTACTTGTAAAAATATGTTTCAGTAACTGTTGTTAAATTTATTTATTTGCTGCGAAGAAAAGTAGGTTTGCCGCCCTTATCAGGTTAAAGTATCGGTGTGGGGATATAATTCGAGATTTTTTTAGTGGATGACGAAACAAGTGCTTGTAACCTTAAAAGAGGGACGAAAGATACCAAAGGGACAGTCAAACTCATAAATCTAAAACAAACTTACAACTCCATGGCTAAAAATGAAAAAGACAAACATACAACAGCACACATGACACAACATAGAAAACTAAAGAATAAACAACACGAAAAATTCACTTGTGTTGCTTTTACTTCCACCTACCCGTTGTGGGCAGTGGCAACATTTTTATATATATATATATATATATCAACTCGTCTAAACATCAACCCAATAATGTTAGATCTGTAAATTTGCTTTCGCAAATTTTTGGTTCTTCCCTCGCCTGGATTCGAACCCATGCTACTGTGTATCGTGACACCAAAACGCCTGCACTGCAGCCGTCCCGCTAGACCACACGACCACCTGGGCTCTCATAAAAAGAGCTTTCGCTAGCCGTGTGTTACCTTTCCTCGTCAGTTTTAATCTAGCGGCGTACTACAGTACATGATATATAAGGCATGAAGATGTTATTGTTACAGATCAGCTATATATATATATATATATGCATGTTTGAATTGAAGAGATTTCTAATGATAAATATAGATTTCACATGTAAACCAATCGGCGCAAATGAAAGAAATAATCGGCGCATGTGAAAGATAAAATCGGCGAAAGGGAAATGCAGATCGGCTCAAACATAAAACGCCGCTTGCAACATATATCTGTTAAATCAAATTTAGATTGAAATTATATCAAAACAATGGCAACATAAGAACAAATAACAGCACGCTTGCTATATATTGGATGTGGTTTCAATAAAACTGTTTTAAATTAGTGGTTTACTTTTATAAATTGTTATTTGGACGGAGAGTTGTCTCATTGGCACTCATACCACATCTTCCTATATATATTTAGAAATAGGTTATGAACCTTATGTTATGTAGGGATGAAAGAAAAATTCCATCTGGAAATAATGAGTGCATGAGAACTATATATAGGGAACTATATTTCAGTGTGAATACATTTAGTAATAGTTGCTAACCTGTCGTGTTGTAAGGGAGGTCAGTGCCTAAGGAAAGATTAAGAACAAGTTCCAATCTTTCCAAAAACTGTTGTTTAATGATGAAATACTAGTGACAAGAAGAACAAATAGTGATGAGTGAATGTGTATTGATGAAAATGTATGGAAATCTTTACATTTTATAAGTATATAAAGTTGCAACTCTGGTAATAATGTAGACAGACTATAGGAACCACCTCACTTTTCAGACAGGCAAGTCTAAATAAAAGGTATTTGGGGTCACCAGTCTTTTCAATAAAAATCATTTGAACTCATTATAATACCAAAAGTGAAAGACTAAAAAAAATTAGCGTAACGTTGTGTTATCGTCACATCACACTGCAAAACCATGGCGTAGTTTTTGAGATACGATTGCTTTCAAGCAATCTGTAGACTTATACCGGTGGCTCAGAGCAGTTCCCTCACGTCAATCGTTTTATTCTAAACATTAAGGAACATCTCGGATTCTTATGATTGTCTTGCTTTAAAAGGTAAAAACAAACAAAGGGATTGAACTTAAACAATTGTGCAACTTTCCTATAATGTTCTTTTCATAATCTTCATGTTTAATAATTCCCTTGACTTATATGCGTGTTTTTAACAACACGGAAAATCAGAATTCAGCAGTATTTATATTTAGTGTATATAAATTTAGATACACGTCAGAGGTAATTCCCAGTTTTGGTAAAATGCGAGAGTTCTCGCAATTCCAATCGATCTATTTCTGTCATATAAGAACTGAAGTGGAGTTTTACTTATATGTTACCGTTATGAAACTGATATTTGAGATTGTAATAGAGGACCATGATATCTAGGTCGTTTAATAAACATTTAATATACGTTCTTGCTTCAAGGTTTGTTTTGGAAATTATGCGCATGCGTATAGTTTTCTTGAATTCAAGGGGTTTTAGATTGAACGGTTGCTCTAGATTCCCCACTCAATTAATTAATTTATAACTCATGTGATCTTTTCTATATATGTCCGCTATTGAGGGTTATTGTTGTTGCATAATTTTAAATCATATGCATCATTTAAATTAAAATAAATATCGTCCGCATCGTAGAACACCCCTTTCGGCGAAATGGAGTCTTCCATATTATCGTATCGAGTTGTCTCCCTTCCGGAAATAACTTCCGTGAATTCTAATCGAGTATTAGCTCCGGTCCTACTAAAAAGCGCCCGGGAGCGCCCGGGAAAAGAAAAAGCGCCCGGGGAAAAGAAAAAGCGCCCGGAGAAGGAAAATTAGCGCCCGGAGAAGGAAAATTAGCGCCCGGAGAAGAAAATTAGCGCCCGGGAGAAGAAAATAATAATATTTTATAACAATTTGTGTTTTCCTTAAAAAATAACTAATCATTGCTTGTTTTGTCCTTAATATAAATGGGGATATGTACGATGCTACATCTAAAGTGTTGTTGCACTTTTACATTTTAGATTTCAAAATTGTATATAAGTAAGTAAATAAATATAAATAAGAGTATATAGAAGAATCATGAAAGACATTGTCCTCGATCAAAATGTATATTTTGTTATTTAAAAATAATCGGTGCCTGAGGTCTAATATTTTCGCAACTGCATGGTGAACACTTTTTATACAGATGCTGAGATAGATTTATTATATCATTTTATTAAACTAAAACTGCTTCAACATGTTCAATGGCTATGCTTATCAGGGTTTTAATGCTTAGACTTAAATTTAAACCAAACACCTGTTTTTACCCCCTTGTTTTAACTACGGTACATGTATAGTACTGCTTTTTTTCATGTGCTGATTTATTATGTGTACCTCTTTTAATTTTTGATTAAATTAATATTTATCTGTGAAATTTGGGTTGTCTTATACATTTTTCATTTTGATATCGTTTTTGAAAAACATGTCTTTTAATGTCTTACATTTTATAAATCTTCCGCATAAACTGTGATTCATTGTTATCAATCTTTCGAAAAGTATTCATATATTATTGTTAAAATTGAAATATTCATACTTGTTTTTGTGCTTTATTACAAATGTCTATTATCTGAATTTGCAAATTAATTGTCTAAAATAAAAAAATAAATCAATTTTCATATCTTAACAAATTTGTCTCATGCCAATAAAATATCTATATATTTTCCCCGGGCGCTTTTTCTGTTCCCCGGGCGCTATATTTTCTTCTCCGGGCGCTTTTTCTTTTCCCCGGGCGCTTATTCTTCACCCGGGCGCTCCCGGGCGCATTTTAGTTGGACCCATTAGCTCGTTCTGTCAATAAACGTCGTATTATGTTAAAAACGAATGCAGTTTAAACCGATAAATGTGTACGGAAAGGAGTCATGACCACTGACCCAAAAGAAATTAAATATTTAAAGAGTTAGGAATGGTGTGCCTCCTAGAAATAACGTAGGAAAATAGGTCATAAGATAATAAGATAATGTACGAGGTGAAATGCCTTCTCTCACTCTGACTCTCAGTGACTGCTGTGGAAAGTAAACTTGGAATTGATAGTACAAAAATAAAACACAATAGGTCTAATTACATTGTTTAAACACTTTTATCCGGGATTGGCTATTTTGTAACTATTTTACATGTGCAGTTGAATTAGTTTTAAAAATAATAATATCCAGGCTACATGTATACATCGGTGTCAATGAAACAACGGCAATCGTATCCCTCAGAGCAATCTGCTCTTTGATTCTATATTTTTATTTAACCATGATATAAACTGAGACCACAAAAAACTAGCCGGTGACCGCATATAATTTGTACATCATTGAAACGGAAACATTCACAGCCATTACATGACATGTCATATTTAAACAAAATGTATGTTTATAAGACTCCTTATTCAAAGTAAAAAACTATACAGATCTATTTCATGCATCATTGTTTAAATAAATATCGGGAAATTTAAAAGTTACGTATAAAAAAGGCAATGATGTGGTATGATTATCCAGTGAGAAAACTATACATCAAGGTTCTTATAAAGAGGATGTTAGCAAATATAGGCAACCAGACGGCCTTCAACAGCGAGAAAACCCTGTCCGCTTAGTCAGACAGAAACCCAACTACTAAAAAAAAAGAATGCAAACATGGCAGACATGAACTAACGACAACCACTGAACTTCAGGCACATGCATGAAGTATGTTCCGTTCGTTTGTTCGTCCGTTCGTTCGTTCGTCCGTCTGTCCCCCTTCAGATTAAAGTTTTTGGTCGAGGTAGTGTTTGATGAAGTTAAAGATCAATCAACTTGAAACTTAGTACACATGTTCCCTTTAAAATGGTCTTTCTAATTTTAATGACAAATAAGAGATCCCCCCTCCCATTTCACTGTCCACTTACATAGAAAATGATAGTGCGGATGGGGCATCTACATTCTTGTTTACTATTAATTTCATTAATAGCTTCTGTGGTTTATAAGTATCTTTGACCTTTTAAAATAAACAATCTTATGGTGTAAAATATGTCCAGCTTTGCTTTAGAAATCTGACATGCTAAACTATCCTAACTTTTCATCTGCAACAACTAAAAGACAAAAGAAATCAAGATATATTCCTACTTTTAATAGCTCGTCATTCAATGTGTTAACAGTCTTAAATCCATTTTTTTTTTTTAGAGATGTATACATGTATATGCGAGAGTGGGTGGGTTTGTTTTGTTGTTTGTTTGGTTTTTGGGGTTTTTTTTTTTGTTTTTTTTTGGGGGGGGGGGGTCACATCATCGTTTTCTATTTTTTTATGACTATTTCACTTAATACTTTATTTTCCTGTCAATTGATCTTTTTTATATTCGTCCTAAACATGCATCAAATACTTGCCACTGAACTTTAAACAACCAACAATCAATCAATATTTTCATTATATTTCATCAACTCTACCTTCTTTTATCTATACTATTTGGCCTCTCTTCCAGGCTAACTTTTTTGCACAGAATTATTATCCCTGTAAAACACCTTCATATCCATATATGGTGACCTATTTCCTTGTACATGTACGTACATATGGTACCGTAATTGAAACAAGAAAATAAACAAATATAACTGTATGCTTGGGCTGTATAAGTCCCAGATTCTGATTTAAAGTAGATCTTATGGAAATAAAATAGCATTTGTAAATGATTATTTATTAGAAAATATCAATTCATTTTTCCTGGACATTGTGAAAAGGGGGAGGGGTAAAACAAATTGTTAATTTTCCTTGAAAATAAGAGGGGAAAGAAATATGACATGGGGTTTAAAAAAAACAAATCTTGTATGGTATTAAAAAAATAGTTTAATTTGTTTGCTGAATAAATTCTCAAAACGAGTTTTGAAATTGAAGAAGAAATTTTATTTGTGAGTACTGTATTTTGGAATGAAGAGATACCCAAATTTATATGTATGCCATCCTTATCGACTTCAAACATATATTTGTACCTATTTAAAAAAAAACACATCAGAAGTTTCACCTGGTAATCATAATTATAAACCAATAAAAAATCGTACTATTCGAATCAACATGTAAATGTATTTTACATAAAAGCTTTTTCAAACAGACATTACACACAGGTGTCAATATTCACACACCCACGGATAAGTTGTTATAAATGACACATTTGGACGCTGGTATTAATTACATAACGGCCAGTTTAAGAAGTCAAATCAAGCTGGGATTAATTTCCGTTCTAGATAAGAAGATTCAATAGCAATGAAATATGTTACAATTTTTTTTGGTGACCTGAACTGGGGGGGGGGGGGGGGGCACGTGCCCCCTGTGCCCCCCGGTAAATCCGCCACTGAGATAACATCACTATAGTTAACCAGTGAATGAGGCGAACCCAATTAATTTACCTCAGATTAGGTAAAATATATAACCTATACTCATCTGGTTTTTACAATGTGTTAATAATACATGTACTTGTTTAATGACCTTGACTTTGCACAATGAATAATACTGCTGAAATACACCAACCGTGTGAGGGCTGTACAGCCAGTCCAGGTAGTTAAACACTTCGTTCCAGTATGCTGAAATATATTTTAATTACTCTTTTCATTTCATATCATTTTCTGCTCATATATTTTTCTATCAGAAATATGAATTTTAAGTTTCATCCCAATATTGTTTTTATTCATTTTTAAAGATGATCTAAGATATTAAAAGAATATAAACTGTGTTCTAGACAGGTAATAGTCTGAGGGCATTGGGAAGTATCAGTAAGCAGAAGAGTTAAATGCCAGGCTGTTCATAAACAGAGGCAGATTAAGGGGGAGGGCAAGGGGCCCTTTTTTGGGACGATTTTGTTGATAATATAGAGATCACTGGAGTGGGCCCCATTTATGAAAATTTCTGGATCCGCCACTGATAGGATATATATTCAGTGTTCTCCCCTTGGCATTAAAGCACCATGATACCTTGGTGCTTTCTTTGATAATTTTATAATAGAATGTATAGGGGCCATGGTGCTATATTGTTTTGGAAAACAAGTGCTATGTTTGTTTCCATGGAGCTATTTAGAAAATTCTGGGGAAAACACTGATATTAGTTTGCTACTTCAAAAAAAATATTGTAACAATATACATATATTTATTTATTCTAAACATTTTTTGTAGCACCAATTACAACATAACATATAATAACAATTAACAAACAATATATTTAGAGTAACAATGAATCTCATTATAAATGGAAATTTACAAAATAACAACATAAAATTCCACTTTGTATTATGTTGGTTCTAAGGCTATATTCTCTTTTCTATATGTCTCATACCCATTTTTCTTTATCTTTATTGTTTTGCCCAAAACAAAATTCTACGGATTCATTTTTTTTTTGTGGGTGCCAATTTCTGTGGATTGTGGAAACCTTGCATTTTTGTGGATATGCAATTTCAGGGTTCTTCCAAAGTCTTGATCAACTTTTATAGAAATTTGTATTTCCTTGACATAAAATTTGTGTTTCACCTGTACCCACGATAATTGGTATCCAGCAAATAATAATGAATCCATAGTTATTTGTTGAATCCATTTTTAAAACGTTCTCTTTCCATCAACATAATGAGAAGATTAAAATTGATCCACATTGATGTGTATTTATACACTTTACCCATTGATTGATTGGTGTTCAACGCCTTTTTCAGCACAGCAATTTTTAGGTGGTCATTTTTTATTAGTGTAGGAAGCCAAATTGTAAGGTAAAAACTGTTGACCTTGACAATCCTTGTCAATTATTTAAAGAATTTAGCTGATTTCACCTGCCACATGTGACATTGGACCTCACAACCTCAGTGTGACAAGCTAGTGATACATTAGTTAGACTACTTTGTCCACTCACTAAAAGCCCCTCACTAAACATGTGACATTACAACTGACCACCTCAGTGTGACAAGCTAGTGATACATTAGTTAGACTACGTTGACCACTCACTAAAAGCCCCTCACTAAACATGTGACATTAGAACTGACAACCTCAGTGTGACAAGCTAGTGATAGTTAGACTACGTTGACCCCTCACTAAAAGCCCCTCACTAAACATGTGAGCTGTGTCATATAGAAGTTGCTATTATGCAAGTGCATGTTTACATGTATAAGATTTTGATTGGTTTAGGAACATTCAAATACCATACAAAAGATGAATTTTGGTCAGAAAGAAGCAGGGGCGGATCCAGCCATTTTAAAAAGGGGGTTCCCAACCAAGAGTAAAGGGGGGTTCCAGCTATATGCTCCCATTCAAATGCATTGATCGGCCAAAAATGGGGGGGTTTCAATCCCTGGAACCCACCCCCCTGGATCCGCCAATGATAATATATCAATTCAATTTCTAAATAGTGACAGACTTGGCATACAGATTTGTTCAACCTGAAATAAGGTTAATGGATGCATTGATAATAGCAGATAATTATTGACAAAGGGTCATTTTTATCCAACACAGCTCATATATGTAAATACTCGATAGCATATACTTTTCACATTAATTTATCATTTGATATATATGTTTTCATTATTATAAGACATATTTACAAATTAAATAACAAAATCTCAACAACATTACAATACATAGTTAAAAATGGTAGTACATGTATATTATACAGTATGAATTATATTTTATGCTTAACATACATTCCTGCCTAAAAAAAAAACAGGTTGGTTTTATGAAAACCAAATATAACATATAACATACTAATTCCATCAGGAATAATTTGAATTTCTAATCAATCATTTAAGAGAAACAGGGCTATAGCACTCAAAGGGAAATAACTCATATTTATATTAAGATTAAAGTACTCATGTTTTAAAGGAAAATAATATTTTTTGGCTTTGAAAGAACTATCAATGATATTTTTTTAGAAAATCTGAAAAAGGATCACAAGTAAATCAAGATTGCAAATATCATGTTTTCAAAACAAACAGGACAAGTTTCACATTTAAGAAATTAAACAATCTCAGTGGAGAACTATTGAGAATAAATAAAAACATCACAGTCAAAAATGTTCAACATCATATAACACGAGAAAAATACAATAAGTAACAATTATTATACAATAATATAGATGCGTCATAATATAAATAAACAGCTGCGCCATGAGCGCATGATACGCCCAACATCTTGTGTGGAAGTTTTATGCAATAATCATCAATAGTTTCTCAGAAAGTTTTAAGCAATAACCATTTATTGTTTTTGAGACATGGCGGGACATGTGAAACCCCCCCACCCTGTTTTAAAAAAAACCAACTAAATATCATTAAAATAAAATTTTGAATCAAACCAAAAAGTATACAGATCTAGATTGATGTTACTAAGAAGTGGGTACAGTTTCAAGCAATAATCATAAATTGTTTTAGAGATACAGCGCGACATGTAAAAAAAAAAACAACATCCCCTTTTTTACAAAATACTCAATAACTCAAAAATAAAATTTTGAGTCATCACCAAAAAGTATACAGATCTTTAGATTAATATGACAAAGAAGTGTGTAAAGTTTTAAGCAATAATCATAAATCATTTTTGAGATACGGCACGACATGTATAAAAAAAAACCTCCACCTTTTATACAAAATACTCAAAAACTCAAAAATGAAATTTTGAATCAACACCAAAAAGTATGCAGATCTTTAGATTAATATAACAAAGAAGTGTGTAAAGTTTTAAGCAATAATCATAAATCCTTTTTGAGATACAGCGCGACATGTAAAAAAACCCTCCCCCTTTTTTTACAAAATACTCAAAAAACTAATCAAGAATCCTTTCTGAGATACGGTGCGACATGGGAAAAAAAAACACACCCCTGTTTTAGTTACAAAGTGCCGTAACTCAAAAAGTTTAAATCTTATTTTCACCAAAAAGTATACAGATCATTTGACCATTATAAGAAACAACTATATTAAGTTTCATGGAATTTGGATAAGTCGTTCTCAAGTTACAGTGCGACATGTTTACGCCGGGCAGACAGACGGACAGACAGACAGACGGATGGACACCTGACATTTGTATACCATAATATGTCCCATCAAAATTTTGACGGGCGTATAAAAAGTTGTTAAAAAATGATTTTTTTTCTTACAGTAGAAAAATTTTCACTCATAAATATACACCTTATCGCTAATCCCGGTTGACCTGCCTGCTTGAACTTTTGACACATATAACAATCACTTTTCAATTGTGGCGTCAGATATTTTGTTTTATGACGTCAAAATTTTACGGGAACCTGTGTGATATCCAGTAATTGCGGACAAATAGCGATATGGTGTGTTGAGATAGTACCATTGAGATCAGTTCAAGGCCGTAGCTACCCTTGAGGCAATTCGCCTCACTAAAATTTCGACACTGATTTTTTTTTATACATATATATATAAATATAATAGTCATTTATTGTTCTGTCTCAACCTTGATTTTTATAACTTGTCATCATTCCTTTTAAACTATTCTTCCTGGATATAACTTAGCATCTCAACGGGTGATGTTTCTCGATTACATTAACCTAGTAACGATAATCAAAGTGGATCTCTAGTTAAAAACAGGCTCTTGTAGAGAAAGAAAAAGCGACACTGAAGGTAAATAAGGAATAATTCTAGTAAACTATTTTTTTTGTGATCAGAGTGAGTATTGCATATAACTTCATTAGTACAATCCAAAAACGATAAGTAGACTGACAAATGAAGTACTGGTCTTCCGAAGGGGCAGTCCTGTGTGCGTATTCATTTCTCCGTTTCACCAACTTTTGACAAATCAAGTACTGGGCATCGCAAGGGGGCAGTCCTGTCTGCGTATTCCAGATATACTTACTCTATAGATAGAATCATATACCTGTATTTTATCTCATTCTATCCCTAGTTTGTCTCCTCTTTGTCAGCATAAAAGCGAGTTTAATATTTTGAAACTGCAACAGAATGATGGTGCTTACAGGAAAGCTTAATTCCATTTTGCGAACAAAACTGTTACTACCGATGCTGCTACCGAATTGCTGATGGAGAAGGAATTAGAAGAAGACATTGATCATTGTGTTGATGATAATTTGATACCTTTAGAAACACAGACTGCCCTGAAACTACCGAAAACTTGGAAAAGAGCTTACATGAGGGGCGAGAGAGTGTGCGGTCTTGCCATGCTCCATGTTCATCGCGATAAGGATATCAGCAGACCAAATTATGATTCTGAAACGATTTGACTGAACTGGCAATAGAAAAATTTGGCAAACTCTACTGAATTGATGTTTGTTCTATGTTCTGGCAGCAGACTCAAATCAGTGATATTTGGATGATTATCTTACATATAAATTTAAATAAAGTTGTTAAAAATTTGGTGTTAGTAAAAGTCTTAAAATATGAAAAATTTATATAAAAAGTGTCCAAATTCAAAACATTATAAAACTCTCTAAAAATGCCTAGAATGCAGGTTTTTGTACCATTCATTTCACACCCTCCAAAAAAAAATTTCAACTTGCTTCACTCGGCTCAATTATTTTGCCTCACTAAAATAAGATGCCTATCTACGGCCTTGTCAGTTTTTAATTTTCAAACTACATCAGTGTACTAAATAAGCCATAATTATTATTGTTTATTGCACTACTGTAAATTTAGAAATATTTGTTTGCATTAATAATTGTCATTTTCTAAAAATGCACAGAAAAATTTTAAGTTTTATTATCTAGATTTCAGGAAAATCTTAATGGAGATATATACCATTGTATACTGTGTATCAGATTACAGCATGTTAGTAAATGTACTAATATTATTGTGACAATCATCAATTCACATTAACAAAATCCTCCCAACTAGTTCTGAATTTACAGTATCTATAAAATACAATTTAAGGTCTTGTAAGACACAATCAGTACACATCATTACAATTACAACTACGGCATTGTGTTTTGTGAAAATTTAAATGAACACATTTCTTTTACATATTGTGACTTGAATAGAGAGTTGTGTTGTTGGCACTCATACCAAATCTTCTTATATCTAAATATGTTTGAAATTTTACAAACATTACAAAACCACAATCAATTATATTGATTGCAGTAGATTTTCAAAGTTTTCTTCACTCAATTGAAAGCTGACTTTCCTCTCTTCTGAGTGACTACACTTGCTATTCAAGTTTTGACTGTGTCGTGTCCATTATGGAAACCATTTGTTTTCTCTTCTGTTTCAGAGTTTTGTCTACCAATGAAACTGTCCATAAAATTTGCTGCACCAAATAATTTTATTATCTCATGAAATGCTTCTACAGGTAATATTCTGAAATTATAAAGAACATAAAATTGAGAAAGGAAATGGGGAATGTGTCAAAGCTAAAACAACCCAACCATAGAGGTTACAAAACACCATTAGATTGTATGGGCACAACCATTTTATGGGCATAACATGGTATTCAGAATTAAGAGTATGGCTAATTCTGATTGGTTGATATGAGCACCCGTAATTTTTTATTATTAGAGATTTCGTGCATTCTGCATTATATCATAGGCCAAAAAAAATATTTTCCTTAGCCCTAATGGCAATGAGCTGTCTTTTCAACGCTAGGACAGGACATATTTTTTTAAGTGCAAAATTGATAGGCATGGGAGATAAGTTCAAAATAAGTAAAGAAAAGCAACTTGAACCTATATTTTTTGGACTAAAAAATACTATCCGAATAACTTTTCTGTAATTCTAGCAAGGTTTCGTTTAAAAAATCAACTTTCTAAAGTCTGTATCTCAAAAAAGGCTTTAATATTGTCGCCTGTGGAGAAATTGATTGTTTATTTCATTCTAGAGCATAGATGAAAATATAGAGTTATCTCCCATATGTCTACAAACTTATTGAAAAGATGGAGTTATCTCCCATATAACTGCAAACTTAAATTGAAACATTAGCATTCTGCGAGTATTGCATGGCAATACATAATTCACTACCGGTTTTAAATTAATTGTACTGGAAAGAATGCTGGCTTGATCTTTAACTTGTCATGGTGTTATTATATATAAACTATATAACAAATATCAAGTCTCTTCAAGCATGAACAAAAAAATGTGTGGAAATCTGAATATAATATTTAAGTGAATTTTCTAAGTCAAAGGACCATAACTCTGCACAAGAAAATCAGACCAGAACAACATTGGAACATGATCAGTTACTTGTCATGATAAAACTATGCTAATAATTAAATCCATACCTCCAAGCATGAAAAAAATAAAAATATGCAGAAAACTGAATATTTGAGTGAATTTTCAAATTCGGAGGATCATAACTCTGCTCAGACCTGAACAAAATTTCAACTTGATCTATAACTTATCATGATATACCAAACATCAAATCAATATTTACAAGCACAGAGAAAAAAATTGAGGAAAACTGATTTGACGGACTGACAGACAGAAATACAGAGTGCAAACCTTTTAAGTCCCCTTCGACTTCGTTGGTACATAGGGGACTAAACATGGAGTTGTATAGTATGTACATATCCCATATAAATAACTAACTTATTGGAAATATGGAGTTATCTAATATATAACTACAAACTCATTGAAAATACGGAGTTATCTTCCATATAACTAAGACTGAGTCTGTTATTATAAATATGGGGTTATCTCATATATAACTACAAACTAATTGGAAATATGGAGTTATCTCCCATATAACTACAAACTAATTAAAAATACAGAGTTATCTAAAATATAACTACAAACTAAGTAAGACTAAGCACAACAGAATCCAATATGGCAACTTTACAGCACTGAACAGAACTAACTTATTGCATAAAAGTTGATGACAATGTAAATAAGTAAGATTTTATCATTATCTCATTATTTTTACTGAATAGCTCATTTTGAATGAATGTAAAATAATATTTTAATGAATTTGTGGCAATTTCCTGCTGTGTGTCAAAAACATATAAAATGCTTTCCCACAATGTTCTTACACCTAATAAACAAAATCATATCATTGCACACTGCCTGATTGTAGAACTAAAAAATTAATTGAAAATATTGAATCTCCAACGCTTTTACATCAAATTGGTCATTGATTTATGTTACTAACATGGCCCTTCAACTTTTTGTTGTCTCATTAAATAATTAAATGTCAGGAGGCCCTAGTCCAGTCTTTCCATTCTACTTTGATATGACAATGATCCATGGTAAAATTATTTGAAAATATTGAGTTATCTCCCATACAACTTTCTGTTTTTTACTTTAATTGTTTATTTTTACAATGTAATTTTGTAATTTAGTGTATGCTGTTTACTTTTAGAAAAATCTTAAATGCAGCCATTAGATCAGAAAAACAAAATAGTGTAGCTAATTATGATTGGAGCAAACAAAAGGGGAATGTGTTTAGTCCAGATTATTATTTTTTAATCTATCTTGTTTAAACACCATACTAAATATCTAGTAGCACAATACTGATGCTTTTAGCAATGTGACATATACATAAATAAGACACAAAACACTGCTAAAGATATTCTGAATAAGGCAACTAGTTGCTTAAAATCTACATCACTTGGACACTGGTGGATCATAAGTTGTCTCATTGGCAATCATACCACATCTCTTTATCTTTATACCATGCATTCAAATGTTCTTTGTCTTATTTTGAACCGCCTAGCCAAATACAGTATAAAAGCACTTATTATTCGAGGAAAATGTAAAATCACACGACATCTCCTTATCTTAATACAGTTTATTATGTCTACATAAAAGAAGTGTATATGTATATGAAAATGAAAAAGACAGCTTTGAACTAAAAAAAAAAAAAAAAGAGAATAATGATCTAAAAACTAAAGAATACAGAAATGAAGGATCCCTTATCCAGAGCATCATACATAACTAGACAAATACTTCTCTATAGCTTCTGAACTTTCACATCTTATTGTTAAATCAATATCATTCCTTAGATCTTATACAAATAATGGTAATTAAATTACAGAAATGAATGATGTCCAGAATAAAGAATTCAATATTGTTAAAAAATCATTTTATGAGAATTTTACAGAATAGTGTAATTTTTAAAGATAAAGAAAAATGTCATAAAATTTAGTGAATACACAAATTAAGAACCATCCATACAGACCCTCATAGCTAAACCTTTCCTATCTTGCTGTTGAAGTTAAAGTTCTTATTCAGATCAGGGTAATAAATACAATGTCATCAGTACTAACATACTTATGTTTTAAAAAATGTAAAGATGAATAATTATCATTCACTACTAATAAACTGGGAAATGTAAAGACAAAAAAAAATCTAGGTATAAAAATCATTTGTGTTCCAGCTAGGTTTTCAAAAGGGCAGGGTGCCAATCCTGAAAAAGGGCATTTAACGCGCGATATGATAATATGAAAAGGGCATTTTTTAATAAAAGATGTTAATCAAACATTTGTGTTTATTCGTTGAATCACAGGTTATACAAGAACAACATCTTTAGCCCATATAGAACTCTATCTTTCTACTTTTAAGGCTGAAAAACTTGTCAAGCAGCTTGTCACACAAGTTTTTTTATCATTGCTTGGCACAGTTGAACTTTATATGTAGTATGTTTTGAAAGGAGATCTGTTTCATACTGTTTCTATGGTCTACCACATTTTACCAGTTTCACCTTTCTACCCCTGCTGTGCTTGATGGCAATACAGCACAAAACAACTGTGCTCAGTAAATTCACAATTTTAGGATATAAAGCAACAATGAAAAATAGTATCAAAAATAAAGAATACAGAAAAAGATGACCAAGGCACCCTACCAACACTGCTACTAAGACCCTCTTTAACTTTTCCCATAACTCAAAATAAATACCTAAACATATATATTCTTAAGCAAGAAGTATGGAGACACATTTTAGAATATGTAAATGGCTTACTCAATGCTAGGAAAAAAATCAGATTGAGTTATCTTTCTTTATTCGGGTGTGCTCCTTCTTTGGAGGATTATAAACAGTATGTAAATATGATGTAAATATGATCACAATATGGCGGCCGATTTTGTTATTTTCGTATCAAAAATGAAGGCAGTCAATGACAAATACGTCTGAATTTTCTGTTTATTTTACAGAAAACAAGTAAAAACAATGTCTTCAACGAGTTTATAATGGTTTTCCAACTTTCTGTCATTACGTTTCTTCCATGAAACTACTGTAAACATCGCAAATTGTGCCCAAGTTGTTGTATGCACATTTCTTCAAAGATAATTGCCGACTGACCGATTCTATTTGAACGAATTAATGTTGATGATCATTAATGACCCATCCGATAAACGGATTACCTATAACAACAGATTTTGACACCGGGTGGTAAACAAAGTCATAATCTTTTCCCCAGGTAAAATTTAGAAATTAGCATATCATATCAATACGCAAATTAATATGCAATCGATCTTCAAAAAAGGCAGGGCGCCCTGGAAACTGTAAAAAGGGCACAGGGCGCCACTCGGAAAAGGGCGGGCGCCGCGCCCTCTGAAAACGGCCTAGCTGGAACACTGACTCACTACTAATGGACTTTCGATTTGAGAAATGTCATAAGAAACAGATCTTGGTATATTTATTTATCGCTATTTTGTGCATTTTTGCATTGATGTTTTTTTTGTGATATTTTTTCATATCATGCTACTCGCTTGAGATGGAAAATTATCGCTAGAAACTAAGGAGGCACTTGGCGTTGCTAAGGAAATATACATGAAATTGACATCGTTGTAATAGGTAAAATAGGGATAAACAGATTATCAGTGGTCATCTCAACTCGATTGCTTTTCTTGCTTTCGCCGTCCGGGCTCAAGCGAGAAAATCAATCTCGTTGAGATAATCAACGATAATCTATAAATATATCATTCAGTACTTACGTTTTGAGAAATGTGAAGAAGTATATAGACCTTGGTATACATATCATTTGTTGGTTTGTCAGGATTGCCTGCATGATTTTTTCAATGGTATAGCTTACTTTCAATGGGGGCAGTATCCATGGAAACCTGAAATATTAAAATAATAAACATATCAAATTTTAATCAATTGTTAAATAGAATCTTTTGTTTAAAATCTTAATTAGTATTACAATAATTTTAAATAACTATAAATTTAATTATGTGCACTCAGTGATCAATCTTTATAAAAACATGCTGCCATTTACTTTGATCTCAAGTAGAGTTTTCTCATTGGCAATCATACCACACCTTCTTATTTGTATATGTAAAAATAAAATGAAAACTGAAAGTGTCCTACAACATTTTAAATTTCAGCATGCTTCTGCTGTATAGGTTTTGCTCATTGTTGAATGCCATAAGGTGACCTACAGTTGCTAAAATTAACATTACAATGTATTTGTCCTCTGGTGGATAGTTGTCTCAAAGTAACTGTTTTGATTTCTATTTCTTAAACTATTGAATCAAAGAAATGTTGATATTCACAAACAAATAGTAAAATCAACAGCTTGTCAATATAAAGCTTAATTCATAATCTAAACCATGTTAGAAGCCCCAAATAAAAATAATGTCATGTCATTGGTTGAATTTTCATTTACAATTTGTAACATTGTTTTCAACCAATCCCAATGTTTGGTGTATGCTTTTGAAAAAAACTACACAAAACACAATAGATTCTGAAATAACCAGTTACAAGATAAAAAAGATAAGGAAACTTATCAGAAATTTATTTTTTCTGCTACATATATAGGCTGGAGAAAAAAAATATTTTATTGTATAAAATTTCCTTCATTATTGTACATTTAAATTTTCATTGAACCGAAAGTGACCTCTTTAATCAAGAAATATTAATCCCCTATTGTAAAATACAAGATGCCTGAAACACCAAATTTGAGCTGATGTCAGGTGCCTATGTCTTCATTTCTTGTAACCAGAGAAAATTAAAGGCTACCACAAATAGGTCAACTAATTATTTAAAACTGAAAATGTAATTGACTCCTATCAATGATGTTGTTCACTACTCTTCTGAGATATAAATGAAAAAAAGTCCTTTTAATTTCAACTCTTATTTTTACCTATTGGTTTTGAATAACTGACCTTTCTGTTTTACTTTTTAGTCAAATTTCTTCAAAAAGTGCATGGACCATAAATTTAAAAGTAGATCAATGGACCAATTACCTTACTTTTAGGGTGTCCTTTGAAATAAGATACAGGAGATATATATTTTCAATAACCTTTTCTACAAGGGAATTGAAATTAAATATTTCAAACTTTTGTAATGAAATATCATAGTTACTGGCTCTGCCTGGTAAACTCTAACTAACTTAAATGTCCTGAATTATCTGAGTGTATTCAACGTGAATGAATGATAACACAGTATTGTTACATGTATTGTTACCATGTTTAAACAAATTCTCTAATTTTGGTGCTATTTTCACATTTCCTGACCATTGTGAGAAAAATATTTCTCCTCACTAGTGAAAAATCTGTTCTCAGCAAATGATTGGTTGTTATTTAATTGTGACGTTAAATTTTCTTGTTTTCTTCTGAATTTTCTTATTGTGACATCATTAAAAAGGGCGACCATGACTGATGACGTCACATCAAAAGTACACAACTTTCCACAAATCTTTGAAAAGGAAGGATAAAAATCATTAGAGAAACAGATTCCAACACTCGTGTATTACGATATTTCTCCAGTCTCAACAGTTAAATTTTAAATTATTTAAAAAGCTCGGCAAGCCTCACGCTTTAAATATTAAAATTTAACTGTCTAGAGTGGAGAAATATCGTAATACACTTGTTGCAGTTGTGGAATCTATATGTATACAATTGCTGCATGCATAATTACAAAAATTTGTAACTTGTAAGTATGTAGGTAAATAAATATATGAGCCCAAATAGTATATATATATATGATCAGATAGATTCTATTTGTTATGTTGGCAAGGTGCAGATTCAGATGGGGTGCAACTGAACCACACACCCTCTCCCTAAAAAGAAAAAAATTCTGTAAAAAAGGTAAAATTAGTCAATTTTGCTTCCAAGATGAGGTCTTTTAATATCAAGGGGGAAAAGGGGGTGCCTTCAATTTTGTTTGATAGGGACAGTACCTTTTTTGTCTAAAAAAAACTGTGCCCATTTTTTTTTTTATAACATAAAATGAAATTCTGTATAAATAATTATTCCATATTGGTATTATTTTAGTAGGTTTCTCTATATGAATTGGTTTTTGAATAAAAAAGCATATTCACCTGAGAAAGTGTTATTCACCACGCTAAACGTCACACGCTTTTACATGCAACGTTATGGTAAAATGTTTCATGTGTAAAAAAAATTTGGTATATGTTTGTCATTAAATACATTTTCTTCTCTCGGAATATGGAATAAAACAATTACTGCCTTTTGTTTCGGTAAATATGCGGTTTTATTGACTTTTGAAAAACTGATATTCACTTCGGCCGTCGGCCTCAGTGAATATCAGTTTTTCAAAAGTCAATAAATATAGAATAAAGGACTTTTTGTAATTGATACTTACTTTATCACAGAAAAATATTAGGTGAGCCCGAAGGGCGAGCCTGACATTTTCTGTGATAAAGTCAGTATCAAAAACAAAAAGTCCTTTATTCTGTTTATCGGTAATTTAAAAAAAAATTAAAAATCACTACAATAATAGAGAAAATAACAAACGAACTTCTTTTTCGCGTCGGATCACGACGAATCACACTTGACGTCACAGGCTGCATTACGTCATTTGAAATTTTGTCACAGTGCAGTAAACATGGCGTTCTCTTGCACAAAGTATAAAGATTTGAAGGAATTATTGCATGTGTTTCATTAATATTCTGCTTTGGACATGACTCTAACGATGGCAAATATAATGGTAGCATACTGGTAAGGCAGCAACCATTTGATTTTCTGGGGGGGGGGCCATGGTTTTTTTTTTTCTGTACAAACTTTTTTTTTCGCATGTGGCGAAAAACAATCTATTTTTTCGCGACAAGTCGAAAACAATTTTTTTCTTTCAATTTTAGCATTACATATAGTGGCAGCTGAGGGTGAAACAAACAATTTTTTTTTCTACGAATCAAAAACAAATTATTTTTTTCTCCAAAAACTGGAAACAAACTTTTTTTTCCAAAAAAAACCATAGCCCCCCCCCAGAAAATCAAATGGTTGCTGCCTAAGTCAAATTTCTGTATTTTTCACAAAGCATCAACATAGAGGGGGATAGGAGGGTTCCTGATCCCGAAATCCCGGCCCGTTTAAAAACACGAAATCACGAGGTCCCGAATTTAAATAAAGTAAATCCCGACATCCCGAAATCACGAGCTTAAAAACACCCGATCCCGGAGTCCCGATAAAGGTCCTATCCATGCATCCATGACCCCCCTCGAGCATAGTAAGTCAGAACATTACAATGATACGATATGAATCAGCAGATTGTTCGTCGATCATCATTTTTTAGTTCAACGACAAGTTATTATAATTATATTTTACTTAGTTTAGTGGATAAAATTACATTTATCTTGTCATTATTCGCTCAGTGTTCATCATGAAAACGATCGATCACATTGATTTCAAATAATTTTAAGAAAGCACTGAGGAGTAGTCCAAATAATTATGACGTCTTGAAAGTCTATTATATTTTTTCGTCAAGATTATTTGGACTAAGTGAGGAGACACTTCAGGAGCTGAGTGACTGTTATAGTTATTTGTAAATTATCTGAACAAGCTAATTCCTTGTCTTCTTCATAATTATTTCAAACATTTTAATAGACGTCACTAAACTTTTAGCTTAATATAATTCTTGCTTTTGTCAAAGTCTTGTTCATCTATTTTCAACACGGACCAGAAATATGAAAATTGGAGTTTACAGTCCCTGTGGTTACCTTTAATTTCTTATGTGAATTTAGGGGAAGGCGACCCGTGTCAGTCACCTCTTAGCTTATAAAGGCTACAATTCAGGTCAAAGCCGACCTTTATACATGTATAGTTTGGTGACCCCGGTTACCCCCCTTTTTAAAATTTATCCTACATGTAGATCCGAAAATGAATAAGTTCACTTTTCGTTCTTTGTTCTATGAATATCTGTCTTTAAATTGACCATTATTTTCTAGCTTTTCTCATGCGATAGCGGTACCTTTTTGGTCACTATTTATGTGTTGCGTTTAAATATGAATTGTAACACTTTATAGTGACTGAACAGGTAAAACAAATACTTCTCAAGAAACAGAAAAAGAAAACTACTTTGAACAGCACCCGGCTATGTATTGGTATTGTATGCATAAAAACTCGGATTGGAACATCATGGACGATATAATAATGTTAGTCATGTACTTAATATATTCAATTATAGATAACGCATTTTTTTTAAAAAGTCTATCGTCTTTTTCATGCATTTTTTGTTTACATTTTGACATCAATCGTTCAAAAAGGCTAAACTAACTTTGTGAAAGTTTCAAACAATGTAAAGTGTTTCATTCGCCAAAAATCTCGTGCGTTTCTGCGAAAAAAATCACGCGCAATTTTGTGAATGAAAGGGGAAAGTAGATCCTTACGCGTTGTATTCGCGCATGTCAATTGCGTACTAACCCAATAATTTTAATATCACAGCCAGTCCACTGATACTGACATTATCAGCGAGTACACATCAAAGGAAAAATATACAAATTACCGATAAAACCGCATATTTACCTTATCAAAAGACAGTAATTGTATAATATTCAAGAAAGTACTTATGCAAATCAGGACATTAATTTTTAGGGTTCATATGGAACTTATTTGTAAGATGAATTTTCAAATGAATTGATTTAATCAATATCATAATTGACCATTAATAATTTAAGATTCTGAATAGCATCTATGTATATGATATAGTCATGTAGACAATACATACCTCAAATCAATATACTATTATAAACAATGGTAAATATATTTTAAAATATAGGATGTTATTAAAAGGATTGTGACCCATTGTCATTTTTATATAAAATCACATAAAATTTCAAACCATTTTTTTGCACATCCACATACACACAATAATTGGAAGTGACCCCAACTCCTGTGGGCTCAGTCTTTAAAAAATGCAAGTTTTGTTTTAGTACTTTGATAACAATCATACCTCATTTTACATCCCTCAAACATTCCCGTCTCTACATAAGATGGACAGACTAGAGTTGTATGAACCCCATCATGACCTCCAAATATTAGTTCGTAACTTAGCACCTCTGTAAATCCAACCACACCAAACTTAGAAGCACAGTACTCTGTCAGTTTGTTGATACCGACCAATCCAGTAGAACTCGCTATGTTTACTATGTGGCCGTGATTTTTTCTTATCATTGTAGGCATGAAAAATTTTACAGTCTGCAAATAAAATGAAATATTGTAAATTATACAGTGGATTTCGTGGATAACCACAAATCTTAAAATCTTCAACTAAATAAACATTTTACAAACTCTTGTACGCAGACTTTGGCTAATCAATAAATCTGATTATTCATGGATGTTTTCCTCCTTTCACATAATTTGGAATCTACAAAAAATAAATGAATACCAGGTATGTATTATTTAACATGTTTTGTGGTTTTTTTTTTCTAAAATATAAATCAAAGAATTGATCATGACCTGACAGGTGTGAGAAAAAAAAATTGTTTCTTATAAGTTATCTCCCCTTTTTTTCGAATTCATTCTCTATATAACAAAAATACATTGTACCTTAGTTTAAACATATCCATTTATAGTGGATTGGGACACAAGTTATTGCAACTGATATTCATCCCCTTCCACTTTGTGGGTTCGAGTGCTTACTTTAAGCGGCATTAGCCTGCTCTTTTTTCGAAATCTACAAGGGTGTCTTTCACTTGCAAGAGATATATGACTCTCGCTTAACATGGGTCAGCATTTTATTGTCCCTTTCCAACTGACTATCATCGTTTCTCAAGACCTGATACTGGCAAATGATGTCTAGGGAGAGCCTATGGTTATCTCCCTAAACAAAATTATAATTCTTCTTACATATTTATTTGCCAAACCATATAATTTTGGGGCTTTTAAAAGTTTACTATGCAGTTTGGACTTATTGTTGAAGGCTGTACAGTGACCTATAGCTGATTTTTTTTCTTGATGCAATGATTCAATTTTTTTATGTTTTTATTTTTTATGAATCACAATAATTTTTTTTTTAAACTTAAAATTTAATTTATTGCAATTATTCTCATAAAAAAACTTCCACTCCTCTTCCCTGATCAAAAATGTTTTTTTCTTTAAAGTTTTTTAACAAAAAAACTATACCACTTAAACTATAAAATTTCAACCTTTATGGTTTATTTTTCAAGACAATAAAAATGCATTTTTCACCTGTTCACAACCTGCATATTTTCCCATGTTTACAAGCTACAGCTGTTGTCTACACCTATAAAGGTGTATAAATGACAGGTCAAATTGACCATAGACTGACCAGTAAGTCTAGGAATGTGGCCAGGTGTCAGACAAGTTAAATTATTGTTATGTTTGTGACATTCACCATGAAAAAATAACAAGAGAGAAATATTTTTATAAATTAATATGGATACTTCTGTTTATCACCTGCCAAAGGAGAAATTGTTATATGCATTTTATTATCCTTCAAATTTTCCTTTTGTGTTAAAAATGTCAACGACCATTTATGAATATGTTTTGAAAAGCTTTTATTATGTTTAACATTTCATTTGAGTTTTTGGATTGGGTTTAGAGAATAGAGAATTAAATAGGCCAAAAAAATAAGAGTAGAGAATATTGAGGTGCTTCAAAATATGAAGATTAGATGATAAAAGGACTAAGCATTTAAAGACTAGAGAAAACTGAAAAAAATAGAGATTTGGTGATTAATTATGATTTTACCCAAAAACATTTCAAATTAAAAAAAAATCACCATTAAGAAAACATATTAGCAAAATCATTGTATGAAATAGCTAAGGCCATATTTTGGAAAAATATTATAATTATGTTTAAATTTCTCATGCAGAAAATTAAATTGGTTTCTGTGCTACAAAATAACATTACAGTACTTAAGAAAAGTAAACGTTATGATTTGTAAATAAAAAATCATACATTTAAATGTTATCAATTCATCATCATTATTTAATAGGTGACAAAATAACTAGGTCTTCTTATTTTAAGTTCATATATATGCTATTAAAATAATTGGCCAACACGAAATTGTGTCCATAGTACAGGGATGCTCCACTCACACTATCATGTTCTATGATCAGTGGACTGTGAAATTAGGGTAAAAACTCAAAATTGGTATTACAATAAGAAATATATCATAGTGAACATGCGTACTAAGTTTCAAGTTGATTGATCAAAAACTTCATCAAAAACTAACTTGATCAAAAACTTAAACCTGAAGTGGGACCGATGGACAGATGAAAGGACAAACTGACTGATGAAATGAACATGTAGACCAGAAGAGGGCACATAATCATTTTCTATGTTTAGTGAACCGTGAAATTGGGGTAAAAACTCAAAATTGGTATAATAAGAAAGATCAAATCATAGGGTCCATGTGTACTAAGTTTCAAGTTGATTGGACTTCAACTTCTTCAAAAACTACCTTGTCCAAAAACTTTAACCTGAAGCGGACGGACGAACGGAGGCACAGATGGACGAACGGACGGATGGAAAGAACGGACAAAGGGAGGCACAGACCAGAAAACATAATGCCCCTCTACTATCGTAGGTGGGGCATAAAAATAATATTAAATGCAATTTGAATGATTGAATATTGTTTACATTTAACTTCACTTTAAGAACTAATGGCTTTAAATTGTGGCAGCCATTTGTTATTGGTAGTGGAAGAAGCCAGAGTACTTGTGGCAGCCATTTGTTATTGGTAGTGGAAGAAGCCAGAGTACTTGTGGCAGCCATTTGTTATTGGTAGTGGAAGCCAGAGTACTTGTGGCAGCCATTTGTTATTGGTAGTGGAAGCCAGAGGACTTGTGGCAGCCATTTGTTATTGGTAGTGGAAGCCAGAGTACTTGTGGCAGCCATTTGTTATTGGTAGTGGAAGCCAGAGGACTTATGGCAGCCATTTGTTATTGGTAGTGGAAGCCAGAGTACTTGTTGCAGCCATTTGTTATTGGTAGTGGAAGCAAGAGTACTTGTGGCAGCCATTTGTTATTGGTAGTGGAAGCCAGAGTACTTGTGGCAGCCATTTGTTATTGGTATTGGAAGCCAGAGTACTTGTGGCAGCCATTTGTTATTGGTAGTGGAAGCCAGAGTACTTGTGGCAGCCATTTGTTATTGGTAGTGGATTAACCAGAGTACTTGTGGCAGCCATTTGTTATTGGTAGTGGAAGCCAGAGTACTTGTGGCAGCCATTTGTTATTGGTATTGGAAGCCAGAGTACTTGTGGCAGCCATTTGTTATTGGTAGTGGAAGAAGCCAGAGTACTTGTGGCAGCCATTTGTTATTGGTAGTGGAAGAAGCCAGAGTACTTGTGGCAGCCATTTGTTATTGGTAGTGGAAGCCAGAGTACTTGTGGCAGCCATTTGTTATTGGTAGTGGAAGCCAGAGTACTTGTGGCAGCCATTTGTTATTGGTAGTGGAAGCCAGAGTTCTTGTAGCAGCCATTTGTTATTGGTAGTGGAAGTCAGAGTACTTGTGGCAGCCATTTGTTATTGGTAGTGGAAGCCACAGTACTTGTGGCAGCCATTTGTTATTGGTAGTGGAAGCCACAGTACTTGTGGCAGCCATTTGTTATTGGTAGTGGAAGCCAGAGTACAAAAAATAAGAGAGCAACCGACCTTTGAAAGGAAAAGTGGCAATACTAGTCAATAAAAATTATGTATTCTCACCTAGTAATGGGCTAATAGGTTGACACGGAAGACTTTTATATCATATGGTCTGAGGTATTTATAGGTTTGGCCCTAATACAATGCTTTATAATACAAATTACTAGTATGTATACTCACCCAGTAATGGGCCAATAAATTAACACGGAAGACTTTTTCTATCATATCGTCTGGGGTATTTATAAGTTTGGTTCCAGATACAATGCCAGCATTGTTTATCAAAATAGCCACATCTCCAACTTCTTCTTTCACTCTCCTTTCAACTTTCTTCACTTCCTCCTTTATTCTGCAATAGAAAAATATAAACTTATAGACCTATTGACCTAGTCTCTTTCTATCTTACGCTTGATTTTAAATTTTATATCACTGGGGGATCCAGAACTTTTTAAACTGATTCAGACCTAAACAGGGGAGGTGCTTCAGTTATGCTTCAGGGATTCCCTATATAATCATCCAAATTTTACCCACAAAATGCCCCCAGGGATCCACCTATGAAATTATCTTAATACAACATTCACTTTTGCCCTTTTAATTAGCCCTCTAGTGACATAAAAGGGAGATAATTCATTCCTTGGCTTATTTAGACCAGTAATATTTCCCCTACTTAGTATGAGACTCGAATGAAAATATTTGACTAGGTTTTTTTTTAAAGATTAACCTATTCATTTTATTTTAAATCCAAGATCTGATAGATTATTATAAACATTCTTAACTCAATGGGAGTTGGGCCGGATTCCATTATGATGACCCATCAGATCTAGTTGCCAAAGTGTTTCAAATTTTACTCTCAAATGGCGATGGAGAGGTCTACAACATACAGAACAGGATTATATTCTGAAGTATCACTTATTTTTTGTGGGTACCAATTTCTGTATGTTGAGGAAAAATTTCGTTTTTTATGGATATTTGATTTCTGTGATTGGTTTAGCAAAAGTCTGCACTATTTACGGCTCAAGAAATTCAAATTGAACTCTGTTGCTTATTTAAATTCTTTGTTCACCACTTTACTGTCAAATCAAGGAAAATGAAGGAATAATAAATAATAATAAATCAACAGTATAACAATATGATACTTTATCACTGGTATTGATCAGGCAATGTTAATATGATGGCTGACCTGCATTCTCATTCAATTTGAAAATCATTGACAGACTACAAATGTCATAAACACAAAGTGTAATATATGAAAGACTTCCATCTTAGCCACTTTCCTTTGTTTATTTAAAAACTAAGCTTTACAAATCATTTCGGTTTCTGAGGTCTAATGCATATAAAATTTAAATCTTGGTATCTGTAAGGAGTTTATAATTCGTGCATAATTAAAGTAACTGGACATTGACTTTTCTGTACATGTTATTCCTATAATACTTGTTCGGATACAATGTAGTTCCCAAATGAACATTCCATGGACAGTTTACACAAGAATCGAACATAAATACATGTAATCCTTACACTGATTTTGTCAAATTTGTATGGTTTTCAAGATTATACAGAACATTATTGTAAATCATCACTAAATCTGATAATGCCTATTTATTAGGACTTCTGAAACTGTAAATGTTTGTTTTTTTTTCAAATATTTTTCTACCAACACTTCCCTTATTTGTTATTGCATACCTTATATAGATGAAATATCTTTGCAATTCATTTTTTGGACACTTGTATTAAACTAGAGGCTCATGGCAGAGAGAACATGTTTTGTTCACAAGGGTTGGACTAATAAATTGTGCATCTTCAACAATGAACACTCTATCTCCAACATTATAAATTTGAAAATATAATTCATTTCCAAATCAATTTTTGGTGATCTTTTTTCTATGTAATGCATTTCTGTCATTGTCTGTATCTTCTTTATTAATTCTCAAAATTTGAAAAATTTATTCAAGGTCAATAACTCCTAATGAACTGGCAATTTCAACAAAACCATACTTCTAGGACTTGTTTGCCGATCATATTCAAGTCTTACTGATCATGTTGCTTTTAATTGCTTTTTTCCTTATTTTCTAGTTTTTTGCACAATTAAACATTGTCATTATAGTAATTACGGACCTGAATACTGTAAGGAGTAGTTGAACTTAAAATGACAATCACATTAAAAATGTTTTCTAAGTAACTTCTATGCATTTTCTCTATCATTACAGCAATTTTAAATTTTTACCAATATTTTATTTTTTTTCATAAAATTGCTAAAAAAAAATGTTTCTGCTCTATACCTAAAAAAATCTTCAACTTCTCTTTAAAAGAATCTATTTCTTATAATTAACAGCACATCTTAGAAAATCAGTCTCTTGGTAATTTCCTGATTAAATTCAAGATTCCAATTAATTACTCTGAGCTTTCTTTACAATCTGCATGTTATCCATTAACATTAACTTTGCAATAAATTAATCAATTTAAGATCATAAAACCTTCCTGCTATCTCATTGTCTTCATCAAATCAATAAGCATAACATTGACAATGTAATTAACACCAAGTACAAATGGTATAAGTAATTTGACAACATTCTTCATTGAAAAAAAGAGGTGAAAGTTTATAACTATAAAGACTGCATTCAAACTCAAAAGTCAATTTGGAAATAAACTGAAAATTAGCCATGGTAAAAAAGACATAAGGCATACAACATAAAATTGAGAATACTTAAGGCTCAATTCAAGAGATAAATACCATATTAAGCTAATTAAAAAATGCCTACTGATCTGTGCCATATATAAAATCACCAGTAAAGCATAGTGTAAGCTTGATATTAGTTTGGGCAAGCTGTGAATGCAGGAGCCATCATTCTCATATATGCCAAGCTAGAAAGTCAACCGGGCTATTAGTAAGGTAGTGATAATTAGTGAAATAATTATATATCTATATCAAGATGACAATTATCGATCAATTTTTACCATAAAATAAGAAAAAATTGCTGAATGAAAGCTTCCCCTCCAAAAAATATTGAAATCTATACTTTATCCATGATATTTATAATTTCTTGGTGTAAATTATATACACCTACATTGTTACACTCCCATTGGTGTTACAGTATCTATGAGGTTACGTACATCTTAACAACATTTTACGTTGAAAAGATCAATTCAATGGATATTTACCATGTTAAGCAGCTTAAAAATGAATACTATTCTGACTGACTGCCATATAAAATTACCAGTATCAGGTGATTGTAAGCTTAATATTAAGGGTGGTGATAGAGGCAATTCTACATCCAAAGCTAATAGAAAGTTAACATAACTAAGTATGGTAGTAATTATTAAAATCACACCATTTAAAGATGACATTTAATATACATTTTTGTAATTTGATATCCTGCATTTATCAGGCTTTAATTTCCATAAAATAAGTTCAAATCGCTGCATCTCAGCCTCTCCTTAAAATTATTGAAATCTCTCCTTTAGCATAACCGAAAAAGGTCTATTGCTTGGTGTAATTAAATTATATAACTATAAGATGCACCAAATAGAGCTAACACCAGACGCATCTAAGTGTATCCAAGTAAAATTTGACGACAATCTACATTGAAAATCTTCATACAAAGACTATTTACCATGTTTAAAGCTGATTAAAAATGTCTGATATTCTGTACGGTATGAAATTATCAGTATTGTAAGCCCATTTTAAGCCTAATATAATGTCAGGGTTTAAAGACAATTCTTCACCCAAAGCTAGAAAGTCAGCAGCACTAAGTAAGTAATGCAAAACAATTATATCTGAATTTAATCTGATTGGTTAAAACCAAGTTTTGTGAAACTTGTGTTAGAGTAAACAAGAATGTGTCTAAAGTTAGTGACATGGACGCCCCACTCGCACTATCATTTTCCATGTTCAATGGACCATGAAATTGGGTAGAAAATCTAATTTGGCAATTAAAATTAGAAAGATCATACCATAGGGAACATGTGTACTATTTAGTTTCAAGTTCATTGAACTTCAACTTCATCAAAAACTACCTTGATCAAAAACTTTAACTTGAAACTCGCTCTTTCATTTTCTATGTTCAGTGGACCATGAAATTAGGGTCAAAAGTGTATTTTGGCTTTAAATTAGAAAGATCATATCATAAGGAACATGTGTGCTAAGTTTCAAGTTGATTGGTCTTCAGCTTCATCAAAAACTACCTTTACCAAAAACTTTAACCTGAAGCAGGACAGACAGACGGATGAACGAACAGACGGGCGAACAGACGCACAGACCAGAATACATAATGCCCCTCTACTATTGCAGGTGGGGGATAAAATATGTATTTTGTTTAAGTAAATTAATTTTGGTAAATTTCTGTTCATGTCAAATTTGTTTGATTGAAAGAAAATCCAAACCCTTTAGTATTTATTATTTCTAATTTCCATAGATGGAAACAGAACTTCAAATTTGACCTTGGCATGTTAAAGTAAAAAGTTATTCACTAAACAAAATTCAGTTATTTCAACATGATAGAAGAATTTAAACACTGAAAAGTTAAAAAAAATATTTTTTGTATTATAAATTGTAAACAATTTCTTTTTCATTTTGATGATAAACGTTAAAATAATTTGTCATGCTTTGTATGTAGCATGTTCTCTTTATAAATCATGATCATTTTCACCATTTATCTTTTACTAAATTTTAGTTCAAATTTTAAGTATTTATACAAGGTTGGGTTTAGTAGGTGCTCATGAACACCTTACTTAACATTGAATCAGCTTTGATCTTTACTCAATCTTACATGTGCAATATATATATTCTGTTCAGTTTTTCCATCTTTGTGCGATGATATTCAACACTTTTTAGTGTTTTGTTTTCCATCTATTTATCGGTATTGTTACACAATCTTTTAGACTCATATATATTTTTAATTATATATTTCTCATTATGTCAAAGACCCATTGGTGTCCTTGAAGTTCAGCTGTTTGGTTGTACATCTCTTTGTCATATTCTGTATTTTCATTCTCAATTTTTTATAATTAATACGTCATGTACGTCATGTATGTGAACATTTATTTATAAGTTTTAAAAATTTTATGTACTTGAATCTAAGTACCCTCTGAAGACAAGCGCCCGTCATCATTTCATAAATTACTAAATCACATTTCTATGAATTGATTCCATAAAATAAAATTGAAATCATGAATGTGCTATAAACATCAAATTAAAGATCGAATGATAACTTAGAAAATGTGAAATTTTATAATCTGAACGCCTTAAGCTTAAGAGAATTCATCAATAAGAATATAAGAATTGTTTTTACAACTTTTTTTTGTTGAAACCAATTACAGAGACCTACGCATATATACTTGTGATCTTCAAATTGTCTAACACATTTTAGGGACATGTGACTTGATTCTCCTGAGGAGAACAGAAATCATTAACGCTGTTTAATCAATATATATATTAATGTATATATTCGCAATGTAAAAATATGGAGCTTTGGCCATGTTGGTATAATTGCCAATAAGGAAACTTTCTAAATAACTAATAGCTGAACAGTCACAGCAGTGGCGGATCCAGCCATTTTAAAAAGGGGGGGGGGAAGGGGGGGGGTGTTCCCAACACAAGGTAAAGGGGGGTTCCAACTATATGCTCCCATTCAAATCATTGATTGGCCAACAAAAAGGGGGGTTCCAACCCCTGAACCCCCTTGATCCGCCACTGAATGTGGCACCCGTCTTAGAATTGCTTTCCTATATGTTATATAAAGGTATATATACAATGTAGGAAAATTTTTTTGAGACGAGTGCCTGAGAGTGTGAACAGTGTGTCTATTATACATGTGTAGAAGCTCTCCTTTTTTAAGTTTTTATAGTGATTTTTAAAGATTAAAACACAATATTAAATGTTGTAACCCAATTTTTTATATTTTTACCTATTAATAGTTATGCCTGTTTGTTTTGTTCAAACATTGTTGTCAAGATAGCAGATTTTTGTTTTTGTTACGTACTGTCATACAAGTGAGAGCTTTAGTTTGAAGCTGTCTTTTGTTTCCGTGTGTATGGTAAATCGAGAAATCTAAAGATAACTTCTTGGTAGAATGGTACAAAAATGTATCAAATTACTTCTTTAATTCTAGTGCATTTAACCAAATTATATCTTGAGTTGCCAAAAAGGGAAAAGGAAAAAAATGTAACATCCAAGTACTGTTATACATAAAGTTAGAACAGATATTATTATATATGTAAACTTTTGTAGGTCATAATAATTTCCACCACTGCATGATTCTTGTGTGAATTAAGTGGCACTTAAAATCTTTTATGTATACCCCAGGCCTTGAAGGCATAAAAATTTCTCAGTGCTCTGAGCACAAAAATCATGCTCGAAACATGAAATCCAGCAATTTGATTGGTTGATTTTCGAGTCCGAGTACAAAAATCATGCTCGAAAGTTTTATGACCGTGAGGCCAGACCGGAGTCAACAACTAGAATCTTACATTTAGAATTTCCATTAAAGAATTAAATAATAATATGACACAAGACGTAAAAGCTTTAAAGAGTCGGTATATAATATATATGCATTACAAGTACAAACATTATAAGCTCTGAAGTGCTTTTAAATATAGATGCTTAATCAAAAGTTATTAACACATGCTTTTAAATCTAGTTAATTTTGGATTTAACAATTTGACTTCATCACACTTATTCTACATTTTTTATTTAACATTAAAACATTCAATGTGACAGTCATTTGAGGCATATAATATAATTGTGTTTCCTATCTCCTCATATAGATCACTAAACCTGCTTATAATTTAAGCATCATGATAAATATCATTTTAAATTGCTGCTGCGTGACTGTCTCTTTTTGCAACATTAAGTACAAATTCTGGGAACTCATTACACCATTTGATGTAAAGTGT
The DNA here is from genome assembly GCA_019925275.1 of Mytilus edulis. Classification (NCBI taxonomy): domain Eukaryota; kingdom Metazoa; phylum Mollusca; class Bivalvia; order Mytilida; family Mytilidae; genus Mytilus; species Mytilus edulis. The sequence goes on along the minus strand of CM034362.1, from coordinate 81,026,923 downwards.
TAATTTGATAAGTACTACATGATTTCTCTTTATTTATAATTATGTCCTATCAATTTGCTATTCATCTCAACAGGGATCAGTCTAGGTCCTTTAATTTCTTGCTAATATTTTTTAAATTACAAAATGTAGAACTTTCCAATTGAGACTCATCAATATAGGAATATTTATCATGTTTATTATAATTTTTAGTGTTCTCCCTTCAAATTGTAGATAGCATCACATTATTCTTTGTCTCTTTTTCACTATTCTTTATATTCTTTGCCTCTTTTTCACTATTCTTTATATTCTTTGCCTCTTTTTTCACTATTCTTTATATTCTTTGCCTCTTTTTCTCTATTTTTTATATTCTTTGCCTCTTTTTCCTATTCTTTATATTCTTTGCCTCTTTTTTCTCTATTCTTTATATTCTTTGCCTCTTTTTTCTCTATTCTTTATATTCTTTGCCTCTTTTTCACTATTCTTTATATATTCTTTGCCTCTTTTTTCTCTATTCTTTATATTCTTTGCCTCTTTTTCTCTATTCATTTTATTCTTTTGCCTCTTTTTTCTCTATTCTTTATATTCTTTGCCTCTTTTTTTTCTCATTCTTTATATTCTTTGCCTCTATTCATTTATTCTTTGCTCTTTTTCCTATTCATTTATTCTTTGCCTCTTTTTCTCTATATCATTTTATTCTTTGCCTCTTTTTTCTCTATTCTTTATATTCTTGCCTCTTTTTTCTCTATTCTTTATATTTTGCTCTTTTCCTATTCTTTTACTTTGCCTCTATTCCATTATATTCTTTGCCTCTTTTTCTCTATTCTTTATATTCTTTGCCTCTTTTTTCCTATTCTTTATATTCTTTGCCTCTTTTTTTTTTTTCACTATTCTTTATATTCTTTGCCTCTTTTTTCTCTATTCTTTATATTTTTTGCCTCTTTTTCCTTCTATTCTCTATTCATTATTTCTTTGCCTCTTTTTTCTTTTTTTTCCTCTATTCTTTATATTCTTTGCCTCTTTTTTCACTATTCTTTATATTCTAATTGCCTCTTTTTTCTCTTATTCTTCTTTTATATTCTTTGCCTCTTTTTTCTCTATTCTTATATTCTTTGCCTCTTTTTTCTTTTCACTATTCTTTATATTCTTTGCCTCTTTTTCTCTATTCTTTATATTCTTTGCCTCTTTTTCCTTATTTTTATATTTATTGCCTCTTTTTCCTATTCTTTATATTTGCCTTTTGTCCTTCTTTATTCTCCTTTTTCATTTTATTCATTCTTTTTCATCTTTGTCTTTGCTCTTTTTCACTATTCATTATATTCTTTGCCTCTTTTTCTCTATTCTTTATATCTTTTGCCTCTTTTTCACTATTTTTTATATCTTAATTGCCTCTTTTTCACTATTCTTTATATTTCTTTGCCTCTTTTTCTCTATTCTTATATTCTTCTCTTTTTCCTTCATTATTTTTTCTTTTTCTCTATTCTATTATATTCTTTGCCTCTTTTTTCACTATTTTTATATCTTTTGCCTCTTTTTTCACTCTATTCTTTATATTTTTTGCCTCTTTTTCTCTATTCTTTATATTCTTTGCCTTTCTTTATTATTTTTTTTTTTTTTTTTTTCCTTTTCCTATTCTTTATATTTTTGCCTCTTTCATTTTTTTTTTTCCTATTCTTTATATTTTTTGCCTCTTTTTCCTATTCTTTATATTTTTGCCTCTTTTCTCTATTCTTATATTTTCTCCACTATTCTTTATATTCTTTGCCTCTTTTTCACTATTCTTTATATTCTTAATTGCCTCTTTTTCTCTATTCTTTATATTCTTTGCCTCTTTTCACTATTTTTTATATCTTAATTGCCTCTTTTTCACTATTCTTTATATTTTCTTTGCCTCTTTTTCTCTATTCTTTATATTCTTTGCCTCTTTTTCCCTATTCTCTATATTCTTTGTCTCTTTTTCTCTATTCTTTATATTCTTTGCCTCTTTTTCTCTATTCTCTATATTCTTTGTCTCTTTTTCTCTATTCATTATATTCTTTGCCTCTTTTCTCTATTCTTTGCCTCTTTTTCTCTATTCTTTATATTCTTTGCCTCTTTTTCACTATTCTTTATATTCTTTGCCTCTTTTTCACTATTCTTTATATCCTTAATTGCCTCTTTTTCTCTATTCTTTATATTCTTTGCCTCTTTTCACTATTTTTTATATCTTAATTGCCTCTTTTTCACTATTCTTTATATTTTCTTTGCCTCATTTTCTCTATTCTTTATATTCTTTGCCTCTTTTTCCCTATTCTCTATATTCTTTGTCTCTTTTTCTCTATTCTTTATATTCTTTGCCTCTTTTTCTCTATTCTCTATATTCTTTGCCTCTTTTTCTCTATTCATTATATTCTTTGCCTCTTTTCTCTATTCTTTGCCTCTTTTTCCCTATTCTCTATATTCTTTTCCTCTTTTTCTCTATTCTTTATATTCTTTGCCTCTTTTTCTCTATTCTTTATATTCTTTGCCTCTTTTTCTCTATTCTTTATATTCTTTGCCTCTTTTTCTCTATTCTTTATATTCTTTGCCTCTTTTTTCCCTATTCTTTATATTCTTTGCCTCTTTTTCTCTATTCTTTATATTCTTTGCCTCTTTTTCACTATTCATTGCCTCTTTTTCTCTATTCTTTATATTCTTTGCCTCTTTTTTCACTATTCTTTATATTCTTTGCCTCTTTTTCACTATTCTTTATATTCTTAATTGCCTCTTTTTCTCTATTCTTTATATTCTTTGCCTCTTTTCACTATTTTTTATATCTTAATTGCCTCTTTTTTCACTATTCTTTATATTTTCTTTGCCTCTTTTTCTCTATTCTTTATATTCTTTGCCTCTTTTTCCCTATTCTCTATATTCTTTGTCTCTTTTTCTCTATTCTTTATATTCTTTGCCTCTTTTTCTCTATTCTCTATATTCTTTGTCTCTTTTTCTCTATTCATTATATTCTTTGCCTCTTTTCTCTATTCTTTGCCTCTTTTTCCCTATTCTCTATATTCTTTTCCTCTTTTTCTCTATTCTTTATATTCTTTGCCTCTTTTTCTCTATTCTTTATATTCTTTGCCTCTTTTTCTCTATTCTTTATATTCTTGCCTCTTTTTCTCTATTCTTTATATTCTTTGCCTCTTTTTCCCTATTCTTTATATTCTGTGCCTCTTTTTTCTCTATTCTTTATATTCTTTGCCTCTTTTTCACTATTCATTGCCTCTTTTTCTCTATTCTTTATATTCTTTGCCTCTTTTTCACTATTCTTTATATTCTTTGCCTCTTTTTTCACTATTCTTTATATTCTTAATTGCCTCTTTTTCTCTATTCTTTATATTCTTTGCCTCTTTTCACTATTTTTTATATCTTAATTGCCTCTTTTTCACTATTCTTTATATTTTCTTTGCCTCTTTTTCTCTATTCTTTATATTCTTTGCCTCTTTTTTTCCCTATTCTCTATATTCTTTGTCTCTTTTTCTCTATTCTTTATATTCTTTGCCTCTTTTTTTTTCCCTATTCTCTATATTCTTTGTCTCTTTTTCTCTATTCTTTATATTCTTTGCCTCTTTTTCTCTATTCTTTATATTCTTTGTCTCTTTTTCTCTATTCTTTATATTCTTAATTGCCTCTTTTTCTCTATTCTTTATATTCTTTGCCTCTTTTTCACTATTCTTTATATTCTTTGCCTCTTTTTCTCTATTTTTTATATTCTTTTCCTCTTTTTCTCTATTCTTTATATTCTTTGCCTCTTTTTCTCTATTCTTTATATTCTTTGCCTCTTTTTCTCTATTCTTTATATTCTTTGCCTCTTTTTCTCTATTCTTTATATTATTTGCCTCTTTTTCTCTATTCTTTATATTCTTTGCCCCTTTTTCTCTATTCATTATTTGTTTGGCCAATTGTAAGTATTGGTACACTTTCTATTCTGTATAACCATGGTTACCCCTTTCAAAACCCTCATAATCCATGCAGTAATTTCTAAAATCACAATTTAGATCTCAAAATTTTGTCTACTGTTCAATTTACAATATAATTTTTAACATAATATTTTTTTTGAATTTACAGACTTTTATTTATATTGGTTATCATTTTAAATCAGAAGTACGTTACTAGAGATAAATGGGGATGTCCCCAAAATATCATTTTAACTAAATGTTTACAACAGGTTTAATGAGGGTCTAATAATAAATTGATGGTGTAAACAGAAAAGAAAAATATTCTTAAAATTGTAAAACAATTACAGAACAGAATAAAGAAATTACTTAATTATAGAAAAATTTAATAGTATAATCCTTTTCTCATGAGTCAATTTCATACTATTTAGTAATTTTTTAATATTTTTAAAGATAATTAAAATGCCTTAAAAATATAGAATTTAAGGACTCCCATCAAGACCCACTTTCATAACAAGAAACTGTAACCATTGTGGTAACAATGATTTACTTGAAATGTATGTTTTCCATATAATGATATAAGAATAAAGATAAAAAAAATCCTCTATGATTATCATAATACATCAACAAAATTTAAACAAAAATTTACTTGCGGTGAAAGTCATGAAATTAAAATTCAATAGTGTTTATTTGTATTATTACCATGCATGGTTATTTGTTAATTACATGTCGAAAATAATGAAAATTAGCTACAGTTGAGCTTGTGGTTTAGAGTCACGAATTTATACAATGTAAGTGTTTAATTTGAAACCATGGAAATTCAGAATTTATCAAGCATGCAAATGATTTATTATAATTGCATTAGAATAATAATTACTTAGAATCTAATGACAGAATATATACTTCATCATATTTATACACAATTAAGATAAATGCTTGTGTTCTACATTGTACTTCAATGTTTTCACCTTCCTCAAACAATTATTATAGTCTATTTGACTTCTATAAATCTTCAAAAAATAATTCTTAAAAATTCATTTTTAAAGATAAATATTTTTTTTCTTCATGTATGTTAATGTATGATATATGAGGGGGAGGACAGGGGGTACCCTTCTCCCTTCTCCCACCCCTCTTCTCCTTTCTCCTACCCCCGTTCTCCTTTCTCCCATTGGAATAAAACATCTCCTTTTGAGATATTTTATCTTGAAATATTAGAATTTTTTTTTAAAGGAGAGATATTTTATTTTTTCTCCTTTCTCCAACTTTTTCCTCCTTTCTCCCAGCCTTCCTCTCCTTTCTCCTACCCCCTTTCTCCTTTCTCCCACCCCCTTTCTCCTTTCTCCCCCCCTTTCTCCTTTCTCCTACCCCCTTTCTCCCCGTCTCCCTTACCCCTGTCCTCCCCCTCATATATATACGAACTCTGACTATGAATATCATAATTTTAAACCTATAATCAAGAAAGTTACTCATTAGGTCTCTATGTTACTTCAATTTATTTTAATATAAAATACTCAATGGAGTACGTATGAGTAGTGTAACAGCCTTCCATTCAAAACAAAAAAATTAGACATGTGCTATTAACCTGTTTCATTGTACCATGTGACTTTACTCATTTAAATAACTCTGGTCATGTGTGCATGCTTTTGTATTTCTCATTGAATACAGAAAGCTCAATAATCACATGACCAGAGTTATTTAAATGAGTAAAGTCACATGGTACAATGAAACAGGTTTAGAGCACATGTCTAATGTTTTTGTTTTGAATGGAAGGCTGTTACACTACTCATACGTACTCCATTGAGTATTTTATATTAAATATTAAAATAAATTGAAGCAACATAGAGACCTAATGAGTAACTTTTTTGATTATAGGTTTAAAATTATGATATGCATAGTCAGAGTTCATATATATATCATACATTAACATACATGAAGAAAAAAAATATTTATCTTTAAAAATGAAATTTTAAGAATTATTTTTTGAAGATTTATAGAAGTCAAACGGACTATAATAATTGTTTGAGGAAGGTGAAAACATTGAAGAAATAAATGTACATGCAATAATATGCTTTTAAAACATTTATGTTCTTGTCCAATCATACATTTGTAAGTCCATTTCAATTGCTGATCCTCCACCAACCCCCCCCCCCCCCCCCCCCCCCCCCCCCCAGGATCTACCACTAATATTCAATATTCATTTTTTAAAAATGTCCATGTATTGAAAAAAAGTTAATTATCAAAATTTCTTGTTTCAGGATTATGGATATACAACTCATCATCATGTCCTCCCCCCTTTTTAAGTCAGTGCAAATGCAAGTGTGTTAAGTCCAAATAATCAAGGCTTCCTGAAAGACTGTTTATTGTTTTTGCTTTGCCACCTTATTTGCAATAAGGCTTCAAAGCAAAAGATGAAATACATGTGTAGCCTTTCAAGACATCATAATTATTTGGACTAAGTATGTTAAATAATTTTATTTTTTATTTTTATTCCCTGTCAGTTAACATGTACAAAATGTACATGTATATAGTCAGATATATATATATACCATTTGTATTCTAATAAAGTGGGTCTCATTGGGTTTAAGCGTGACACGGGATTACTGATTTTTTGTAAGCGGGACACATGAAAGTCAAATTAATGTGTCGTGAAAACGGGAAATGAGGTCTAGCGGGACCCGGGAAATGACAAAAAATGAGAATTGCTTACGTACATAGTGTAAGCGGGATATGGGAATCTGACAAAACAGTAAGCGGGATCCGGGATCGGAACCCCCCAATGACACCCCCAATAAATGCAGTACTTTATTTTTACTCTAAAAGATATATTTCTAAAACATTTGACTTTAAGATCTTTAAGATAAATAAAACTTTTGTATTTTTGTATCAAAAAAAAGTACAATAGTAGTTTATTTTTAGTTACTGATTACTGTCATGACTGTCACTAAAAAAAAATGATTTAACTTTAGGATTAGAAAACTTAAATTATACCTTACCCAACATCACATTTGTAAAGATGAAATTTGGCATCAAACTTTTTCATCAGATTTCCTGTTTCCTCGTTTGCTTTATCGTCAATATCCCATAGCACAAGGACAGCACCTAACTTTCCAAATTCCAATGCCAACTGTCTCCCAATACCTGAACCGCTCCCCGTAATTAATACTATCTCGCCCGTCACCGATTTGTTCGGAGGAGACACAAAAAATCTCCAAATCGATGTCATGTAAGCAACTAAAAATGCCTTTAAAGCTTCAATGCAGTCAATAAAAATTGACATCTTCGTCTCTTTTTTCAACACACCTTCCTTTGACAACGCTCCGTTGTCTTCTGCATCAGGTAACACCATCCTTCGTTTTCATATAGGCCTGCTGTCAATCATAACATTGTTGAACTGTGACCTTTTGACATATGAACTTAATATTGTTCCTTATATCAACGAAGGAAAAATATTTTTTACATATTTGTACAATTACAAACAGGAATTAATTTATTTGAGAATATTTGTAGTTTTTTGTTGATAAAACTAATTTTAACACTAAAAATGTCAAAATTTCGTCCCATTTGAATTGAACGATTATTTTCTTTTCTATCTCATAATTGTTCTAAGCGGCCTTTTCCAATTTGGCAGTCATGGCAGACAAGTACGTAAAATTTTAGCGCAACCCAATCCATATCAATCTGGCGTCAAAGTGTTAATAATTTTGTCAATAAATGTATGCAATTGAAAATAGAAACCATAATTATGCATTCCCGATTTTTATTTTTAATAATTAAACATAGAAATGTGAAATTGCACTTCTTTAATGCTGGTGGTTCACGTGTACACCTCTTGAAAATATCAATCAACTATTAGCGGAGTACATAGAGGAAACAAACCGTTTTAGTGGATAATTTGATACAAATTTCTTTAAATTTTTTATATTTTTAATTTTTCATGCCATTTCAATAACCTAATAAACCATTTTTTAAATTTATTTCACTTCATACAATAAACGTATTTACACTTTTGGTATTTAGCTGGATCTTGCCTCCGAATGACCTTAGATCTACTCCGAATCACCTTTTGACGTTAAGCAACAATCACTTTTAAATTGTGACGTCAAATAATTTAAATTATGATGTCAAAGTTTACGGGAACCTGTGTGATTTTACGTAATGGCGGACAAATTTGCATACAAGTGTAAATACGTCTATAATTCTATAATATTTTTAAAGCGCCACCTACAATATATAAGTACAAAGGAGAAACTACAATTGTGATAATTATTTTACAAGAGAGGATAATTTACAAGAGAGATTACTCTGTCATCACGACAAAGATTGAAGATTGAAGATTGCACAGCCACATAATTTTGCAGTTGTTTAAGTTAATTGGGAAACCAACATTATAATTATATTGACATGTACTATGATGCTACTACACAGACCTGTACTGATTAATGTTGAAGTCAACAAAATAGTCTGAGTACATGTTATTATTAAAGCTTGTGATAAAAGTACACGTTATTCAAGTCCAAATAATTATGACGTCTGGCAAGGCTATTTTATTATTTTTCTGGGACGGCTTCCTACGACCCAGAAAAAAATTAAAATAGCCTTGCCAGACGTCATAATTATTTGGACTACACGTTATTTAGCTCAATAAAAAGTTTGTTGGTTGCTTAACGTCCAGTGGCAAATATCTCGTGCCTGTTCAGGACGAGAACAAGTTGACAATACATACATTGGGTAGATCTCGCCTTCGGGGGGGGGGGGGATTTGGACTGCCAAGGGGGTCTCATTGGGGGTTCCAATCCCGGATCCCGCTTACTGTTGTGTTGTGTGGGAATTTCCTGTGTCCGGCTAGACCTCATTTTCCGTTTTCACTACACAACACCCACTACAGTCTACAGCAAGTGTTTAACTGCTGGTCGGGAGAAGAATAAGTGAGCATATTTCTGTTCCCCAGTCACCCTTTTGGGAAAAGGGGGGAGCAAAAAGATTGTTCAAACCCTAGTACGACCTGTAGTCATTTGTTCTAAACATTTACACAGGGTTCTCGCTAAGGATTTTTGAAGGCGAGTCCAGGGACTCGTCATTTTTGGCCATGGTGAGTCCAACAGCAAGAAGAATATATTTCATTGCAATATAATGTAATATTTTATCCTCCATGGCCTAACAGAGCAATAAAATGACATTAAATTCAGATTACTTCATAAACTTTTGCTCTAAAAATGATATTTGTGTTTAACTGTGTTCAGTTTATACAAAATTTTTCAATCTTGATGCATCTGTTGACTCACCAGTTATCCCCTAAATGAAATTAGAAACCATCCCTCATTTGAGAACTAATGTGGTAGTGCTGAAAAACAATATAAGTCTTTTTTTTTTTTTGAGAATTAAAATGGCACATGGAAATGTATATGCATATTCATGAAAACTGCAGTAAATTTTCCACAAGAGAAGTATCCCTATTTTGATTAACTGAGAAGATACAAGCATACATGTACACGTATGAAAACTTATAATTTGACTTATCAAGGCTACCAACTTTTGAAGTGCTTTAAAATTTGGCTTATTGTCATTCCGCTGATGTTGCACATGTGATGCTCCATGGCCAAAAGATAAAATTATTGATGCTTTTAGTTACTTGATAAGATTAATGTGAGGTTCTGCTCATTACCTTTGATGCATGTACAATGATGCTAACACACAGACCTGTACTGATTAATGTTGAAGTCAATAAAATAGTCTGAGTACATGTTATCAAACTTAGGGAGCTACCATTTGATTTTTATGGGGGGGCTAGGATGAAATTTAAAAAAAATAGGCAGGACAGGAGTTTTGAGTAAAAAAAAGGCAGGATGAGCATCTTGGCAAAAAAAAAAAAGGCAGGATGACAATTTGGGTAAAAAAAGTCAGGATAAACTAGTAAAAAATTCAATGTTTTTGCCAAACCCTGTATCCTTGAATATTGGTATGGAACAAAAATTAATGATTCTAAAAACCAAACTATAGATACATTTAACAGTCTTCATGCTGAGTGGAAGCCCAGGCAGCCCAGGCTTGTGAAATTGCTCTTGGGCCTGTAAAAATCATATCTACAGGCCAACAGAGTCTAACTAAAGATTTTTAAAAATTCAGCTATGGGCCTGTAGATTTTACAGTTCACCGTGAAGATTGATTTAACAAAGGCATTTTCCAGTCTGCTGCACACTGATGATCCGTCTTGGTTAGGTTAAACTCTTTCAGTTGTTTTAAGTTCCAACATATATTGGCAATAAGTTCATTTTGTTATATAGTCTATCTTTATCAGGGCTCACACTACTTCAGAATTATAGGGAGAAGTGACTTCTCTTTTTGAAACTGATAGGGAGAAGTGGTGAGATTTGAAAGAGAAGTGCTCATTCGAGCGGGTGCGCTACAATGTTTGGATTTTACAATAGTATAAAGGGCCATATGTAAATAATGTTCTTTTTATGTTGTTCAATTCATATGAGTAAAAAATTACAATTAAAGTAACATTTGAAATTAAAAGTTGTTTAAGTTTTACTAAGGTTCTTGTGAGAAACTACCAACTAAATATCTAGCACTAAAAAAAAAAATTTTATTTTAAAAAATGTACAGAAATTATATCAATTACAATTTAATTAAAAATTATCTTGTGTATGAAATTCAGTGTTTCTCATAAAAAAAATATAAAAGTTATTAAGCTGGGCCATAATATATGATGCTCCATGGCCATTAACAAAAAGGCACAGGATTTATGTGATATCTTTCTTTCTGCAGCCAAAATTTCCCTGGTAACCCCAAAAAAGACTAAAAAGGGTTCCAGACCCCAGAAAAAATGGTTTGATAGTGATCTTTTTAAAATGCGCAAAAATGTTATATCCTTAGGTAAAATTTATTCAAGATATCCTAAGGATCCTGTTATTAAAGGCAGATACTATAAACATTTTAGAATCTATAATAAATGTAGAAAAGTTAAATATAAGCAATTTATCAATTCCATGCTACAAAAACTTGATACTCTTAGAGTTGAAAACCCTAAGCAGTATTGGAAATTAATAAATGACATTCAGGATAGCAAAAAAGAAAACTGCTCTTCACAAATTGATTCTGATACATGGGCCAATCACTTCCGTAATCTTCACTCTGCAATTGATAACACATTTTATTCACGACTTAACCAGTTGGAAATGATCCTGAATGACAAAGAAAAAAATTTAGTTTTTAATGATTTAGATAATGATATTAGTAAAAAAGAAATTTCTGATGCTATTGCAAGCTTAAAATCAGGCAAGGCCTGTGGACCTGATTTGGTTTCAAATGAAATGTTAAAATATAGTCAGTCATATTTGATAGGTTGCTTATATAAATTATTTAATTTGTGCCTCAAGAATAGTGTGTACCCAAAGATTTGGGCTGATGGTTTTATTTCGCCAATTTTTAAATCAGATGATCCTTGTGATCCATCTAACTATAGAGGTATAACAATTACTAGTACCATTGGTAAACTTTTTAACAATATTTTGAATACAAGACTTGACAAATTTTTGTACCAAAACAACTTAATTCATAATTCTCAGATTGGTTTTACAAAAAATGCCAGAACTTCAGATCATATATTTATTTTAAAAACACTTATAGACAAATACTGTCACAATAAAGAGGGCAGATTATATACTTGTTTTGTAGACTTTCGCAAAGCATTCGACAGTGTAATTCATATAGGTCTTAAACTGAAGCTTATTAATATGAAAGTTGGTACTTTATTTTATAATATTATATCAGATATGTATAACAATAGTCAAGCATGTGTAAGAGTTGGAGCTTCTCTCACTGACCCTTTTAGCATTAAATTAGGTGTAAGACAAGGAGACAACTTGAGTCCTTCATTATTTAAAATTTTTATAAATGACTTCCCATCTTATCTTGACTCCTGCCTGGATGCAGTTTCCCTGCACTCCGAGAAATTAAATTGTTTGATGTATGCAGATGATATTGTGATTATGTCAACATCAGCCACAGGGCTTCAAAGTAGACTTGATCAGCTAGAAAAATATTGTGCTGACTGGTGCCTTAAAGTTAATATAAAAAGACTAAAGTCATAATTTTTAATAAGGCTGGAAGGAAAATTCAAGCGAATTTTCGACTGCAGAATAACTTGATTGACTGTGTCGCTCATTACAAATATTTGGGTGTTCACTTTACTGCATCTGGAAGTTTTCATCTAGCTAAAACTGAACTTTATAATAAGGCTCTTAAGGCCTACTATAAACTTAGAAAGGATTTTATCAATTTGTCTCCTGGAATAAAATCTTGTGTTCATATTTTTGATCATACCCTTAAACCCATTCTGTTATATAATTCAGAGGTATGGGGAGGTTATAATGTTTCTTGTAATAAATTACAGTCTTCCTTATTTAATCTTGAAAATATTTTTAAAAATCTTAAGTGTGAGAATCTCCATCTTAAATTTTCTAAGTTTATACTTGGTGTACACAAAAGGAGTGTCAATTTTGCTGTATTATCAGAACTGGGGCGTTTCCCCTTACATTATGATATTGTAAAGTCAATTGTAAAATACTGGTATAGATTTGAAAATCTTACAACTGAATTCAGTCTATTGAAAGATGCTTATAAATGCAGCCAAGAGCTTCACAAATCTAACATAACTTCTTGGTACTCATTTGCTAAAAAAGTATTAGAAGTTTTTGAAATTAAACCAGAAGTAAAACATTTTGGACAATATAAATTTTTGAACATATCTAGCAAATTAATTCACACTAAATATATTAGCAATTGGTATGCTAGCCAAAATAAAGCTTCTGATGGAAAACTGTTTAATTATGTGAAATTTAAGCAGAATTTTGGTTATGAAAATTATCTTTCTTTAATAAAGGACTTTGATTTAAGAAGATCTATATGCAAATTACGTATTTCTGCTCATAAGCTTCAAATTGAAGTTGGACGTTTTTCAAATATTCCACGAAATGAAAGAATTTGCAAAAAATGCTCCTCTGGCTGTGTTGAAGATGAAATCCATTTTTTAACTAACTGTGAAAATTCTAAATCAGATAGAGATGCTCTCTTTGACTTTGTTTGCCAAAGAATTCCAAATTTTTCTTTACTGGATAATCAGCATAAATTTATTTATTTATTAAACTGTGAAGACAATCAGGTCCTTAATGCTGTTGGTAAATTTATTAAAGTGAATATGAGTTAGTAATTGTATTGTTACTGTATGTAAAATAATGTTTGTATCTACATTGTATGTATCTATCAAATTAATATTCTTTTTCCTTATTCATGTATGCTCTGTATGCCCCTTGTGGGCCCTTAATTGGAAATAAAATATGTTCTGTTCTGTTCTGTTCTATATTGATATTAGTATAATAGTCTCAGAGTTAAGCAACTTTAAGGCCAAAAAAAAATATGTCTGTTTCCTGTTTCCCGACCGACCCTGACTCAAACCCCCCGACCCTAGATCTTTTTATTCAAATCCGGAAAAAAAATCGTTTCTGATCCAGATCCGTATTTTACTATGCCCAAACAATCAAAATGGCTGCTCCCAGCACAAATGTGCTACAATTAAGGTTTAAAAAATGTCAGCACTGGGAGGATTATTCAATTAAAGCTTCTTTAAAGGGATTAAATCATTTTGGGGTACAGGACCCTAACCAAACATGACATTTAACCGACTGCAAATCTGACAGGGAGTGTAAAAATTTAAAAAAAAAAAAAAAAAAAAAAAAAAATCCCGACCTACCGACCCTGATTTATTTGCCTTGGAAGCAGGAAACAGACATATATTTTTTTTTGGCCTAATCAATAGTTTGAAACATTCATAAAAAATATAGGGAATTATATACACCAATCAATTAGATGTAACCAAAAGTCTCTTAATGCGTGTGGGATGCGTAATTTTCCCCTTTGGGATCAATATTCTTCTGTCAGCTGTTCCATCCGTGCGTCCGTAGTAATTATTGTAAAAGTACGGATTTCGGTCATAGCTGGTCCGGTTCAGATCCGTAGTTTAGAAATCGGTCAATGGCGGACGAATGCAAGAAAATTTACAAAAATAAACGATGTTTGACAAGTTATTTGGAAAGGAACATGACGGTTTAAATGCAATAAATGGATTAAACATTTACTGGAGGCAACTTTTATCACGTTTAAACGAAGTAACAAACTTATTTTGCCGCCAAAATTTAGGTTGATGTAGGTTTTCGAGTAACAAGCACCGGAACTTGCGAAAATGCACGAAGTGATAAAAAGTTGTATTTTTATCAAATAACCTGATACACACTGCGAAGACAATGCTTCAACCTCTTTTCTAAAGATAATGAATAGTTTATGTCTGAATTTCTTTAATTATCAGTAAAAAATTGATGTTTCATCAACTTGGTAAAAATTGAAAATGTCCGATGACGGAAGCGACTGAAAGCGACTTTCGTCAGGAACAGGGCGACCTGTTTTTGCTTTTGGGGGTGGGGGAAAGCGAAGTGACGGTCGGGAGGGCGACTTCTTCGCCCAAGTCGCCTGGTAGCGTGAGCCCTGTTTATAAAGTATACATGTATGTGTACAACTGTACTAACAATTGTTTAAAAGATCTCTTAATTTTTCAGAAAGACTCCCAAAGTGCCTGAAACTCTTCTTAAAAGAAGAAAAAGAAATGAAGAAGTCCGAGCTAAGAAGGCAAAATCTGCCGTAATGGCAAAAAAGGTAAAAAGGATGCTCAGCTCTTGTTGGACTTGATGTAAAGAAACAAGAGCTGCAATCCTAACTTAAAAATGGTGAACGGAATTAAGGATGCTCAGCTCTTCTTGCATACATTAATGTGAGAAGTTGAAAAGCTGCAATCCTATTAGAAAATTGAAATGTAGTTGGTACTACAATCATACAGGAATGGACCAACCCATTGAGAGGATGCCCAGGTCAAAATATGCATCAAAGGGCTTCAAGTAAGACAGCTGAAGCTGCAATCCTAACAAAATGCTCATTTTTGCATTAAGGATGCTCAGCTATGCTTGCAGGATTTGATAGGCTTATGTTGTATCTCATGATGTAAAAGATCCCTATACCTAGGATGCTCAGCTCTTTTCTTATTAGAATTTAAGCTGCAATCCTAAGGGAAGCGAATTTTATATACTGGTCTTCAAATGACTGGAAAAGGAGTTCAAGTAAGATTTATTGTGTAGATTAGTCTTGTTAGTGTGAATGGGTGAAGTATGAATTTTCAATCATTTTCTTCCCCAATAGTACATTTTGGTATTTTAGGTAGTTTGTTTATTACGATTTAATTTAATAAGGAATTGAAGAAAAAGACAAGTTTAATTTAAAAAAAAAAAAAAGGCAAATTAAGGTGTTCAGAATATTGGAACTTATTAAATGTGTATAAAAGTGCTTCTTTTAATAGCCTTAATTTGTTTGTATAGAAACAAGCCGAAAAGAAAAAGGTCATCTTTACAAGGGCAGAAAAATATGTCAAGGAATACAGAGGAAAGGAACGTGACCAGATCCGTCTCCAGAGACAGGCCAAGAAAGGAAACAACTTCTATGTGCCTCCAGAATCAAGACTGGCTTTTGTTACCAGAATCAGAGGGTAAGTTTCTGTTAGGCCAGGGTTTTTTAATTTGTTGGTTTACGGATTTTCCCCATGAAAAAGTCGGGTCGGTCGGTCGGGAATAAAAAGAAAAAAAATATCTTTCAAGACAGAAAAATATGCAAATAAATATATATTTCACCTTTCTGACAATGTTTGTTTTTATACGACCGCAAATTTTGAAAAAATTTTCGTCGTATATTGCTATCACGTTGGCGTCGTCGTCGTCCGAATACTTTTAGTTTTCGCACTCTAACTTTAGTAAAAGTGAATGGAAATCAATGAAATTTTAACACAAGGTTTATGACCACAAAAGGAAGGTTGGGATTGATTTTGGGAGTTTTGGTCCCAACATTTTAGGAATTGGGGGCCAAAAAGGGCCCAAATATGCATTTTCTTGGTTTTCGCACTATAACTTTAGTTTAAGTGAATAGAAATCTATGAAATTTTGACACAAGGTTTATGACCACAAAAGGAAGGTTGGGATTGATTTTGGGAGTTTTGGTTCCAATAGTTTAGGAATTAAGGGCCAAAAAAGGGCCCAAATAAGAATTATTCTTGGTTTTCGCACAATAACTTTAGTATAAGTAAATAGAAATCAATGAAATTTTAACACAAGGTTTATGACCACAAAAGGAAGGTTGGGATTGATTTTTGGAGTTGAGGTCACAACAGTTTATGAATTAGGGGCCAAAAAGGGGCCCAAATAAGCATTATTTTTGGTTTTTGCACCATAACTTTAGTATAAGTAAATAGAAATCTATGAAATTTAAATACAAGGTTTATGACCATAAAAGGAAGGTTGGGTTTGATTTTGGGAGTTTTGGTCCTAACAGTTTAGGAATAAGGGGCCCAAAGGGTCCAAAATTGAACTTTGTGATTTCATCAAAAATTGAATAATTGGGGTTCTTTGATATGCCGAATCTAACTATGTATGTAGATTCTTAATTTTTGGTCCCGTTTTCAAATTGATCTACATTAAGGTCCAAAGGGTCCAAAATTAAACTTAGGCCGAGAAAAAAAAGATCCGTGTTTCCGGTAACCCGACCGACCCTGTTTTTTAGCCCCGACCCTAACTTTTATTGGATCTTCCAAAAAAAAAAAAAAAAAAAAATTATCAACCGACCCTGTTTTTGACACAGGCTTCTGATAGATGACATAATATTTTTTCTCTCTTGCTTCCTCTTGCATAGAAAGCCAGTAAAACATTTTATTAATGTCAAAAGGTATTCCAAATAGGTTAAAATCCAAGAAATTTGCACAGCAGGTGCTTCAAAAACATTGCAAATGGCACACTTCCGGTTTTTGAAACTAATTACGGAACCGGACTTGGAAAAAACATGATAATTTTCCGGATTTCATTTACGATGTTAAAAAAAAAAAAAAAAAAAAAAAAAAAGAATTCCGACCTACCGACCCTATTTTTCAAAATGATGTTACCGGAAACACATATCTTTTTTTTTTTAGGCCTTAGTTTGATTTTAACAAAAATTGAATCCTTGGGGTTCTTTGATATGCTGAATTTAAAAATGTACTTAGATTTTTAATTATTGGCCTAGTTTTCAAGTTGGTCCAAATGGGGGTCCAAAACTAAACTTTGTTTGATTTCATCAAAAATTGAATAAATGGGTTCTTTGATATGCCAAATCTAACTGTGTATGTAGATTCTTAATTTTTGGTCCAGTTTTCAAATTGGTCTACATTAAGGTCCAAAGGGTCCAAAATTAAACTAAGTTTGATTTTAACAAAAATTAAATTCTTGGGCTTATTTGATATGGGCTATTTCAAAAAAAATGATGCCAAAGTGTGACAAACATGGTAAAAAATTAAGTCATTGCTAATCTTTTTTCTATCATTTTTCTTTAATCCAGAGACATTCAAGTTTACAAAACTACCAAGGGTTAATGCAAAATAATAAAAACAAAAATTTTAACAACATTTTACTCATAAGAATTCATCCACTTTTCAAAGGAAACAACAAAATAATAATATCAACTGACAAACATAAATAAGAATATAAATATCAATGTATTTTTTTGTTTGTTGCAATAAAGGTACTAAATGATTTTCCTGCAATTTTTTTTACTTATAAACAGTTTTTTTTTTTAAATATGAAATTTCACCAATTTTTAGTGTATTCTTTAATATCTTATTTCAAAAGTTTTTATATCTCTTTGCAAAAGCTTTAATTTTATATAAAAAGTACAAGGAAGCAAACATATATGATCTAATTACATCCTCTGAAAATTTCACAACAATTGCTTCAATCAATTCTAAGTTTTCTTCATTTAAAAAATACAAACTTGTGTTTTTTATCCTTTTGTTACACTCCTGACATATTTTTTCAGTAACTGTAAGACTGTTTTTTAATGGAATGTTTAGAAAATCAGTAATGATATCTATTTTAAATTTACAATCTCACAAATAAATAAATTCATTAGATATTTGATTACATATTTTTTTAATTTCTGAGCAAAGAGCAAACTTTTAACATGTTTAATGAGAATTACACTTTAATTTTTAAGAATCTTTGGTGAATAGTGTGCAGAAAAATCACTTTTACAAGACAGATCGTCTTTCTCATTACATTGTAAAGATGTTACAATTATTTTAATAAAGAATCATGTTGAATTTTGTTATAGATAAGCTACATCAGAAACTTGTCAGGAGTGTAACAAATGTTACACTCCTGTTACACTCCTGACCATAATTTATTGCTACCATATTTTAACCTGAAACTGACCTGAAATCATGTAGAATCTTTAGATTTCACATATTATTTTAGTGCAAATTAAGAACAGGTTAAAAAAAATTATATACTTCTTACATATTTACAAATTTTGCTAATAGTCTATTTAAAAAAAAAGATGGCTTTCCTTTAAACCTTGTTCAGTCTCTTGTTTGATACTATATATTTGCTGTTTTTATGTCAGATAATGTATTATGATAAGTTTGTTCGTACTACCAAAGATGGTAGCAGTATGTGCTCTGTATACAATGGTATATTAAAAATTGTCCAAAAATGTACCCAAAAATGTCAGGAGTGTAACGCTTTAAAATGTTTAAGTGTAACATTCATGTTATTTTTTATAGAAACAATGTTGTTATTATTGGTTTTCTTTTATGGAATTTGAGTGTGAACACCATCTGTTGCATATTTTCAGTAACAAACATGCCATTATTATGGCCTTTATTGCTTGTTTATGCTCAATACTTGTATGTCAGGACTGTAACACATTTAAACAAGCTAATTCAATTGCAATTTTAGTTCAAAAATTTCAAAAGTAATGATGTAGACTTGTATTCTGTGTTAAGCTGAGGTGTAGTAATGTCATTTTATAATAATTGTCAGCTTGTTTTTCTTCCAATAACTTACCTTTGCTAATAAGATTGAAATAAGGCATTTTTTTTGTGTTACACTCCTGACATTGAAGTATTGAGCATACAAAAGCAATGAAGGCCATAATAATGGCATGTTTGTTACTGATAAACTGTAACAGGTAATGTTCACTGAAATTTAAGAAAAAACAACAACTATAACAACATTGTTTCTAAAAAAAATACATCTTAACCCAGTTGTTACACTCCTGACAGACCTGGGTAGTCCTCTTATTGTAACCATAATATTCCTGTAGTAGAACTTCAGGGTCAACTGGATGCACCTGTGCCAAGCTATGATACTAAACAAAAAAAATAAACCGTGCAAGATGTACAGAAACATGTTATTTCACCTACAAAGACATTTTCTGGCAGCATATTGACTTTTTCTAACATTTTTTTTTTTACACAAACTTATTTGACTTACCTTATGAGGCTCATAAAAATGTAAATATATGGAAGAATTGAACAAGAAATCATAGTCAAGATATAATAGTTGGATGAAAGATATTGTTTGGTATTGTATCTGCCCTTATTTATTCTATATCATCAATGAATGCACATGCTTTCTTCTAAATGTCACACTAAAAGCGTTACACTCCTGACATTTTGAGGTACAATTTTGGACAATATTTTTTAAACAGAGCACATACTGCTATTATCTTTGGTAGTTAGAACCAACTAATCATAATACATTATCTGACCTAAAAACATTACAGATATAGTATCATACAAGAGACTGACAAAGGTTTAAAGGAAAGGCATCATTTTTTTTGAAATAGCCCATATGCTTTATCTAAATATGTACTTTGATTTTTGATTATGGGCCCAGTTTTCAAGTTGGTCCAAATCAGGATTCCATATCAAGTATTGTGCAATAGCAAGAAATTTTCAATTGCACAGTATTGCACAATAGCAAGAAATATCTAATTGCACAATATTGTGCAATAGCAATTAATTTTCAATTGGAGTTATCTTTCTTTGTATAGAATAGTAGTTGATAATATATGTTGGAAATTTGCCAGACATGACTATGATGTCATTTTCTATTTTTATTTACCAATAACTTTATGTAAATAACTTCATTGGAAATTTGCCTATATAAAATGTTGCTGATGAAGCTTTTTTTCCTTATCTTATCTAAAATGTTTTTAGATAATGTATGTTGGACATTTGCCAGACATGACTATGATGTCATTTTCTATTTTTATTTGCCAATAACTTTATGTAAATAACTTCATTGGAAATTTGCCAATATAAAATGTTGCTGATGAAGTTTTTTTTATTGTTTTATACAATAAACAATGTATATTCACTTTTACTACCAACCAATCTTTACCATTCAGTGATAACAAGCACTTTATTTTACATTTTAATATTTTATGATGTATTTAAAAGAGTAGTTATTGTTGCAAACTCCATTAGAAATTTGAATTGATATCAGTTTTGGAGAAAGGGAAACGGGGATGTGAAAAAAAGGGGGGGGGTTAAATTTTTCTCATTTCAGATTTCATAAATAAAAAGAAAATTTCTTCAAACATTTTTTTGAGAGGATTAATATTCAACAGCATAGTGAATTGCTCAAAGGCAAAAAAAAAACAAAAAAAAACCATGTAATGTCAAAAATTTGATCACAATCCAAATTCAGAGCTGTATCACGCTTGAATGTTTTGTCCATACTTGCCCCAACTGTTCAGGGTTCGACTTCTGCGGTCGTATAAAGCTGCGCCCTGCGGAGCACCTGGTTAGATTTTAGTTAGATGAAATTGTATTGCTCAGCTGTCATAAACATCGCATGACATTCTAATAATTTTCCGTACAAAAAAGGGGGGATGCACGAAAAAGACCAAATTAAATCGTCATTTCACAAACAAGAAAAACAGATTCGCGTAGCTCTTTATCAACTCCAGAAAACTTGTTGAAGTATGATCTTCAAGCACGAAAACTGATCAAGAAAAAAAATGTAAAAACGTCGTACGAAAATAAGTTTCAACACGCGTGTCAAAAACGAAATAGACTCGTCCACTGGAAAAACGAGAATATCGGGTTAATCTGTTGTCATGCATTCCCGTTTTTTTTATCCAAATGGACGATATTTTTTTATTATCTATAAAACAAGAAAATTCAAAATGATTATTTAATATTCAGTACTTTAACTTGATGTCTTCCACCTGTGTACATTTGGACAAGTCTATTTCTATCAGATGATGCATCTTACGGACTGATTACAAATACGGGAAATGAACTCATTGTGTAGTTGGTTTTAAACACAGGTTTCGTTTCGCAAAATTATTTGCGCAAACGACATTTCAAGGTCATTTATAATTGATTTGTCAATTTTTAGAAACGTAAACTGGAAGTTTTATTTTTTCACTACAGAAAGTGTTATCAACTTTGTTAGTGATTAAAGCATTTCATTTCATAAAAAAAAAAAGATTGTTTAATTTTTTTCCAGGGATAATGCATTTGTTAAGGTCGGCGGGAATAAAAAAGCATGAAAGTCAATTTATTTTTATTCTGGAAATCGGCAAAATTGGGTTGGCGGATCCGTAAACCAACAAATTAAAAAATTCTGGCCTTACAGATTACACCAAAATAATATAAACAAGGCCAACAAGAGATTAGAAATAGTCAGCTATGGGGGGATAAACAGTCTGCGCCAAAATCTTTTTCATCTACTAGTCCGGAAACTAAATATATAAACTTGTCCCTATATGACTAAAATTTTCATTAGTTCAAATCAATATTAACTAGTCTTGGTCATCGGGACTAGTGCATGTGGCAAACAGTGCAGACTGGATTAAAGTTAAAATTTTGGCATAGTAGCCTGCATCTTATATTTATTCACAATATATATAGTTCTATATATCACAAATCACAAATTTTGGGTGCCACTGGTGAGAGGGACCCTGGTATAATGTATCTGTTACTGGTCATTAAAAACTAGATTTTCATTGTCACACTTGTTAAAAATTTAAATCATGTCAAACTTTGTTCCTCTTTCATTCAAAAAAGTATTTTTTGAACATCAGTACTTAATTAATAATAGCAACATGTGTATTTGAAATAGGCATAAAATATAATTCTGCTTTATTCGATGCAGTATTTGTTTGAATTCCCCATAGCTTTGTTAAATAAACAAAATATATGGACTGCAAATGACAACCAATTTAAAACTAGGCCTTAATCATTGTTATTCTAGTTGTGCAAATATAGGCCAAACAAAGTTCAGAAATAACTTCTGGAGTACATAGCGAATCTATTAGCCAGTTTGACCAATCAACAAGTACTTGACTTAAAATTTTCGTTGTTTAAATTCATTTGTGTCTGTCCTACAAAATTTTAGAGAGGATCTGTTGGCAATGTAGTCTTGTGTTTCGATGCCTAAAGACCATGTGTGTACAAAGTTTTATCCAAAGGGATCTAAGTACATGTATCATAATACATTGTAAGTGATAATAACAATATATAGAATATAATTTAAAACATTTAAATTTCTTGTATTTCAGTATCAATGGTGTTCATCCCAAACCAAGGAAGGTAATGCAGCTTTTCCGACTACGACAGATCAACAATGGAACATTCATGAAACTTAATAAAGCAACCATCAACATGCTGAGAATTGCTGAGCCATACATTACATGGGGGTAAGACTAAATATACATGAACAACTGAAATTTATCTGAATACAAAGTAGTAAAAGAATGCATGGCAAACTATGTAAATAACAGATGTTTACACTTTTAAAAAATCCATATAAAAGGGGATCTTCATGTATTAAAAAAAAAATAGAATTATAAAAATACCAAGTAAATTCAAAACTAAATCCTAAAACTAAAGTTTTAAAGGGTGAACAAGTCTGAATTTGGCTTCTAGTTAAGTTCATCAGAATTGACATTTGTCTGAAATTCGTGCAAAGGGAGGTAAGCACAACATGCAATATTATAAAAGATGTGGTTTGATTGCCATTATCAGCTATAAAAGGCCCAAAAATGATTTTTTTCGAGTTTTGCAGTTTATTTTTGAGAGTGCAATTTTTATACGGCATGTTTTTTTGTAAACGGTGCACATTTCATATACAGTGGTTTATATATTGTTTTTGTATTTCAGCTACCCAAACTTGAAGAGTGTACGAGAATTGATCTACAAAAGAGGATATGCTAAAGTTAGAGGACAGAGAATACCACTCACAGACAACTCTATCATTGAGAAAACTTTAGGTAAATCATTTAACTTTTTATGTACAATGTTCAGTAAGAAAAACACTTTCTGTTCACTCAAAAATAACCCATAAAAGGGTAGGGCATTGTTGAATTTGTTTTTTTGCGCTATATATAATGGGTTTAAACTTGCTCAACTGATAAAAAATTGAGTCTTTTTGACAGCATTTGAAACAATTGTTTGTAGGTATTATTTGTCTTTCTTAATCTAGAGATCCTCAAGTGCTTTAATGGGGGAATCATAACATTTATTTGTTTGGTTTGTTCTAAAATGGGGTCTTCAATAAAAAGTTATTAAGCCATATTTTATTGGCTTTAGTCCTAATATTATATATAGCTTTTCAGAAACAATTTTGAACTTTTGTCAATCTCTTGTACATGTTTTCAAGCTTTTAAAATCAAAGAGATCCCATTGTTTCAAGCTTCACAACTCTCAATTGTCCCTGGCAGACGGTAATAATTGTTAATTTTGAATAGTCATACTAACCAACATAATTATTTTTTTTATGATGTATACAAATTCTTTTTCATCTCTTCAGGTAAATATGGAATCATCTGTATGGAAGATTTGATCCACGAAATTGTCACAGTAGGACCAAGCTTCAAACAGGCTTCCAACTTCTTGTGGCCCTTCAAACTAAACACACCAAATGGTGGTTGGAGGAGGAAGTACAACCATTTCAACGATGGTGGAGACTTTGGATGCCGAGAGGACCAGATCAATCCTTTATTGAGGAAAATGGTCTAAATACAAAGACTTGAGCAAATTAAAAAAAGAAAAACATGAAATATTTTGTTTTATTTCATCTACATCTGAGATCATTTAAAATCGATCAGTAGAATTTCTAAGTAAGGTCAAATGAAAAATAAGTTTAGGGTTCATGCTGTCGAGATTCTTAATGCAGTGCAAGTTGGAAATATTATTTTAATATCTTTACATAAACATGCAATGATATGCATGAATTAGCATGTAATATGCATTGACTGTCTTGGCTTGAAAACCACATTTTATGGGTAAATTTACAAATTAGTACACTCTTCTGATTGTCCTATCTACATACATTCTATTACCAACAATTCTGAAGTGATAGCTTTTCTAGATTTTATCTTGCTCAGTAATGGTCATAGCCAAAATTTTGAAAGCTGTATAGATAAATGTCTTGGGAGGATATTTATTCAACCAAAAGGGATCTTTTTATTGTCTTCACGTCCTATTGATTTAACTTGGTGTTATCATCTTGTTTTATGGCTTAGTGACCAAGGTTACATTTACAAGGTCAAGTACATATCTGATACTCCCATGTATAAGCAATAGGTCATTTTATGTTTTTGGGTTCTCAGATTCTATACAGATCACAGTAAAAAAAATCTCTATTTGGTGTATGGATTGAATACAATCTAATTAAAAACCGATCTCTCATCGCTCCTGTTTCTGATATGTCGCGTGGGAGATCTAACGAAACCAGCTTTGAGGTCACATGTGAGTGAACTAAAAGTTATGAATTTATAAAGATATGCAAATGAGTTGACGACCTATTAATAAGCCAATCAAAAAAGTTTATGAATTATTTGACTGACGATTTCGTCGTAAATAAAATGAGTTGCATCCCCTTGCCTTGCGTTAAACTTCCAAGATCGTGGAAGACTCAATTCCATTGGTCGAAAAAGACACACCTACGAGGTCACTCACATGTGACCTCAAAGCGGGTTTCGTTAGATCTCCCACGCGACATATCAGAAACGGGAGCGATGAGAGATCGGTTTTTAATTAGATTGGATTGAATACAAGTTACTTGTCCAGCTGGCATGGTTCATATTCCATTGCTATAATAATGAGACCACTATCCACCTAAGACGGTAGTTTATTTAGTCTGTGTATGCTATATATACAATTACTAACAAGAGCTTGTAAATCTGATAGATCAACCAAACATGCACACATACAATTAAACATAAAAAGCAATATATAAGTGTACAACACAAAGTTCTTCAAAGTAACACACTGACACATGCAGTTGTGAAGTAAAAACAACGTAAAAGTGAAATGGTTTGCACTAAAAAAAAAATTGGGAAAGAACTAGAAATAACTGAACTTGGGCAGTTTCAGATTACTGTATGATAGACCGCGACATAAAAAGTAGTGCCCAACAACTTTCTTTTTTTTTTCTGCAAAAAGTTTTCAAGAAATCTTCAATGCACAGTATTGTGCAATAGATTTGTTAGCTCTTTCACAACATTAATTTTGTAACATAAACCTCTATTATGTCAAAAATTTGATCACAATCCAAATTCAGATGGTATCAAGCTTGAATATTGTGACCAAATTTTTGACCAGGAAAAATTGACAAGCATATACCAATGAAAAAAAGATCAATAGTAGCACCTGCACCCTTTATGAATAAAGATCTAAGAAGTGCACTGCACCCTTTATGAATAAAGATCTAAGAAGTGCAATCTACAAAAAAAGAATGTACCATAACAGATTTCTTAAAAATAAAAGTGATGCCAACTGGGAGTTGTACAGAAAACAGAGAAATACTGTGACAAAAATAAAAAAGAGCTCAATTAAAACATATTTTTTATGAAAGAACTGCTGGTGGTCCAAAGTCAACAACATTTTATTCCACTATTAAACCATTTCTATCAAATAAAAATATTAAATCAAACAATAACATAATTTTATATGAAAATGATAACTTCTCAGTGATCCTAAAGAGGTATCAGAAATTTTCAATAAATTTTTCATAAATGTGGCTAAAGATATAGGAGATAAAAACATTAAAATAGACAGAAATCATCCAAGTATAATAAAAATTGAAGAAAATAAAAATGATTATAATGAGTTGAATTTTAAACCTGTAACAGAAGAGTTTGTGAGTAAACAAATAAATAGGTTAAATATACTTACCGGCTTTAGAAACGGAACACTATTATTCTTTTCAATTTTCATTTTTAATTATGCATTTTTTGGTAAACAAACTTACGAATAGAAAGTTCTGTCATTATTTAAATGTTTGGAAAAAAAATGCAGTTCGAA
The DNA here is from genome assembly GCA_019925275.1 of Mytilus edulis. Taxonomy (NCBI): domain Eukaryota; kingdom Metazoa; phylum Mollusca; class Bivalvia; order Mytilida; family Mytilidae; genus Mytilus; species Mytilus edulis. The sequence continues at coordinate 81,000,814 of CM034362.1, read as the reverse complement.
TGTTGAATTGATTACGTCATTTTCGGTGTTCAAATATTGTCGTATACACTGAAACCCTGGTTTTCCCCTTACCAATGAACGTGTCACCGTCAAAAGCTTGTAACAAACGCCAAAATGATTGTCAGAAAGGTCAACCATTTCTGTTCGGCACGTTTTGGTTTCTGTTTTGCACCTTCTGATTTTGCCGTTGTTCCACCAATTACAATGGGTTTTGTCAATTATGCGGTTTAAACTTTAAGGCTCTAAATGTTTTTCTGCAGTCGATTCTTTGCCAGTTCAGTTAATGGGAAACATTTAAGGCAATAATCTGTGCAAAATTTCATTCATCAATTTGGTTAGCAGTTGACGTTGCAGCCGTAGATCTGTATCACAAATGACGTTGTCTAAATCAAATTCTATTGACGTTGCATTGTCACTACATGTTGATCTAGTGTTTGATGGTCTTCAACAAATCCAGTCTACCGGTTTCATTGTCGGAAGGACAGTAGGACGAGTTTCTGACGTCAATTTTTTGTGTTGCAGCACGTTCACGTTTTCCTGTTTGCAGAATTTTAACGAGTTGATTCAGCTTTTCATTTCTGAGTTTTGGCAATATGGAGATGCAACATTTTTTAAATGATTTAACTGTGTCCAAGGATTGAACGAACTGTTTCACAAAGAAAAAAAACCGGAAAAAATCTTTTATTGGCTCGAAATTTCTCTTTCTGAAATTTATTGGCTCGAAATTTCTCTTTCTGAAATTTCGTGCGATCTAAAAAATCTGGTATGTTCAAAAACCACAGGTAAGTCAGATGTTTATTTTTTGAAAGGGAAAGACATATGATGAGCATGAATAGTAGTTGTATGAGGATCAAACATTATTTGGTGAAAAAAATTCTACACAATGAGTGTTGCGTTTTTAAAGCCAGTCAGTATATAAGAAAAGCCACTGGATATGACAATATTTCACCAAAAATTATAAAATTGGCACAGCCAGTAATAGCAAATCCTATTAAAATTTTAGTTAATAAATCAATTGAAAGCTCAATTTTTCCTGATAATCTTAAAGCTGCTCAGGTTTCCCCACTTTTTAAAAAGAATAACTCTCTTGATAAAGAAAATTATAGACCTGTAAGTGTGTTGCCATGTATTTCTAAAATTTATGAAAGAGCTATTCATGACCAACTAATGGAATTCTTAAATAAACATTTTCATCCTCTATGGAATTCTTAAATAAACATTTTCATCCTTTTCTTTCGGCATTTAGGTCAGGTTTTGGTTGCCAAACTGCACTTATTAAAATAAAAGAAGACTGGAAAAAAGCTCTGGACGAGAACAAATTTATTGCTGCAATTTTGATGGATCTATGTAAAGCATTTGATTGTTTACCTCATGATTTACTTTTACTTAAATTAGAAGCATACGGTCTGTCTAAAAATTCTCTAAAATTAATAAAAAGTTATTTAGAAAACCGAAAACAACGAATTAAAATTGGAAGTTCTTACAGCGAATGGGATCGTATGTTTAAAGGCGTACCACAAGGGTCAATTCTTGGTCCAGTACTTTTCAATGTCTTCATAAATGACATATTTCATTTTGTACAAAAAAGCACCATTTATAATTATGCTGATGACAACACTGTATCATACAGTGATCATAATTTAGATGAAGTTGTTGAAAGTTTAGAAACTGATAGTTTAAATCTAATAAACTGGTTTTCTATAAATTTAATGAAGTCTAATCCTGACAAATTCCAGGCTATAGCCATTGGGGAAAAAAACAAATAAACATAATTTGATATTTAATTTAAATGGAAATAAAATTTCTTGTGAAAAAAATGTTAAACTTCTTGGAATAATTATAGATTCGGACTTAAATTTTAACAATCATATTTCTGAAATATGTAAAAAAGGCTTCAAGACAATTAAATATTCTAAAACGTATGGCCCGGGTAAATATTTAAACAGGCTAGGTAGGTTAACAGCATACTACTCATTCATACTTTCGAACTTTAACTATTGTCCAGTAATTTGGCACTACTGTAGTGAAAAAAATTCTTTTAAAATGGAAAAAAATTCAAGAAAGAGCTCTAAGATTCATTTATGAAGATTATGATATTCCTTACGAAAAATTGCTAGAAAAATCTAAATTACCATCTTTAAAAATAAGAAGAATAAAAACAATTGCAATAGAAACATTTAAAATGATTCACCAAAAAAGTCCGAGCTACCTTCATGATTTGATTGATATAAAAATTAACAAGTATGATTTAAGATCACAGGAAACAGCAGTACTCCCAAGAGTTCGAACTACTAAATATGGCTTAAGATCGTTTCGCTATAATGCTGCACAAATCTGGAATGAGCTACCGAACCATTGTCAAGTGGAAACATCTTTCGACCAATTAAAAAAATTGGTACAAACATGGGATCCAAGTAACAGCTCATGCCAGTGCAGTGCATGCATATAGTATTTATGCCAGTTTTATTTTACTTTTATTCTCTGTGTGACTATTTGATTTGTGCAATCTTATTATTAACTTGTGCTGTTTTAAGTGTACTATATGCTTTTAACTTATATATGTCATTATGGTATCTTACTACGCAGAGGGTGGTAAAGGGTTATTTTCGTGCAACGTGATCAACGTTTTTTATTTCACGTTCAACGTGTTTTTACTTTTTTATTTGACGTACAGTCGTGCAAGACGGGTGCCTCGTTCAACGTGTTCTGCTTATTTAATTTTACGTGCATCGTGATTTTCAAAGTCTTATTTTGCGTGCTCGGTATTTTTCAAATAAAATTCAAACACTTGGCAGGGATCGTCAAGAAATACTTTTTTAAAAGCCGTAAACCAATTATATCATAAATGTGTATACTAAATCGGGAATATCAAGTAAAACAAAGAGTTTATATATACAAGAGGACAGTGACTCAGTCACAAAAGATTCAAATAAAAGTATTTATTTTTCGCGCAACGTTCATTACAGAAATTATTTCACGTTCAACGTGAAATTATGTCTCATTTCAGATCATTTCACGTTTTTTTCGTGCAAGCACCCCCCCCCTCCCCCCCCCCTTCACCACCCTCTATGCATTATATGTTTAAAATTGTGTTGTTTTCATGACTTTTGTATGTGTGTATTGTATTGTGTGTGTGTGTGTATTGTATTTTGTTATTAAGTCGATTTGAAAAGCTCACTAGAGCTTGTGTTATGTAGTTTATTGAATATCGACTCTAAATAAAACTTTGAATTGAAAAAAAAAATTGCCCCAACTGTTCAGGGTTCGACCACTGGGGTCATATAAAGCTGAGGAGCACCTGGTAAATTAAGAGATGAATTGTAATTAATATATTTCAATGAGACTGAAGAAGTTGTACTTAATATAAATAATAATTTTACCAGTGGTAGCCGTGGCTAAATTGTATTTCGACATTTATCTCCTAATAATGACTTGTTTAATGGAATTAAATTGCTTATTTGTAAGCTTTCTCTGCAATAGGCTGTTAAAAAATAGTTTATTAAAAAAGATGTGGTATGATTGCCAATGATACAATTCTCCACAAGAGACCAAAATGACAAATGAACAACTATAGGTTACCGTACATCCTTCTACAATGAGCAAAGCCCATTCCGCTAAGTCCCCGAAATGACGATGTAAAACAAATTAAACGAGAAAACTAATGACCTTGTTTATGTACAAAAACTGAAGGTCATCTAATTACTCGCTATATAAAGAAAAATCGCCCATTTAACAAAAATAGTTAAACAAATAATACGTTAATACAAAATGAAATCATTTCTTAAAAAAACTGCAAAAATGTTCATTCTGATTGGAAAAGTGGTATTGTCACATAGTGCGTTGAAACAAGGAATTGTATATTTATTGGTTGAAATAAACGGTGGCATAGCAAAGATCAAGTTCCCTAAAAAAATGCTGAAACACACTGGCGGCATATCTTATAACAACATATATGGTAGACTGGAATCGGCGACAACCACTGAATATACAACGGCTTCTGACTGGGGACATGTACGTAATGTGGCGGGACTATATATAGTACGAGGCTAGATAACGAGGTGTATGCGAGCTACTACACTTGTTTCGAGCCGAGTACAAATACAGCTGATATTTAAAGACACTAAACAGTTATTGTCTTTATCCTGCAATTAATTTTGTATATTGTTTGTGTTTCGAAAGATACAAAAACTAACATATTTAGCATTTATTTTCGATTTGTAATCCCTTGAGACCCGAGTAGTAATATCAAAATCCCACATTATGCTGAAGACGCCAAAAAAAGAATCTCGAATGATCAACAATAATACATCGCTCAAGGTGAATAATTATCTTTTTTAACATTACAACATATTTCAACAGTAAAAAAAATATAACAAAACATTGTCAAATTTGAAACAGAAGTGAACGAGTTGTCCTACGATTCAGACTTGACATTCACTAAACATGCTTGCTGAAATTGACATTTGGCTATTTTTTTTTGATTTTGTAACACAATCATACACATTCAAGTTTGAAATCGACAATTGTCATCGTCATTGGAATGCAACTGGAACACACATTCTGAGGTCACACAGGTTCAAACAATACTCAGTCCGGCAGTGGGCGGAGCTTTAAAGCGATATCTGTAGGGCTGTATCTGTATAGTAGGACACCCAATTGCAGGATAAATATATTGATGAAACCTCTATCAAAGTTTTAAAAATTGATCAATAGGACATGCATGTCTGGATAGAGGATAGGACTTTTGGTTGACTGGAATCTGCGACAACCACTGAACTACAGGCTTCTGACTGGGGACAGGCACGTAATTTGGCGGGACTATAAAATGCAACCTCTTTTTCACAGTTTGAATAATTGATCAATAGGACATTTATGTCTGGATCGAGGATAGGACTTATGGTACTGTCTTACCAATGGTTTGTAGTTGTTCGTTGCCTTTACCAATATAAACTGATTTCCTTGAAATAACAGAAATGCTGAAAGTGGCGTTACAGCTAATTTCCTAATGCATGTAGAGCAAGACTGGTTAGCTTGTTTGCTTAGTTTGTATATTGTACAGTTATATTGGAATAACGTCTAATTCAATTTAGGTATAATATTTTCAAGTTTAACTATGCCTATGTATACTGTTTGAAGATGTCAATCTTAATTACAAAGCTTGAATAAACATTTATACAAACAATGCAAGCAATCTAACCGAAATTTTACTCTACAAGCATTAGGAAATTAGTTGTAATCTTCAATCGTGGTCTTTCTGTGCATGATACTATCAGATATGAGGTCAACCTATAGTTATTGAAGTTGAAATTTTTATGGATGTTCGAGTCGATCTAGCGGTGTTCATATTACCTAGACTTCATTACCTGGTTCATTGGTGAATGTTTATATTATGTTATTTTTTTATATATAAAGCGAAAATACCAATATTTGTTGTGTGGTACGATTATAAGATGTACAAGTCCGCCTAGCAAATAGTTTATCAGACCTCATTTAAGAATTGAATGCTACTTTTTGTAACTTCATTGGGGTGTAAAAGCGTTGACCGAAGTACATTTTGTATGAAGCGCGGAAGCGCTTCATACTAAAAATGTGCGCACGGTCAACGCTTTTACACCCCTATGAAGTTACAAAGAGACGTATTCAATATTTATAATTACATTTTTTTAGCAATGATCATGAAAACACGAAATTTATTATTGTTTTATTTAATTCACCTGTGCACTTAGTTGTGGGACCACGTGTTATCATGAATGAAAAGTTTTATTGAGCAATGCAATTGCTTACGGAATAACACGTGATGTACAGTTAGCCAATCCGAATAAAGTATCATAATGAAACATACATCTAATGTAATTATTTTCAAATAACATTGATAATGTAAATCATGTAGAAAAACCTTCATATAACTTATTTAACATAAATTCAATCAAGTAAAGCAGGCACTCGTAGTCGTTCAGTGTGAACACTGTGCTATTTTGTTGGTTTTTTTTTGGGGGGGGGGGGGGGGGGGAGGGGGGTACTTATGCTCGATCGATTATTGTTTTATATTATGATATAAAATATTGGTAGAAGTAAAAATTTATGAGCACTATTTATATATATAAGAAATTATCGGGAAGATCTACAAATTGGTCTAGATGACTCAAAATCGATCATATTGGCCAGCCACATTGTGCGTGATGATTTTTTCCATTTTTGTCTATGTAGATGAAAACGTTCACAAATAAATAAATAAAAAAAGAGTATATATATAACAAAACTAACAAATAAAACATTGTGAAACAAGTCCTTAATCGTTAGTCGACTTTTCATAGGAGGCAGTGTCATAAAATTAGTATTTTTACCACTTTATGTAGATCTAAAATTGGTCAACGCAAAGACAAAATCTACAAATAAACGAAATAGTTTGAATACTCCTTATTTGACTTATTTAGGCAAAAAATAGCGAATCTAGAAACTAAAAACAGTAAAACTGATAAGGCATGGATAAAGGATCAACAAACATATAATTTTCAATTTATACTGCTCACCCCAATGGATTTTGTGTCACAGATTTAGATCTAGAACATAGTCACTAACAGTATTTTACAAGATCTACACATTGCTAAGGTTTGTCGGGATCTATATATATATAAATTATGAACAGGGGCGGATCCATCTATTTTAAAAGGGGGTCCAACTATATGTCTCTTTCAAATGCATTGATCGTCCAACCTTCGGATCTCCCCCTAGAATAACTAGACCGGATACATAGTCACTAACAGTGTTATATAAGATCTACACACTAAGGTTTGTCGTGATCTATATATATAAAAATTATGAACAGGGGCGGATCCATCCATTTTAAAAGGGGGGTCCAACTATATGTTTCCATTCAAATGCAACTTTCTGATCTCCAACCCCCGAGCACCCCCTCCCGCCCCCCCGGATCTCCGCCACTAATGAAAAATCCCGTGGAATCAAAACTGTGTCGTATGTTTTTAAGCCACAATGCGATATTTACCGAAAAATATAAGTCGGTAACTCCACAATATCTAAATAACTGAAATGGTAGAGAAGGAAGTTTTAATAAAGAATTTTAACAAAGTTCACAAAGTTTTTGATATATACCATTTAAGTAACATTATACTGTGTCAAGGTTGTATGCAAAACATTACCAAGTTCTAGATCTGTGATCGACATGGCCAATTTACATTGCCTTCACCTTTAAAATCGCAGTAGCATGACAAAAGGAGACTCGAGATTATCATAATGTGTTTCACAGCTTGATAAAATCTTATCTGATGTAAAACACATATAAGTCATAACCATGAAGTTCAAATTTATACAATTTTTATATTTTATATACATTACAGTACATTTGTGTTATAGTAAATAATGCATGGTCCCAATATATTACAAAGAACTTTATAAATGCTCGAATATATTTTAAAAAGTAGTTATAAAAGATAAGACAGGTTGATGGGGTATCTATCCATGAGACGAAATCATCATACATGTGCATAGCTAAAACCACAAACTGAGAAAAGGAACAGCGCTTTTATTGCTGTTTCACATGCATGAAAGTCACAGTGAAGCCTCAGTCAACACGGAGTAAAAGAACCCCAAAAAATCTCACATTTAAGATGGCCACTACTGTCATAATTTAGCACGACAATCATATCAATTCATACGATGTAGTATAACAAAATCCGAGTTCTATATTGTAATTAGATTGGACGGATAATGACTCTTTAGCAAAAAAACACTACCATGTTTATTTCAGCCGTTTATCATAAATATATTTTATTAAGTTCTAATTAACGCGTATTATTTTAATTATTTGTTAAATGAATACTTTAAAGGTAATTGATAAGGAGGACTAAGGGAGCTACCATTTGATTTTTATGGGGGGGGGGGGCTAGGATGAAATTTGAAAAAAATAGGCAGGACAGGAATTTTGAGTAAAAAAAAAGGCAGGATGAGCAACTTGGTAGAAAAAAAGGCAGGATGACAATTTGTGTAAAAAAAGTCAGGATAAACTAGTAAAAAAAAAGGCAGGACCGAATAAAGTAAAAAATAAAAAGGCAGGACAGAGATTACAACTAAAAAAAAAAAGCAGGACAACATTTTTCATCCTAGCCCCCCCATAAAAATCAAATGGTAGCTCCCTAAATTATTGATTACATTAGTAATCCCCCTTCATAAAATAGAGAATTGAAATGAGGAACGTCTCAAAGAGACAACAACCCGACCAAAGAGCAGACAACAACCGAAGTCCACCAATGGGTGTTCACCACAGCCAGAAACTCCCGCACACTGAGGCCTGCTTCAGCTGGCCCTTAAACAAAAATGTATACTTCAATCAATTAAGTCTTTCCATTTTCAAGCCGCAAATAAAGTAATAAAAGAAAACTTAAACCTATTGAAATTAAATTGTTTGTTTATTTTTATATCCTTAAAGGATATGAAAATAAACGAACAATTGACCTTATAGTTTCTATTTAAAATCAAAAACAAATTATTAAGATATCACTGTGTATTATAAGCTCAAAGAAACACAAACATAGACTTTATACCAATACAAATTGATAATTATGTTTTTTTTTCAAGTAAAGTAAGCAAAACATGTGGTTATAATATGCTCCGTCTTTTTATCACGATTTGTACTGACTTACTTTATAGATATAGGAAGATGTGGTGTGAGGGCCAATGAGACAACTCTCCATACAAATAACAATTTAAAAAGTAAACCATTATAGGTTAAAGTACGGCCTTCAACACGGAGCCTTGGCTCACACCGAACAACAAGCTATAAAGGGCCCCACAATTACTAGTGTAAAACCATTCAAACGGGAAAACCAACGGTCTAATCTATATAAACAAAACGAGAAACGAGAAACACGTATATATTACATAAACAAACGACAACTACTGTACATCAGATTCCTGACTTAGGACAGGTGCAAACATTTGCAGCGGGATTAAACGTTTTAATGGATCCAAACCTTCTCCCTTTTTCTGAAACAATAGCATAACATCACAACAAAGAAAAACATACGATAAAATATCAATTTGTCCTTTTTTCCAAAAATATTTTATATAGTTTTTAGTTTTTAACATCATCATTAATGACGTTTTGCAAAAACTTATTTAAAATGAAAATAACATCTAATTCATCTTTCGCGTACAACTGAACAAACTTGTTTCGTGTATTAATCCCTGAATCTAATTAATAGTATAAACCCAAAGGTATCATGACGATGATTCCAAAATTAGAATTTAATTTAAAATTAATTAAAAACATGATGATAGCTAGTATGTATACATACGATTGTGTGTGGTTTTTTTTTTGCATTGGCTAGAGGTATATATAGGGGGAGGGTTTGAGATATCAATTAAAATCATGTTAAACCCCGCCGCATTTTTGCGCCTGTCCGAAGTCAGGAGCCTCTGGCCTTTGTTAGTCTTGTATTATTTTTAATTTTAGTTTCTTTAATATACAGTTTTCCGCTATTTGGTCGGGACGTTGTCTTTGTGACACATCCCCCGTTTCCATTCTCAATTTTATTCATAAACATACAGCTTGTACTCGTAATATTTCCTTTTGTAACTATAAATTGATTGGGAGATTACGAAATTGATTATACAACCACAAATAGTGAATAAGCGAAAGTGTCGAGAAATAGAAAAAAAAAAATTAAAATCATAATCACATGAATCACATAAAGACGTTATCTGTTACGATTTAACATTCTTCTCTTAAATTGGTCTGTATCCATACCTTCACATATTAATTAAACTAAAGTAAATACTGAATTCAACATGAAATATTGCGCAAGACTTATTATCTTCGGAATTATAGGGATATTTCTATTTTTTACGGCTGCTCAATTGCGTTTAGGATCTATACTAACCAGATCATGACAAATAAAGGCAATATTAGTATACCGCTGTTCAATAGTCATAAATTGATTTAACGGAAACAATTCTTGGTCACAAACCAAAACTAAGGGAAACCCATCCAATATAAAACGAAAAAATAACACATACGAACTGCAACAGAAACAAACACCAACATAGATAGAAACGAACTATTTGATAAAAACTACCATATTCCTTATTGCTAAATGATATTTTAAGAAAAATTTAACCTGGTAGTATTGGTAGCAAAGTTGAATATTGACTCCCTCTTGCAACCATGATCATAACAAACAGTAGACGGATTCTTACATGTCTCTAATTTTGATTCATCAATTTCCAGATTAGAAAGATATTATGATTATATATTCTTTCGGTCATGATTTGTACTTATAATTAGTGACCTTTTTTGAATTTTCATTTCAGTTCATGTTTAATTTCAGATATAACTATCAAATTCGTTTTGTAATGAATTAACCGAAAGCAAAATCGTATACATTTCACAAACAAACAACACATCTTCTTTGTATAGGTTTTGAATACGTCGTTTTATGTATATTTATCTTATTACTTTTAAACCGGTAAGATCATGTAACGTGTGTAAGGGCATATCAAGGATGATTCCAAAAGTAGAATTCAATCAAGATTTAATTAAAATATGATTAAAGTTGCTTCGAGAATAAGTATATGCGTCCTTTTGTGACAATTAATGTATTATAAGATAACGCAATTGACTATTTTTGCATGACTGGTTATTAAGTGAAAGTGTCACAGATAAGCATTAATAAGCACCTATCTTCATTTCTTTAATTACTTTTTTAAAGGACATGTAACCGTATATTCATATAACCACAACATAATTGTTGATTCTGATATTGTTTAGAAATACTGCGGCAGATTACTTTTGAATGATTTGGATATTTGTATAAATATCTCGATGGCACATGTGACAAACCTTGTCTTCATGCATTGTGTAACTGTATATATAATAGGTTGAAATATTAAAATATGTTTTTTCAAAGACTAGAAAACAGACAAAGTATAATTTCATTCCTACAGTAGAGACTGATGAAAGTAAGGAAAGTTGTGTTAACTTTCCTAATATAATTACTTTCGCCAAATTATGTCATAAGACAATAAAAATAACAGACTTATAATTTGGTATGCCAGAATCGCGTTTTTCTTCATAAACTCATAAGTGGGGCTCGAAACGAAATACGTGCAAATATTACGCAGAAGTTAAAGAACATTAATAGCCGATGAATCCTACCAAAATATCCGAAGAATTTGATACACGTACATTTTTAAAACTTTGTCAAGGGTTAACTAATGCTGAATATCTATATATAATGGGAACAACAACTAACTCTCCTTTTCTTTCCAATTGAAAAGTAGGTTCTAGTAATGGACTCTTGGTTATTCTTTACTTTATATCCTATAATCAAAGTTATGTCATGAAAAAAATAATTGATATACGTTTGTTAATATGATAAACAAGAACTCATTAAACTCATTAAAGATACTAGGCTTATTAATAAAAGTAAGTACGCCAGGCTCAAGTTTGAGCAACATAACCCGTACGAAAAACATGACACGTACTCCGGCTGGACAGTAGCCGTACTGAGAACCGTACTTATAATAAGTATTTGGACTTTTCTTTGAATGTGTTTATAATGGATAACCTGGCTGGACTTTCAGCGAAATTAGCCGTAAACCGGCTCGAAATATTTAAATTAGCAGGAGTCCGGTTCAGAAAGTCCAGCTGGACTTTTATAAAAGTACGTCTGAAAAAATCCAGCCGGCATTTCTGGCAAAAAATATGGCCTCTATAAAGTTCAGCTGGACTTTACAAAGTCCAGCTGAACTTTAAGAAGTCCAGCTGAACTCATAAAAGTTCAGCTGGACTTCAAAAAGTTCTGTTTGACCTTTAAAGATGATCTCAGCAGGGGCTGATCCACAAAAAAAGGGGGGGTTCCATCCCCGCAGAACCCTCCCTCTTGATTACTACTGCTTAGTTTTTCTTCAGATGGTGGATTCCTCTGTTATGATATGCATCCCTTGTTATAATCTGAAAATAAAAAAATAAAACCAGATGGCATTATATACAATGTATATGCATATACTGCTTATTTCTTTTTCTTTTTTCTACTGTCTTACTGGCAAAATCAAGAAACGGGGAATTGTGAAGCTAAATGCTTACTCCTAAAAATGTGTGGTTATAATTATCATGATTTATATATATTAAGACTTCTGACTAAATAAATTTAAAGTGCATAATATGCAGTAAAGCTTTGAAAATCACTGAAACTGAAATATTTTGCATAATTAAGTATTTAATGTAGTTTTTTTTAATTCTTTTTACTCTTCAAAAATAAAAATTAAGCTATTTATAATGTTGTAATCATTTCATCAATATGTTGAAGAAAAAAGAGCATATCAGATTGTACTTACCAGAATATGCATTCCAAAATACATGCAAACAGCAATCTTCCTAAATTGAAATTGATGCCAGTCAGAAGGATCCATATTCTCTAATATAATGTGAAAAGAACTACTTCCAAACATTTGCTTAATACATCCAATGTAAATTTCTCATTTTGTTTAAGAAAGAAGACACATCTTCCTGTTTATTCCAAATTCAAATTTTGTTGTATTGCAATACATGAGGTTGTTAAAGGAGCTGTGAAAAATTTTCTTCTGATGACTTCTTGCATATGTCTTAATTTTGAATATGTGATATAGTAAAGAAAAGAAAATCCATTATTAATTTGTTCAATTATGAAATGTTTAATAAAAGTGAAAGTTATTGCAGATATATGTATTTAGAAATGTGTTATCCTTCAAATGGCCTCATGATCAACCTCTGTGTAGATGCTACTTCCTGTGGCCTGTCCAGACTGAGGTTAATTGAAAACAGATGGCACTCTCTACAAGACTACTGCTATTGAATCACTGTTATGGCTCAAGTTTCTAATTGATATTAAAGAATGGTGATAATTATTTATTTAATGCATTCATCTTATTAAAAATAAATATACTAGAAAATGTATAAATTTAACCTATTAATAGATGTAATTTTGCTAGGGGTTTTATTTCATGAAAAAGTAAAAATGTTAAATAATTGTTGAAAACATATTTAACTGGGATATAATTCAATCAAAATTATATCACCTATATTAAATTTCAACTTTCCATTTACAGTCTATTTTAAATATTTTATAATGGAATTGAAAATTTTAGGGGAAAAGATCACATCTTATAGTTTGATCTTAAAGTATATATTGTAAAAAATATGATATCATTATTATAACTTGCAAATTTTCATTTATAACTCTTTTCCATTTTGATAGAAATTGTTCCTTTCAAAGAACAGAATCCTAGTGACAAACTTTTTATTTCTGTAAGGAAAGATTTGGCTGATGAAAATTTTCTAAGTCTTAATTCCTGCTCATAAATGACTGTAAAATTTTCTAAGACAAAAATCCTGCTGATCATTCTACAGAAAGAATAATTTCCCTCAAAAGTCCAGCCGTGTTTATTTTTTTGTCAAAATTACAAAAAGTGCGGTTGGACTTTTAAGAAAATTCCGGCTGGCAAATAACCGAAGTATAAGAAAAAGTACGTGTACGGCTCCTGTCAGACTGGACTTTTCAAAGTCAGACTGGAATACGTCTCAAGTCCAGCTGAAGTCCAGTTGAACTCCTGTTGAAATTTTCGTACGGGAAGACTCAGGAGCAGTACTATTAATTATCGATCGATCCAAACTACTTTTTTTGACAATTTAAACAACGAAAGGCGAGAAGCATTGAAAATTGGTACATAACGCTTAATCTGAATAATTAAAAGAGGGACGAAAGATACAAGAGGCACAGTCAAACTCATAGTTTGAAAATAAACTTAGAACGCCATGGCTGAAAATAAAAATAATAGTACAGAAGACACAACGTGGGGTACTAAAGACTTAAGCAACACGAACCCCACCACAAACTGGGGTCATCTCAGGTGCTCCGGAAGGGTAAGTAGATAACTCATAATAGATATACCAGGCTTGTAATTTTGTACCCCAGACGCGAGTGTCGTCTAGACAATACTCATCAAAGATGCTCGAATAAAAAATTAAATAAAAAGGCCAAATAATATTCCAATCTAAAGAGCATTGGCTTAGGCTTACTAGGCATTAGGCCGAGAGGAAAAAATCTTTTTGCGAAGTTTTTGACAAAAAATTCCAAAATATGTATTCCATATTAAAATCGTAATTTTCAAATTAGATTTTTTTATTTTGTTGCCATGAACTTATTCATTTCAAAATTTTTATTCATTTAAAAATTTTACTTTCGGCATAATTAAAATAACCAGTATAGCATTTATAATGAAGGCAGACAACATAAGTCATTATCTAATATTTTCTATTAAAATGAAATTAAAGATTTGTTCGCTAGAATCTATTGTTAATAGCATTAAACATGTTAAATCAATGTGAAATTAAATCCTCAATTGGTCTGAACATAAAATACATTTTATATGTGTCGAAACAGCATCTATGCACGTTGTTTACTACTTTTTGTGAGCTCACATTTCTATTTCCAACTGAAATAATTATGAAATTAATATGGAAATACAATAAATGGATCATATTCATTTCAAGGTTCTTTTTCTATGTAAAGAAACCAAACAGGATGAAATTAACGTTTAACTTCAAATTCAATTCAAAATATTTATCTATTTAACAAACTTTAATCCCCCACGTCTCAAATCTGACAAAAGGTTTTGTACTGTCAATGAGTGATTTGTATAGTGGTTGCCTTAGTTACAAATGATGCAGTATATAAAACTTGCACTACCATATAAGAGTAATTTGTGTCATAAAAGTACCAACGACAAAGATGAAATATTTATTAATTATCGTTGTCGGAATAGCAGTAGTAAAGTCTAGCATCTTTGAGAGGGAAACATCTTTAAAGGTAATTTAACATACCCTTTGTGAGTATGATTAAAGATAAGGCGCGTTTCATTAGTGTGCATAAGTGGATTGAATCAGTTTGCCATTCCACGCAATATGTTTTTTTTATTGAGTGCTTCGCATTTTATATAACAGGCAACATTGACATGAAAAGGATTAGATTATTATTCCATAATGTCCCTTTAAAAAGTAAAATAACAAAAATACCGAACTTTAACGGTAAATTCGTGAACAAATGGCAAAATCAAAAGCTCAAACACATCAAATGAATGGATAACAGCGGTCATATTCCTGACTTGGTACAGTCACCTACTTATGTAGATATGTAATATACATATACATATAGCTCTTAACGAGTATCGGAACTGATGGATGTAAAAACAGATAAAACGCTTCGGACGCATAACATGTATAAGGTGTTATCTTCATTTTAACAGGTGATGTTAAGTCATGACCAATTTTATGCAATGCTCCTTCAAAACAGGGAATTAATGTAAGATTTTGTGACTCTCAATTATTTATTTTACATAACGTAATTAAGTGATCATGATTGTCAAATACAAGTCGATAAGTTGGAGAATTTAATTTATACTATTTGTAAGTTCATGAAAAAGGTAATTTCCTCAGGCATATTTACCTAAAAGGGTTTTATTTGCTGGTCGTCTATTTTTTTTTTTGCATCCTTTAGACCTAAGGGTCACTGCCACTGATGGTGGCATCATAAGTAAAAGCCCATTTTTTTCATCCGAGGGTATCAACAAACCAGTTTTGTGCACGTATGTGTATACATGATTTATCATTGATATGATCATAATTATAGATTACCAGTTTACAAAACTTTACGTTTTTGAAATATTAAGGCTGTTCTACCACAAGAATAGATTACTTAAGCTGTATTTGGCAAAACTCTCTATGCTTTATTTTCATACTTTTTGACTTTCTTAGCTTTTTTTTGACTCGAGCTTCACTGATGAATCATTTGTAGACGAAACACGCGTCTAGCGCAAATACAAATACCAATCCTGGTATCTCTGATGAGTTTAGTTATAGGTTTTGCTTTCACAATTTTTGTTTACAAGCGTACTTGATGCACAACCGGCAATCGAACATTGGTAGAATACGTTTCTGTGGAATTTGTTGGAAAAAAAAATCACATTAAGGTCAACTCTAATTAGCGTTGGGTCAAATAGGTCTTCAACTGCTTCGTTTTTTTTATCACCATTTGCTTTCATATAGTCGTTTCCAGGTGAAGACAAATGAAAGCGCTTCGGTGGACGCATGCCATTTAAAAAGTGTTGCTTTTTACTGCTGCTGCTGCTGCTGAACTATTAGTCCCCGAGGGTATCCTCAGGCTGAGTTCAGCGGTCAGCGTTTCAGTACTGAAACGATTTAAAACAAACAATTTGAAAATTCTCCGTTTATAAATGTAGAAACATTTTAGAAACTAAAGTTTCAACTCCCTCAGACAGAGTTGATGTTATATGGATTTAGCCAAAATATTTCTTACCTTTTTGGTCATATTGGTCTTTAACTGTTTGCTATCTTATATATCGTTGTCAGTTTATTTTCGATTAATGAGTTTGACTGTCCCTTTAGTATCTTTCATCCCTCTTATATATGTCATCGGCTTTCAAATACTCGACTTTGAGCGCTACCAATGAAGGTAAATAAAGAAATTCCATTCGGACCCCTTAGATTCAAAAAGGTGTTGTTTTAAATTTTTATCCTACAATTTCGGGAAAACTAATTAATGCCCTATATTTCGTTATACTAAATATTTCAGTATTGTAATTGATTATTTAGAAGCATGTCGTTTTTGCTAACACTTCTGTACAAAAGTATAACACGAATAAACCGTATTGTTGCATATATGTAAATAAACTTATCATAGATACCAGGATTAAAATTTAATATGTGTGCCAGACGCGCGTTTCGTCTACAAAAGACTCATCAGTGACGTTCGAATAAAAAAATGTTAAAAAGTATGCGTAGACGGTTAAAGTTTTAGGACGTACATAATTGCTTATTCATTTTCACATGAATATTACCACCAGATGAACTACTTAAAATACTTTTAAATTATTATCCTGTCTTTTTTTTCTATCGAAAGTGTTTGAAATCATAAATATGTTATGGAATAAAATTTTACAGCATTGCATATGTTATTATACTAATAGCTTTACTGTGCTGTATTTTTCATAATGAATTTTAACTTTATGGTTTTTGTTTTCATGCATTGCTTTTAGAAAGTTTAACGATTAAAATTCTAACAATATAGAAAAAAGAAAGAAATAACATTATTTCCCTGTAAAAAATAAAGCATTGATGGTCACGCGTATTTCCTACACGTTTCCTTTCAATTATCATTTTTTTAATTTCCTTTTTTAATTTTTTCCCCAATCTTTTTTCACTTTTCTTTTATTGATATTGTTTTTTTCCCGCTCAGACTAGACTGAACGTTGGTGAATGGGATGGTTTCCAGACGGCATCAGCAATACATGAGCTTGCATCGACTGATGAAAACGAAATGAAGGCAATTATAAACAAAATACCTACAGAAGATAAAGCGGCATATATACAGGAAATGAAGAAAGAATTGAATGCAATTGGAGGACTTTTCTCTAAGTTAAGAAGTGGTATGTGATGTTTAACTTCCAGAATTGCACAGACCATTCAAGTTAATTAAGGGGGGCATGGGCTTAACAAATATATTGGTTTTGTTGAATAAAATATTTTAAGGAAGGGGGTAAAAAATAAAATAGTGAATTGAAACGAGGAATGTGTCAAACGGACAATAAGCCGACCAAAGAGTAGCATTTGAAAGCAGATAAATGCCACCCATGGACCATTAATGAAGCAAGAGAATCTTGCACCAAGAGGCGTGCTTTAGCTGGTGCTGAACAACAATGTATACTAGTTCAGAGAAATGCATGCCACGCCAACCTCCGAAACATACAAATGAAGAAAAATCATGATATAAAAGACGCAAGACTAACAAAGCCTTGGAATTGCTGACTTGGGAAAGGCGCAAAAATGCGTCGGTTTTAAGAATTTAACATCCTTCTGTTACATGTAGCCAATGTGGAATAAACAAGCACACAGAAAAACGCACAGTTGAAATTAAATTTGTTATGTAAATTTTAAATTCATAGATTTTGTTTTATTAATATCGCCTATTATTAATGGTGAATAAACTAGAATGTTTGTACAATATACAAATATATTCTGTTCTAGTTGACTGGAGTAAAGAAAATGCAATGTGCGATAAAGTAATGGCGGATGAAAGAGAGCTCCTGAAAGAATTCTATAAACTGATGTCTATGTTACCTCACGACGGTAAGAGAAAACGAAAACAAATTTGCCTTACATAGCAAACTTATTACTTAATGAATCAGGGTTATGTAAAAGACTGTCTCGCCTTCTTTTATTTTAAAGGTCGTCGGAAGATATCAAAACTTTATTGAAAAATATTCCGTATCAACTTAAAAAAAATACACGATGGTTTTGAAGTATAGATTCTAGGTACTGACTTTGTAATCATCTTAATGTTGTGTTATAGTTTGTTTTTTTTATTTTTCTTTGTACATTTTACCTTTACTGTTAAGTCCACTTTTGGTTATATTTTTACATCCCGCTATTTTTACAATTGTGCTATTATAATTATGTGTACTCTTTTCTGTCATTTTTTCTTATGTACTTCGTTTAAATATATATAGAGTGCCTATATGCCATTTTGGTTTTCTTTGTTGAAATAGTTATTTGTTTTATTTGTGATTAAGATTATAACTTAATGTGGACTACTGTTCCCTAATTTCTGACAAGTTTATCTTTTTTTGAATACTTGTTTTGCTCACATATTGTTGTCAATAAATCAGAAATATGACAGTTGTTTTTCATTTGTTTGATATGTTTGAGCTTTTGATTTTGCGATTTTGAATTTTCCTTAGAATTCGTTTTTTTCTTCTATTTTACTTTTAACATTGTCATGATTGTTGAAATAAATAAAAACATCCATCCTAGTATCTATGACGGTGGAGATCTCTCTCTGCAAGGTGTCACAAGCCATGAAGTCAGTTCTTACATGTAGACATGAATTATCACTGAAACGGTCATTAAGGTGGTACCCAACACTTGCACTAAAATTAATTTGGCTCGTTTAATTTTCATAAAATTTTGTCAAAGTACTTACTTTGACCCTTTAACAAAAATATAAAAATTTCAAAAATTTTGAACCAACCGTTTTGTCAGAAAAATTACACTGGTTATATAGCAGTTTGACAAACACCAATTTTGATCATTGAGAAGCTTAATAATCCTTTTACAACACAACGTAATTAAAACGTTTAGCTGACTTTACAGAGTTATCTCCCTGTAGTGTTAGGTACCACCTTAATATACCCAACGAATAGTAGGTATAATTTACCTTAGCTGTATATTAGAAAACTTAAAGGAATTTTGGGTACTCAATGCTCTTCATTTTTTCATTTATTTGGCCTTTGTAACTTTTTTAATTTGAGCGTCTTTTGTAGACGAAACACGTTCGTGACATTCAAATTCTTAATTCTGGTATTTATGACGAGGTTATTCATTGTTGTATAACAATGAAAATACTACATTTGTACACACAAACATATTGAAATATTCTTAATCGCATCATAATGTTTTTTACAGAACAACTGCTGGCTTCCGATACATGTTTTGCTGGTAAGTAAGACCTAAATATATCATATGAGTAATCTGAAGGGCAACGGGCGTATTTGCCAATGAAACATGTTGTATGCATGAAAGGGCTATGTAAAACAACTCAATAAGAGAAACCCAACAACAGAAATAATGAAAAGCTATATACATATGCTCAACATACAGTCTTCAACAGTATACATATGTCAATATACTAAAAGTTAAATCCTAAATAGAGATTAATTGACCAAAATATAACGCCGCCTCCCACCCCCAATAAAGAAAACTACAAAACTAAAAACCCGTTCCAACCCTCAAATATTCACCATTGATGAAAAATATTTTTAAAATTCAGTAGATCAAACTTATTTCTAGAAAAAAATTGTTTGTATCGAGTATGCAATATAAAGTGCTAATTAAAATAAATTAGCAATCAACTAAATTGAATAAAGAATGATTTCAAGGTACAAATTTAGATCTATATACTCCATGTAAAAGCGTCGAGTAATTTGAGTTGATTTCAATCACTTTACAATTGATCAATTGATTTTGATAGTTAACGTAAACTTAATTTCCATTCAGGTCTAGAGTCAATAAACTATGATAATCCAAATGAGCTGGAGGTCCAAAGAGAAGTGTTCGATAAGGTTGATGATTGTGAGGAAGAATTTTTCAAAGCATTACAAAATAGAATCGATGGCAGTTCTCTCAGTAAGTACAGTTGTTATCCAATAGACCATTTTCATATTGCCGAATTTTGATTCTGGCTTCCACAATTATTCGACAGGTTACCTATTCTGAGGTAGGACATCCAGTACTCCAATTATGAGCAACCAAAAGAAGTAAAATAAAAGATATGATCGGTGCAATTTGGGAAAGAAGGGGGGGGGGGTGATTTATAGTTTTTACTATGATTTCGTCATGTATATAAAGCATTGAAATTATTAAATTTTCCTGAAAGTTGTACCGATTAAAATCTTGAATTTACTTATTATCGTTGATCTTGTTTGACTTAATACCAGGATGTCCTACCAAAGAGATGGTAGGTGTACTGTCTAAAAAATATAAATTCCGGAGTAAAAAATTCGGTTACATGAAAATGGACTACTAGTATTTGAGAACTGTTAACCAATTTTACCGGATTTATTTTATTAATAAGTATTATTTAAATTTCTGCCATGGTATTGGTATTTTCAGAATTCATTCGACTTATGAGTTGGAATATTAGTATATATCCCTTTGGTAGCTGTCACATCTCTGTTTTCCAACGGTTATTTATTTTGGTAAGAACATATGAACATCAAGACATGCAATTTCAATACACATATTAACGACGATAAATGGCTGACCGTGTTAAGAGAGAGTCATATCTCTTGCACATTACAGACACCCATGTAGATTTCGATAAAAAGCAGGCTAATACCATTACAAGGCAGCCGCAAAGTAGAAAGTAATTAATATAAGTTGCAAAACTTGTTTCCTAATCCACTATAAATAAATATGTTTAAAAACTAAAAAATGACATATAACTGACAATCATATTTAGTATTTGTTCTTTTAACAGATCTTGATGATGCTGATCAAGTTTTGAACTTATTGCGAGAAATCGCTGCTTCATTGAGTGCTGTAGGTGAGACAGTTGCATTTTCCTGGAATGTATTCTCGAAGATAATAGGTCCACAGTATACTCCAGGTACGTATCATTATATTGACAAAATACAATGCCTTATTATTACTCCGTATTTTAATTATCCTGTTTAACTTTTTTGTTATTCGAGCGTCACTGATGAGTCTTTTGTTGACGAAATGCACGTCTGACGCAAATAAAAATTTCAATCCTGGTATCTAAAATGAGTTTATTTATAGCAATATATAAAGGCATCGGGATAAGCAAAGATGCGAGACAATTCACCCCTTGATTTAAGCTTATACCATTGACCAAAATTAATTATATCATAGCAGGTATACGTTGTCAACATCCCATACAAGTAACATTCTTGGCAAAGAGGCAGGTAAATACCAATGATTATCGTGATCTTTATACATTCTAAGAAATCTAAGTTAAGGTAAAAATAGTTGAAAAACAAATTTACCAGCAAAGGCACATGGGTCAAACGTAAATAAGATCAGAAAAAAATAAACAGGAAAGATATAATTAAATTCTCAGATTTAAAAAGTCTGACAGGATAAAATAGCAAAAGTTGATAAATGTTAATGATTGTACATCGATATCTAGGCAGAAAGAAATTTAATATTTGAACAGACTAGAAGGTCCGTAGTTGACACAAATATGTAGCACATAAAACAGTACCGAAAGTGATAAATAAATGCAACAGCAGCATACATCGGTGTTCAAAAGTAATAAATCGATTGAGAGAAAAACAATCCGGGTTATAAACTAAACAGTTCCAGTAAAATGAACAAAACAAACGACTACATACATTGAAACGAACTATTTGATAGCAACTGCCATATTCCTGACTTGGCATATGACATTTTTAGGAAAAATGGTGTGTTAAATGGCTAGCCAAACACCCGTCATAAACGTTTTGTATTATGATTCTCAGAAAAATGCAGAAAGGTGAATAACAATTTCAAGAATAACCAAGTGACGGAATCAAAGACAAATTGTCATTTTATTAACACCCTCTACGGATTAATATACTTTAAAAGGTAATAAACAAGTTGGTGAAAACATACATGCCTCTGTTACAATGTAATATAAAAGGTCATTTCTTATTTACCCATGTCATGCAATTGTATCCAAATATTAAAAAATATCAATCCACCATTTTCTACATTTGAAAATGCCTGTACCAAGTCAGGAATATGACAGTTCTTGTCCATTCGTTTTTGATGCGTTTTGTTATTTGATTTTGCCATGTGATTATGGACTTTCCGAATTGATTTTCCTCTGAGTTCAGTATTTTTGTGATTTTACTTTTTATTCATGTATATTCAGGAAGCAGCATCGTGTTAATCTTAACGATTGCGTTATATACCGTGGATTCATTTATGTTCGATGGTACAAATTTTCGTGGATTGGGGAATTACGGTATCTTCATGGATATTTGATCTCGTGGTTTTGCCAAAGTGTGCATACAAACATATAGAGAATTTGCAATTCATTGAATTTTGAAATGCGTGGTTCATCTGTATCCACGAAATCTACGACAATTAGTTACAACGAATAATAATGAATACAAAGTAATTTGTTGTTATTGTTTCGATTTTTTACTTTATGCTTAACTAAGTATACGAATACCATAGTTTTATATAACCTTTACAAATACTGTTAACCAGCGAGCGATTTATTTTCGCGACTTTTGTGAGTAAAAAAAGTTACGCGAATATAAATCGTCCCGAACTTGTAAAACGTGGATCTTTCCTTATAATAATACATTTAGTCAATTTGAAAATCGCAAAATGGGCATGAAAGGACTAATCGCGAAATAAAGTATCCACGAAAATAAGTTAGTTTATAATACACAGCTATATTAATGCGAGTTGCTATCTTTCAGGACATCTAAGGGAAGCAGTTCAAAATGCGGCACGTAATGTACCATGCAGACTTTTCTTCATAAGGGAAACAAATTGGGACAACGAGGATTTTGGTGGACAATGCGAAATGCAATCTGGTACAAATAGCAATCCAAGTTCCGGTAGCTCTCCAGATGGTCAAGGTCCAGTTGATACTCAAAGTCAAACCTCTACTAGAAAACGCGGGAAACAGATAACACAGAAAGCATTTCTTCCATTTGGTAGAAAAACAGCAAACTCTCTTGTAACAAGGGAACCACACGACAAAACTAAAGGCGTAGGAATAAATCAACATTTGAGAAACATCCTTCGACGTCTCACAAATGGAGAATCTGGTTCCACCCTGTAACGCTGATCTGAGGGATAAAAAACATTGCAGGATTTACGAATACAACGAACAAAAGCATTAACAACTTATAATTTCTGATCGCTGATGATTTTAACTTTGTTTAATCTTTTTATTTTTCAACACGCAATAACCGTTCCTTTGATATAAAAATGTAGTAATAATACTTTCATTAGTAAACTGCTTACGCATTCAGTTCTGTTTATTAATTTTGTATACTTGGGACCCTTTATAGATTGCTGTTCAGTGTGAGCAAAGGCTCCGTGTTGAAGACCGTACCTTGTCCTATAATGGTTTACTTTTATAAATTACGACTTGGATGGAGTGTGTCCAATTGCACTCATACCACATCTTCCTATATCTATTGATAAAACTCGATTATCTAAGATACCTTTGTTAAAATAGTGTATGCCAGAGGACTCATTTGTGCCACTCAAAGTACAAAGAATCAAACATTCCGAACGATTAAGCCAAATACATCTTAGGTTATCTATCTATATATAGGACCTGTCTCAGTTTGTTTTATTTTTGTTATGAAATCTGGAGGTCGCCATCTCTTTTACAATACATTTTTTATATTTGCCAGGAGATACATATTCTTACATCTTTGTTCCAAATGAAATCTAATATTTCAAGACCAAGGATTTGTATATCACTATGCAAATCCTTGTTCAAGACCCATTTGTGGTCTTCGGTTGTTTTTTGTTGTCTTTGGTCGGGTTGTTGTCTCTCTGGTTCATTTTCCATTCTCTATTTTAATATTGTTTAAATGTGTTATCCAAACCGAAGTTCTTTATTTAAAACGGCAGTTGCATTATAACTGATTTTCTTAAACTAGATATGACTATTGATAACGTTAGTATACAAAGTGTTGATCAGATCAGTTGACATGACTTTGATAAAACATTTTTTTTAGTTCCAATCAAAATTATGTTTTGTGTTCGAAATACGCTTTTGGAATATAATTTGGACCAACAAAAAAATACTTGCTTCATAAAATTGAGAAAGGAAATGGGGAATGTGTCAAAGCGACAACAACCCGACCATAGAGCAGACAACAGCCGAAGGCCACCAATGGGTCTTCAATGTAGCGAGAAATTCCCGCACCGGTAAGCATCCTTCAGCTGGCCCCTTAAAAAATATGTATACTAGTACAGTGATAATGGACGTCAAACTAAACTCCGAATTATACACAAGAAACTAAAATTAAAAATCATACAAGACTAACAAAGGCCAGAGGCTTCTGACTTGGGACAGGCGCAAAATTGCGGCGGGGTTAAACATGTTTATGAGATCTCAACCCTCCCCCTATACTTCTAGCCAATGTAGAAAAGTAAACGCATAACAATACGCACATTGAAATTCAGTTCAAGCGAAGTCCGAGTCCGATGTCAGAAAATAAATAAAATGACAATAATACATAAATAACAACAGACTACTAGCAGTTAACTGAAATGCCAGCTCCAGACCTCAATTAAACTGATTGAAAGATTATGTCTTCATCATATGAATATCAGGCACAATCTCTCCCGTTAGGGGTTTAGTATCATACTATCATAAAATATAAGAGAAGAACATAACCCGTGTCATGCCAACAACTGTTTTTTTAATAAATGTTCCGATGCAAAGACCCTATAAGTGAATCAATATTAAAGCCAAAATATGCAATCTTTAATGACTTGAAGACAGTATCGTAACTATATCCCTTCTGTTGAAAGGTTTTGTAAGCTTTTGAGGTGAATACTGACATGTTTGTGCTTTGTAAAGAATATTACCATAAAAGATTGGATGTGAAATACCTGAACGTATAAGATGTCTGCATGTTGAGTTAATATATTTACGAATTATTTCCTTATACCGATGATTAAATTTAGTAAATGTTTTGACTAGTTTGTGATATCGTAAACCCTGGTGTAATAATTTTTTAGTAATACATAAATTTCTCTCGCTAAAATCGAATACGTTGTTACATACACGAGCGAATCGTACAAGTTGAGATATATAAGCACGATAAGATGGTGACAAGGGAACGTCACCATCTAAAAATAGATAATTAACGATAGGAAATGAAAAATCATCTATTTTATCATAAACTTTTGTATTAAGCTTCCCGTTAATGATATAGATATCAAGATCGAGGAAAGGGCAGTGGTCATTGTTAGTATTAGCTTTATTTAAAGTAAGTTCATAGACGGTCATCATATGTTTATGCATTGTATTAAGAAATTTTGATAAAATATATCTTATTTGAAATTTCAATGTTGAACAGTGTACTTTTTTATGTTGAAGCTTGGCCCCCAATACCCAGTTTTGTTTTTATAAATGACCAATTTAATAACATCCATGCATAGTTTACTCGTTATTGAGTAGATTTCCAGTGTAAAAACATTATAGGTATCACATCAAAAACTCTCACATAAACATGGTCTGTGGAAGCATCTGTTTGATAATGAAGTCACTTATTTGCTGTGTACCATTTGCTCATGTATTTCATCTTAAACAAAATTTCCCATTAGATTTTAAAACAAATAACAACTATGTTCCATATTTTGGTCATGTTAAATTGTTGTTAGTTATTCTTCCGGAGCACCTGTTATCACTCCCAGTTTTTAGTTGAGTTCGTGTTGTTTCATATATGTTATTTGTAACTGTTGATGTAAATGTCTTTTGGTTTTATAAGTATTTGTTTACTCCTTGGTTTTGATTGTTATTGTCTTATCAATAGTTATCAAAGGTACCAGGATTATAATTTAGTACGCCAGACGCGCGTTTCCTCTACATAAGACTCATCAGTGACGCTCAAATCAAAATATTTATAAAGCCAAACAAGTACAAAATTGAAGAGCATTGAGGATCCAAAATTCCAAAAAGTTGTGCCAAATACGTCTAAGGTAATCTATGCCTGGGATAAGAAACTCCTTAGTTTTTCGAAAAATTCAAGGTTTTGTAAACAGGAAATTTATAAAAATGACCATATTATTGATATTCATGTCAACACCGAAGTGTTGACTACTGGGCTGGTGAAACCCTCGGGGACGAAACGTCCACCAGCAGTGGCATCGACCCAGTGGTGTAAATAGTTATCAAAGGTACCAGAATTATAATTTAGTACGCCAGACGCGCGTTTCGTCTACACAAGACTCATCAGTGACGCTCAAATCAAAATACTTATAAAGCCAAACAAGTAAAAAGTTGAAGAGCATTGAGGATCCAAAATTCCAAAAAGTTGTGCCAAATACAGCTAAGGTAATCTATACCTGGGATAACATTGTGTTGTGAAGAGCAATATACTATAATGCGTTAATACCTTTATGCTTAACATGTAAAATCAAGAAGCATTTTGTACGGGTTTTGAAAAGGTTTCAATTTGTAATCACAATATAAAAATAGGAAGATGTGGTGTTTGTCAATGAGACAACTATCCACCAAAGTTCAAATGCAGTGGATGTATGCAATTATACACAACGATACATCCATCACTTATAAGAAAAATCATATCATACTCGGTCATTAAAGGACCTAACAAGAAGATTATGAAACAATTCATATGAGAAAAGTAACGACCTTATTTATAACAAAATGATTTACAAACAAGAATGTGTCCCTAGTACACGGATGCTCCATCAACACTATCATTTTCTATGTTCAGTGGACCGTGAAAATGGGTTATTTGACATTAAAATTAGAAAGTTCATATCAAAGGGAACATGTGTACTAAGATTCTAGTTGATTAAACTTCACCAAAAACTACCTCAACCAAAAACTTTAACCTGAAGCAGGACAGATGAACGAACAGACGGACGAACAAACAGACGTAAAGACCAGAAAACGTAATGCCCATAAATGGGGCATAAAAACTAACATAACAGACTTGAACCAAGAACAACGATTAAACAACAGAGTTCTGACTTGGGAAAGACACATAAAGAAAGTGCTGTTGTAAAACATATAAAACAACTAATAACGATTCATGTATCTTAGACTAAAATATGTTTTATGGCAGTTTGAAGTAAGATCAGCATCTTAAAATTCAAATTCAACGAATTTGAATAATGTTATCATTCTGTAGGCTGTAGCAATTCTTTAAAGGGAGCTTTACTAACCATATTATTGGCCATATCTTTTACATTACATGTTTTGTCTAAATTAAAACCCAAACGTCTGGTGAGAACTACCTAAGGAATCCTTCCTTTTGTAAGTTGCTTAAGAAAAATGAATGCATGGAATCTTTGGTGAATTGTTTGTTTAAAAAAATGAATTATTAAAGAAGGTAGATTGATTAGTGATTGATTTAGGCCTAAACAATCTGAAAAGGAAAGCGTTTAAGGAATGACTGTAATATTTTTTCTGTCTATGAAGAAATAACATTAAAAATTTGGTGCACACTGAATAACGCACGTAGCGGGTTATTTAACTGTGTGCACCACATTTTTTATGTTATTTCGAATAGACAGAAAAAATATAACAGTCAGTTCTTATAATTTAATTCTAAATTCCATTTTAAACCGTAGAAAACCATGAAAAAACATGGATGACGTCACGGTCACAAGACTAAATTATGTCTATGGGCTCATAACAAAATAACGTCAGCCAATCAGAAGACGCATTACATCCAAAATTAAATTATATCATAATAATCTTAGCAAACATCACCTTACTATTAGTCAGTTTTAAACTTTGAGAAATCTGGCTAATAAAAATAATAAACAAGAATGTGTTCATAGTACACGGATGCCCCACTCGCACTATCATTTTCTTTGTTCAGTGGACCATGAAATTTGGGTAAAAACTTGGGTAATTTGGAATTAAAATTAGAAAGATCATATCATAGGGAACATGTGTACTAAGTTTCAAGTTGAGGTAACTTTAACTTCATCAAAATCTAACTTGACCAAAAACTTTAACCTGAACTTTCACACTATCATTTTCTATGTTCAGTGGACCATGAAATTGGTGTCAAAACTATAATTTGGCATTAAAATTTGAAAGATCATATCATAGGGAACAAGTGTACTAAGTTTTCAAGTTGATTGGACTTCAACTTCATTAAAAACTACCTTGACCAAAAACTTTAACCTGAAGCAAACAGACGCACGGACGGACAAACGAACGGATGGACGGAAGCACAGACACAAAAACATAATGCCCCTCTACTATCGTAGGTGGGGCATAATATAACCCACGGATGGATGGAAGCACAGACCAGAAAATATAATGCCCCTCTACTATCGTAGGTGGGGCATAAAAAGTATTTATTATATCACATTTATTCATAAAAGATTATTGCACATTCATTTCAATTTTCATAAGTAAAAAAATAAAAAGAAGCATCAACCTATTCCATAAGAAAAAAATATTTTATGTAATACTGGTTTTTAGAATTCTTTATCATATAATTTGTATACACCAATTTCAAGTTAATACACATTTGATCCGAAACAAATTAGTTAGCTTAATTTCCATACTCAGAAACATTTGCTGTGACAGAAAAAAAAAACCAGTTTCTTTCAAAGCTCATCAGGTAATTGACACACAACAATTGCTGTATTAAAATCATTATCAATAAGCGATTCCTACTGATATATATCATACCAAATGCCCTTTTAAAAAAATCAAGTACCTTTTTTTAAATAAAATTGATAATGTTTTGGAGGTTATCAAAACCAATCATTATAAACCAAGACAAATTTGCCATTGCTTTTTTTAAACAAAGACAGATTTAAGCATACATTTGAGTATATAAGATAATATCTTGCATACTTAAGAGTTATTGCACTAATGGTGAGAATTTTTTTTTAAGAAGCCCATTGAAAGATACATAAGGAATTGGAATGTCAATCTTTAAAATTTTGTTCATCAAAATCACATTAAAATTGACAAAAATTAGGTGAAATCACCAAAAAAAATTTATTTAAAATACAAAATTGATACACACCTACAGTATACCATACTTAGCCAGGCCAAGCTGTATTTAAACTGTAAATTTTACCACTTTACCAAGTTGATAATTTCAATATCATTATCAACTGTAAATAAAAATCAGAAATTTTGGCTAAAAAATGAAAAAGGTGTTAATCTTATTATTAAAAGGGAAATGAATCTTACCAAATTAGACAAAGCGGACAAATCTATTTTGAGAATGTTTTGAAATAACATGGTGAATATAACTATACATTGTAACAAATGACAGGATAATACAACAAATGAAAGTTTTTAACGACCTCGACTGGCTATACAGCCCTTGCTTGGTTGGTTACAGGATAATTACTATTTACCCAGCCTCATTCATAGTTACACTTATTCACAAATAAAAATACAATACTGAAATTTTTCATATTATGGCTTATGGGTAAATTAACCATCATTAAGAGCACTCCTAAAAATTTGAAAACCAGGATTGTATACATACATAGCACCAATAGAGGTGATAAAATCATTTATCTTACCTCCTATACATTTCTAAGAATATGATTGGTTAAAAGCCTCCTCGTGGAAACCGTGTATATTTAATATTAGGTTAGTTGGGAGGCGGGGCTTATTCCATACATGGGTAGTGGTGGAGTTACATCCATTTATATTCCATATAAGGTAATAAAGAGGCGGGCTTATTTCGTACACGGTTAGTATTGATGTTACTTCCCTTTAGAAAAACAAAACAGTACTGAGAAAAAATCTTAAAGGTTTCGACAGACGAAGAAAGTGATGATAAAGTGAAACTAATTCATAAATCACATTTAAATCTAACAAGTTGTCATTGTTGGCATCATGTTAATGCTAACTGTATTGAAGACTTGCTCACTTTCATAGGTCACTAGTCTTAATTTTACACTTTAAGATAGTCGGTAAGATAAATTTGTTATACAGTGTGCTAGTGACGCAATACGTTATATATGGGGTAAGTAATTTCCATATGGGGATTTACTGACCCCATATATACCGTATTAGGTCACTAGCGCACTCTGTAACTAATAATATTAGCATAGGTCTGTTGCCTTCTTTATGGCAAAAAGTGGTTAAATATACAGTGTGAATAGTATTATGAATGCAGCCTGAAAATAAATAGTCCCTACTGCCTCTTATTTATAGTAACTTGGGTATAGCCTGTTAAATAAGTTCATTATACTGTGAAACAAAACAAGTTAAAGATAAACAATAAAGATGAACTAAACAAATTTCATATTTAAAACAAATTAAACAGTATTATGCATTAAAAGCACTTATAAAAGTATAATACATGTATTCTAACCAAACATATCACAAGGTAAACAAAAACAAGTATGCATTCCATGCAGTGAGTTCAGCATACTCCCACTCCTAAAATTAAAGCAAAGATAAAAAAAAGCACTTGTATTTAACTTATCAGACTGCTGAACAAATAGGTAGCTACTTGGTTTAGTAGCACTAGATGAATGTGTGAAGATGAACACATTGAAAAATTCAAAGTATTAGCAAGCAAGAAGTAGGTGTTTGGTAGATCAGATTTTTTAATCATACCTAATACAGTATTGTTTAGCAAAAATTAATCTCACAACTAAAATTAATGTTGGCTATACGGAAATGAACATGTCATACAAGAAAAAGTATTTTTGTTAATTTAATTACTTGGAAGAAAAAAATATGCTGGTATACTGAATAAAATTTGATAACATTTGTAAAAAAAAGTATTGTTATCGATATGTAACATAATAAAATGCCCTGTTTACACAAAATGATCCAGTTAAAAACTGTAAATATTAAAATATTGCCCTGTTCATGCAAAACACTTAATTGTTAAAAAATAATTTATACACTATTTCCATACAAAATATTTCCAAGCTTAATAATTAAAACTCTTAAAATAAAACAAATGCCCTGTAAAACTTAGTAAAACAAAACTAGAGGCTCTAAAGAGCCTGTGTCGCTCACCTTGGTCTATGTGAATATTAAACAAAGATAGATTCATGACAAAATTGTGTTTTTGTGATAGTGATGTGTTTGTACATCTTACTTTACTGAACATTCTTGCTGCTTACAATTATCTCTATCTATAATGCACTTGGCCCAGTAGTTTTAGTGGAAAATGTTAGTAAAAATTTACAAATTTTATGAAAATTGTTAAAAATTGACTATAAATAAAAAAAAATATTGCCTTAGGGGGTCAATTGACCATTTTGGTCATGTTGACTTAGTTTTACTTTGCTGTACATTATTGCTGTTTACAGTTTATCTCTATCTATAATAATATTCAAAGTAATAACATAAAACTGCAAAATTTCCTTAAAATTACCAATTCAGGGGCAGCAACCTAACAACGGGTTGTCCTATCCATCTGAAAATTTCAGGGCAGATAGATCTTGACCTGATAAACAATTGAACCACAGTCAGATTTGATATAAATGCTTTGGTTTTTGAGTTATAAGCCAAAAAATGCATTTTACCCTTATGTTCTATTTTTAGCCCTGGTGGCCATCTTGGTTGGTTGGCAGAGTTACCGGACCCAATTTTTAAACTAAATCCCCAATGATGATAGTGGCCAAGTTTAGTTCAACTTGGCCCAGTAGTTTCAGAGGAGAAGGTTTTTGTAAAAGATAAGTAAGATTTATGAAAAATGGTTAAAAATTGACTATAAAGGGCAATAACTCCTAAAGGGGTCAACTGACCATTTTGGTCATGTTGACTTATTTGTAAATCTTACTTTGCTGAACATTTGCTCTTTACAGTTTATCTCTATCTATAATAATATTCATGATAATAACCAAAAACAGCAAAATTTCCTTAAAATTACCAATTCAGGGGCAGCAACCTAACAAGAGGTTGTCCGATCCATCTGAAAATTTCAGGGCAGATAGATGTTGACCTGATAAACAATTTTTCCCCTTTCAGATTTGCTCTAAATGCTTTGGTTGTTGAGTTATAAGCAAAAAACTGCATTTTACCCCTATGTTCTATTTTTAGCCATGGCGGCCATCTTGGTTGTTTGGCCGGGTCACTGGACACAATTTTTAAACAAGATACCCTAATAATGATTTTGGCCATGTTTGGTTAAATTTGGCCCAGTAGTTTCAGAGGAGAAGATTTTTGTAAAAGTTTACAGACGACGGACGACGACGGACGCTAAGTGATGAGAAAATCTAAAAAATGGATGCCCTGTTCATTCAAACTATTTAAAATCTTTAATTACAACATGGTTACATAAAATGATATTCTCTTTTACATGTTTTAACACAAAATAATTCAGACAAAGGTGTGTAAGCTAAGAATGAATTACAGAATATTCCTTTAAATAACAGAGTACTCTTTCAGGGATTATGATGGTAAAGATGAACTAAAATAAAAAATGCTAAATAAAATATTTCATCCAATTTCTGATTTACCTGCATATGAAAATATCAAAAAAATTATTTTAAAATGTGACTTGGTGGGTATTGCAACATCTGATATTCGATACATATATCTAAATGCTGATTTTCCCAAAACTGCAAAAATTATAATTTAGGCCACGGTTTTTTAATTTGTTGGTTTACGGATTTTTCCCATAAAAAAGTCGGGTCGGTCGGTCGGAAAAAAAAAGAAAAAAAATATCTTTCAAAACAGAAAAATATGCAAAATAAATATATATTTCACCACTAACAAAATGTTTGTCTTATTAGCTGTTTTGTCATCATTTCTTAACATTTAGTTTGATGAAATATTATTGATCAGTGATCATGAACATCGCATGACATCGTTTAATAACTTCCTGTAAAAAAGGGGGGTTGCACGGACAAAGACGAAATTAAATCGTCATTTCACAAACAAGAAATACAGATTCGCGTAGCTCTCAATCAATTCCAGAAAACTTGGTAAATAATGATCTTCAATCACAAAAACTGATAAAGAAAAAAAATGTAAAAACGTCGTACAAAAATAAGTTTCAACACACTTGTCGAAAAACGTAATAGACTCGTCCAATGGAAAAACGACAATATCGGGTTAATCAGTTGTCATGCAATCCGGTTTTTATCCCAATGATTGATATTTATGAAACAAGAAAATTTCAAATAATTTGTTAATATTCAGTACTTTAATTGATGTATTCCACCTGTCAACATTTGGACAAGTCTATTTCTCTGAGATGATGCATCTTACGGACTGATGACAAATAAGGGAAACGAACTTATTTTGTAATAGGTTTTCAACACAGGTTTCGTTCCGCAAAATTATTTGCGCAAAAGACATTTCAAGGTCAGTTATAATTGATTTGTCTATTTTTAGAAACGTAAATTGGAAGTTTTATTTTTCACAACAGAAAGTGTTATCAACTTTGTTAATGATTAATGCATTTCATTTTATGAAAAAAAGAAAATTTTAATTATTTTTCAGGGATAATGCATTGATAAGGGTCGGCAGGAATAAAAAAGCATGAAAAGTAAATTTTATTTTTATTCTGAAAATCGGCAAAATCGGGTCGGCGGATCCGTAAACCAACAAATAAAAAAACCGTGGCCTTAGGATTTTTGTTGTATATTCTTCAAAAATTGCAATAATAAATGGATGTAATTAGTTCTCCATTAAAAGTGTGTAAAACGTCTATATCAATGTAAAATATTCATTAAGTAACTTGCACAGGCCTACTAAATTGATGTAGAAAGGTAACGTGTCTTAATGAAAAGGGTATTTTGCACAGTACTACAAAATGTACAAAGGTTATATGACTTAATGAAAAGTCTTTTCAGCATATGAGGTGGAATGCTGTTTAAAGTTTCTTGACAATAACTACCATACTTGGTCGTGTATAGTCAGCACTTTTCTTCAGTCCTCCTTTTTGTACAAAGTTGAAGACAGCAAACTGGTGACACAGCTTTAATTCACTATTAATTTATTTAATTTCATCAAGGATCAGACGAGAGGCAAATGCAATTGAGAATGCCAATACTACTCCAACTATAGCATTATAATTCAGGGCAAAATTAAACACCTGTGAATAAAATAAAGTACAAAATTAAAATATTATCTATCAAATACATCATGTATATCGCCAAAAGTAAAATCACAAAAATACTGAATTCCAAGGAAAATTCAAAATGGAAGGTTCCTAATCAAATGGCAAAATCAAAGGCTTAAACACATCAAACGAATGGATAACAACTCTTATATTGATGACTTGGTACAGGCACTTTCTCAAGTAGAAAATGGAAGATTAAACCTGATTTTATAGCTAGCTAACCCTCTCACTTGTATGACAATCATACAGTAAATTTATGTGAAAAACTTTTATTTGATAATCTCCCTTTGTATAGATTAAGAAAAGGTGCTTGCAAAATTAACATTCACCACAATATATCGTTTTTGCTGTGAGGGAGTGTAAAACAAATATTTATCAATCAATCTATCACAACTAACTATTTAGGTTCAGTTTTTATCAATTCTTTTTATAATCATGAAAATTTATATTTCTCATTGTTTTACTGTAATACTCATCAAGATTAATGCTAAAGATTTTTAAAAGTATCACTAGGCAAATGTGATGCCCAATTTAAAGTTATCACTAAGCAAATGTGATGCCCAATTTAAAGTTATTACTAGGCAAATGTGATGCCCAATTTAAAGTTATCACCAGGCAAATGTGATGCCCAATTTAAAGTTATCACTAGGCAAATGTGATGCCCAATTTAAAGTTATCACAAGACAAATGTGATGCCCAACTTAAAGTTATCACTAGGCAAATGTGATGCCAAATTTAAAGTTATCACTTGGCAAATGTGATGCCCAATTTAAAGTTATCACTAGGCAAATGTGATGCCCAATTTAAAGTTATCACTAGGCAAATGTGATGCCCAATTTAAAGTTATCACCAGGCAAATGTGATGCCCAATTTAAAGTTATCACTAGGCAAATGTGATGCCCACTGGTGATGCCCAATTTAAAGTTATCACTAGGCAAATGTGATGCCCACTGGTGATGCCCAATTTAAAGTTATCACTAGGCAAATGTGATACCCAATTTAAAGTTATCACTAGGCAAATGTGATGCCCACTGGTGATGCCCAATTTAAAGTTATCACTAGGCAAATGTGATGCCCACTGGTAATGCCCAATTTAAAGTTATCACTAGGCAAATGTGATACCCAATTTAAAGTTATCACTAGGCAAATGTGATGCCCACTGGTAATGCCCAATTTAAAGTTATCACTAGGCAAATGTGATACCCAATTTAAAGTTATCACTAGGCAAATGTGATGCCCACTGGTGATGCCCAATTTAAAGTTATCACTAGGCAAATGTGATACCCAATTTAAAGTTATCACTAGGCAAATGTGATGCCCAATTTAAAGTTATCACTAGGCAAATGTGATGCCCAATTTAAAGTTATCACTAGGCAAATGTGATGCCCAATTTAAAATAAATCAATAAAGTTTGATGTTGATGTTTGTATACATGTCATATATCATATTTCATTTCAACACATCATAATCCATTAGTATATTTCTCACTTATAATACAAACAATTTATGACAATATAATTTGATTTATGGTGGTACATAACACTACAGGGAGATAACTCTGTAAAAATCACCCAAACGTTTAATCACGTTCTATTGTTAAAGAAATATTAAGCTTTACAATGATCGAAAATTAATGCTTGTAAAACTGCTATATATCCAATGAAATATACCGATAAAGTGTGTCAGTGATATTGTTAGCTTTTTTCAAATCTACCTCTACCCTTTTTTATTGGAAAATATACGTCATTTTTATAAAATTGGGAATTTTATAATGAAAGATGAATTTGACTGGAACTTCAAATTGCAGACCCCCTTTCAAGTGGTAAACCCTCATTTGAAATAATACCCCTCATTGTCAGTGATAATACATAAATAGACTCTCAAATCTGCACATATAGTCATTTTAGGCATGAAAATGGTTTAAAAGATTGTTTTTCAGTTTGTGTTATTGCACAATTACAACTGACACTGCACTGTTTGGGAAAAAGTTGTCTTTTTGGGAATAATTTTAAGCCATTTTCTTTTCAAATTGGGATTCTTCTCCCTAGGGGAAAAAGCCTTTATTCTCCAGTAATTTAAGGCAAACAATATCACTTTTGTGTGGTTCAATTTTTTTGAAATTATTTTATTTTTGTCAAAGGATCAAAGTAAATCATTGTTTTAAAATTTTATGAAAATTATATGAGCCAAATTAATTTAACTCTGGTTGTTTGGTACCACCTTTTGAAAAAGAGATTATTTAACTTGTGTCAATTATCAGTCAGAAGAAGCAAAGACACAAGAAAAATGTTAACCAATTTATTACCATACCTGCATTTGAAGAGGTTGAACTGTAAGGAACTGTAGAAGTTTCAGTCTCTCCTCTGTAGGACAGATACACTGTAATAGAGATACTTGATTAGAATGAACCACTTTTGAACCAAAGATTCAGTCTTCAGTATATGTTATAAAGATACTTGATTTGAATGCACAAATACAGAACTAAGGACCTAGTTTTGAGTTTTTAATAGAGATACTGTGGATTTTTGTCTAAATTTGATTTGTGGTTTTTCAAAA
Source organism: Mytilus edulis (assembly GCA_019925275.1). Classification (NCBI taxonomy): domain Eukaryota; kingdom Metazoa; phylum Mollusca; class Bivalvia; order Mytilida; family Mytilidae; genus Mytilus; species Mytilus edulis. The sequence goes on along the minus strand of CM034362.1, from coordinate 80,963,869 downwards.
GTCTACATACGATATGCAGAAAATATAAAATTGTATGATCTTTTGAACATTTAAATTGAGATTTACTTTTACCACTAATTTCGTAAATAATACTTGATCCACAACAAATGATTTACATGCACAACTTCAGAACCAAAGGTTTAGTCTTCAGTTTGACGTTTTATCCTTAATACATATTCTAAAGAATGCTCTTGTCAGTTTAATCAAATATTTCTGATAAAAGAACTCTCTAATTTTCTCTTTACTTAGTTAAGGGAAGACTCAAGGTAAATGTGCTTTGAGTACAGAAACAATTGTTGTCACAATTGAAAATTTAGAAAAAAAATATATATATATGAATAACTCCACAGAAAATCAATTGTTTTCAAGGACTGTTATATTATTGAGCATCCACTATTTTTTTCTTGTGAAATAAACATTAAATGCAACAGAGATTGTATTTTAAACATGTTTTAAATTAATATTTTATCAAACTGCAAACTTTAACACTGCATTTATAAAATACCTCAGCATCATACTATTCTTGGACCTTAACAAAACTAACTTACCCTAATCATTCTTTGACCTTCACCATTGACCTCCGCAAATGCTGAGGCCAGTAAAAGGAGCATAAAGAGTGGTAATATACATTCTAAAATGGAAAATATTCTGGCGGGATGAGACAACCATGTGATGACGTAATCACTGATCCATAGCAATACAAAGAAGATCCAACTACCCAGCCATCTCTGTAAGTAGCGAGATGTCACTCTCATTCTTTTCTGAAAAAAAGAAGAAAAGTGTTATAATGGCTAGCTAGAGCTCATTATATGTGGCATTTATCATATTTAACTGTATGCTGATATTTTGAGGTCCATTTATATTTATATTAGGATCTAAGTGCTGAAAGCTCGAGTTAGGTTAACTAACTTATTTAAGTAGAGTTTGTGTTACCCAGTCTGAGTATTTGACTTAATTTTGTGTTACTCAGTCTGAGTATTTGACTTAATTTTGTGTTACTCAGTCTGAGTATTTGACTTAATTTTGTGTTACTCAGTCAGAGTATTTGACTTAATTTTGTGTTACTCAGTCAGAGTATTTGACTTAATTTTGTGTTACTCAGTCTGAGTATTTGACTTAATTTTGTAGACAGTTATTTTTTTTAGTAATTAGTTGTCTCTTCCTATTCAATTTACGAAATTTAAACAGCAGTTAACTACTGCAGATTGAATTAATGTAGGAACAGGAAATATCTTTACCAATACTATACAATTATGGCCTTTGTATGAGGTAGATACATAGAGATTAATACATGGCCTTTTCCATATTAAAGATCAATTTTTACAAAGCTGGAATACAGCTTAAGAAGAATGTAATAAACTTTGTATTTATAAACGATATAAACTAGAATTTGGTTTTGAAAAATACTTAGATTTTCATTCTAATGTATCTATATTAACAAAACTACGTAGCGGCACACTTAAATTAAATGTTGAAGTTGGTCGTTATCTAAATACTCAAAGAGAAAACAGAATTTGTATGTGTTGTAATATGAATGTTTTAGAGGACGAGTATCATTTTGTTTTATCATGTCCAGCGTATAGATCTGTGCGTATAGAATTTCTACCTTTATTCTACTGTTCTTGGCCAAATCGGCACAAGTTAGATAATCTATTACAAGCTCATTCTAAATCTCTGACAGTAAAACTATGTAACTATTTAAATGCAGCTTGGAAAATTAGATCGCATATATTGTCATAATATTATTGTATACTCTGTAACTACTGTTCTCTGCTGTCTTTTGTTTGTCATATATTGTATATATTTTCGTTTGCCATAGCATGTTTATGCTTCTTGCAAATAAAGTATTCATTCATTCATTCATTCATATCAGCTTGGGTATCATCCCGAGACCCCCATATCAGCCCGAGACGCTGATATTGGTCGAGGGATGATACCCAGGCTGATATGGAAAAGGTCATGTATTAATCGCTTTATCATATACTTCCGACAATAGTTTTATGTAAGGCAAATAAACAAATGCAATAACCAAAACAGTCAAAAACTTTATAAAGAAGTTAAATTATGAATCAAATATACTATAATTGTCCAACAACAGCATCACTACCTCCATATATATCAGTGGTCTCGCTAGCCCAAAATAGAAGGGCGCCGCGCCCTGGGTGCCCTCAGCTGCGCCCTGTGTGCCCTCAGCTGCGCCCTGGGTGCCTTCATCCGCGCCCTTCTGCCCTGACGTCTTTTTCCAAAATTATCTTGTGCCGTTTTGGTAAAATTTTGTTTCATCGATTTCTGATCTCCAAGTTAATTACATATATGACACCTGTGTGATTGCCCCCAGGTTAATCATGTCATTACAATCAATTACAATGATTATGACTTCAAAGGTGTTAATAACTAGGTAATTTAATTAGGACAATGTATCTTTTTGTCATACTTTTGATGAATGTGTCAGCGAGTGTGTTTAGCTTGGGTCGGCATTTTCGATCTCCAAGTCACAATGGAAGAGCGTATATAAATGAAGACTTTCATGACTTTAGAATTGAATTTAAGTCATCAAAATAAAACTATGCCTTTACAGAAATGCCTTCCATCTCAACTTGTTAGCGACAAGCACAGATTTTAATTAACCCAAACGTGGTGGAAATTGATTTTGGAGTTACTTCCCCTGTTTTAGCTTATTACAAATTTGTGCTCTAAAAATATTATCTAGTACCAATAAAAGGAATAAATTACCAATTGAATATATAATAACATAATAATGTTACCTTAAAGATATTAATTGTCTTTGAACATATTAAAAATATATATATTGCAATTTCTACTTGATAATTATACTTTTAGCAATCCATGTTCTAAACATTGTTAAATTAGTAATGCTCTCTGTTTCACATCATATGATGTATTCAAATCTATAATTCCTATATAGATAAAAAAAAAAAAACAAAAAAAAAACCACATATTCTTTGATAATTGGTAGAGTGAAGTTGAACTGTAAAAACATAATATGTTGATGAAGATGTACTATATCAATCATAACTACACAAACAATGAAATAAAGACTATAGTTGAAAAGCATCTTTATTTAAGAAAAACAACATATGCAGTAAAAAAAAAAGAGATTCGTTAACTCGTGATACACACAGAAACGAAGACAAAAAAATGAGCAGTGCCTTTTCTTATCATAAAAAGTGCCCTGCCCTCCACTGGCACCCTGCCCCTTTTGATTTCTAGCTAGAGCACTGTATATGTATGGTAACATTTCCTATAGAGGTATTTTGAAAACATTGAAAATTTGGAAGAGTTTTATGATCATTATTACTCCAGGTTTGTTGTACTATAAAATGATTCATAATTGTCAATGGCATTTGTTAACAAGTACTAAACTATCCCCACAAAAGTTCCCGTAAATTTTGACGCCTTCATAAAAAATATCTGACGTCACAATGGAAAAGTAAACAAATGATACTGGAAACACCGGAAGTAACTTGCACGATATGCACTTTTATGGGTTTTGTGCACGAGATGCACCTAATATGGGTTATCAGCCCGGGTGGGAAATTATGGCTTGTGTACTTCCGCTCATTACAAATATGCAAAAGCTATCATATCAATGCTAAGTTTAATCCCGCTGCAAATGTTTGCACCTGTCCTAAGTCAGGAATCTGATGTACAGTAGTTGTCGTTTGTTTATGTAATATATACATGTTTCTCGTTTCTCGTTTTGTTAATATAGATTAGACCGTTGGTTTTCCCGTTTGAATGGTTTTACACTAGTAATTTTGGGGCCCTTTATAGCTTGTTGTTCGGTGTGAGCTAAGGCTCCGTGTTGAAGGCCATACTTTAACCTATAATGGTTTACTTTTTAAATTGTTATTTGTATGGAGAGTTGTCTCATTGGCACTCACACCACATCTTCCTATATCTAAGTATATGATAAAAGAATATATTGACCTGAAAAAAGTACATTGACTGAGGAGGAAGTCTGAGGTTGATATATTTCTTTGGGTTGATATATCCTGTATTGACCTCATACATTGCTATAATTGTTATATTATTAATTTCCAACCATATTTGTATCAAAATCGTCATTTGATTTTGTTGAAATTTTATAGATATCATATTGTCTCTGAGACAATAACAACATATTATACAAATATAGCCTTTGTATGAGGTCGATACAAGGATATATTGACCTGAAAGAAGTATATTGACTGAGGACGAAGTCCGAGGTCGATATACTTCTTTGGGTCGATATATCCTGTATTGACCTCATACAAAGGCTATATGTGTTATATTATTAATTTCCGACCATGTTTGTATCAAAATCGTCATTTAGGTTTGTTGGAACTTTATAGATATTGCATATTAGTTGTTATTGCATTTACTTTTTGTTTTGGACATCTTATTTTTTATCGTCAAATAATCGATCACAGATATCATTTGTTTCAAAGCGTTAAACAATATCCTAAAATTCAATACATGACATCAGAAAGTATATCGGATTCTAGATATTCTAAAAATAACCGTGCAATATGCTTTTTGCCGGTCAATTTTGCTATCCGCCGTTTTCTCTCTACCTTCGAAAATATAGTTTAACATGTGACTATCCCTAAACGAATCAAATTTGTTAAAATATACGAATTAATAATATTAGTTGTTATTCTATATTGGAATTATTTTAGTAGGTTTCTCTATATGAATTGGATTTTGAATAAAAAAGCATATTCACCTGAGAAAGTGTTATTCACCGCGCTAAACGTCACGCGCTTTTACATGCAAAGTTATGGTAAAATGTTTCCTGTAAAAATTTGTTTTGGTATATGTTTGTCATTAAATACATTTTCTTTTATCGGAATATGGAATAAAACAGTCGGCCTCAGTGAATATCTTTTTTTCAAAAGTCAATAAAACCGCATATTTACCTCATCAAAAGACAGTAATTGTATATTATCTCATTTACTTTTTTTTTACTTTTTTTGTATTTGAAGATTTTTTTTCTTCAAATAATCGATCATAGATATTTTTTATAAAACTGTTAACAATATCATGAAATTCATTACATGATGTCACAAAATATATCGGTTTTTAGGTATTCTAAAAATAAACATGCAATATGTGTTTTGCTGTGCAATATGCTTTTTGCTATCGACCATTTTCTATCTCCCTTTGAAAATATAGTTTAACATGTGACTATCCATGAACGAATCAAATTAGTTAAAATATTATTACATAAAAAAAAAGATATGATATGATATGATTGCCAAAGAGACAACTCTCCACAAGAGACTACATCACACAGAAATTAACAACTATAGGTCACTGTACGGCCTTCAAACAATAAGGAAAGGCTATGCTGTATAATATCCAGCTATTAAAGACCCTAAAATGACAAATGTTAAACAATTCAACCAGTATACATACAGAAATTTTCCAGTAGGCATTGAGTATTTCTTCATTGGTAAGAATGGTTGACTTGTTTTCTCTGCAGGCCTCATAGTCAACACTGTATTCAGACTACAATAACAAAACAAGCAGATATCAAATATATAAATAAATGTCAATCAATTATTGAAACTTTTATCATACAGCTGTTCCTGTAAAAGTTATTTGGAGATTTTTTAACCCTTTCCTCCATGGGATTTGTTTTTTTACATACTTGATTCGCATAGGATTTTTTCAATAAAAAAAATTCATCAGGTTTAAAGAATTAATGCATTGCAAAAACAAATATTTTATCAATAAAATTTCAGTCAGATATTCTCATGAATATCCTTTGTATATTTGATACAAATCAGTCTGATAAAATTTGTTCATAGGCAATATGTTTTGACTGAGGCACTACACAGGCGTCATTATGGAGTAAAGGGGGTCACATCAAAAGGAGTCATTATGGAGGAAAGGGTTAAAGCATTAATGTTTGACTATACATTTCAACAGCAGGTTCATCATGAAGTTTATAGAACAAAATTCTATGGGTAGTGGGGTCATTGAACAGGTCATAGGGGCTATTCAAGCATAAATGTAAGCACTTGTATGATGAAGAGAAGCCAGCAAAATCATGGCAAAAACAACAAAATGATGAAAAGACAAACAGTTGTCTTCAAAACATCATCACTTCCTGGAGAAAAAAATCTACCTATATTTCCCTCTCTGACAATGATTTCACTATAATATGTCTAAGCATTTGTTTGTACAATGTTTTGTAAAAATTGACAAGCTCACTGTCAAACAGTTATATTACCTGTATGGAGACCCTTGGTTTTGCACTGGTTTCCTGTGGTACATCTACTGATGCTGCTGTTGGCTGCTCATCTAACAAATGATACTGTGATCCACTTTGACCAAAATCATCCCATATAAACCAGCCAGAATCTGAATTACAATTAAATATAATGTTTTATACTCAAAATAAATATCCAGACCATTCTATTAGTTTCACAGTGTGTAATTGTCCTAATACGAGAATTTATCGGGTCAATAAAATTCATATCGGGTGAGGCGAAGCCAAACCCGATATGAATTTTATTGACCCGATAAATTCCGTATTAGGACAATTGAACACTGTGTAACGAATTTATCCTGATTTTGTTATATTACATATTATTATATTCAAATTCAATATAAGGACAATATCAACGAAATATGTTTTAGATAAACTGACAAAATTAAAATATTAGGACTATGAAGCCATTTATTTTTTTTATTTTTTTTATTAGGTCAATGGTATAAGGGAGATAATCTCATTTGACGTGATAAATAAGGAAGATAATTCCTATTGACGTAATAAAAATTGTACTGAAATTTATTAGGACAATATCAGCCAATCAAATTGTGAGAAATTATCCTAAATCAGGATAATTAAAAATATAAGGTAGAGACAGTTGGTAGGTAAAAAGATTTGGGCAAATAGAAATTGAAGGTTAGATGTTTTTAGTCTTCATGTCTATCTGAGTTTAGAAAATAAAAACTTTTTACAGAACAGGACAATAAAAGGTTTTGGATAGGCAACTATTTTCTGGGAAGGTAGGGTTAGGGCAAACAATCATTTTCTTTATTATGGCCCCCATTCATTTAAAATATACAGTAGGTCTGCATTTGATTAGACCATTACTATGGTTAATAAATTAATTATCAATAAAAATACGAGTGAACCAACACCTGAAGCGGTGATCGTGCGGTAGGGTAAAAACGAGTGGATACCGCTAGGTATTCACAGTCATCTTGAAAATATAGAATGTGTCGACAATAAAGACAACAACACTTATGTTTTTACCGCAAAGTATCTGTTTATTGGGTCTACATGTTTCGCCTAGTAGATAGGCATCATCAGGACAATTATACAAAGAAATATGACAGTGAAGTATGAATCTTGCCGTTTGGCGGTTTAACTGGAAGTGTAAGTAACATAATAGTAGTTATGGTGACGTTATATAAATAGAAAGTGAAAGTGAAAGTAAATTAAAATAGAAAATATATAAATAGAAATGTTAGTGTTTTCTTGAATGGTAACAGCATCTCGTGTGGTTGACATCTATCCCGTTCTGTGTAGTTAATCTCATGGGAGGTCCTTGGTGATATTGTACGTTATTTATTCTAATAAATAATTATCAATAAGTACAAATGTACTGTGAAATCTTAAAATAATTAATATTGTACAAAATGTTGTATAAAATCCCAAAATGATTTTTAACATCATTCAATTGAATGATGAATTTATAAATCATTCCTTTGAATAGGATATTTAAAAAATCACTGAAACAATTCAGAAGGCTTTTTTCACTTTATTTTGTACCATTCTTGGAATGTTTGAATATAAAATTGTTTTTATGTTTTGTGGTATTTAAAACCAAAGAATTTCATTATATATTTTAACACTCTGGAATGCTGGAACCTATTTATTTGTACTTCATGTACTTGTTTTCCTACAGTTTTATTTATTCCATTTTTTTGGGAATCAGTAGTGATACTGAAAGCCTTGTTCAATCAGTCAAAAATGTCTATAAGCCATAGTACAGCATACCTGATTGGCCGGTGAGAGAGACAAAGTCCATGCTTTTAGCAGATGTCATCCGTAGGAATTTTTTAGCATTTTCTCTGCTAATCAACTCTAAAACTTTGGCTTCTCTGTCCAATACACTGATAAATCTTCTGATTACTAAAAATAAAATAATCATTATGTTTGAGAGTGAAGATGGGTTAATTTACAATATGGTTTACAGAATAGAGAAAATGGCCCCAAAAAATATTGAATAGAGCAAAATAATAAAAAATAGATGAGCATTATACATATCATGTATAATGAATAATTAATGAAAAGGTAATATTATACGGAAAAGACAGATGAATAAATGACTTTTAATAAAAAAAAACATTTATTAATTTACAAAATTTGTAATTGAAAGAGAATTTTCATCTCATAGAATAAGCAATATTTTTAAAGATTTAAACATAAAAATCACTCAATCATTACATGAATACAGACATTTTAAAGAACCCCTAATCTAGACCCTCATGTATATTATGCATGAATATTTTAACACACTTTTAAGATTAATCATTCTATATTTTGACCTTAAAGTTTAACACTCTGATGTTGATCCAGTCCAAATTCTCTATATATATATTAGTTTATATTACCTACCAACTGTATGTGTCCGACAGACAGAGAATAATGTACAGCCCACTAAAACATTCCACATCATTGAAATCAATGTAAACGCTAGATGTGAAGAGTACATCACATGACACACATAGCGGGATAGTTTCAACTTGTCGCAATGGTTTGGTCCAAAATTCAGGAATGAGACATATGAATTAATTCCATAAATAACTATGGCTAAAAATATAAAAAGTCCTGCAACGCTTACTTTCAGAAAAGTTCTCGAGTGAATTCTAACACACTCGACAAAGTTACGATTACTGAACAATTTTGCAGCAAGTTTTTGAGAATACAGTCCCAAGCATATCCAGATAAAGCCTAAGAATATAGTGACCACCCCCATCAACAGTGTCGTATTTGTCAAATTACTCAATATGTCAAATATGTCATGTGTCATACCAGTAGCGGAAAATGTCAGACCTAATAATAAGGTAACGATCTGAATAATACGGGATAGAACTGACTGTTTTTCTAAGTGAGAATATGTGACACCCAAAACATATATCACAATTTTCCAAGCCCATCCCGGAATTTTCTGTGAATGATTTAACTTTTCTGATGGTTCTACTTCTGTTAAATCTGAGTTTAAAAAGTTTGACAAGTAGGTTGGGTCTGCTTCGACAGAATCTAAGAAGTCTGGATGAACATTCTTTGTTGTATGATCATGTTGTCCTTGCCTGCAATATGAAAAGATTTTAACAATGTCTGTATTTACACTCAACATGCTCAAGAAGAATAGTAACATTAAAAGAACTCAATTCCTAAAATTTAATTTCATTTATTTTCTTTGGATACCAATAGCTGTACATTAAGCATGTTAAGAAAAACTATATTTCACAGTAATTAAGTAAGGTAACTTATCATTTATGCATAAACTCTTACAAAAATAATTGCATGAAAAGTAATAGGTCTTTTTTTAATACCTACAGTAGTAAGGGAATATTTCATTATTTTGCATGTGTTTATTAGCAATGGTTAAGTACCCCTTTTCTTTTTAATTTTCTTAAAGTATTTTGTTAAAGCTATCCGCTCCTATCTTATCATTTACTGGTAAAGTCAATGTAAGGAGCAAAAACTCTCATCTCATTGCAATTTCAAGACAGATCTCAGCACTGATATGAATGGAATCCTTAAAAGCTTAAAAATATTATAGTTTTTTTTTAATTTTGTAATATTGGCTATTAAACTTAACCTCAGCAATCATCACAGATCAGTAGAAACAACTATAAGTGATATATAAGTAAATTAATTTACTATTGATTTAATTCTACTAATTACCCATTTCTGAAGTTTGTTGATCTGCTGCGGCTAGCCCTTGTTCTTTCATAATCCTAAAATATAGAGAATATATATATATTAAAACTCATGAATGAACAAAATTACATGCAACATCCTGAAACACAAGATTCAACAAAAATAAGCCATATATCTAAGGTGGCTGGTTAAGCCATTTCGCATTTTCGCGCTTTCGCCTTTCATCTTCTATAGGGCAAAAACTGATTTCACGTTTTTGACTTTGTGTTTTTGTGTTTTCAACTTCGCCTTTTCGCTTTTTCGACATATAGGTTTTTACCTCAGCAATCACCACAGATCAGTAGAAACAACTATAAGTGATTTAAACCAAAAGTCAATTAAACCACATATTTACAGAAACAAAAGACAGTAAATGTTTTATTCCACATTCCGAGAGATATGTATGGAAAATATTTACCAAAACCAATTGTACATCAAACGGTTTTTTTCCAAAATTATACACGCCGAAGCACGCGATGTTTTGCGTGGTGAATATCCTTTTTTCGCAGGTGAATATGCTTCTTTATTCAAAATCCCATTCATATAGAAAAACCTACTAATATTTTATCAATATGGAATAATTCAGGATATTGTTTTCAATGATAATACATGTATGTAATATGTGAAATTATTTCCCTTTATAATACATTTTTTTTTAACAATTTAGCTTTAATTCAAATACACTATTATTATTTCATAGTATTTGTAAAAAAAAAATTTTTTAATAACTATTCAATAGTTTGGCTACCCAGATAGAATTTCATGGCAAAGGAAAAAATATCTCAGGGAAATATTTTCCTCCGGATAAAAAAATACATGTAACAACAATCATGACAATTACTGTGACATTTTTTCCACCAGATCAAATTTCACCCGGATATAATTTTGCTTTACAAGTGTTCCTCAATCTTTAGCTTAACTTTTCTGTGTGGTGTGTAGATGACTATATATTGCATTTTTGTACTTTTTCCTTTTCGCAATGCATACTCATGATGCTAGCTGATGTCCTTTCTTCATTTGTGGTGATTAAATTTTATGTTGCCAAATCACACATCCTACACTCATTTTATTCATTCATTTTGTATGTCATTCTGACACTCTGTCGACCTACTTTTGCTCTACCATGCTACACCACAATGCCTTATGCCTTAGCCGAGTAGTAGCAAATACCAATTTTCAAGTCTTCGTTGTCCTGAACATGCATGAAATATTTGCCACTGGACATAAAGCAAACAAGAATCAATAAATGAAGTCTTTGGTTTTACCATGTTTACCAGGTACCCTAGTCCAAATAATAATGACATCTTGAAAGGCTATTTATTATTTTTGCTTTGACACCTTAATGTGCGCAGAGTAAAATAAAATAGCCTTTCAAGAATCATAATTATTTGCAATAGTTTGACCATGCTTGGATCAACATGATCAAGTCCTTTTCCTTACACACTTGTTGTATTTTTGCCCAACCCAATAACCACACTTCACATTCTTCGTTATTAAAATTAGGTTTGTTTATTCTTATGTAATTGTACCTACCTGTTTATTAGTGACGACCTCAGTTTTCAGTCCCAAGCTGTCAATGGAGTTTATTGAAGCTGTTGAAGCAGCATCAAAATCAATGGTAATGTACGGATTTACAGGTTGACTTTTGCTTGTGTCAGTCTCGGTCATTGTTAAAATGAAAATTCTTCAGAGCATTAGCATTGTCATCGGTTAGTTTTATCTCTAATCATGCTAATTAATTTCATTTGGTATGATTCATTGACTATCCGAATACTCCCACATTTTTCTGTTACTAGTTATCTCCCTTTGTTTAGGTTTGTCATTGAAGTGTTCATTTATAGGTGTCTTCTACGACGTCCGTGTTATTATTTTTTTTCTTTTAAAATCATTTTTTTCTCAATTTTGGGTAAATCAGGAAACTTTTTATTAATATAATAAAAGCACTAAAAAAAACCACAACAATATGTTTATTTCAGCTTTATAAAACAAAGAATCTAGATGAAAACAATTTTAATGAGAATTTGATTACCATGATTACCTATTTATATTTTCAGTAATAAAAAATGGGATTTCAAGTTCTCATTATTAGGGGGCTGTTATATATTAAAGACAGTAGAACAAAAAAAAAAGGAGCCAGATGAATAAAAGCAAGTTTTGGATCCTACTTATTTCTTGTAATATAACTGTATATTATGTTTTGCTATATTTGAATTAAAATTGATCATGTTGATAGAAAAAAAAAAAGAATCATAATGAATAACTACTCTTTTGTAATTTCTTTCTTGATCTTTGAAATACTTTTATTTTATTTTGAAAGGTGGGCAGAATTGTATGTTATTTTTATAAGTATATCATGATTATATTCACACATGCACGTATGTATCCTTTTCTACTTTGAAAGCATATATGCAGAGACATAATTATACATGTATATGTATGCCTTTACATAAATACATGTAGTTGTATGTATTACAATGTAGGTAACGATATCCTGATTATTTGTCAATTTTTATGACCACAAGCCTTGCACATTTTAAAGTTTTTCATGTCTTCTATATTTATTTTTATAGTTTAATAACCCTTAATGGTCAGTAATATAAATATGATAAAAAAACACAATCTCTTCCATCTATACTATTAAACGAGAAGATCAAACAATCTCTTCCATCTATACTATTAAACGAGAAGACCTCATTTTGTGTGTCGCTTCTCTTCCTTCCACAATAAATTAATCATCATGCATCTGTGTTCTTTAAGTAACATGCATAGTCGCATTTGTCATCTATTCTTAGGATTATTCAGATTGAGTTATTTTTGGAGAAAACGACAAAATAGGTGTCCGCATATTGTTTCCGTTATCAGACTGACTTTTAGTCATAGATAAGACTTCCGGTTTTAAACATGCACAAGAACAACCAATCGTATGATAGATTACAAAAATGAAAAATAAATAATCCAATCAGAGCGTTCTCCATATCATGATTTTTAGATAGCAAGAACCACAACTATTATACCTCCTTAGAGACAATTATTTTTCGCGTTTATCCACATGTAAACTACGGTTAGACTACTATAATATATAGAGACTCTGTATTCTGTCTACTTTTTTCTGAAATATTTACTATCTAAGGGGTCATACCAGTTGCATATATATTGAAATAAGTAAAACATGTGGGAACAAGAATGTGTCCATAGTATACGGATGCCACATTGGCACTATCATTTACTATGTTTAGTGGACCGTGAAATGGGGTAAAATCTCTAATTTGGCATTAAAATTAGAAAAATCATATCATGATAGGGAACATATTTACTAAGTTTCGAGTTGGTTGGACTACAACTTCATCAAAAACTACCTCGACAAAAACTTTAACCTAAAGCGGGACAGACGAACGGACGAACGAACGAACGGACGAACAGACTAGGAAACATAATTCCCATAAATGGGCGTAAAAATTAATTGTTGAAAGTGAAAACTTTAACCTGAAGTCGGACAGAAGGACGGACGAACGAACGAACGGACGAACAGACTAGAAAGCATAATTCCCACAAATGGGGCATAACAATTTATTGTTGAAAGTGAAAGTAGTGATTTGGCCAAAAATGAAAGTAGGGTAGAGATTAGAGGGAGGCAGTCCTGACTTATTCGGGACGTCGGGATCGGGTGTTTTTAAGCTCGGGATTTCGGGATTGCTCCTTACGGGATGCGGGAATATTTTTTTTTAAATTTCGGGATGTCGGGATATGCATTTCATTAAAATACGCACCTCGGGATTTCATGTTTTTAAGCCCGGAATTTCGGGATCAGGGCCCCTCAGACCACTCCTCAAATGAGCCTTAGTCATTTATACGAGATTCAAATCCTACCATTGGCATGTTAATATGGCTCTCAAAAGGAAAAGCACTGATGGATTGTCCTAGAAGCACATTTTATTAGAACAATAATGGTCTATAAGCAGTTTTATTTATTTCATGTTTGAAGCGGTGAAAATTTTTAATTTAATTTGACTTTTACCAAGGATGTGTATAGTGAGACTTGCTTTTACGAAACAATGCATTGTAACAAAGGGGAAGAATAATTGTGGTATAAGGCCAGAAATACGAAAATAATTGAATTGAACAGAAAGGAAACACATAACGGACCGTTTGGAAAAAAGGGAGAGGGCTTTTGATACCTTATATGAAATTCTCCAGTCATTATATCTTTTATAAAATATCATCCTACAACAGTTTACAAGCTGTATATGCCCACGATTTCGCGGTTGTCTTCTAGTTATCTTGATAAAAGCTCAATGAAATTATTCAAATTGGCTTAGTATTTACCACTCAATAAAATACCATTACGATTCCTGCATGTCCATGTGGTTTTAACACAGCCTCGGATGGCTCTCAGTCTGAATCTAATTCATGAAGTGTTCATACGAATATATGATAGTTCGTATATAAAGGAATTGGCAGCCATACATTTTTACTTCAAATTGGCACCAAACACATGACTATCGTAAATGACTATTAAATCGATATATGAAAATTAGATCTGCCCGGAGCTCTATGATCACACATACGTGTAACAGAACTTTTTCCAGTGGGCATTGTGGTTTCTGCTAATTAAACATTTGAAATATAAGCCAATCCAAATGTATTACCGGTCCATGATAGAGCATGATATTTATAAATTGTGTAGAGGATTATCCAATGAACATAATTCCTATAGGCAGTGGCGGATCTAGAAATTTTCATAATGGGGACCCATGCACTGACTTCCTAAGAGGGGGCCAGGTTAGACTGCTGTCTTAATTACTTATCGAAAATAAAAGATATATACCAAAAATCTTCTAGTTTACTTGAATGCTAAGACCATACTAGTAGGTATTTGTTTAGTATATTATGACATTATATAAAAGTCCAATCTCAGTGTCAAATGTAGGACTTTGTGGGTGTGGCCCTACTCACATGGAAAGAAAAAAGTATAAAAATAAAATTGAGAATGGAAATGGGGAATGTGCCAAAGAGACAACAACCCGACCATAGAAAAAAACAACAGCAGAAGGTCACCAACAGGTCTTCAATGTAGCGAGAAATTCCCGCACCCGGAGGCGTCCCTCAACTGGCCCCCAAACAAATATATACCAGCTCAGTGACAATGAACGCCATACCAATTTTCAAACTGCACACAAGAAACCAAAACCAAAACAATACAAGACTAACAAAGGCCAGAGGCTCCTGACTTGGGACAGGCGCAAAAATGCGGCGGGGTAAAACATGTTTGTGAGATCTCAACCCTGCCCCTATACCTCTAGCCAATGTAGAAAAGTAAACGCATAACAATACGCACACCAAAACCCAGCTCAAGAGAAGTCCGAGTCTGATGTCAGAAAATACATGCATGGTAAACTATTATAAACTTAACTAGATAAATTGTAGAAATAAATAAATAAAATTGGACCAGACTTATACAGTTAACATTCATATACTTTTAAAGGAACATAACATTGAGAATGGAAATGGGGAATGCCACTCAAGAGCAGAAAACAGCAGAAGGTTTCACGCCGGGGAACTATATTCGGTTTGGGAAATGATGTTATCTGAGAAAAATATTAAACACATATCATAAACATCGTGAATAAAAACACTGTGTCCAATGCCACGGACGGGGATTCAGTGGAATTAACGTCACACAAGGACAGCAAATTATTTTGTCACCAAGGTCGGTTTATAGACCGGTATCGTTAACTATCTGATTAGAGTAACTTATAGTAAACAAAACCTAATTATTTCAAGGACACGTACAGGTTAATAAAAGTGTTATTCCCAGGTCAATATATATATATATATATATATAGTTTACATAAATATAATCTCTGCAGAAACTATGATAGAAAAATATTGAAATTGGCATTAAAAAGGGTTATTCCCATGTTCCAAGCGGTCTAAGGTGGTCTGAATAAAGAACATGTCCATTATTTATTGAAAAAAAATATTTGTTTGCATAAAATTGCAGGGTCTGATCCAGCCATTTAAAAAAAGAGTTGGGTCCAACTATATGCTCCCATTCAAATGCATTGATCGTCCCAAAAAAGGGGGTTTCAACCCCCTTGATCCACCACTGAATCCAGAGGCGGATTTAGGGGGGGCAGGGGGCCCGCCCCCCTTTTTCAGAAAAAAAATGGTTGGTTATATAGGGAATCACTGAAGCGTGACTGGAGCGGGCCCCCTCTTAGGTCAGTCAGTGGGCCCCCACTTATGAAAATTTCTGGATCCGCCACTGGAATCGTCCGAAACGCTTTGACATTGCTTCGTCGTACTTTTATTAAACCAGTACGAACAATATGGCATCCTTTTCTCCAATATAATTGAAATTTGAAATGGAGAACAATTTAGAGACAACTACCCGACCAGAGAGAGAAGCACAAGGCCACATATGGGTCTTTAACATAGCGAGAAAATCCCGCACCCTGAGGCGGCATTCAGATGGCCCTAAACAAAAATGTGAACTAGTTCGGAGAAAATGAACGTCACATTAAAATAAGACACATATGAATGAACCAAAATTTAAAATAAAACATACAAGACTAACAATTACCAGAGGCTTCTGACTTGGGACAGGCACACTAATGCAGTGCTGTCAAACGTGTTTTTGTTCGATCTCAAATCTCCCTCTTTACTTCAAGCTAATGTAGAAAAATAAAAACACGGGAATACACACAGCAAAACTCAGTTTCAAAGAAGTCGGAACCCGATGTTAGAATAGACAACAGAATTCAATCATACTTTCTCCACATATAAACTGAAGGGATTTACATTTCACAAATTATAAGATTTGTTAAAAATGCATGTATAAAATTGAAAATGGAGAATGGAGAATGTGTCAAAGAGACAACAACCCGACCACAGAACATACAAAAGCGCAGAAGGTCACCAATAGGTCTCCAATGCAGCGAGAAATTCCTGCACCCGGAGGCGTCCTTCAGCTGGCCCTTAAACAAATATATATACTAGTAATGAACGTTATACTAAACTCCAAAATATACACAAGAAACTATTCAAAATAATACGAGACTAACAAAGGCCAGAGGCTACTGACTTGGGACAGGGGCAAAAATGCGGCGGGGTTAAACATGTTTCTGAGATCTCAACCCTCCCCTATACCTCTAGCCAATGTAGAAAAGTAAACGCTTAACAATACGCACAGTAAAATTCAGTTCAAGAGAAGTCCGAGTCCGATGTCAGAAGAGGTAAACTTTTCTGTAAAATTAGCCGTTGCATTCATTGTGGATCCAAATAATATGAAAACACGCAACGATATAATTCTGTATAACATCAAGAACGTACAATTTGTAAATTGTTTTGTATTCCATTGCAGTTTTACTTCGTTGTTGCTCAATTGTCACAAATTCGCAATCATAAGTAGACCAGATCGGACGTTGCAGCATATTTATACATCCCGCACGGCAAAACGGACACTCCGTTCGTATCCCTTTACCCTTGACTACCCTTGTGGTGCTAGGGGTACGTATCTGTTTCCCTGTACATTGTTTTCTTTTATAAATTAAGTCAAATTTACTTCAGTCCCAATTGCTGTTTTTACTGATTTTGCTTTGATGAACTAGAACATGAAATTCGTAATCACGGATTAAAGCGTATCTGGTCATACAAATTGGGTCGTTCCCAATGCTCTTTTTACGTTTCAGGGTGCTTGCCATACGACTTTTTTGTGGAACTTATTTCCCAAACCAGCTAGTCTGTATCTTAGTAGCTCAGTTGGATTTAAAGCAACTTTGTCAATTTTCTAAATACTACCACTACATATATTCTCATTAATTTGATCATTTTCAATTATTAATGGCTAATCGAGCAGTTCTGAATTACTTTTTACATGTTTTAAAGCAACACGACGGGTGCCCCATGTGGAGCAGGATCTGCTTACCCGTCCGGAGCACCTGAGATCACCCCTAGTTTTTTGGTGGGGTTCGTGTTGTTTATTCTTTAGTTTTCTATGTTGTGTCATGTGTGCTGTTGTTTGTTTGTCTTTTTCATTTTTAGCCATGGCATTGTCAGTTTGTTTTAGATTTATGAGTTTGACTGTCCCTTTGTTATTTTTCGTCCCTCTTTTAAGAGTTATGGACTTAATCAGTTATGCATTTTGTTATGGTCATAAATATGAATTAACTGTTAACAAAACTTTACATTTCAAGAGAACATCAAATTCGTAATCACAGAATTGAATTTCGGATAAAATCGGTTATTACCAATATAATCCGTTCAATGTTTTTTTTTTTTTTTTTTTTATACTTTTCCATAATGAAGACTTTGCTATGATCTTTTCAAAAGAGTCGGTTGACTCATCAGACGAATGTGTTAACCTTCAACTAAGAAATAAAGTTATGTCTTCACAAACTTCTACGTCTTTTTTCCAGAGCCCATAGAAATAATCGACAACAAATCAGACATTAAATGAACATTATACCGTACGTTTTCCAAATGACTTTTCATCCGTTTTTGTCGCCGCGATGACAATGGGAGATAATTTCACAATGAAAATAGGGAAAATCAGCTGTTCAAAATCTTCAGTGACCTAAATTTTCTGTTATCTTTAGTTCACCTGTCCTTTACCCTGATACATATTAAGTGTCTCAGCACATGAAAATGGCCTCTACAAGCGTTTCCAGATTTTCTCGGCTACTACGCACAGTTTGTACAAGGTAAATTCAAGGATGCTCATTTCTGACAAGTTGGTGATCCTTGCAAAATTCACTTTTTAAATTGCTTATGGCCCGAGAGCACAGTTATATCGCAGTGCATTTCTTTCAGACATTCCTCAATCGTTGCTATTATTGAGGGATCTAGAACTATCTAAGGGGAGGGGCAGACACATAGTTCAGGTAAAAAAAAAGGAGGGGGATGTTGCCTGGCACTCAAAAATGATTGATTGATTGTTGGTTGCTTAACGTCCAGTGGCAAATATTTCATTCATATTCAGGACGAGAACAAGTTCACAATAAATACAATAGGTAGGCTGATACAATAGAGGCCATCTGGGATATGAGAAATTTAGACTGCCACTGGAAAATGAGGGTATATTGGATAGGGACAGAAATTTTGCCTTGCAACAGGCCACCTACGGACCCCTCAAAGAGTTGTTGCAAGGGTTCTTAACGTGCAAAGAACGTGGCACTCTCCTTACACGAGACATCGGGTTTAACGTCCCCTTCTGACCAGACGTGACTGTGAACTTGATACATCCCGCACAGCCAAACGGACGCCCCACTTCGGCAAGCGTTTTACTGTCAGTGGGGAGAAGACCAAGTGACCATATTTCTATACCCCAGTCACCCTTGGGGTCCACTCAAAAATGAGTAAAAAACCAAAGTACTATAAAGTACTTAAAATGACAAATTTATGGCCATACAGATTTATTCAACTCATTTTCATAGATCAAAGATAATTGTAAGTGTAATTTATAACTGTCAAAAAACTTTTTTTGGATCTCAAGTCTCCCCCTTTTCTTAATCTTGATTTGCTGATCACATTTAGGCCAAACAAAAAAGTATGTGTGTTAACTGTCACATTCTGAAAAAAAATAGGGTAGGTAGGAAGGGATTTTTAAAAATTTTTAATATTTTTTTCATTGAGTCTATTATCAATCTAATTAAAATTAAATCCTTTAATTGCTCCTGTTCTGATATGTCGCACGATATATCAGAACAGGAGCAATTAAAGGATTTAATTTTAATTAGATTGGTCTATTATGAAACGTCTATGGCATTTTATGGGAGCAATTATTAACATTGTGACTAAAACAGTCATGACAGTGCTTAATCAAAAATGGTCCAAAAAACTTTAGGGTGGGGGATAAAAATTAGTGTAGGTAGGGATACAGTACACACACATACTTTTTTGCTTGGTTTACAAACATATACCATTCACGATTTTACATGTTTTAAGAAATTTATAAGCAGTAAAATACATTGTATATCTTTTCAGATATTCAAGACAATTTCAAGTTACAAAGTATTGTGTATGTGTATAACCATTGATAACTACAGGGGTTAAGGAATTTTGTTATAGCTCACTAGCCCAGGGCTAATTGGTAGCAGGATTTTACTAGCCCTGTTGGAAGAACTACTAGCCTAACAAACTGACCTGCTAGCCCGAGTATGCCTTTAAAAGTTTGCTGCAAAATACAATGAATTCTATAAACTTTACAATTTTTATCCATTGTACATTAGATTTTAGCAAATTGAATACCAAAAACTGATGTCAACTAAAAAATATCCCATTTGCAGATATATTCAATTCGTTGATAATTGAATATTCCTTGACTATACTGTAATAACAATGAATAAAGAGTTGACCAAATCCCGATATGGTACAATTCTTGACCACTGCTATAGTATATGGGTATACAAAAGAATTGGAGTGATTTTTATCAAATACATCATCATGTTTGTGTAAAAGAATTATCAGTTGGTTATGTGAAATGCTCATATTTGTTTTCAGTTTTAAAATTCTCTTTATTAAAAGAAATCAAATATTTATGTGATTAAATATCACCATTCATAGTTTGTGTTTTTTAAATTGTTTTATAAAGGAAGTACGGTAATATCCATATATTTACATTTATCACAGGTACGCTAATTGTGGGCTATAAATTGACTACAAACTGAGCAATCAATCTCTAAACAAAAAATTGTTTTTGTTATAAATTTATTTCAATAAAATCGAATCCATTTGAATATCAATGAAGATAATCATAATTGATGACATATTATTACACCAAGTTTAGGTTTTCTGAAGACTTTAAATGTTTGGGTTATGGTTCTGGAGGCTTCTTCAGTTTGCAAATAAAAACAAAATGGCGTTCATAACATGTGCACATGTTACAAATTTATATCTGACGAAAGTCAGGTTTTTACTGTCAAAAGGGATTCACATAAAATTGCAATAAATTATTAATCAGGTTATATTATATTTCCCCGTTTGCATAAGCAGTGTAAAATACCCCCTGTAATGACAAATCGATATTGAAAGTACGGGATCCACAAGTTATTTGTTCTATATTAAAACTTTTACAAAATCAGTTCAAACTCTGGGAATCCCGGATGACGTAGTCCAATATGATTGGCTAAGATAGAATGGTGATGAGGAGATTTTCCACTTTTCATTTTGAAAACGTCAAGAATTTTTTGTTACTAGTCCGTCGGGCATATTGGGTTACAAGTTTAGGTTGCCCGAGGCCCAAATGCTGTAGTCCCGGGTGTCGGGCTAGTGGATTTTTTAACCCCTGAACTATAACCATACTTGTCAAGAAAATTACATTAATCATGAATGGTATATGTAGCTACATTGTAGGATTGTTGAATAAAACATTCATACATTTTTATGATTTCAGAAAATTTAATCAACCTGAGATAGCTGGGATTCAATTAAAAGGTATAGAGTATATATCTTGATTTTTATTTCAGTTCAAATGACATAAATATGAAGCATGTTAACTTAAGATGTATGACAAATTAGACAACCACAGTTTTTATTACCACAGTCATGACAGTGATATGCATTGTACAACATGTACAAAATTGTGCAGATTTTGAAAACTTTAAAGTGAGAAAGGAAAACAGGTAGAGAACATCATATATCTTCAACAATAAAAAAAAGTCTTTGAAAGTCATATTGCTGGTGCAGTATCAATTTTCTTGGATTTTGTGGTACCCCTCCAAACACAAAGAACTAGTTTCAGATTTGCAGAAGGTGCTGAATTCAACTTTGTCAATAAGGTTGAATTTGATTCTTAAATGGATCCATTTCAAAGGTTGCCAGCTGGTATAGGAGGTAAAAAACACTAAAGACTCCCAACATGTTTTAAAAGGAGTAGGTTCAGTAAGACCCCTTTTTGGCCCCAAAAATTAAGCAGTTTTGCAAAATTGTGAAAATGTAATCTTTTAGCTATTTTTTGGAAGGTAGAATGCTTCTGCTACATAAATATGTGTTGTTTTTGACAATACAATGTACATATATTGTGTACTAGCATCATAAAGTCATGCTAAATTACTGAAATCTTCACAATTATAGCATTTTAGTTAAATTTTAGACGGTTTCCGTCTTAAATGAAAGTGGCCGCATTCATGTTCATTCATTATATTGAAATGTAAGTTGTATTTGATGATAATACATAACATATATAAAGGTTGAGGATGAACACGGATGCGGCCACTTTCATTTTTGACGAAAACCATCTGAAAAGTGAAGTTTTTTAGCATATTTGATAGATTTTTCATATTTAAGCTTCAATCGGAGCGTTTTTAATGACTGAATCAGGTAAACTCTTTTACATAAACTAATCGATTCAATTGAAATAGACACTTAAGTGTTTAAAAAATGTCCTAAATATCTCGTTAGATGAAACTGAAATTTGGGGCCAAAATCGGCCCTTACCGGACCTACTCCTTTGTCAAAGTCAGCACATTTCAAAAAGTGCAAAGGTTAATATTGAATCACTAGCCACAACAATTTTCTGGATTTGCTGTACAAAAATGGATTTCATGCTGATGTAAAAAATGAATCTTTGAATTTTTTTCAGGTCATTATGGAACTTCTGCTGCAGAGAAAGAATATGCATTTGAGGTGATTTTTGTTTGTTTCTTTCCTTTTTATGCATTATAAGATTTTTCACATATTTATACCATGTACTAATGAAATCAAAAATAGGTTGAAATTAAATGATGTTTTATGATCTAGCAGAAAAATTGATCTCATGAAAAAGGGTTGGTATGGGATACAAAGTAGAGAACAATTGGTTAAGAAAAATAAAGGAAAGCAAAAAATCAACCAAAAATAAATAAAAAACATAGAACCCACCACTGTCGTGACATTTTTCACACTTATTTTCTTCGATAATTAGTTTTGATTCTTTCTTGTTTTCTCTTTAGACATTACATTTTTTTAAACACATTATTCCTATTGAGAGTGAAATGATTTAATTTCATAATATTTTTCAGATGGCTTGCTCAAACATCAGATATGGAGAGGGAGTAACAAAGGAAGTAGGAATGGTAGGTTATAGGTCAATCTGATTTAAATAAAGATCCTGTGTCCATGCATTGCTTACCTAATAAGAAGGGGGCGGGACCTTTTTCTGGACGTCTGGATCGGGTGTTTTTAAGCTCAGGATTTCAGGATTTACCCTTTCTGGATCTGGGATTTCTTTTTTCGAATTTCAGGATGTTGGAATTATTTTTTTCTAAATTCAGGACTTCAGGATTTCATGTTTGTAAGCCCAGAATTTCGGGATCAGGACCCCTCCGACCCGCCTCTAATAAGGATCTGACAGTTTAGACTGGTACCCAACTGTTATTGGGTGGCTTGCATATTCAGAAGGCATACTGAATATTTTACGGAGGGAACCAACATACTGACAATGCAGCATTCTACTTTCTGTTTTATGACCTTTCAGAATCCTCTGGTTTTGTTGTAATCATATACAAACCGTAATTTTATTGGCTGATGTGAAACAAACAAAGTGTCATCTGATCCTTGTAAGCTAAGAATGATGGCTACCAAATTTTTATGATAACTTATATACTGAATCATGTCTTATCATTCCCTTTTATTGAAGCCTAGAAAATTTGATGATTTTTTTTCCATGAGAAATGAGTGTTTTAAATTTCAAAGTATCAGCAAACAGGAAATGGCCTCACAGCCGATGTAAAAATTACTCATGAACTACTGTGCAAAAAAATTGCTTACACACTACAACTCACCTTTATCAAACTGGATACAAAATATTAGATCAATCCGTTCCATAGAAGCCAAAAAAAACCTAAAGGAATGGACAGACAATACTGGTAGTCCAGCAGATACTTGTGGTTCTTATTGGTTGCTGTTATTCATGACATATTTGTGAAAGCAGAGGCTGACAATAATATATTTTCACAAGAACGCAATGACCTTTAAGAATAAATGTTATGACAGACATTTTATTTTACAGGATTGTAATAACTTTGGTGCTAAGAAAGTATGTTTGATGACCGACAAACATCTGGTTGATTTAGATTGTGTAAAAACAGTTCTGCAATCATTGGATGACCATAAAGTCAACTATAAACTGTACTCTAATGTCAGAGTGGAGCCCACCAATGAAAGGCAAGTACAAACCCTATGTATTGTTTAAGTAGGGTACATGTAGTTTGATCAAAGACAAATACATAGTATACGTTCATCAACCAATAAGAGCTTTCCCAAACAAGAGAGCATAGAGGGTGAAAGTCATTCTTAACACCAACAATTGATCATAAAATTGAGGTTGGAATTTGGGAATGTGTCAAAGAGGCAACAGCCTGACCATAGAACAGACAACAGCAGAAGGTCACCAACAGGTCTTCAATGTAGCGAGAAATTCCTGCATTTGGAGGCGTCCTTCAGCTTGCGCCTAAACAAATATATATACTAGTACAGTGATAATGAATGCCATACTAAACTCCAAATTGTACACAAGAAACTAAAATTAGAAATAAGATCAATCTATTTTACATTCATCATGCTTGAAAATGTGATGGAATGTCACTGATTTTAAAATGACTTTATGATATTGTTATGCCTCTGCAGTTGATGAGGGGGCATTAAGTTTTACTCTTGTCCGTCTGAACGTCTGTTTGTACTTCCCAAAATTGGTTTCTGTTCTCTAACTTTAGTTTGCCTCAAACAAATGTTATGAAACTTATGTGCAATGCTTATTACCACAAACCACAAATCAAGTTTGAATTTGGGTAGCGACATCACTTTAACCATTCTAGAGTTATTCCCAATAACAAATCTGTTCTCTAACTTTAGTTTGCCTCAAAACAAATGTTATGAAACTTATGTTCAATATTTATTACATGTACCACAAAACACATGTCAAGTTTGAATTTTGGTGGCCTCACTTTTCCTGTTATTTAGTTATGCCCCTTTACAAATGGAAAAGTTGCTGAATTTTTTGTTTCCCTTCTCTTACTTAAGATAATCACAATCAAATATTATGAAACTTATACACAATGCTTATCATTGCTTATTACCACAATATTTCAATAAAGTTGAATAAAATATTGTTCTCAAGTTTTGTCCCTTTAAAATGTTATAAGCAAGCGGGGGGCATCCTCTTATTTTTATGTTAATATCTTTTAAATCTGTAAAAATTTGTATATCCTTTGCTGTTTTGCAGCTTTCAAGCAGCCATAGATTATGCCAAGGAGGAGCAATTTGACTTGTACATTTGTGTAGGAGGCGGGTCAGTGATGGACACATGTAAAGCAGCCAATTTGTATGCCAGCAATCCATCAGCAGAATTGTTAGATTATGTCAATGCTCCTATTGGCAAAGGTTTACCTGTTACTCATACATTGAAGCCACTTATTGCAAGTAAGTACACGAAAGAAGAAAAAAAAGGGGGAAAACCTAAGTTTATCAAGGACACCAGTCAGAAAGTCAAAACCAGTGATACCATTGTTGGACCAGAAGAATGAGACCTTTTTGTACCAAATGTCCAATAATTGTTTTCTAATTTAAAACAAATGCTAATTGCTTAGATTTTTTTGGTTAATTATGATTCATCTCTGGATCATGTTGATTTAATGTTTAGTGAGTCTTCACTTTGCCATCTTTAGAGGGCAGGCAGCACATTTTCAACTTTGTTGTTTCATTCGTAAGCGTCATGTTTTGAAATTATGTTAATGCGTCAAGAACTTTACCAAATTTTCGCAAAATTCTTTTTTATTTTGGTACATTTGCCTGAGCTCTAATGCATTAATTTTTTTTGTTATGCCTCAGAATAAAAATAAGGGTTCTGCGGATTTAATTTCAATTAAAATTTTTAACACAGCAAAATCGACAAATGTTTGGATATAGGTAACAATACATGTGGATTAATGTGGGAGGCATATTTTAACAGCCATTATTATGTATATCTCTGAGTCTGCGCTAAATATATATATATCTAGAATTTAATCAGGGTGTTGTTTACAAAGCGAAAGAAGCACGTCATATTAGAATTATAGTTTTGTTTTGTCAGTAATGTTTGCATTAATTCCATATCATCCTTTAATTATTTTCAGTAACAACAACAGCAGGAACCGGGAGTGAAACAACTGGAACATCAGTGTTTGATTACCTCCCCTTGAAATCTAAAACAGGTTTGTGTCTTACTATGTTACAGTATTATAGAATGTAAAGCAATGGTTTTCTTATACAGCATTTCTTCAAGAGTCTGAAATGCAATGGGTACTCACTTCTTAATTACTCACAGTCTTGTGTATAAAATTACGATGGCTTATTTGTATCAATTTTCATCTAAGGAAAATTATATTGTTAAAAAATCCAGCATAAAACAGTCCTATATATTGTTTTTTTGGTAAAAAAAAGGCTGGAATTATATTTACAAAAACATTTATAGTTGTTAGCTGATGAAATTCAAAATGGTGACCTTTTGAAGTACCAAAATATAAGTATCAATAGGATATAGAACTATATTCTAAATTGCTGAGTAGTAATACATGTTTAGTTATGTGTAAAATCATTTTAAATAAAATCAAAACCAGAACCGATAAAGACAATATTCAAAGATCACACTTTAATTCAAAACTTTAAGAACAAGTACCATAAGCTGATATAGATCATGTCTAAGAAATGTACTTAGGTGAAATTTTTAAATCTAGAATTCAAAATTGATACTTTTTAAGAAACAAAATAAGTTAAAAATATTGATGGGTTACGGAGCACCTTTTTGAGATATTTGAGGTTAAAAAGATGGCTGGAAAAGGCTTACTCGTACTTTTACGGCATAATTGCATTTGTATTGTTAAGGTCTCAAATCAAAAGAAAAGAAATCAAGAATCTCCTTAAACTTTATTAAATGGTCTTTTATGAGCTATTAAAGTCTTACATGAATAGAAAAATGGGTGTAATGGGGGAAAATATTTTACTTTGTATCTTAGATAAATACCAAGAAGTCTGAACATCTGACACAAATCCAGAACCTCACCTACGTACATCCTTAATTAAAGTAGCAAACGGCCAGAATTGTCAGAAATTAACTAATAAAAGATATAAATGCTTTTTTTAAGGGGGAAATAACTCTTACATAACTTTTAAAAAATTGCATTCTAAAATGTAGTAGCCCCTTTTAACTAAGCAATACCACAACTGTCTTTTATTGTATCTATAAGGGAAATAACTCTTACTAATTTAGAGAAATAGAATGAGGACTTTTACAATATATTCATTTACCTGTATTGTAGGAATATCCAATAGAGCTATTAGACCAACGTTAGGCATTGTAGACCCTCTAAATAACTCTTACTAATTAAGAGAAATAGAATGGGGACTTTTACAATATATTAATTTACCTGTATTGTAGGAATATCCAATAGAGCTATTCGACCAACATTAGGCATTGTAGACCCTCTACATTTACGTACTATGCCAGAAAGAGTAGCAGCTTATAGTGGTATAGATGTATTATGGTATGTTATTTTATTACCACCCCCTTTCAATATTTGGTCGAAAATATCTAAACTTTGTTTTGTTCCAAACAGTGAGTGTTAGAAACTAGAACATGAGTGAAAATGATAATAGCACAAAATATATTAACAGATATATTTAGCAGTCTATGAATGGCAAATATGGGAAGAAAATATCAATTGGATGTTTACACTTTTATGACTTTACATGGACAAGCAGATCATTTGCAGTCAAAAAGTTTGAACTTGTTTTTCCTGTCAAATGACAATGACAAGGTAGCATTAAAAAGTGTTTAAAATTATTTTTGAATTAAATCAATGTAGTATTGAAGAAATTTAATTGCTATCAATCAAATTGGTAATACTTTTATATAATTAAACCATATGATCATGATGATGCACTTGTATTTACTGGTATAACTTAATCTGTCATAATAATGTCATCTTATTCTTTTCCAATAAATAGATTATGGATACAATCCCTGATATTATCATACTTTGAGTGTTCAAAACATGCCTAAAACAAATCTGAATGTCTAAGGGAGATAATTCTACTCCACAAATTATTTCCCTTTATAATTACCAGTAAAAAGAAAAAAAACACCAAATATTACCCCTAACTGTAAATAGACTTGTTAATTTTATGACTGCCAATCCTAATTTCAGCTACTTTAGTTCTTTTGAATTTCTTTCTTTCCTTTCTTTTTGCTCATATAGCCCTTCAACTGTTTCAGATATTATACATCTTTGGATTTCAAATATTTGGCTTTGAGCATTCCATGAGGAAGGTAAATTCAGACAACACTTCAGATGCATGAAAGAAATAACACGTTATTTCATTTTATTTTTCAGTCATGCTATTGAGTCATACACAGCAATACCTTACAGAGACAGAGTTACTGGAAGACCTGCCAATCCAAACTTAAGACCCGCCTACCAAGGTTGTAATCCAATCAGTGATATCTGGTGCATGCATGCTTTAAAGATGACAAACAAATATCTTAAAAGGTATGCATATGCACACTGAAAGTTATGTAATAAGATTTAGAAAGAAAAATGTCACTATATTTATTTCTGAGCAAAACTTTATGTAATGCCCCATAAGGTGATAAAGACTTAATTAATTTGGGGGTCAAAAGGTAAAAGATTAAGAGCTTAGCAACTGTTAATAGATAAACTACTGTTAATCCACGTGTGTAAATAAAGAAAATATTGCAAGGTTTTTATTTATCGACAGTATCAGTATGGCAAAAATAAAAAATTGCATTCATAATTGTTAGTAGTAATTTTATATGAATTTGGTTAAATATACTTACCATGAAATTACATTTATATTATATAGAATATGTTTGCTTTCACAACATGTTCTCATCGCAATTAACTAGGTGATTAAAAATTACATCCATGAGATGTACTCACCTACGTCATAGTTCACCTGTGTAACATACACTAGCTTTAGTTTTAATTTTTGCGTTCAAGAGAACGCATGTTTCTCGTCGGCAAGGATTTTTAACAGTTTACTGTTGAAAATCCTTATGTTTTATAAAAGACATTATTTGTTTTCGGAATATCGATATACGATTAATTTAATGTAAATCAGAATACAGCGCTTCTGCCAAGTTTCTGATATGCACGTTTTCGTCATTTTTACAGCTTACGAGTCTGGAAATACGACGACATAGAAAATGACCTTTGTTTAGCCGCCATTTTCAAACATTAAATCGGGTCCGAGGAAAGGCAGAATTTAGCTGTCAAAATCGGACATGTTACGTGAGTGCTACGTTTTTAAAAAGATATATATTTAAACGGATGTTTATTTCTTTTTTCACGCTCAGCTGACCGGATTTTTCACTGCATTAGAGCAATGCTACGAAACGGGTCGAGTGTAAAATTTGGATAAAGTCGATTGTTTACAATTTGCAGTCTGTACACGAGACTGTGTAAACACATCACTATATTAAAATCAGAATAGGTATTATGACCAGATCTGATTGTTTTTCATGTGGAAAACGTCCGTATGGGAGCGTATACCACTATTGTCACTAGAACCTCAATTGGTTCGATTGTTTACAATTTGCAGTCTGTTACGTGTACACCTGGTACACGAGACTGTGTAAACACATAACTATTAAATCAGAATAGGTATTTTGACCAGATCTGATTATTTTAATGTGGATAACGTCCGTATGGGAGCGTATACCACTATTGTGACTAGAACCTCAATTGGTTCAATAAATTTCAATTAGAAAAGGGAATCTGCCCATTTCTGATTGTTTTATTTGGAAAACGTTCCATACAGGGAGCGTAGACCAACAGTGATACTGTTTTAACAGTTGATAAATACATCACAATCAGAATAGGGATTTTGCCCACGTGACAACTGATGATGTTTATTTGGTTAACCTTTCATTCAGGGAACATAAACCATATTTATTGAAAATAAAACGTGCTCAATGGATCACTATAGACTTAAAATAGAATAGGGATTTTGCCCAAGTCTATTTGATTAATGTTGACATGTTTCATACAGGAAACATAGGAACTAGAACAACATGCATGATTTAGAATCTGTAAGTTGCATTCATTCTAATAAAATACAGATTTGATATCTTACATAAAATTAGATCATAACTATTTATTTATTGCACATTGATATTTATGGAGCATAGAATTGCACGTGGATGATTGTTGCAAATAAAATAAATTAGAATCAGACTAGTGAATTTAAGTCCAGGTCTATCTGACTTTTCTAGACATCCTTCCACCCAGGGAACATTATGTCTATTTTTATTATATTTTAAAACACCACAAGCATAGCTAATATTTGGTTGCACATTATTTTTTGTGATGAACCAACAGTTTAGTCAATTAACATATTTGCTCATATTGATAATATATTGAGCAAGTGTCTGGAAATAGTCAAGACAGATATTAAAGACACTGAAAATGATACATTGTTATCTAGTACAATACAAATGTGATTGTAGTTTAAGCATACCAATACATACTTCTTTTAAATATGTCCAGTTTAAATCAGGACAGTAATTCTTAGAAGCCTGAAATATTTTTCCAGAACAGCAAATTGCTGTAAATATTTAATTATTTTTTTACTGATAAATAATTCTCCAATGCTCTAACAGACATGGAGACAGTAAGAATGGAGCACTGTTCTAAATACAGTTGATAGCTTGTGACAACTCTTTTTACTTATATTATTTTCATGGTCAGTTTACTTATGACAAGAAGAACATGAATATTATAAGTATGAACTGCTATAACCAATTGTTTGTTTTTGTCGGCAGTAAGGAAACAAAGGCTTTTATATGTTTTTATGTAAACATTAGATTGTCTATTGAATAAAGAATTTAGGGGATGCCATGATGCATTTCACAAAGACTCATTCAAGGTAATGGCTTATATATTGATTACATAATTCAGAGTGTACATTGCCAATGCATTTATTAAATATAATATGTACTAATTCTGTTTTGTTTTGAGTACAAAAAAAAAAAAAAAAAAAAAAAAAAAAAAAAAAAGAGGTGATAACGTAAGACTTAAGAGACTATCTTACCCTCACTATATGGGAATCACTGTCAAATTATACATATATCTTCCAATCATGAAAGCAAAAGGAGTTTGGATGCTCTTTTAAAGATAGAAAATTATGCCTTAATTTACATCTTAAGTTTTCTTAGTAAGCAATGCCAACAGATGGGCAAGTTTCTGCTATAAGGATTCATTCATTGGGTCCGTTTTATTCTTATTGTGAGATTGGTAGAACCCAACAGTTTATGCAATGGCTACACATTGTTTTTCCTAGAGTTAAATATTGATTCAGAATTCTGAAGTATAGAGGACTCAAATATGCTGATTTATAGAAACAAGATTATCATTAATTTAGATCTTCTAAAAAAATTAGTAAAATATTGGTAAATAAATAAATAAGATTTAAAGCATTGTGGATGCAGGATTTATTTAAAATGCTAGACATGGTCTAGGAAATTGAAGTAGTTCTCAAGATTTGAAACTATCTATTATACAGCTCTTTATATAAACCTTTTATTTAGTCAGTCTTTACAAGATGCAGAAAAAAAGAAGAGGTTTTTTTTTTGGAGTAACACATGATGTACCAATATAAACATATAATATATATACATTTCAATTGGTTCTCAAATTTTAGCACCAGTGTAGAAGCAGTTAATCTTACAGCAAAATGTAGGAAAAGCAATTTTTTAAAAGACTGATTAATAGTTAGCAAATAGCTTTCAATAGTCTAAGAATAGTACATGGAAGTAAAATATAGTATGATAATTCCATGATTATATCAAATCAAATGCGAGACATTTTCTTAATATTATACCTAAATATTAAAATGTCACTGTTTATGTTTATTTTTGCTCATTATAAGCATAAAGTTACAAAAATCTAGTCTGGTCAAAGTCAAGTTGTATATTATCTATATGCAGGAAGGTTTTCCGAATGCATGTGATTTTAACCTCGGAATTGATGGTAATTATTCACTTTTCAATTTCCATATTACCAGCCAGAATAATATAAATATATAGCATACAGTTAGTATCTTATGCAAGAATATGCTACACAAAATTGAAATGTGTTTATTTTAAACAATTACTTTGAATTTTGATTCAATATTGTTTTGAAAGATGTGATTATTTAAATCACATTAATTTTGTTTTTGCCAAATCTGGGGACAAATGCAAAATTCTTCTGAGTGACTAAGTTAACCAAATGACTGGGTTGAAGTCACAAAATACTACCAAAAGCTGTTTGGTTGATATATACATGTATTGAATCATATCAGAATGTATAGGATTCAGATGAGGTGAACCAAGACAGAAATAAAATGAGCATTTTTGATAGTGAAACCATTTCTGAAATAACTAAGAACACTTAAGGATACTGCAAGTTGGTACAAGTGTTTTCCATATTGCCAAACAAGTGTTTTTCTTTAAATACAACTATAGAACTATATTTGACAAGTTGCATTTTAGTATTTCTGATAGCGAAATAATTTCTGAAATTAATATAAACAATTGTCAAGAGCAACATACAAGAGTTGTTCATTATGTCAAATTTTTGTTTCTTTAAATTTGGAACTGTACATGGCAAGATATTCTAGAAAGTTAACCGTTGTGAATGTTAATTAGAAATATCAAAACATTTTATTTTAGACAGATTTTTCATAGCTGGAGAAAATCATCTGTTAGCATTCTTTTTGGACTTATAAGGACAACAATCATGGCTTTAATTCAGCTCAACATCCAAATGTTCTGTGGAAGCAGTATATCAATGGAAACATGTATACTGAAACTTTTCCACTGATTTGTCCATTTCTGTATTTTTACACTTGAGTAGTCCAATACAAAACAAAAATATTGTTCATGGTTGAAATGGTAGACATTGTATTCAAAGGTTCTACCACTCATAGAAATTTTATCAGATTTTTTAAATTTAGTCAGTTTAGAGAATTGTCATTATACAATAGTACAAGACTTCTCTTGATGAAAATATTTTATTCTAAATCTATGAAATATTAAAAGTAGTATATCTAGCAGAGAAGCAAATTCTCAGGGACTATAACTTTAAAAAAGTTTAAAGATTAATCCAGATTTAGCATAATCATGAAACAACTTTGGTTTGAGTCTTTAATAAACTTTGATTGTATTAAGGACACCTATTTACAAAGTATATTTTAATGGTTTATAATTCTTTAATTAAGTAGAAAAGAATTTATTTCGAAAGATGTGATATTGATCAGGTTATCAAAAGACGACAGCAATCATATATTATCTGTTATTATATTAATATAGAGAAAACAATGGAAAGTTAAAGAAAGGTAATAATGTTTCCAAATAAACTTAATTTTCAAAGTGGAAAGTAATGAAATTAAGGTTGGATTAGTTCTTGTCGATTTGTGCAAGCAACAAGAACAACCTATTCAGAAATAAATGCTTATTTACTGTTGCATAAATATTACAACACATTTAGCTCATAATGAAGGAGCTTTAATATAATTATTTCTATACTGACCTGCAGATTATTTATTCATCAGATATAGAAATATGGGGTATATATATACATGTGAGTGCCATTGAGACAACTCTACATCAAGTCTATTAATTTTGCATACTTGTATTTATACAATCTGCAAAGTTTGCCATTGATACATATAGTTATGCAGCATAGCTTCATTGTATAATAAATTCAGTAATTTCGGTTTTTACTAATATCCGTATTTACAAAATTTAATGGAGTTACTTTTTAAAAAATTTCACATAATTTTTTATATGTTGAAATTGTATGTGTGTGAGAGAATTTATCCTCCACCAAATGAAATACTGCTTGTTAATCAGTAAATATTCTATATAATATAAATGTAATTTCATGGTAAGTATATTTAACCAAATTCATATAAAATGGTAATTTTTGAAATCTCAAGAAGAGATTTTATATGAATTTATAGGGTTAAATATACTTACCACAATCCACCACCACCCCTGGAATAAATTCAGTTTTTTGTTCACTTAATTGAAATTATTCAATTAAACGACAAATTAAAACTAAAGCTAGTGTATGTTACACAGGTGAACTATGACGTAGGTGAGTACATCTCATGGATGTAATTTTTAATCACCTAGTTAATTGCGATGAGAACATGTTGTGAAAGCAAACATATTCTATATAATATAAATGTAATTTCATGGTAAGTATATTTAACCCTATAAATTCATATAAAATCTCTTCTTGAGATTTCAAAAATTACCATTTTCCTTTATAAAGGTTTTGTACACCTCTATTTCTTAACTGACAGTATATCATATAATATTTTTTATTTTATTTAGAGTTGTACATGTTTTTTATTTATAGAATATTAGCTAATAAAATTAATGAATATTTTAATTCAAAGAGCTGTTTATGATGCAGGCGATGATGAAGCCAGACAAAATATGGGATTAGCATCAGCGTATGCTGGCATTGGGTTTGGTAATGGAGGTGTTCATTTGTGGTACGACTGAATACCACATTTCATGTTTCTTATTTCCTGTTTGCTCTTTTAATGGTTCTTTGGTTGGAAGTGATAAAATAGAATACATAAAAAATTTGTCTTGTTCATAGTTTCATTTGAAGTTAACCAATAACTGAAAGCTGAGAAAATTGAATTGAAAAGATTTTGTGACAAACAATTCTTGACAAATAGCAGATCAAAATAATAATAAAACATATCAAAGTTAAAAGAACTTATTCAAAACTGCCATGGTCAAATTTATCCTCAGATGAGTTGGCCTATTTAATGTGTTTTATTTAAGATTGACCATTAAAAAGAATTAATCTCTATTTTTAATGTATTCCATTTTGTATAGGTTTGCTTATCTACTGTATATTCATTATTTGCGGTATTCCAATTTCTTGTATTTCATGGGTTCAGGTAAACTATGGAATAAAATATGTTCAACAAAATACTAAATTTCAATAGTCATGTTTTTTGACATTGGTAAAATTACAAATTTAAATATAAACAAATAAGCAATTTTTCGCAAATTAACGAAAATTGGTTTCCACAAAAAAATATATGAATTCACAGTATTTTGATAGATTTATTGCTCTTTTATCATTTTAGTCATTTGTTAATTAACTAAAATGGGTCAAAATTTGGATTGACATTTTCTAAAAGCAATGTGTGTCAAATGGGGAAAGTATTTTTAACGGAAAATGCAACAATTCTGTTAAAAATTGAAAACTTTTTATCACTGAAAATATATAATGGATATCTTTGATAAAGCCAAAGCGATTCCAAACTGTAATGATTAATGCAATACTTCTAATTGTGTGGTTACATGAGCATCTGTTATCATGTTTATGTATGTTACTGCTTGCCTTGAGTTTGTACTTTCTAGAATTGTAGATGTGATGGTAAACTAACAGCAAACCAATTTTCTTTATTTTAATATTGACTAACATGATTAATAGCATGACTTTTTTTCTTAAATAACTGGTAGTCTTTGACTGCATTATTTGTGTTATTATACTTTACTATAGCAACCACTTATAAAATATGTAACTGTAATTTACTGTATGATTTTCATTGTTTTTGGCGCACATTTGCATGTCAAAATAATAACCTTTCCTTGATTTAATAATTTTGATTATACACCTTTCGTGAAGGCCATAATTGAAGATCATGTATGGAGGAAATTATTTAAAGGGAAAATATGTAATGTACAGTGTTCTTTCTCTTATGAAATTAATTTTATAAATTGTTATATGCAAATTTCAGGGCCATGACTTTTAAAGTTCCCATTTGAGATGTTGTAAATAATAAAGCTGAGAAAATTGTGAAAAATTATGACAAAAAAAAGGTCTCACAAAAAATGAGGACCTTGCATTTAAATTTTTTATATAGCATGATGATTTTCTGCATGCAGCATTTCCAAATTCTTTTGCAATTATAAAGCACATACAACACTTTGAATCTAAGATACTATTTGTGTAAATATCTGTTTTTTTTTAACTGAAAGTTAGCACTCAATAATTTAAACTACTTTAACATTATATATCCAATCATATACCGGTAATATAAATATATCATATTCTAAGGCTAACAGTTATATATACAGTGAAAAAAAAATTATTGTGTGAGCAATTTATTTTCAACATCTAAGGGGTTAGAACAATATTGTGAATATAGGCTGGCTAGAAACAGACCAACTTTAAGTTAATATCACCAAAAATAAGTTCACTGTAGAAAAAAAAATATCTGAAAAAAGTCAAGAAAGTTCATTGAGTTACGATTGCTTTTTGCTATTTCTTTGCATCTGGCTTTAAAAAAGATCATGATATTAGACATGTTAGAAAATGATCTTCTTAAAAATTATTTTTGTAGTTCATGCTGGATTTTTATCTATACACTATTTTGTCAGAGGTGCAACCAACAGTGATCAATGGATTCATGAAATCCCCCTCCCCCCCCCCCCCCCCCCCCCCCCCAAAAAAAAAAAAAGAATTGTATTTGAGATTTTCCCGTATTTTACTTCAGAGCTGTTTACGACAAAGGCGATGTTGAGGCTAGATCAGAAATGCACATGGCAAGCTGTTATGCTGGTATTGGGTTTGGTAATAGTGGAACCCATTTATGGTAGGAAGAAGATCAAATCAAATAAAAAAAACTAGAACAAACTATTTCAAATAGAATTTAACAAACAATAAGAGTACATTTAAATGACCTATTTACTTGGAAACCCACATAATGAACAACTGTTGTTGATTGCATGTATTAAAGAACATGTTTCAACGAAAAGCATGGGTTTAACCACTTTTTATTTTTGCATGAGAGATCAATGAAAAGTTTGTCTCATTTGTTTTCGAAAACATATATTCTAACTTACACCATAACACAGATTATTTAAATTCTGTTTCATATTAATGCATAAAAATCATTGATGGAACTTACTATTGTAAAACGCATAACAGATTAAGCAAGAGTTATCTCCCTTACAAGGTCTTCTGCCTTAAATATTGCTTCTTTGAAATACTCATTTACTACTTCTGCTCTGTTTGTTATGAATGTGTTGTGGATGTTTGATGCAATGCTTCATGCTTTCCTGTTGGTATTTGACTTTTTGATAACTCATGCATTTTACTGCTTACACTTTTATAAATCTAAAATAATTAGCTGTTTGAAACTTTATCCATAATAGCATAACTTATTCCTTTGTTAATTTGATATATGAAGCTATTTTCAATTTAATTATGTTTTTGTAAAATTGTGAAATAAATTTATGATAAATACTCTTAGAATTAACAGATAACCAGATTTAAGAAATTTTTATTCATTCATGATATGATGCATGAAATTCAATACGTTTGAGACCTGATAAATTGGTATAAAAACTTAACTTTATCAACATGTAATGCTTCATTTAAAGTTTTTTCATTTGATTTCATTCTTTTTTTCAAATGAGTGATTATTCAGCAGTCCACTTATAACCTTGAAATCAAGATATTTATATATTTTATTTTTCAGCCATGGAATGTCATATCCAATCTCAGGACTGGTTAAGAATTTCAAATCCAAAGATTATGATGATGATCATCCTATGGTGGTAAGATTCATTGATAATTATAATGCAACATTGTTTGTTTTGTTCATTTTGATTGGATAACGTCACAAATTTTCATGACATAAAATCACAATTGATGCTGTGAAAACATAAGGGCAAAAAATGTATGATTTAGGTTCGTTTTCTGTCAGTTTCATGAAAGTGGAGCTAACAATATCATTTTTAAGCTCCAATGGCATCAATTGGTGATTTGATGGTCACAAATACCTGTTGACTCACTTCACTAACGCTTTGCAAGTAAACTTAATTTGTAACCATCAAATCACTAATTAAAGCCGTCGGAGCTTAAAATACAATACAGTTATCTCCTTATTATTATGTGGAAAAAATATAAATCTATTATTAGGTAAAAACAGCTAGAAAATAAGATTGATTGATTTTTGTTCAGACTTGTCCCTTCTGATGTGGGCTCATGCTGTAACTTCTCTTCTTCACACAGAATATTTAAAAAAAAAAATCAGTTCTGTGCATACATTTTATAAATCAAAAGTGTTTAAACCTTTATTCGACAGTGCTCTAGTTTATATCAACACAAATGGTTAAACTCAGTCACTTGTTAAAAGTCTAAACATGTGCAATATCACTGAACAGAGATTTGAAAACCTCAATTTGCAGCAGATTAGAGATATTGACCTATTAAAATGAGAAGTGATATTTCTTAAGAGGGAAAATGTCCTGTAAAGCTAGCAAAAAATCAGACACATATGAACATTTTCTAATACAATGTATCCAGAATATAATTTATTAATTTTCGTGGATACCAATTTTCATGGATTTCGGAAAACTTAAATGTTCAGGGATATTTAATTTTATGGTTTTGAAGAATTCAGCATATATGTTTTTAGAAAATTTGTCATTTGTTGAAAATTTAATATCATAATTCACCTGTTCACGAAAATAAGGAGTATTAGTGAAGTCACCATAGTGTGACAATAAATGACCCATGTTTTATTTTTTTACAGCCACATGGACTATCTGTTATAGTGTCTGCCCCTGCTGTGTTCAACTTTACTGCTCCAGCTTGTCCAGAGCGCCATCTACAAGCAGCAGAGTTTTTGGGTAAGTATCAGAGATGATTTGATTTTCAGTTCAGAACTTTTGTTAAATCATTTTAAACTATACATGGTTATTCTGTTACAGTAGTGAACTTAACACTATAAC
This sequence comes from Mytilus edulis, assembly GCA_019925275.1. Lineage (NCBI taxonomy): Eukaryota > Metazoa > Mollusca > Bivalvia > Mytilida > Mytilidae > Mytilus > Mytilus edulis. The sequence goes on along the minus strand of CM034362.1, from coordinate 80,925,125 downwards.
TGAATAGTTAAACTTATGGTTAACAAACTACGAAATGTCACTAGGTAAACAAATATAGACATGAGAAGAAAAATATTTCAATATTGCAAGAAACAAAAAGGAATGATATTAATATTTACACCAAAACAGGATAACCAATGATGGAAAATAGGAATTAAGAGAAAATAGTGTAATCAAGGATCAAATGATAGGGATAAGAGAAATTGTTTGACCTATAATAGAAAGATAGGAATAAAGAGAAACAGGTGTGAACAATGATAGCATGATTTGAATAAAGTAAAGTTTTAAATTATACAAAGTCAGACAAATAGATTTACCATGAAATCAAGCTTTAATTGTACTTTCATCACAGGTGTGGATATCACAAATAAAAGAAAGGAAGATGCTGGTCCAATTTTATCAGACAGACTAAGACAAATTATGCAAGACTTAGAAATGCCTGATGGTCTGGCTGCATTCGGATACACATCAGCAGACATACCAGCTCTAGTCAAGGGAACATTACCTCAGGTATGTGTTAAAAAGGAATAATAAAAATGGAAGATGTGGTATGATTGCCAATGAGATAACTCTCATCAAGAGACCAAAATGAAACAGAAATCAACAACTATAGGTCACTGTACGGCCTGCAACAAAGAGCAAAGCCCATAGCCAGCTATAAAAAGCCCCGAAATGACAATGTAAGACAATTCAAAGGAGAAAACCAACGGCCTAATATATGTACAAAAATTGAACGAAAAATAAATATGTAACACATAAGCAAACGACAACCACCGAATTACAGGCTCCTGACTTGGGACAGACACCATCATACATAAACAAGGATGGTTAGAATACATTGTTCTATGCATATAGCTGAAGATATAAGGCAGTAAAAAAATAATGCAGCAGTTAAAAGATTTTTCATTATAGATACACATTATTCTGCATTGTCGATTTTGTTCTTTTCGTAGATAATATAAGCAGTAGGTCAACTATATGTGATGCATAGAATGATTTTAAGGGATAAATATTCAGGGCTCACACTACTTCAGAATTATAGGGAGAAGTGACTTTTCTTTTTGAAACTGATAGGGAGAAGTGGTGAGATTTGAAAGAGAAGTGCTCATTCGCGCGGTGCGCTACAATGTTTGGATTTTACAATAGTATAAAGGGCCATATGTAAATAATGTTCTTTTTATATTGTTCAATTCATATCTGAGTAAAAAAATTACAATTAAATTAACATTTTAAATTAAAAGTTGTTTAAATTTTACTAAGGTTCTTGTGAGAAACTACCAACTAAATATCTAGCACTAAAAAAATTAAACAAAATGTAAAGAAATTAAAATATATATCAATTACAATTTAATTAAAAATTATTTTGTGTATGAAATTCAGTGTTTCTCATAAAAAAATATAAAAGTTATTAAGCTGGGCCATAATATATTGATATTAGTATAATAGTCTCAGATTCAAGCAATTTTAATCAATAGTTTGAAACAATCCATAAAAAATATAGGGAATTATATATACACCAATCAATTAGATGTAACCAAAAGTCTCTTAATGCGTGTGGAATGCGTAATTTTCCCCTTTGGGATCAATATTCTTCTGTCAGCTGTTCCATCCGTGCGTCCGTAGTAAATATTGTAAAAGTACGGATTTCGGTCATAGCTGGTCCGGTTCAGATCCGTAGTTTAGAAATCGGTCAATGCATATGGCGGACGAATGCAAGAAAATTTACAAAAATAAACGATGTTTGACAAGTTATTTGGAAAGGAACATAACGTTTTTAATGCAATAAATGGATTAAACATTTACTGGAGGCAACTTTTATCACGTTTAAATGAAGTAACAAACTTATTTTGCCGCCGAAATTTAGGTTGATGTACGTTTTCGAGTAAGAACTTGCGGAAATGCACGAAGTGATAAAAAGTTGTATTTTTATCAAATAACCTGCTTCACATTGCGAAGACAATGCTTCAACCTCTTTTCTAAAGACAATGAATCGTTTATGTCTGAATTTCTTTAATTATCAATAAAAAATTGATGTTTCATCAACTTGGTAAAAATTGAAAATGTCCGATGACGGAAGCGACTGAAAGCGAGTATCGTCAAGAACAGGGCGACTTGTTTTCGCTTTTGGGGGTCGGGGAAAGCGAAGTGACGGTCGGGAAGGCGACTTATTCGCCCAAGTCACCTGGTAGCGTGAGCCCTGATATTAGTCTGGCAAGTTTCATTTCACCGTGACTTTATTTTCAATGCTAAGATTTTGTCTTTCGGATGGTTTCTCAAGTGTCAAAGCAATGGGTTAACTAATTTTAGTCTACTGACTGATTTTAAGTTGTTAAAGTCTATCTCGCTTGTGTCATCTGAACCTCATTTTCATGGTTCATTTGTTAATGTAAAGTTGTATTTTGGTCTGTTTCATCAAGTACCAGAAGCAATATGTCAGCTATATTGGTGTATGGAATAATTGCAAGGTTAACATGTCTGTCTGACAGTATTAAGTTTACCTTGACCTCATTGTCATGGACTTCAAAAATGTTAAGATTATGTGATACTTGTAGTTTAACCTTTATCTTTAAGACTTTCCACTTAAAATCAATAGTCAGTAAAGAAGGCAGAACATTTCAGCAAGTGCCCCTTGTTTTCAAGAAACATTCTGACCTCTAGATGTCATTGCAGTGCTGTGTCATATACATTAACTCAACATAATAAACAACTCTTCATTTATATCATACAACAATCGAATTGAACTGTTACTGATTGTTGTCTTAACACAATATTCTTTTTACTATTATTTATCTTTACACAATTTTTTTTTTACATTTCAGCATAGAGTCAACAAATTGTCACCAAGACCACAGACAGAGGACGACTTCGCAATGTTGTTTGAAAACAGTATGAAGAATTACTGATGAAATTGAAATTACAATTCTTATGCAATGAACAAATGTAGTGATTTTTATAGATAACCAGATGTAGCAAATACAGGGTAATTGTTTTCGGGTACTTTTTTCTTCATTTCTGTTAAATCTCATGTCTGATAGAACAGGAATATATATTTGGCTGAGGGGTGCAAGTAAAGTCAACATTTCTGACATTCATATCCAATTCAGTGTTATTGACTCTTCAAAAATATCTCTATTTTTTTTATTCTTTTTTGATAATTTACAGAAAAATAATTCCTTTGAACCTTTAAAAAATTGAATAGAATAATATACAAAATATAAATTTTTTTATGACTTTTCTTGGAATTTATTCAGTGTGTTTCCTCACAGTGAATAAATGAAATCCATAGCTCAACATACCAAATGTTGTTTTCAGGCAAACAAAAGCAATTGAGAAGAAGAAACATAAAATATGTTTGAGAAACAGTGTTTTTTTCTTTTTCTCTCCTAACACATTGGTTTTTTATAAATATTTTGTAGCATCTAACTCACCATATTATATATTTTTACTTTTCAATGCATGCTTAAATTAGAAAAGTATAATCAAGCTTTATATTACTCAATATGTTCAATCATGTATTGCTCCTTTTGCTTCTGTAAAGTTCACAAATGTTAAGGCTTAGTTCAATATTTCTGTTGTTGCTTAGTTTCATTTCATATCTGTTTTAAAATTCTAGTCTTGTTTTACAGTGGTATATAGCTCTTTGTAACATCGTATACTGTAAACCTACATTGTTATGTATATTATATATACAAGTGTCTTTGTTTGTTTGATTCAAAAGATTTGAACTGCTTTTTAAAATGTTTTGAATTTTTTATGTAAATCAGATTTTAGATAGATATATATTTGTTAATCACAAAATTGTTATGAACTTTGATATAATACAATTCATAGATAATAATGATTAGTGTTTATTTGATGCCTGATGTTTTTCTAAACCTCGAACAGCAATATAAGCGAGCCAGTCCTCAATAGTCTTCTTACTTATTTTTTTTCTTCATGTTTTTGAACCAAGCTTCACTGATTAGTCTTTCGTTGAGAAAAAATGTGTTCATTTCCAAAATTTTGATCCTGGTATCTATGATGAATTTATAAGTATTGATTTATTACAAAAACAATTCCTTTGGAAAACTTGAATTGGTTTTAGTTTTTATTCTATTAAATGGAATTTAAACAAATCTCAACTATATTTGATCACAAATTGTTACTTACAACCACATTGGAAAACAGGATGCATTTAAATGCACTAATATGATAACTACATCCTGTCAATACTGCTATTAACTGTCACATATTTCAAGGAAAAATAAATAGTTTTATTCATTAAAAAAGTGGGGTATACTGTTTTATCTTTATCCGTCGGTCAATCGATCCATCCAACCATCCAATGGTTTGTTCCATGAATATTTTTCGTCACATCTTTCTCAGTAACTGCATTACAAGGATTTCTGAAATTTGGTTTCAGGGTTAATATGAGTATGCTTTACCTTGTGATGCTTTTTCAAATTCTTCACTCAACAACTTCCTGTTACCCTTATACTGTTAGCAGTTGGGGTATCAATAGTAAGCAGTAGTAAGTGTATCTAGCATATTTTTTTTTTTTTTTTTTATTTTTTTATCCAACATATATAATATACAACAGTACAATTATCAAACAGTAAGCTCATATATATATGAATGTAATATAATACAACCTATCAGAAAATGCATAGAACTTAAAAATTAAATTTTGTTGGGATTTTATAATTGTATCTTATTTAAAAGGACATACAAAAAAAAAAGTATAGAGAATTAATAAATAAAAGAATTAAAAGATGATTAAGAAAAAAAAAACAAAACACAAAAAACACAAAAAAAAAACAAATATAAAAAAAAAAAAAAAAATTTAGTTTGATGTCTGCTAATTTTGTATAGTTGCTAATCCACCAAATTATCCTGTAAAGCCTCTTGGTAAATGCACCAAGCTTGATTAAACTTGTCAAAACATTTATTTTTAATTGATATCTTCTTCTCCAAAATATAATGATGCTTTATTTTTTCAATCAATGCTGTTAAACTTAATTCTCCTTTAAAATATCGTGTGTTATAAATATATTGTTTAATCCAGAGAAAAATATTGTTTTGAGGGTCACCTTTGTACATTCGTGATAAATTTCCAAACAAAAAAATATCTTGTGTAAATGGTATACTAATACCATTCTGGAGAAACCACATTTCAGTTTGCTCAATAAATTGTTGTACATAATAACAGTCCCACAGTATATGTTCAATTGATTCAAGTTCAGTGTTACAAAAAGTACAATATGGGTTTTGCACTATCCCAATTTTGTTTAAAAACGTATTTGTTGCCAGAATTTTATGATTAATTCTATACTGAAGCCATTGTAGCTTAGTATTTTTTGTAATAGCAAATGGTAATTGAAAAATCTTTTTCCAGTTTTGATTTTCTAAAACTAAAATTGCTTCCCATCTTTTTACTCCTGTAGGAACAGTGTTGTTTTTGTTTAGCACCAAATACATATCTTTAGATCCCTTTTTGCTTTTGAGAATGGTCTTTATTACTGATGGTATGAAAGGAGATACTAATTTATAATCTCCCCTATTAATTTTTATGCCCCACCTACGATAGTAGAGGGGCATTATGTTTTCTGGTCTGTGCGTCCATCCGTCCGTCTGTCCCGCTTCAGGTTAAAGTTTTTGGTCGAGGTAGTTTTTGATGAAGTTGAAGTCCAATCGACTTCAAACTTGGTACACATGTTCCCTATGATATGATCTTTCTAATTTTAATGCCAAATTAGAGATTTTACCCCAATTTCACGGTCCACTGAACATAGAAAATGATAGTGCGAGTGGGGCATTCGTGTACTGAGGACACATTCTTGTTTTGGAAGTCTTAGTTAGCACAGAAATTATGCTATTATATTTCATGATGTCTATATCCATCTGAAAACACTCCTGAAATTGATAAAAATTTAGAAAGGTACCATTCTCCCCAACAATATCATTTACATGTATAATACCCTTTCTATGCCAGTCTTTGAAAAACACTGGTTTGTTGTCAATTTGGAATAGGTTATTCATCCAAATTGGACTGGAAAGAAAATATTCCCAGTCGTGCAAATTCATTTCTTTTTCAATTACCATTTGCCAAGCACCCAGTACATCTTTCCAAAATTTAAGTCAGGCCAGAAAAATTAAAAAAATTCACTTGAAAAACCATCTGATCCAGGCGTTTTATTGCTTTTCATTCTTTTTAAAGATTCACCAGCTTCCTCAACTGATATTTCACCTTCTAGTTTATCTTGTTCATCTAAAGAAAACTTTCTAACATTTACATTTTGTAGACTATTTTCAATATCTTTAGGTTTACAACATTCAACATCTCTGTTTTTGTACAAATTTTCATAAAATATTTTAACCTGTTTAAGTATTTCTTTTTGGTTAGTTACTATCTCACCATTTTCTTTTTCAACCTTTGGAATAATCTTGCTGGTAAAATTCTTAGATTCAAGTCCACAAAAATAACTTGTGGGTTTTTCTCCCTCTTCTATCCACTGTATTCTGGATCGAACCATTTTACCATGCATTTTTTCCTTTCTTAATTTTTCTAGTTCATTTTTTTTGTCTTCCAATTGCTGTATAGAACCCGAGTTTACATTTTCTTCTAAAATATTAATGTCATCTTTTAATGTTTTTTCCCTTTTCTCTCTTTCCTTCTTTTTGAAGCTAGAGAATGAGATAGTTTTGCCCCTCCCCTCCATTAATAGAGTTTCCAAAAAAAGCTGACTATTAATTGTAAAATGAAGATCATCATTATTCACTTCATTGATATTGTCAAAATTATATACCAAGGCTGCATACTGTTTTTTTACATCCAAATTTTTTTCCTTGATAGCATTAACATAGTCAGCATCATACAACAAAGAATTATTGAACTTCCATAAACCTTTCCCCCTAATGAATGGATTCAATTCAAGTTCTAGAGTAATAACTTGGTTCTACACAGCAATTTAAAAAAAATTACAAAATGTTTTCAGAAAATAAGAAAAAATCAAGCCTAGCTTGTTTGAAAGGTGATTTTTTCCTCCAAGTGTATCTACACAGGTCAGGAAAAAGTTCCCTATAGGGGTCAACTAGAGATCTATCGTCAATCAATTTTAATAGTTTGTCTCTAGCATTAGGATGATTTATGTGTAAATAATTATAACAATCTAAATTTGGATTTAACACAAGATTAAAATCTCCACAGATAATAAAATACTCATTTTCAAAATCATCAATAATTGACATAATATGCTCATAAAAAAATGGACTGTCAGTATTTGGGCCATATATAGTTATGAGAGTAAAACGAACTTTATCTACAACCAAGTCCAAAGCTAAGTAGTTTCCATCAATGTCCCTTTTTTCTTTAAGTACTTTCCACTCAAAATTATTTTTAAACATAATAGCTACACCTCTTGAATTTGAAGAAAAGGATGAAAAGTAGCATTCATATCCCCATAACGTTCTTATTCTATTTTCTTTATCCACTGTGAAATGAGTGTCTTGTAGACAGTAAATGTTATGGTTTCCAGATTTTAGAAAACTAAATACATCCCTCCTTTTAGATAAATCACCCAGACCCTGACAGTTAACAGACAGTATCTTTAAAGAGCCCATAATGGTTTGAAATATGTGTACATCATCATTTCATATAGGCATACATTTTTACATATTATTATCCATATTATACATTCACATGAGACACAAAGACATATATACAAAGATTTGCTCAAAGTATCTATATATGGTGGTATGAAAATTCTCGACACACATGTATAACCAAGCTTCGTACAGGACCAACAGTGTAATTCAATACTTTACAGACATTCAATTCATAGAAAAAAATATAATTAACAGACAAAAAAAGTGTTAAAAAAAATAAATATTTCAATATGTTTTGCCACATTGTAGTTGAAATTTGTCAGTTTATGCAGTTTGCCTTATATGAAACCAACAAAATAATAGTTCAACAAAAATTAAGATTATCTGTCCCAAAAAAAAAAATGTTAGTATCAATATGTATTGTAGAAAGAAAATCAATAATATGCATGATCTATAGTTAAAAGAGAGATAACTCTGATTTTTTTATACAAAGAAAGGGAGATAAGCACAAATATTAAGTCAAATATCAACAATGAACTATAGAATTCTCAAAACTGTCCGTGAGGTCTAAGTTCTAATTACATAACATCTATTTCCCTTGTTGTACTCTGTAATGAATGTCATCATAAAGTCCAAATTTCAGCTGAAGTCCTGCAGGTGTTCTACCATAAATTCCACAATTGAAGTACCAGACTGTCACAGACTCAAATTCGTCAGTTTTTCTAAGTCTCTCTATTAAGCTCATGTTTCTTTGAGTAACGTCATCCACAAATCTAACTTTACTGGTCAATTCTTTCCTACATCTCATAATTTGACGCTTAACATCACTACTGAATAGCTTGACAATAACTGGATAGGGCCCAGCCTTTTGAGATGGTATACGGTGAATTGCAACCACATCTCTGTCTTCTAATTGGACATTTAGTTCTTTTCTCACAGTTTCCATAAAGTCCTTTCTAAGATCTTGTTTATCTTTTCTTGGAAAATTTATTATTTTAATGTTATTTTTTCTCGAGTACTGTTCGTTATAATTGCTGCTTATATCAGCCTGTCTTGAAAGTCGACTTGTTTCATTTAAGTCTCTTCTAATTGTTGTATTGGAATACTGTATAGCTTGTATCTTATTTTTCAGGTCTTCATTTTCTATAGTTAAAGCATCAAATTTTTCCTGCATTTCATTTTTAACTTCTTCCACTTTTTCATCAATCTTCTTTTGTACAGTTATTTCAAATTCATTCATTAGCTTTTTGACAATTAAAGTAACCACTTGCTCAAGATCACTAGTTTTTATCAGATCTTTTGTTACTCTATCAAGGTCCTCTCTCCTTGTCACACCTTCAAGTTTGATTTTAATTTCATCAATATCCTTTTGAAAGTTCATTGATGCCAGATAAGTCTAAACTATTGTTTGATTCATTAGATACGTCTGAATGAGTTCGTTTACTAGGTGGTGGTTTATTCTTATCCACTTTTGCTGTAAGCAATGTCTGAACAGTATTCACAGGTTTAGTAGTAGGTCTTTTGTTTGTAGATTTTAATCCAGCTAAATGTTGCCCTGAAGACATACTGTACATATATTGTCACCTCTAGTAGTAGAAATCAACAATCAAATATCAAAATAGATCCTTCTGGAAAAATCTTTCACAAGTTACAAAATTATTCCTGTTGAAAAATATTCCACAAAAATTGTATCATTCTATTCTCCATTGAATTAGCTATCACATAGTACTAAATTCACAGACAGTGTCTTCCTAAATTTGTCATAAGACTGCAAAAACTGGGAGCTAACTTTCTAAGGTGTTAACTGCTCGGCGGCCATATTGAATCACTAGCATATACATATTTCACTTTTCAACACTTAAAGCAGGAGCAGTGATGTAACAGTACAGTATAAATGTTCAAATACCTTTTTCAATCATTTAATAGTATGAACTATGAACATAGTATTTACAATCACTAACATGAGCAGGGTCTGCTTACCCCTCTGGAGCACCTGCAATCATCCTCGGGGGTTATTTTTGTACGTGTTGCTGTGTCGTTATTCTCTTTAACTGTAAGTCTGTGGTTCGTTTTTCCTTTTTTTTCCATGCCCTCAGTTTGTTTTGTACTTATGATTTTTAATGTCCCCATTGTATCTTTCGCCTCTCTATTATGTCTATACCAATATACTAGCCAAACAATAATTATTGCTTCATACTAAATATTATTTATTTGTACTAAATATTATTTATTCATACTTAATATTTTGTTTTGTATTTACACATAAACAAACGACATCAATAATGCATAATGAAATATATAAAATCTGGTACCATTAGGTAAAAATAAAGTAAGAGTTGGCTGAGTTCAACTTGTCAAAAATACGAGTTGACATGGATTCGTAAACTCTTCTGTTTAAATCAATTAATGTCTCTCGATGGCATATTCTTGATGTGTACATTCTACTCTTTTGTTCATTGCTTGATCTGCTTAACCTTTGGGAGATCATCTTATGTCTTGGTGGCGCTTTTTTTTGTTTCTAATACGTTGCAGTGTATAAATAGAATTCATCATACATGTCGATACAAAAATTAAAATTATTTATGTCAGACACGTTTCGTCTTTAAAAAACTCGATCAACAGTAATGTTCGAATCAAAAAAGTAAATAAAAAAGATTGTAGACTTTTGTTTGTCCCTTTGTTGTCTTTTTTTCTGTTTCTCTTGTCTTGAGTTGTCAGATATTCTTTGATTTTATTACCCGTTTTGGGCATTCATACCGCATATCTTAAATATGATTATATAAGATATCTACAATAAACTATATGACAATAATTCTGATAACCCACTATAACACGGTCTGTTTTATCGTCCTTTTGAGTTTCAACCAAAAATTGAAAAAAGGACATCCATTAATTTCATCAAAATAACTCAAGGGTCAAAGCAAACAACTTTCATAGTTACTTATGTAATAATCCATAGATACATATTTAAACATCTAATGTATCAGCATTCAAACCTAAGTTTCAGTTGATTTTAATGTTTACCTCTCTAGTGGTATGAATCCAGACTACGATGTATATTTGGATGCTTAAACAATCCAAAGGTCCCTTAGATACATCAATAATTCAAGCCTCCCTCTGCTTTTGACCTCTGTCCTTTTACAATTTTATGGCATATTCGGTATTTTCATTATTATATACGCCCGCTTTCATAAAGTGGGGGTCTACTGTAAATTTTTGCATTTTTCGCAGGAACTACACAACAAGGATTTCTGAATTTTTTTTCCAGGTTTTAGGGTTTATATAAGTCAGCTATACCGTGTGGTACGTTTTCAGATTCATCTTTCAACAACTTTCAGTTTACCGAACACTTGTATCATTTCACACATGATAGCCAAGTTAAAATATTGCGTCACATTTTCCCCAGGAACTACACAACAGGGATTTCTGAAATTTAGTTTCAGGGTTTGTTTATATAAGTCAGCTAAACCATGTGATGTGTTTTCAGATTCATCACTCAACTACTTCCTCTTTACCGAGAACTTACATATTTTTACACTTTTAAGATTATCAACTTGCGGCGGAGGTATCATCAGTGAGCAATAGCGCACAGTTTCACTTGTTTTATTACTCAAGTTATTTCACTTGACTGGGCGGAGTCTAGCCGGTTCGCTCATAATAAACCAGTCCATCTTAACATAGGTGTTTTAGGATAAACTCATCAATAAAGTGTGCAATCATTGTTTTGTAAATTCATTTGATGACACTGATAGGTGATTATAAATCAGTAATAATTATAACGGCAATCATCCTTATCACACACATCTTCAAATAGACTGTCCTTATGCAAATTAAAACATAAACTCCACCCGATCAGTTGAAATAACATTGGTAATATAATGTTTTAAGAATGGCAAAATCCTGCTTTGTAAAAATATCTCTCTGATTCATATAAATATATTTTTGTTTGTACAGTAATAAATAATGATCAATAACTGTCAATCAATGCCATTTAACAGTCTAATGGGTATGTAATGCCCTCAAGTCGTAATACATTTATTACACAATCATTGTTCTTGGATAAACCTTCAAAGGTGTGTAAAAGCCAATAAGCGTGTGCAGGTTACAACACTTGATTAGTGCTCACTGTTACTATGAAATTCAATTATTGTTTTTCCCAAGGGCGAAAGTTCAGATCAGTTTTATATAGTATTGTTAATTATAAAGTGACATTTACATAATTGTTTTCTAAGCTTAAAAAGCACGAAAATTAATCCCCACGAACTTACTTTTGGATCCAAACCACGAAATTTTAACCCCACGAAAATTAATGTTTATACAGTAATATCAGAAACTGCAGACATCATCAAGTTGCTTGATTTTTGAATGACATTCTTTGTCTATTAGATAAGCAGTCAGTAATCTTATAGAACATAACTCTGTTCTGTTTTTTTTCATACTTGATCGTTTAATATGCTTTAACCATGTTAACAGCCGTCCATATCAACTAAATGCTGCAAGTCGGACAGTGACATTCTTCTTACGGAATTTATTTATTCGTCTGAAGAAGAATCAAGAAGAAGCCAGCTATTATCATTTATCTAAACAAATAGTTCGTTTACACTTGAATTTCACACAAAGGAATAAATTTAATGCTAACAATACTGATTTGACCTCAATGCCTTCTGCAATATCTACATAGTAAAATTAAATCATTTTGAACATTCAATTTTTCCACAGTGACTGATATTAATTTTATTCCGAAATTTCTGGAGTGTAGCAGGCAGATATTCAGCAGATATTCAGCACTGTTTGATTTTGTCTTGCAGGCATTCGAGTACTGTTAAGTTTCTGGAACTTTAGGTCTTTAATGCTCTTCAACTTTTTAATCATTTTGGCTTTCGAACTTTTTTATCTGATTAGTCCTGTTTTTCGTAATTTCGGATAATTTTGGTTTCCAGAATAACTGCTAGTATGTTTTGCCAAATTAATGTAAACGGTAAAAAGTTAGAAAGTTTAAATACATTATTCATGTAATTTGAATGAAATAGATATTATATTTACAAAAAGAAGTTTTTAATTTATATTTGTGGGATTTTTCTTTTTCAATTGTATACTATTACACTAATTTCCATGAAATCATTTGAAGATATGTATTCCGAAATGATATTTTGGTCTATATATATCATGTATATAGAAGATATGTATTCCGAAATGATATCATGGTCTATACATATTAATAGTTGTGTCGTGACGTTTTATTTTGAGATTTTCCAGGGAATTATACAATCTATTAATAGCTTGTATTATAAATACATCGATTGTTTTGTTTTTGTTTCATTTTTTACAATGGGAGTATTTTTTTATTTGTAAAGCTAGAACCATCTAAGATACTGTTTACATGACTTTTCAAGAAAAATTATTTCTATTACTGGAATATGGATTATCCACACGTGTCATTATATATAGTTGTTTTGGAAAAAACATATGCTAAAAATATATACAGTACTGTGATTTCCCATAAAATTATTGTTCTAAATATAGCATTGATAATCTAATCAATGCACTCAAATCAATTACTATTTCTTTTTTTCATTAATTTCTTTCTGCAGGACAAGAGACAGTTACAGGCATTATATGTAAGACATAATTTTAATTCAAAAAGATTTTATGTGAATATTGTAGCCTATGATAACACTATCGACATTTCGATAGTTGTTTGATTAAATAGGGTACAATTAGGGTGCCTTTAAAAAATTTTAGGAAAAAATGCAAAAAGGGGTAACAAAATCATTTAACTCATTTTATTGTTTAACACAATGTTTATAACATATATGAACTTCGATATAATGGAATCATAACATTATCAATCAATTCGAAAGATTAAAAAGAAAAGAGCGAATAGATGAATTTTGTCATCTTTGTATATGATAGTTTGATTCATCTTTATGAAATTTAGTCACTTTTTATCACTTTCGTTTAATTCATGTTCGTTACGTATCTTTTATACGTTGACATAGTTTCTGTTTCTTCTTTTTATCAATTCGTTTCGTTTCGTTTTGTTATGTTATCATGGTTATGTCATGTTTCGGTTATTTTTTGTTGTTATATTTCGTTTTGTTTTGGTATATGGTTATGTTATGTAATGTTATGTTTTGTATTGTATTGTTTCGTTTTGTATATATATATAGTACAGGCATCCGTAAAAGTATAGGAAAATGTACAACATATAATTGGTACTGTTTTTTTCCCTTTCACTATATACTCAAAGTTCATTTAGGCTTGGATGACTCGTTATGCCAGATATATTTGTTCGTAATTCAGAGAAATATAATAATTTTTATTTGCAAAATACACCCATATGGGGATTAGCAAACACAAATACAACATTTAATACATACAGTGAAGAATTACAAATATAAACATAAAAAGACATAGCTATAAATGGTAATTAATGTACGTACGCACAATAGTGAAATAACACGTTCTTTAGAAATTTCCAAAACTTTTTACACCAAGCGTTTTATCTTTAACATGTTTAATAAAAACGCATTTTTGTAACATGTTTATGGAAACAGTGAACACATTTTACCAACGTTTTCACAAGATAATGAAAGCTTTTAATTGTGTGTCATAACAGAAAATAAACCGACTCTTTAGTCTGATTATTATTCGACCCCCCCCCCTTTCCAACAAAATTGCAGCGAGGAAATGAGGATGAAATATGACCAATCTGCTTATTTCAATTAGTTAGTATGATTATCTTATAGCCAGATTCGTCTACGGTACCTGATAAAATGCGGTCTTGCACTATGCTAATTTAATCTTTTATCTTGAACTTGTGTAAGCGCGGCATCAGGACATGCGTTATTTTCTCTTCTTGTGTTGCGCTAAACATAATAATGCTCAATATCTACGACTCATTACATAATAGATTTTTGGTCATACATATATTCTCATCTCATGAATCTTTCCCATTAATTTGATTAATCTTTGTCATTTTATCATTTCCTTAACATTTATACATTGGTATACATCATAAATGTTGTCAACTACTCGATATACTACTTTTGCTGATTTCCTATATTTCATGATTGTGTGGATGTTTTCACCAATAATACCATTAATTTTCCTTTATAGAAATTGATTTTGGTAAACATTGTAAATAAAACATGTATATTTCATTTCTTCTAATTACAACAATTATATATATCCTTATCAGTTTTTTAAAAACAATATTGAATGTGGTAACTCCTATTGTATACCCCTGTCGGCGCCTTTAACATGTTTAATTTAGTGACAAAGTAATATTAGATGACACATATTCATGACTGCAATTGACTTCCCGGTTCACAAAACAGAATGGATATCTTCATTAAATTAGTTATAATTAAACCTATTTCCGCTTATCATACATATAGGTCGTATAAAGAATACAATTTAACAAGTAAAAATGAAAATCGACACCTTTACTTTTTTTTCAGTAGTCATGGTACCAGTGGTATACATATATATTTCATATATACATTTAATATGTTTATTAATAACGTTCTATATAAAACTATTTTAAGTTAGGTTACATTCCCAAGGTCTTTGTGTGGAATAAATATAGCTTATACATTCGTTCTGAAGCTTGAAAATTATGTTTTAAACCATCTATGAACTGACAAATAAGTTTAAAGGAAAATGCATAGCTTTTATCATGTTTATTGTTAACCAATTCAACATAGTCAACATGAATTAAATAGATAACAATGATTCGAATTCAAACAGACATGTCGTTATCTATACACAAATATAAATGTAAATCAAATGTCATTAAACTCTAAAGTTCCCGAAACATAACAAAAGAAGATGTGGTATGATTGCCAAGGGGACAACACTCCACAAGAGACCAAATCTTAGCTGTCTAAAGCAAAATATTTCTTAATTTGGAGTCCTGAATTATGCTCAACTTGATGCTTTACTTAGTCTTCTATAAACTCACCGATTAGTATTTTGTATATTACTAGCGTCTATTGTTTCTATAATGAGTTTTTATATGTGAGCAAAATCTAATTTTTATAGCAGAAGTATGATATTTTATTTTTTGAATGTGTCTAGCCCTCTTTTGAAAACATGGTTATGTATAGAAACACAACTATCATTTGAATACAGGAAAATTTTCTGACATGTATGAATGTTTATAGATTCAAAGAAATGGCCAATTTAGATGAAAACACAACCACATTTCGACATAAGTTTGAAAATATTGAGTCTTATTATTTAAACCAAAATGGTGAGACCATCAGAGCTTCAAACTCATTCGTATGGACAGACATAGAAAACGATCATTTCGATAGAACCCTTACCAGTAAGGAAAAGGGTATAATTTCGAAGACTCTTTCAATGGAACAACTGCTAGAAAGTTTGTCTAATATGAAGAAAGAAGAGAAGCTCTTTGTTTCATTCGACTGGTCATTACAATCACTTTGTCAATCTCCAGTATTAGCCAAAGTCATTATTGCATCAACAGACAACCGGAAGAGCAAAGACTCAGACAGAAGGATCTTAATTATAGGACAAAGAGTGTTAACACATGCTTTTGAAATGCTTAAGGATCTCTTACAGGATAAGACTATATGTAAGGTTAGTAACTGTTTATATATTAGTTTTAAACTAATCCACATGTGGAATAGGACTTGCTCATCATTCAAGTCGATCATTTTGTCGTATTCAATGGATAATCACCATTTGAATTAAGGTTTTTATTACAAATACAATTTAACAGTATTAAAGTCATAACTAATATCTTAACGGACAGATATTTTTTGGTGCCTCTTACATGTTATCAAGTTGACAGTTATACATAAATTGGGCGTAGTTGCTAAATGTGTAATAAGTCAATATATTATAACTTACTGTTCGTTGATAAACACATATTGTTAAACATCTAATTTTACTTATGAAATGTAAAGGTTGTTAACCGGGCCTCAATAAAGATTCGATTTCTCAAATAATATGGACTCCAGTATCGTCCTGACAGCAATAGTTGTCAAAAGCCGCAATTAGGTATTTAATTGTAATAAGCATGTTTTTTTTTAATTTATTGTTTTTTCAATGACATACCTTTTTGGTTTAGTAATCTGTAAATATTAATGTCCTATACTTTGTTGCAGGTAATGTTTTGTCCCAGATCAGATTTTACAAATTTTATACAGTACGGCATCAGAATTGAGAATATATTCGATATGCAGGTAAAATGTACATCTAATTAAAGACTTTTGCAATTTCTTTCCATTGAAAGTTTCAAAATCTTTTTCTGACATTGAATGGAAGATATAGAGCCTTTTGGAATGCTTATGAAACTCTGTTCAATTTTGCGTTTTTTAAATAATTTTGTGTATGTAATTACATGTACAGATAATCAAGGAAATAAGGATTGTTTGTTGAAAACACATGAAATAACTTTAATTATCTCATGTTTTTTAACACTAAAAAATGTTGGTTTTGCTCGTGTCTCGGTTCGGTATATCACATTAAACAATGAAAGATACATAAACCATTTGAAGAGAGCGACAAACCTTAGTGAAAAGGCAAGTAACTGGAAGTACAAGTATGTATTTTCAAATGTCTTACTGTTCAATATAAGTGATAACCCGGTGATAAATCGCATATATGTTAAATCTTTAATCAAGGAATAAAGTATTGAATAAGGGATATGAAAATAGAACTTCGAAAAGATACATTTGGTATCCCCAAACCAAAACAAGAAGGTGCCCATGAAACTTCAAAAGACATGGGAACAAACTGTGCCCCTCTACTTGCCGACTTGTGTCTTTATTATTATGAGGCTGACTTCATGCAGGAACTTCTCAGGAAGAAAGATAAGAAGTTAGCAATATCCTTTAACTCTACTTTCCGCTATATAGATGACGTTCTTTCACTAAACAATTCAAAATTTGGTGACTATGTGGAACGCATCTATCCCATCGAATTGGAGATAAAGGATACTACAGATACAGTTAAGTCGGCTTCATATCTTGACTTACATCTAGAAATTGACCATGAGGGTCGGTTGAAAACAAAACTTTACGACAATTTTCAGCTTTCCAATTGTGAACTTTCCATTTCTATGTAGCAACATTCCAGCAGCACCTGCATACGGGGTATATATCTCCCAATTGATACGATATTCCCGTGCTTGCATTTCCTATCATGATTTTCTTGATAGAGGGTTACTGCTCACAAGGAAGCTATTAAACCAAGAGTTCCAAATGGTGAAGTTGAAATCATCCCTTCGTAAATTTTACGGACGCCATCACGAGTTGGTTGACTGTTTTGGAATAACCGTTTCACAAATGATATCGGATATGTTCCTTACGTCGTAACTATAATCCCCTTCCCTTTCATGAATGTGACCTACCGAATTAGACTATTAACCGGATTTGTAATCACATAAGCAACACGACGGGTGCCACATGTGGAGCAGGATCTGCTTACCCTTCCGGAGCACCTGAGATCACCCCTAGTTTTTGGTGGGGTTCGTGTTGTTTATTGTTTAGTTTTCTATGTTGTGTCATGTGTACTATTGTTTTTCTGTTTGTCTTTTTCATTTTTAGCCATGGCGTTGTCAGTTTGTTTTAGATTTATGAGTTTGACTGTCCCTTTTGGTATCTTTCGTCCCTCTTTTGAACCTTACATCTGATAACTGCCCATAACTGCCCATAACTTCTTGACTTTTAAATGTTCTAATTCGTTCTTCCGATGATCTTCACTTAAACTGTGTTCTCCTTTAATCAAAAGTATACCAAATTACTTAATAACGATAATAGCTACATATTGAATATGGGTTTATTCTAAAATTACTCGTGTCAATTATAAATAAATAAATTTGGTGTATTAACTGTCCTCTGATTGTTTAAAAGAATTAGCTTTATTTTCAATGTTATCAATTTTTATGACGACACGCCCACTCTTACGTTGTGTATTCATACGCAAACATCTGTGAACGTTGTTACTCGTATTAATATACATTTTTGAGCCTTATTTTTGATAAAAATTCATTTATAATGAATGGCAATAATTTATTTTGAATTTATTGAACAATAAAATTAATTTTTGACTCTTCACATTTAACATAATCCGATTTGCGGATTATTCAATGTGAAGAGTCAAAAATTAATTTTATGGTTCAATAAATTCAAAATAAATAACAGCCATTCATTAAATGCACACCGTCTTAGAGGTTCACGGATTTGGTTATACTTTTTGGACTGTTTGGATTATAGCTCTTCATCTTTTACATAAGTTTGGATTTCAAATATTTTCGCCACGAGCATCACTGAAGAGACATGTTTTGTCGAAATGCGCATCTGGTGCAGGAAAATTGATACCGTTAATGTTATTATTTGACATATCCATATATGTCTAAAACAATTAGTTTTATTCAATCATGATTTATTTTGATCAGGCTTGCGTTCAGTGTGTGACTGCTGTGAAAAACGACGAGACTGGCAACCTTGTGATGAATGAAAGTATGCCTGCATTAGATGAAATATGTAGAATGTATGACTTACCGTTACAGTTCCACGACAACATTCCTGTGACTGTATCTAGTATCTTATGTCTAATTGATATAAACACACATTTAACAGGACGAAATGGGTAAGTATACACATTCTGTTTACTAGTAATCATATTTTTAAAAATTATTCGTTTATCGTTAACTTAATTTATACAATGCGTACAAAGACATAATTTTTATCAAAATGAATATGATGAGGACGCACCTATATCAAGTTCTACAATTTAAGTTACAGTCGATTGATTGATTGATTGTGGTAGCTTAACGTCCAGTGGCAAATATTTTATGCATATTCAGGACGAGAACAATTTCACAATAAATACAATAGGTAGGTCTTGTCATAATAGAGGCCATAAGAGATGATGGTCGGTGAAATTTCGACTGCCACTGAAAAGTGAGGGTATATTGGATAGGGACAGAAATTTTGCCTTACAACAGGCCACCTACAGGCCATCAAAGAGTTGTTGTAAGGGTTTTAAACGTGCAAAGAGCGTGGCACTCTCTTTACACGAAACATCGGATTTAACGTCCCCATTTTGACCGTACGTGACTGCGAACCTAATACATCCCGCACAGCAAAACGGACGCCCTACTTCGGCAAGCGTTTTACTGCCGGTCGGGAGAAGACCAAGTGACCATATTTCCATTTCCAAGTCACCCTTTGGGGGAAGTTACAGTCGATACTCGTCTTATAATTTTAACAATTTGGATTTGCATCAGTTTTTAAATTCATAATTAAAAGCGCATTGAATTTAAACAGCTTTAATGATAGGTACGACAAGCATCTTTTAGTTGCAATTATGATAAAACAAAAAATTACAAAAAAAAACTGAACTCCAAGGAACATAAAAAAGGGAAAGTCTCTTAACAAATGTCTAAAATCAAAAGCTGAAACACATCACACGATTGCATAATAATGACTTTTTATAAAAATATGATATCCCTAATAATGGCATACAGTTACCAGGAAATGTAGTCTCAAATTTGATTTAAAAGTATGCATATTACAGAATCCAAAAAGTATCTTTTTTGGAAAATTGCAATTTCTTGATTGTGTAATTAACTACAATTTAGATAACATCATTCGTTCTGTTTAGTAGCGTATTGGTATTAATACATCAATCGTTTTATATGTTTTACCCCAACACATTCGGTCTGTAGCAAACGTGATACCTTGTATCACAGAAATAAGTCTCATACGCAATGGAATTAGTATGAAACGTTAAAAACTTTATAGAATCCTTAATGATTTACTTTATGGTTCCAGTGTGAATCAAATGATTAGTTTTCCCTAATATATCAATATTAATTGTACTTATGATAGCCTAATCGCGATACTTTTATTTTAATCTTTGTTAAAAAAAAAGATTTTTTTTAGACATATATCAATGTTACGTTCAAGTACAACACAACGCCAGAAACAATTTCTTTCCATTAAGTGTTTTTCAATATATGTATACTGTAAATTCGGAAATTATTTGATGTTTTTATTATTGCGTAAAATGCTACAGTGTTATAAGTGAAATAATTTAAACTCACATTTTGAATTTTGTGTATGAATTAAACAGGATTTTTCTCAATATTGCAACAATTAAAATTGCATTTTAGTCAAAAATGACAGAATCGATATCGTAAATGCACGCAATAATTTCTTAATTTATAGAACTCATAGACTTTGTTCTGTTAAAATGCATTGACATATTTCTGGGTAAAAAAAAGAGTTTGATTAACTAACGAGTTAGTTGATATATCTAAGAACATTGAAAATTGTATCCCTTCGAAACCATATCCCTCTCATAAAACAGTCAAGCAATACGAAACGATAAATACAGTATGCATAATGCACCAGGAAAAACCTCTTTCACTTTATACCAAAAGATATAAAACAGTTTCATTATTATAGGGAGTGGTTCAAGGCGCCAGAGAGGATTAAATACTTATATAATAGACGAATGGTCAGAATAAAACGTCTCACAATTACACACAAAAGAATCTTGAAGGAAAAATCCCTCCAGTTTCAAAGCTTTGATATAATGTTGAAAACTGATTGCGAGGAAGATTGCAAAATGGAAGAATGCACGGCACAACAGTACAAACATGGAGAGGCAGAAGACTCGGCTGGTGGTGTGCATGGAAACTGCAATTATGTTGAAAAACTCATCGCTTTTAAATGTAAAAAAGAATCAGACAGTGCACTACGTTCTAGATATAAAGGTTGTAGAACAAATGACTGTTCAGAAACAGAAACATACATATTTGCCGAATACCGAAAAACACTCGAAATATGCAACAAAAAATCAGTTCGACGGACCAAACACGTTTTATCTAAGTAACAAAGGTATTTGTCACGTGAATGACTTTCAATGATTGACATGCATCCCACATCATTTTGTATTTTTCATATATTTATATTATAATGTTGTGGTAAAGCTACATTTTTCTAAATTCCCAGAGAATTCAAACAAATCATTGTTCAATTACTTTTATACATGTTTTACATGCTATCTATGATATTACGCATATTTAAAACACTGTACAAGGAATTCCAAAGTAACAAATCAACTAAAGCTTTATTCACGTTTTGATCTCGACTGACGATTTCATACAACATTTCTAATAGTCGATTGGGCATTTTACAAACTATGTCATTCCGTCAAAAGGAGAAAACATGATGATAACTTTGTTTAGGGGTTGTGCAATATTGTACACAATACTGATATCTAAATGACATATCTCATTAATTAACTGTGTGAGTATGAGTGTGTGTGATGGTTTTTTTTTTTTTTTTTTTTTTTTTTTTTTTTTTTTTTCAAAGTAAATATCTTTTATTATATATCTGCTGCTTTAACAATTTACTCGGATTACAGCGTTAGCCCGAGTATCCCTGTAATTAGTTACTGAATTTCCAGGGAAAAGTTCAGTAAAGTATACTAAAGTATTAAAGTGTTAATTATATATATCACATACACATTCTTTTAAATACAGTGTATACATATTAACAATAAAATTTCATAGTATAAATCACGTGTTTACGGAACATCATTTTGCCTTCCGAATTTGTGTTCATCGTCCCGTGTTTACATCTTTGACCCAGTTAATTGTACTTGACCTTTTGTGCTGGATTAGTTACAAATCATTGTCCGAAAGCTAGTGCAAAAGGAAGCACATGTTTGTTGTGAAAATAAATTTTTGGATTAGATAAAACTTGTTTGGTAAGTGTTATTTACTATTCGTTAACGATTTTGTCATAGAAACAAAATAAATGTATCTAAAGTGAAAAAGATTAGATGTTTCTGGAAATATAATAGAAAGAATAAGGATTTTAACATGTGATTTGATACCAACAAAGTGAACATACACACAATATATTACTTGATGATATTCGGTGTAAATTTAACAAATCAGTGTTGAATTATAATCATTTTAGTTTTATATATTACATTAAATAAAGTGTCTTGTTTGGTTTGTTTTTACATACAAAAAATGAAAAACCAACAACTACAACATATATGTACAATATAAAATCTAGCATAGCTATTGATTATCACACCACACAATTGTATACATTTCAATTACATATAATTTTGAATATTTTTAAGCATCTTACTTATTGTTTTATTTCTATACTCCATCAGATGATATCTGTATTTAAATTCTTGTTTAAATATTTCATAAACATTAACTTGATTTATTTTATTATTTGAAATACAATTGCATTTGTGTAGAGTGAATAGGATGACTGTCAAGAGATAATTAATATCATTTAATGAGTCCTCTTCTATTTTATATCCTACTACTAAGTGTTTTAAAGTAACTATATGCTCACCAATATGAAGCTTATTTAATAAAATACAAATTTTATTCCAAAAAACTTTAAAATAAGTACATTCCATGAAATTGTGTTGATAAGTATCTGGTATCCCACACACTGAACACAGATTGGTGTTTTTAATTTTCCATGTGAAAAGATGTGTACCTACAGGTAGTATATAATGTAATAATTTCCATCGAACCATTTTTAATTTATTGTCTTCTAAATAATTAAAAATAAAATTTAATGTGTATTTAATTTTTGGTTGAATTTTATCTATATTTAGTTCTTTCCGCCATTTTGTAAACCCTATAGGAATATCTTTTTTTACATTAGATAAGATGACATAAATATCTTTATTATTAATTTTTTGTAAATCATATATAATTGCGCCTTGTTTTAAACATAGTTGTTTTTTACAATTAACAATAGTTTTTAATGAGTTTTGTTTTTGTAATATATCTTTCCAATGATTTGGTATGCTCTTTCTTATTTGTATTATTTCTGCAATCCAATTTCTTTTACATTTTAACTTATTGAGTATTTTTTCTTTTGATATTCTTCCTCTGTCATCAATTATGTCATTTACATAGATTATGTTGTCTTTTATCCAATGATTAAAAACTAAACTGTGCCCATTTAACTTTATGTATTTGTTACCCCATATAATTTGTTGTCTAATGGTTCTAAAGTTTTCTGGTTTATTAGTTTGACCACCGCCATATTTTACCCAGGTTTTAAGTATTTCAAAGTAAAAATTAGGGATTTTGTTGTTTTTGATATTTATTGATTTTAAATTATCCAGATTCATGTGAAATATTAAAAAATTTGATCCATATTGATTAAAGTATAATGTGGGAATAATTTTCCAATTTGACTGTTCACCTTCTATTAATCTTTTTACCCATTTAATTTTTATTGCATCAATAAACTTGTCAATATCTATCATTCCAAGTCCTCCCTCAGTTTTTTTCATGTTAATTGTTTTTCTTTTAATTTTTTCTTTTTTATGGTCCCAAATGAATTCATAAATCATTTTTTTAAACTTAAATAGTGAATCTTTGTCGATATCAGTTACAGAAGCTAAATATGTTATATTTGGTATAACTAGAGATTTCACGACAGTTACTTTTCTGATCATTGTTAGCTTTCTTTTTTTCCATGAGTTAAGAATTTTTTCAGATTTTTGAAGTTGTTTTTCTATGTTTAAATTCATTTATTATATCCAAAGTGAATGCCAAGGCTTTTAACAGTCTCTTTGCTCCAGTTAATATTCTCAAAATTGTCTTGAATATGTTTTAATTTTCCGAAACCTAATCCTTCAGTTTTACTTCGATTTAAAATAAGTCCTGATAGAGAACCAAATACTTCAATTATATTAAATGACTGAGAGATTTCATCTTTAGAGCAGAGAAACAATGTAGTATCATCAGCTAACTGGCTTATTATAAGGCTGTGCGTTTTTCCATCTAACTTTATATTTATTCCCTTAAGATTATTGTCGTTTCTTATTCTACAGGCTAATATTTCGACTGCAAAGACGAATAAAATGGCGCTTAAAGGACATCCTTGTCGAATTCCTCTAAAAATATTCAGTGGGCTTGAAATCCATCCATTATTAGAAATACATGCCTTGATATCTGCATACAAGGTTTTGACCCATCTTAACATAGAATTTTCTATACCAAATTTTGTTAGTGATTGATACATGAATTCCCACTCTAGGGAATCAATGGCTTTGGAAAAATCTAGAAAAAGTATAGCTCCATCTATTTTTAACTTTTCTGCATGATCTATAATGTCTTGTATCTGACGTATATTAAAACCTATATAACGGTTTTTAATGTATCCATTTTGGTCACTGTGGATAATTTTTGACATCACAGGTTTTAATCTTTGGGCTAATGTATATGCAATAATTTTAACATCAACATTTAATAGTGTAATTGGTCTGTAATTACCTAATTCAGTGGGGTCTCCTTTATAAATATTAGAGAAATTAGGCCTATTTTTTGTGATTCAGATAACATTCCTTTTTTATAGCAATAATTAAAGCTTTGAATTGCATAATTCTTTAATTTGTCCCAAAATTCTCTATAAAACTCTACTGAGAGTCCATCTAGGCCTGGGAATTTATTTAATTTCATTTGAAAAATTGATTTTGTACATTCTTCTGTTGATAGAAGTCCATTTAGAGAATTGCTTTCTTCTTTACTTAATGATTGTTTAATATTTGTATCCTTAATATATGTGTTTATAAAATTTTTATCTGGTTTAGTGCTTGTGTAAAGCTTTTCATAATATTTCTTTTCTAAATTTAGTATTTCTGATTGTTTTGTAATTATCTCCCCTTTATCGTTTTTTAAATTTATTATATTTTTTCTTGTTTGTCTACTTTTCTCTAATCCTAGAAAAAATTTAGAATTCTTTTCCCCTTCTTCTGTCCATTTTATTCTTGAACGTATTTGTGCACCTTTTGCTTTATAACTATAAAGAGATTCTATCTCACTTTCTAATAAATTGATTTCGTTCTTTTCTACTTCACTTGGTTTATTATTATCCTTTCTTTTCTGTAATGTTTGAAGTTTTTTTTCCAAATTTTGAATTTCATTTTTCCTTTGCCTAGATTTATTTTTGCAAAACTGTATCGTTGATTCTCTTACTTCAATTTTAAACAGGTCCCATAGTTGTGATAAATTTTCAGTGTAATTGCTTTTAAGTATAAAATAGTCTATAAGTTTTTCTAGTTTTCTTTATAAGATTTGTCAGTTAGTATGCTGTTGTTTATTTTAAAGAACCCTTTACCCTAATTATCATTGGACATGTTAATTTTCAATGAAATTGCCTGATGGTCTGTACTAGAAATTAGGGCTGGTCTTATATCTGTAGACTTTATCATAGTTCTCAATTCCTTACCCGTTAGAAAATAATCTATTCAACTTGCCTCATCGTCTTTATTTTTACGTTTCCATGTATATTGATATAGTTTCGGATGTAATTGTCTCCAAATATCTTCTAGTTTGTTTGTTTTTATTAAAGTTTTCAAACTATTTGTAATTTTTTGTTCTCTTTTTTTATTATTATTCTTTCTATCTGTACTACTCAATGTTTCATTCATATCTCCCCCTACTACTAAAATTCCGAGACTATGTTCTTCAATTATTTTATTTACATTTTTAAAGAAGATGTTTCGCTTTTTTTTCTCATTAGGTGCATATAAATTTATTAAAGAAAATATGTTGTTGTTTATTTCAACATTTACAAGAATTATGCGACCTTCTTGATCAGTAAAAGTATCAATTATCTTTGGGTTTATTGTTTTTTTAATAAATATAGCTACTCCTTTTGATTGTGTTGTGCCAAAACTGTGAAAAATATCTGCGTCATATTCATTACTTACTTTATTTTCTATTTCTTTAACAAAATGAGTTTCTTGGATAAAAAGTATATCTGTTTTGTGATATTTTAACCAAGTATAAAGCCTATTTCTTTTTTCTTTTTGGCCTAGTCCTTGACAATTTAAGGAACAGATATGTAAAGTTTTATTCATTATTCTTATATTTTTTGTAGCTTAAAGCGAGTATTTTAAAACTAAATACATTTGACAAACATACATGTATACAACAACAATAACATGCATAGTATAAGAAAATATATATATACATTAAGAACAACAGTATATTTAACATGATAATAATAACTATACATATAATAAATACATGATCTTTTATATATATTTTATCTATCCTAAAAATTGGACACCAGTTCAGGAAAGGTGTACATGTTTTAAATAATTTGTGTAGGGATTTTCCCACATCTATAAATAGCCATAGTTTGCTCATGTAATTTCTATTAATTGTTTTTGTTCTGTTGAATTCTATTAGTTCTAATAATGCACTTATATTGCTATGTTTTGTTTTAGTTGAAGTTGATTGTATCAATTTTGTTTTTATTTTTGTAGGTACTTCGGACATATTCGACACCATTTGGTAACAGGATAAATTTTCTTGTTTCACAAGAAGACTAAAACTCTTGGATTTAGTGATGCTGAAGACTTTTACAAGAATACATACGTGTGTGAGCAATACTATTGCTGGATTTTGACTAGGAATTCCTTCCCAGTATCTATATCTGTGCGTGTATTTGTATAGTGATGCAATATATTGAAGCCAAAAGTTAATACGAACGAATTTACATGTACAGTGTGTTTTTTTCCAGATGTAATTATGATCTGCAGTTAAATGTTGCTGGATTACTGGTTGATTCATGGATTTATTTTCCCAGCTGCATAAGATTGGAATTTTGAGATTCTTACTCCAGTAAAACTGTTGGAAGTTATATTTTGTTTGAAAACTGTTCTTTCTAGTATGATAATACATACATAAAGGAATCTATATTGCAAATTTATGGAATATTATTAGATATTTATTGTGTATAGGTCTGTTTATTAAAAAACATTCTTTAATTATGTTTGTATTCTTTGCATGATCCAGTTGATAACACAAACCAATACATTTTTTTTTCTATTACTCTTTGACATTATGTTATAACATACAACATTACAGTTCTTTTCTATTTTACTCTTCTTTCTATTACTTCTTGAAAGTATGAAATCTAATATTCCATCACAATCATCGCTACATATTTTGGTATTTTTACTGGTTTTTTTTAAATTTACATAAAAAGCATTGTCTTCAAGGTGGTTGTTTACCTTTAGGAATATGCTTGTCATACATATATGTATGAATAATAATAAAAATATATACAAACAAATCATTGTAAGCAAAAATGTATATAGAGATGATAAACCAACAGAAAAAAAAAGGAGTTAGCTACATAATTGTTTATACATGTTTATTTCTCCTTTTTAACTTTGTGTTTTTGGTTTGGTTGTTTGATTCTCTCTATCGAAAAGGTCCGTTGTAGGAGTTGTTGCAGACCTTTTTGAGACTTTATTTCCAGGAGTGGTTGCACTGGTTTGTTTCTCAACTAGAAATTGTTGCATTGAACTTTGTTTTTCGTCTTTCGAATCGTTTTGACAAGTTGTCTTCTTTTTACCAGATTTTTTTTTAGCTTTTTTAGAACTTGGTGTTGCTGCATCTCCTGTATATTCGTCATTCTCTTCATTGGTGATTGATTGAAATGAAGGTTGAGATTGATGAGTAGGTACCTTTTGTGAATTTTTGTTTTGAGTTTTCTTCAGATCACGAGTAAGCGTTTCCTGTGATTGTTCGTTAGGCATGTCCTGCATTTGTTCAACTTCAGGTTCATGTTGTTGAGCATGTGCAGCCTCATCATTGTTATTGTCATCAGTTTCTGAATCTGTGTTGTCATCATCAGTGTTTGTTGATTCGTTTTCATTATGTTCATTGTTATTGTCTGAAAAGGGCTCTTCACATTCTGACTGTTTGTGTCCAGATTTTTTACATATATTACATGTCCAATCATTTGGACAATTGCTGATGAAGTGGCCCTTTTCGAGGCATTTTTTACAAACTATGTCGTCTCTGTTTTTAGTTGGCTGACCTTTATGTAAGATTGTTGCTCTGTAGTTTCCTTTTGTTACTTGTCTTGGAAAAGGATGTTCCATCGGTTCACAATAAAATATTCGGTCTCCTGATAGGCAGTTTGTTATTAAGCCATCAACTCGTATGCGCTCCCTAAAGTATCTGTGTATTTTACACCCTGCATTCTCTAAGAAATAGGTAATCTGACCATCGTCAGCCGAGCATGGAATGTCTTTTACTCGAATTTTAACGTGATCTGGGTTTACACTACCTTGGAATCTAGGGTTTTGTGAATAAAAATTCACCAAACGGTCTCTTACCACAATTCCTGATATTAGAAGCTTGCTGCGATCGTCTTCACTCTGTGTGTAGACTCGCCACATACCTCGAACTCTTTGAAGCGCTCTCAGATGGGAAGAGGGTATGAGTTGACCAATTATTTTGTAAAGTTCGTGATGCAAAAGGAAATCTTTGTCAGATGGTTTTGGACCAAACATATCTGATTCCAATAAGAAAATTGGTTTCACACTCATGTTGTTATTACCATTTTGGACTACCTTTGAATATGTTTCCGCCATTTTTTCTTTGTTTACAGTTGAGTTGGCACTGTCGAAATTCAATGATTTTGTCATTCCAAGACTCAAAAGAGCAAAGTTATTGTACCATATAATGGTTACTAATAGTTTTAAATACTGTTCTTTCAGAAATTTGACAAATTATCGTTACTAATGATTCAAAAATCTAAATTTTGCAAGAGCTCAGAAAAACTCCGTAGTGTCCACTGGGCCGCTTAGCACATTCTCTTGTGTGTGATGTAGTAAGAAGAGACAGATTGAAAAAAAATAATTTTATATTAAATTAATGTTATAGCGAAGATATTTATTTTGTTTGTAGTTTGTTTGATATAACTGTTTTGTCATAGTGAGTCCATCTAATAACGTTAATTTGTCCTTTGATCGAATTGAAAAAAATAAAATCTCAAAAATACTGAACTCCGACGAAAATTCAAAACGGAAAGTCCCTAATTAAATGGCAAAATCAAACGATGAAACACATCAAACGAATGAATAACAACTGTCTCATTTCTGACTTGGTACAGGCATTATCAAATGTAGAAAATGGGGGATTGAACCTGGTTTTATAGCGCTAAACCTCCCACGTGTATGACAATCGCATCGAATTCCACTTTATTTACAATGATGCGTGAACAAAACAGACATAATAAGTAAATGAGTCAAAATATGAGTACAGCACTCCTGTCACTGTGTCACAATCTCAAAACAAACAAATATTTAACAAATTCAGGCTTTTATGTGTCAAAATTGGTATCTATGATGAGTTTATTTACAACTACTGGGTCAATGCCACTGCCGTTGGAGATTTATTTCCCCGAGGGTATTACAAGCCCAATAGTCAGCACTTGTTGTGCTAACATGAATTGTCATTGATATGATTATATTTATAAATTTACTGTTTACAAACTTTTGAATTTTTTGAAATACTAAGGCTTTTCTACCTCAGGCAAAGATTACCTTAGCTGTATTTGGCAAATATTTTAGGAATTTTGGTCCTCAATGCTCTTCAACTTCGTACTTTATTTGGCCTTTTTAACTTTTTTGGATTCGAGCGTCACTGATGAGTTTTTTGTAGACGAAACGCGCGTCTGGCGTATACTAAATTTAGTCATGGTATCTATGATGAGTTTATTTAGCACTGAATCCGGTGAGCACTACAAGAATTCCTGTACACTTAGAGCTTCAATACTCTAACAAACGATTAGCATTATAAGTGGTTGATTAAAAGAAGTAAGCATCGAGTTATCAAATCCCTCAAGATATTATTATGCGGACTTCACATGAGACGAAAACGTCACAGTAATATCCTGCATGTTCAATATAACTGGTTTCTAAGGCTCTTGATTAGTTTAAAATTTGGATAATAGATAGAGATTGTTATATGTTTTGTTAATATATTTGTTCATTTAAAATGATGAAAACGTCAGTTCAATGATTGATTTAATACAATTTGTTTGAACTTAACGCAATAAGAGTCTAAATTATGGTGTGAATATTTTAGTGTTACATTAAATAATTCGATAAAACTTTTATGCAAAAATGAGTTCTTCACACCAAAGATTATTATGAACATACAATAAAAAAATTAATGAATAAAAAATGTGTTAACCCTTTCTAGCCATTTCATATGTTGGAGATAACGAATTTGTTTTGAGAAATTTGATTCCTGTGTTCAATTATTCATTTATTTGAAATTATTTCTTCATATCTTTTTATGTATAATATATAAGATATTCATATAATTAATCTGTGATTGACGTGGCAAAAAAACAAGTTTCAAGAATATTGAAATTGATAAACAGAATGGAAAAGCTAGCTGAGAATTGTTAAATTAATGGCAAAATATAAATGATGACAATCATAATCTATTCCAGACTTTTGAGTAATTGAGTAGCGCGGTGATTACATAACATCTATAAAACTGTTATGTAAAGGAACTGTTCGATTTTTTTGGTTTTAAATGACACCTTTCAATCTTATAATAAAACGATAACCACAAATAGATCAAAACATTTATTACAACAACAAAAATCGAAATAAAATACACCTGGTAACTTTAAAAAAGCAACTAGCAGTCTGAGAATGATTTATAAAGCAAGCCTTTAGTCTATTCAATTTTTACACGATGATAATTTTACATTATATCATTGATTCAGGGATATATGAAATTCAAAATGCTAAGTATTGTACTGATGCAAAGAAATATGAATCAGATTCTGGTGAATATTAGCTACATCTTGACTAATCTAAGGTCAAAGTTAATTGTGATATGACTACAGAAAAAACCCACATAAATGCATTTGTATTTCATTTTAAGTTGTACTCATATGATTGTAACATCTTTACATTACTTTTGAAACACATTTAAATAAATCACGACGAAACAGAAAAAATGGTAAACCACATATTTTGTCATTCCCAAGTAAGAACAATTAATTGAATTTTAAGAAAGATTATCGTGTGAATATAACTTGGATAAAATGAAATCATTCCATCATCATCCAAAAATTATGTACTAAAAGAGGTAGATTTTCTTTTAAATGCGAATAGTTTCATTGGATTTTAATTTTGAATATATGATTAATAAGTTATCGCAGAATTGTACCTTTTTATGATGTTGTTGTTGCAGAGATGTTAAAATGCCTTGCCACGACTGGTCTGTGTTTTTATAAATAGTACGTATATTTCTGTTTTGTATTGATCTAATCAGTCAAACCCTTTTCAAATAATAATTTATGAGTTGTCCTGTCACACTTTTATAAAGACACACGTATGGAATAGCATAAACTATCAAAACATATTTCATATCTTTAATACATATATTGACTACTAACATACATTGTATAATATCATGATCAGTCGTCATATACCTGATATATGATATCTATTCATTGACTTACAAGAAAATATATTGCGTGAATATTTGAAAATAAAGCTTTGCAAATACACCGCGGACTTTTAATCCAAGAGCCTCAAGATTGCCATTGGCTTTGAAGTCGGTACATACATCTCTTTTATAAACAGAATAATATAAATTAAGAAAATGAGGTTCCAAACCCCGTTAGACAAGTAAATACTAGAATATTTTTGCATTAATAGTTATCAAAGGTACCAGGATAATAATTTAGTACGCCAGACGCGCGTTTCGTCTACATAAGACTCATCAGTGACGCTCATATCAAAATATTTATTGAGCCAAACAAGTAAAAAGTTGAAGAGCATTGAGGATCCAAAATTCCAAAAAGTTGTGCCAAATACGGCTAAAGTAATCTATGCCTGGGATAAGAAAATCCTTAGTTTTCGAAAATTTCAAAGTTTTGTTAACAGGAAATTTGTAAAAATGACCACATTATTGATATTCATGTCAACACCGAAGTGTTGACTACTGGGCTGGTGATACCCTCGGGGACGAAACGTCCACCAGCAGTGGCATCGACCCAGTGGTGAAAATAGTTATCAAAGGTACCAGGATAATAATTTAGTACGCCAGACGCGCGTTTCGTCTACATAAGACTCATCAATGACGCTCATATCAAAATATTTGTTAAGCCAAACAAGTAAAAAGTTGAAGAGCAATGAGGATCCAAAATTCCAAAAAGTTGTGCCAAATACGGCTAAGGTAATCTATGCCTGGGATAAGAAAATCCTTAGTTTTCGAAAAATTCTAAGTTTTGTTAACAGGAAATTTGTAAAAATGACCCCATTATTGATATTCATATCAACACCGAAGTGTTGACTACTGGGCTGGTGATACCCTCGGGGACGAAACGTCCACCAGCAGTGGCATCGACCCAGTGGTGTAAATAGTTATCAAAGGTACCAGGATAATAATTTAGTACGCCAGACGCACGTTTCGTCTACATAAGACTCATCAGTGACGCTCATATCAAAATATTTATTGAGCCAAACAAGTAAAAAGTTGAAGAGTATTGAGGATCCAAAATTCAAAAAAGTTGTGCCAAATACTGCTAAAGTAATCTATGCCTGGGATAAGAAAATCCTTAGTTTTCGAAATATTCAAAGTTTTGTTAACAGGAAATTTGTAAAAATGATCACCTTATTGATATTCATATCAACACTGAAGTGTTGACTACTGGGGTGGTGATACCCTCGGGGACGAAACGTCCACCAACAGTGGCATCGACCCAGTGGTGTAAATAGTTATCAAAGGTACCAGGATAATAATTTAGTACGCCAGACGCGCGTTTCGTCTACATAAGACTCATCAGTGACGCTCATATCAAAATATTTATTAAGCCAAACAAGTAAAAAGTTGAAGAGCATTGAGGATCCAAAATTCCAAAAAGTTGTGCAAAATACAGCTAAGGTAATCTATGCCTGGGATAAGAAAATCCTTAGTTTTCGAAAAATTCAAAGTTTTGTTAACAGGCTTTTAAGTTGTATGCCCATCTGATAATACTGCTTTTAAATGTATCTTAATAGTTTTACATCACATATGTTTAGATCGATGTAAACACGAAATAAATAAACTGGTTTTGCAATATATACAATATAAAATATGTTGGGCAAAAATATCTTCTCATTTTAGTTTGTAAACTACTAACCTCAGACACCTCCCGATATTTATGAGCGTCACTAATGAGTCTTATATAAACGAAACGCACGTCTGGCGTATTAAATTATAATCCTGGAACAACTCGATACAATTTTAGCATAGACCATTTAGATAGCACTTGCAAGCTGTGTTCGATATATTAAGGATATCAAATATATTCTTTTGGAATATCCAGTCCTTGGTATCTATGATGATTTTATTTAACTATTAGACATTAATACTACAACCGATTGTTCGTGTAATTTGTGACACGAAATGGCTTGAAATTTTGGGAAACTAAGAATATATCTGGCTTCTGATTAAAGACTACTCAAACTTCAGTGAAATTTTTACTATCGAGCAAATAACAGACATTACAAGAATTTCTACTCATTCATGCTTTTATCTGTTTATTAAAAGAATAACATCCACAGTTTCCCAAACGACAAAAGCGTCTAATATGTAGTAGTTCGAAGTGATCAGTAACTTCAAAACATATATGGTAGATTCTCGTTATCTCCAGGTCAGCCGAACCAGAGAAAACCAGAAATTAGACATACAATCGAGGCATACTGGTTAGGCTAAAATAAATACATATGCATATGGGAAGGGGATCGATATTCTGGCTTCACACTGATTTATTTGATTTTTATCGGTTTTTATTAACATTTTACGTTTCAGTCTTTTACCCGTACCAAGGCAAGAATATGACAGCATTCGTTTGATGTGTTTTATCATTTGATTTTGCCATTTGATTAGTGACTGTCCGTTTTGCATTACTATTTCATTGCAATATACTTGTTACGGTATTGTTTATCATGAATATATTTCCCTTATCTCTGGAGTAGGCAGATAATCATTTAAAAGAGAGGCGAATGATACCAGAATGATATTCAAACTCATAAAGATAAAGAATAAACTGACAACGCCAAATCTAAAAATGAAAAAAAAAGACAAACAGACAAACAAAAGTACCCATGACACAACATAGAAAACTAAAGAATAAGCAACATGAACCCCATCAAAAACTGGGGGTGATCTCAGGTGCTTCGGAAGGGTAAGCAGATCATGCTCCACATGTGGAACCCGTCGTGATGCTCTTGTGATAACAAATCCGGTGAAAGGTCTAATTCGGTAGGTCACATTCATGAAAGGGAAGGGGATTGTAGTTACGACGTAAGTAACATATCCGATATCATATGTGAAACGGTTATTCCATAACGTTCAACAAACTCGTGATGGCGTCCGTAAAATTGACGAAGGGATGATTTCAACTTCACCATTTGAAACTAATGGTGTAATACCTTCCTTGTTAGTAGCAACCCTCTATCAAGAAAATCATGATAGGTAATACAAGTATTTTAAACTATAATAATGTATAACTAATTATTTATAATTGTGGTCGAAAGTAATCCTCGGTAATTAAAGGCAACAGTAGTATACCGCTGTACGTATGTTATAAATCGATTAAAAGAAAACACATGTGGGTTATAAACTTAAACCGAGGGAAACACATCGACTATAAGAGGAAAACAACGAAACAACAGATACACTATAGCGCAAACAAAAAACACCAATGCAACTCACACAGAAACGAACTATAGAATAACAACTGTCCTTTTACTGACTTGGTAAAGGACAATTTTACAAAATGGTGGGTTGCACCTGTTTTTGTGGCTTTTATCTGAGACTAGCATAACACTGTGTTATAATAGTCTCAGATTTTTTATTAAACACTCATGGAAAAAGAACTTCATAAATTGATGCAGTTGTCAGTAATTTGAAATTTAATTACACGTGCATTGTCAGATTTACTCCTTAATTCATTCACATCACCGACGTCATATTTTAACATAGGTGTATAAGTTCGAGATAACAAAAGAATTTTAAAAGCTTTTATCTGAGACTTCCATAACACTGTTTTATAGTACTCAGTATTTATTAAACTTGGGACAGTAGATTATGATCGCGGCAACTGAAATATCGACTCATCCAAATTCGACTCATCATGAGTGGAAATGCATATATTTATACAGAGCAAAATTGAGGAACACGAGAATAATTTGAATCATCATCAGTTTCGGGTAAATCGAGTTCGCGACAACGAGTTAGTATTTATCTCAATATATATTGTGTATATTTTCAGTGATTGTGATGATTATAAGGTAATCTCTTTATCATGTTTATTATATAAACTTTAATTATAGTTATGAGACCAGTTTTAGATTAAAATGATAATATTGACCAATTTGCAAATGTGTGTGTTTGACTATTGTATCGTGTACACAATACCATTGTGACGACGTATGGAGAACTTGTAAATAGTTTATACTTTAACTGATACAAGAAATCTTGGTGTTCCTGTGGTTATACAGACAGACGAAGATATAATAACAATTATTATATTGTACTGTTTTGTTTGTTTCTTTCATATTTATAAAATAAAAAAGAAGATGTTATATGATTGTCAATGAGACAACTATCCACAAAAGACCAAAATGACACAGACATTAACAGCTGTGTAACATATATATATTAGGTATATATATATATATATATATATATATATAGGCGTAAAAAATAATTTTCACATGTGCAGATATATATATTCATTAAATAAAATAATAAAATAAGTAAAAAATTAACAGTTCCATTCTATCGATTGCATCCTTCCATTGGGACTCTTCAGGATAACTGATGTAGTGTCGCTATAGGCGACGTCGTTAAGGAGGTTTATGACGTTCCGTTAACTTTTTACTTATTTTATTATTTTATTTAATGAATATATATAATATATATGCACACGCTTAAAAAAAAACAAAAAAAAAAAACACGTGTCTCATGTCTATCTCTAGATTCACCTTCCGTGACAAGGTAACACTACGACTATTGAAGTTATATTTTTATATAGAGGATGTGGTCGAGTGGTCCAGAGCGCTGGACATCAGGCTAAGCGATTGGTGCTGTAGTGTATCAAAGGTGTGAGTTCGAATCCCGCGGAGGGACGGGCAAAAATTTGCTGGTAGAAAATCTAACTCTAACACTGTTTGGTGTAATTTTCAGACTTATATATATTATAGGAAAAATTTAAGTAGACTCCGTATGCTGGTAACATTTAAGAATACAAATAAAAGATAATAACGCTTTCAATTCATCATTTTTACTAGCGCTCTCACTGCTTTCACAGATCTTTAGGTAATGTGACTTATAAACATAAGTGTAGTATTGAACAATTGTTTGACGTTAACAATAGTATGAAATTAACAAATACAATATTTTAATTCCATATGACTACATTAAAGCACACTCTGAACCACCACCATTTGTTTTGCCTTTACTACCCTTGCAGTAGTCCTCTTGACGTTCACATTTGATCAACGAATGCCTAGACATTGGACATTGGTATTTACATCTGTCACATATTGTTTCATCATGGCGATACAGTCCTTCAGGAAAGCAGTGTCGACATACTTTACGACATGTATCACAATACAAATGCCCATGACATTGTCCCATAACTTCGTTTATTCTTTTATCTGTTAATCCGTTCTCCTGTATGCAACACATAGGTTTAAGAGCAAAAGCATCAATATGCGTAAATGTATGTTGGTTGTTACAAATAATAATTTATATGTAGGACTCAGATCTTTGGCAGATATGCAAAGCTCTGATTCCTTTCACGGATTTTGCTATACGTTTTCGACCTTCTGGTAACATGACGTTATCTTATTGTGGTAGAAAAATCATGTAGTACTGGGAATGGACTCATTTGCGTGGTTACAAATTTTCGTGGATTTAGGAAAACTTACATGTTCGTGAATATTTGTTTTCTTCGTTTATCGAAGTTTGCATACAAGTATATAAGAAATCTGTCATTTATGAACATTTAATTTCGTGGTTAACCTTTACCCACGACAACAACAAAAATTGGTGTACAACGAATAATAATGATTCAACTGTATCCAAAACTGCCATAGATTGGAAAAAAACATACTGCCATATATTTGCAATTTGTTCGGCGTTTATGGCCTCATATTAACCATAGTATATGAATTTGCAGAAATTTGCAATAGATCTACTAGTATTTACTTAGCCAAATTGATTAAGTTTGCAAGAACTATCCTGCTTTATCAAAGCAAAGATTCTTTTCAAATACAATATGATATCAAAATCAATGTGGCATGAATATATTGAATATGAATATAATCACAGATGTCCTGTAGCATGTACATTTTTAGTTGTGTATTGAGTCTAGTGAGGGTTTAAACGTTTTAGTTAACCATTTAATAATTCTCTTGATAAAAGACATATTTTAAATAGTGAATGTGTAATTTTATATTGTATATCATTTGTAATTATATGTCAAGCGGTTTATGTTCAACTATTGTCCATATTTCAAATCAATGATTTGTCATTATATCTCTATTGAAATTGAATGCATTCGAAGGAATTTCTACGCATGAATAACCCATAATGAGTTTTCATTACCCCATAGTCGGTTTTAGATATCAATTACATGAATTATGACATATCGTTTTAACTAAATTTTGACTAAGACTTATTACTTTTATGCCCGATCAAGGTTTCCTCTTCTTCAATTTTTTTTATCATGTTGTTTTTATGTAGCTATATAATTGGTGATATTCACCAGTCCAGTAGTCAGCACTTCGGTATTGACATGAATATCAATTATATAGTCATTTTTATAAATTTCCTGTCACTAAACTCTGTATTTTTCGAAAAAGTTAGGAATTTCATATCCCAGGAATAGATTACCTTAGCCGTATTTGGCACAACTTTTTAGATTTTTTGGTCCTCAATGTTCTTTAACTTTGTACTTTTTTGACTTGACAATTAGTGTGATCTGAGCGTCATTGATGAGTCTTACGTAGACGAAACGCGCGCCTGGCATACCAAATAATCTTGGTACCTTTAATAACTAATTACTAATTACAATCTCTAGCAAAGGGTTAAATTGAAGTTCACATGAATACGGTTTAAATCTTCTTCACTTGCAAGTGAATGAGTAATTATCAATGTTTATTCGCTTAATTTGACACAATTGAACCATTTTGGCTGCTAAAAGCGAATAATAATTTCACTATTTCACTTTCATTATTGATTCAACAAAAAGAAAACTTACTTTAGTTTTTTATATATCTCGTAGCTAGTGCCCCTTTTACGTTAGGAACTTCTTTTACAATAACCCTTTGAGTGATTCGCAGTTGATTTATTGTGAGGCAAATATTCAACATTCAATATGTTTTCTTTGGAATTGCAATTTCCCACAAATTCTTCCAGTCGGTAAACTTTGGAGAAGCTTTTTTTTATTTATGAGCTTGCCGTTATCAGAAATAAAACATATTTCATATTTAACCCTTATTTGGCAAAATCGATCAATAATTGAATAGAATAGATATCAGTTATCAAAACGCGTTTTATTTTAGTGCTATTATTTTTCTTTCTTTTTATCTTATAAATTTGAATGCATCCTGCTATTGGGTTTTTGATTTTGGCCGTCCTGGTGTTGATGGGTCTGACAGAGCGATTTGGACACAAGCGTGTTTAAGGATGTCTGCTTGTCAGGTTTTGGAATTTTTGTCAGATTTTCGGAATCCTCTGGTTTTATCCATTTAAATGCCTTTATAAAATTTTGCCCATGAACCCCCATTTTTCTTTTTATAAATCTTTTACATGTATTATTATAAGCCATTTGTAAAAGTGTTAAAAAATCTTATTTATTTTTTCATAGTATTTGAGGACTTTGACTGGTCAATGATAAAGCTATGAAAAGTCAAGAGATAACATTTTCCCGCCAAAGGAGTATGTTCGATAAGGTTCTAAAATGGCCCACTTTTTTAGCGTATATTTCAAATTCGGATTTATTGACCAATATCACGATAAATTATAGCTAATACATTGACTAGATAGGATATAAGCCATTTTGTTTAAAATTTTACATTTCTGCGTTTCATTATGACGTCACAAGTTGTACTCATATTGATTTTTCACGAAAAAATCAATGAAAATGGGTAAATTTCCAAAGATTATTTGACAGGAAACATAGAGCGCATACGTCGACAACAAAGATCTTTTAAAATAATGTTTGTGAAGACATTTAACATGTCTTATTTGAATATTAAGCTTGTCGACGCCTGTGCTCTATGTTTCCTGGTCCTTTATTTGGTTGAAATCCCGCTGATTTTGTCAAATTTCACCAAAATTCCTTATCTTGACCGTTTGGGAATGTAAAAATCGTTGTGTTAGAATTAAACTTTGACAAAAACAGCACTGTTTAACTTTTTCACATGTCTTTAAGGCAACTTAAAACAATTATTGTCTTATAACCATGAACTTTATAATTGGGGTCAAATATGGCACTTAGCGAACTTACTAATATCTAATATCTCGATTCCTCAATTAATCCCATATCAATATATAATAGTTTGATGAAAAGTTATTTATTTTGAAACTGAGCTGCGAACATCCTTAAGTGTTGTTGACACTTATATTTTTGTTTTACTAGAATTTGTCGATAAAATGTGCCATTTATGGGATGTGCTATCATTGTATTATTATAATGTCTCTGGTGCTATTAACAGGAAAAGACGTGCGTTTCGTGTATGAAACGCGAGACTGAGCAACACGAAATCATCCCCAAAACAATTCTGAATTCATGTGCTCAAGAAACGTGACCGATGCATCTCCATATGTGGAACCCGTTGTGTGATTTTTGTAAGTACAATTCCAGGAATGAGTCTTACATGTATACAGTAGATTACATTTTGGAAAAGAAGGACGGACTTATGAAAACGATAATTGACAACTATACTTAAAATAGCTATCTGTAACCTTTCACTATTAAAATCGTTTTAGAAATCATACACAAATAGATGTAATAAACAATGTATATAGATACTCTTTAAATGAACTAATACAGTAACGGACTGATTTTGATAAGATTTTTGAAAAGTAAGGAGAAAATTATTATGTTCGTTTGCATTTTTCCTCATGTGTTACATCAACATTAAACGTGTGGTTTTTTAAATATTTTTCCGTCCTAGATGGCGTTTTATTTTTGCTTATTAAAACTATGATAATAACATGTAAGAAGTATGTCCTGGCTATTCTATTCTAAGTTTACTAGAACACACCAGCGAAATAGCGGGCATTCAGAGCGTGGTTGAAAGTATGTAAAGTGTTGTAGGAAGAATTTTGTAAAAGATTTAATGACTTGAGAATTTCAGGAAAAGTATCAAAAGTCATAGGTACTTGGGGACAAGGAAAATGTTTTTTTTAACCCTCCTCCTTTATTTCAAAACTTCCCTTTTTTTTTCTATTAATTTCATTATGAACATACATTTAGAATATTATGAACATTCAAGTCAGGAGCCTGTAATTCAGTGGTTGTCGTTTGTTTATGTGTTTCATATTTGTTTTTCGTTCATTTTTTGTACATAAATAAGGCTGTTAGTTTTTTCATTTGAATTGTTAAATACATTGTCTTGTCGGGGCCTTTTATATCAGACTATGCAATATCGGCTTTGCTAATTGTTGAAGGCCGTAAGGTGACCTTTAAATGTTAATTTCTGTGTCATTTTTGGTCTCTTGAGGAGAGCTGTCCCATTGGCATTCAAACCACATCCTCTTTTTTTTGTGGAGAATTTTAGAAAAGGTATCAAAAGTCATACGAAATTTGGGACGGATAATTGTTTTTCTAGCCCGGCTCCTCTTTTTTCCACAAAAAAATCCCTTTTTTTTGTTAGTTCTCTATTAATTTTAATGACACATGAATAATAATAGCGCTTATCTGTATATTATGAACATTCATAAAGGGGGGTCGGACCGGGAGGGGTCATGAACCCGATATCCCGGGCTTAAAAACATGAAATCCCGAGGTTCCGAATTTAATACAAATTAAATATCTCGACATTCCGAAATTCGAAAAAAGAAATCCCGGATCCCGAAATGGTCATTTCTGAAATTTCGATCTCAAAAACACCCGTTCCCGACGTCCCGAAAAGGTCCTGCCCCCTTCCCCCTTTCATTCATTACTTTAAATAAAGTTTATTTTCATTTTACATTCAATTCTCAGTTAAATAATCGATCCACGACGGTCATTAATATATTATACAGACCCTCTCTATTTAATAAACTCTGTGGATAATAAACTTGAAAATGATATCAGACAGAAAATACACTTTATTCGTAGTATATGTATTTGCTTGTTTCAAAGTATACAGAAAAAAGCAAACCGGAGGTCTAATCTGACTTAAAATTTCGTCCAATGACGGATATCAGAAAGAAAATTCATTTTATTCGTAGTATATGTATGTTCAAAGTATACAGAAAAACGCAAACCAGAAGTCTAATCTTACTTAAAATTTCGTCCAATGATGGAAACATATCCGAACGCCTTTTTTCTCGTTTTTCTCCCAAAATAACTTAATCTGAATAATCATATGAATGGATGACAAATGCGATTAATTTATGCACTGTACCTACGGGACACAGAGACGTGTTCATTAATTTATTGTGGAAAGAAGAGAAGCGACACACAAAATGAGGTCTTCTCGTTTAATAGTATAGACTAGAACACACCCGTGCGTATGCCTTATTTTAGTATTGGTATTGCCATCTGATAAAGTCATGCCGATTATAAGATACACAGTTTTCTCTGCTTTCAACATCTTTCTGTTTGAACCCGTTGACCTGGAACTTATCAATTATTGGTATTATTATTTTTTTGGAAAACAAAACGGCCTGGAAAGGAGTATTTCAACAGCATTGTCCTTTATGAGTTATAAATAAAGTTGAATTCTTTGATTCGCTGTTTAACGTCATTCCGGCTAACAAATTGAAAACTGTACATGCTATACCTATACGCCTTATTTTAAGTCCAGATTTTTATTATTCGTATTGTCATCTTAGAAAGTCATACTGATTAAAATATTACAATTGGGAACAATGTGACAATGATTGAAATTAGTAGTGTTAACCCTCTGATTACGACCCGTGTATATTGCAAAATCCTAAATACAGCATTTGGTAGTGCGCCTGTCAGATGCGGAATGTACAGATAAGGTAATAGGTAACAGGTGAATATACTATTGGTTTCGGTATCGGATTTGACCCGGAACTTCTTAATTATTGGCAATATTAATTATGTGGAATACAAAAGGGTCTGGAGTGGTGTAGTTTTTAATCAACAGCATTGTACTAGTATATTAGTTAATATAATTATAAAGTTGAATTCTTTGATTCATCGTTTTTACGTGATGACGGCTGTCAAATTTGACCTCGTTATTTTAGTATTATAGATGAATCTGTTGCTGACTTTTGATAAGAATAAACGCTAGATACATATTTCGTTTTTCTTTTTTGTGTGTGATGTTTTCGTTTTTTCTTCTGTTTTTTTCTCTGTATATTGGTTCCTATAGAATGACGGAGCTGAGGCTGTTATAACTATCTGTTAAAGGTTAAAAGAATGTCTCCAATAGTACATTACATTCATTTTCATTAGTTTAGCATCATTGTATCTCTTCATTGTAATTATAATGCGTTTATGTTAGGTCTAATCCAATAGTGTGTTGTGCTATTTGATTCAAGAGGAACTTGTTTTGTATAATCAATTCAGACAAAATAAACATAACACTTGCTGTACCCTATTCTATTTTCATTCTATTTTCCGCTCCTTCATTATCGAATAAAGATTGATGAAAACTGTTAAAAAAAGAGGGACGAAAGATACCAAAGGGACAGTCAAACTCATAAATCTAAAACAAACTGACAACGCCATGGCCAAAAATAAAAAAGACAAACAGAAAAACAATAGTACACACGACACAACATAGAAAACTAAAGAATAAACAACACGAACCCCACCAAAAAACTAGGGGTGATCTCAGGTGCTCCGGAAGGGTAAGCAGATCCTGAGGGGCGAGTGATATCAGAGGGACAGTCAAACTTATAGATCGAAAATGCCATCACAAAACCATGACTAACAAAGAAAAAGAAAAACAGACAAATAAAGTACACTAGACACAATATAGAACACTAAAGACTACGCAACACGAGCCCCAAACAAATCTGGGGATGATTCTATGTGCTCTGGAAGGGTAGGCAGATTCCTCTCCACATCTTGCACCCGTCGTGTTGCTTATGTTATAAAAAAAACCAGTTAATAGTCTAATTCGGTATGTCACATTTGGTAGGTCATATGTCATTAAGCTATGACATTTTGTGTGTGTCCTAACAGTAAATTTTGTAACCTTTTGGTTTCGCCCACAATAAAAAAAAAAACCCAATAAGATCACTGTTGAGGGGACAAAAAGCACATGCAAACACAATATTTTCTGCATAACATATTTCCAATCGGGACTTTATTTTGATTATAATAACGACCATTTCACAAGGCGATAAAATGAGAAACAGATTAAAACTAATTATATATAAATATGATGCAAATACAGTACTGCCTAAATACATTTATTGGTAATTTCTGAATTCTTCTTCTTAACATAACACATGGCCTTTACA
Source organism: Mytilus edulis (assembly GCA_019925275.1). NCBI lineage: Eukaryota > Metazoa > Mollusca > Bivalvia > Mytilida > Mytilidae > Mytilus > Mytilus edulis. The sequence continues at coordinate 80,881,009 of CM034362.1, read as the reverse complement.
AATATTTAATATACACATAGGTGTGAAATTAAATGGTACTTATCTTTCAAATTTGGTTCGATAAGGGAATGACAAATTTATTTGAAATGATTCCAGTAAACACAATTTCTTAGAGACAAATATCTACAAGAGACCAAATGACACAAAAACTAAATACTTTAGGTCACCGTACGGCCTTCAAAAATGAGTAAAGCCAATACCACATAGTCAGCGATAAATTACACCGAAATGACAATTTAAACGAGAAAACGAAAGACCTAATTTATGTACAAATATAAACAAAAACAAATATTCAACACAAAACAATCGACAACGATTACATTAAAGGCTCCTGACTTGGGACAGGCAAACACATACAGAATATGGCGGCTAATAAAACATTGTTTAATATATGATACAATGTGCTTATAAGAACTAAATACGCTTGTAATAGTATACACTATTTCTTTAACTTTTACGGTTATTATCATGAAGTCGTCTATATTTATCCAGGTCTAGGGATTGTTGTTGTTCGTGGTGTTGATGGTATAGGTATTGATGTTATTGATGTAGACATTATGGTAGACGATGGTATTGGTGATTCTAAAATGAAAAGAAACAAAACCAATATGATATACAACAAATTTTGTCATACCTGAGCTAAATATCTTTGATCTCAATGATATCATATATTGTTAAGCAACTTATTTCGTTTGCGATTTATTTTCGCGATTTTTGCGAGTAGAAAATTACATGAAATTGTCGCGAAAATTTAAAAACTGTAATAAATCCTTTTCTAACTACCTCATGTGAATTTGAAAGTCGCGAAATCAAATCGCCACTAAGTGGAATTGAAAGAGATAAACTCGGATTGAAGTTTCCGCTAAAATAATTTGTTTCTACAGTAATATGCGGTAAGGATATTGTCATATAAACACCATCTTGGTTCGCAATTGTTCGTATTAAAATTAAATCAGAAATATCATCCATTTTAACAATGACTTTAATTTAAAAGATCTTTTTTCAATCTTCACTATTTGCTTATATTTCTACTTTATATTTGTAAATACAAAAATTACAAACATAATGTGTGTTGGTGTGTTTGTTTGTTCTGTCAAACGGTTCTATATTTAAAGAGATAGAGGGTTTGCTTCACAAATATATATTTTTAGTTTAAAAATGTCTTGTCAAAAATCAAAACACACAAAACTCGAAATCTAACGATTAAAACTTTAAATATTACATGTCATAAAATTTATCTAATTTAATTTTTGGAAACATTCTTTTGAAGATCAAGAGCAAGCAACTTTATTGCATACGAAAAAAAATTGTGCTTTTATGATTTTTCAACAATATAAAGCTGACCAGTAACAATCCTTTTTCTATTATATCTAAAGTATTTATCAATCAATTTCTCTATATAAACTAATTCCATCGTATAATGATGTATGATACAATTGAGTGTCCCTTAATAAACTGTGTAAGATAACTATATTTCTATTATTTCAATATATTTTAATTTATGCCTGTAATCCCTAATTTTTTTGATTTAAATTTAAGAGTTAATTGACTCAGAAATCTTTAACAAATCTCTTATCCAACATTTAGTCTCTCCGCCAACTTAAAAGATTAAAGAACGTCACCGAAGTCAAATAAAGGTTTGTAAAAGAGAGATAGATACCAGAGGGACAGTCATAAACTTCTAAACCGAACATAAACTGACAACGCTATGGCTAAAAAATAAACAGACAAAAAATAGTACAAAAGACACAACAACGAAAACTAAAGACTAAGCAACACGAACCCAAAACAAAAAAACTGAAGATGATCTGAGGTGTTCCGGAAGGGTAAGCAGATCCTGTAACTGTCAATTAAATATAGTTTTGTACATACCTGTTCTCGAATGTTTTTTATGAGAGCAGGATCTTGAATGATGAAATAATTTCCATTCACCTGTAACATATAGATAAAAATAACAGTCTACGGAAGCAGAAGTATTTTTTTTTCTTTCAAATTTATCCTTTCTACAAATTTCGAGAAAAAATTACTTAACTTTTAGAAAATGGATACTGTAACTCTGTATATATATATATTTTTTTTACTTTTCGTCATTTTTAATAAAGACAACAGTAGTATATCGCTGTTCAAAAGTTCTAAATTGATTGAGAGAAAACAAATAAGGGTTTCAAACCAAAACCGAGGGAAACACATCAACCCTGGAAAAGACAGAAACACTGAAGTACAACAACAACAACAAAAAAACAAACTAAACACGCCAACATACATAAAAACGGAATTCTAATATCAACTGCCATATTCTTGACTTGAAACAGGATATTTCATGAAACAAATGGTGAATTGTTCATGGTGTTGTGTGTTGCGTTTTATGGAAATGTTAAATATATCGCTAAAATGACAACATTACATGACAGGAATACAATCTGAAAGATTCAAATTGAGTTTAAGCATTTGTTAAGTTCAAATCTCATTTAAAAAAATACTTAAAAAAGATAAATCAAATGGTGAATGTCAATAGGGCAGCGATCTAAGGTTACAAAAGAATAAATCAATGTTCTGTAATGGTTTGCTAATTTAGCTGTTTATAAATTAAAAAAGAAACAATCTTAATTTCTAGCAAAAAAAAAGGGGGAAAGTAAGTACTATGCTAAGCAAAAAAATAAATTTATCGACGCCAATGATACAACATGTACGTTTTGATACACCAGATTGTAAGGAAGTTGTTTGTGCAAAAACATATTATGAGTTTCTAAAGTCCTTTGCAATAACCGTGGATTAAATTTCATCTCCAGAACTCTCAAATTCACACGATAATATTGACTTCTAATTTAGCATATAAAATTTCATAATTCTTTATTTTCGAAAAAAAAAGTGATAACTAGAATTCTTACCTTCAACTGAGTGATTAGCTACCAATAAAGCGCAAAGGATTAAGACTAATGTTGCATTCATGTCGTTATAGTTTTACTTTACTGTAATTTTATTACTGGTTAGTAATGGTGTAACAGTAAATACTCAAGCTACCAGCCACATTGTAGTTATATAGTACACCAACGTACGAGCTGTCACAACTTCACGTAAACACTTTCACATGATAATTTTTTTTTTTTTTAAATCATTCGAATAAAACACCGCCTACATATATGATTTGATCAATGTTCAGTCATTCTTGTCAAAATTTATCAATTATCATTACTTTAAAACAAAACAAAGCATGGAATATAAAGACTACAACGAGAAAAAGTAAAAATTAATAGAAGTGACAGTTAAAATAGTTTGTTTTTATTACTGTGTCATATTATTCATCTTACTTTAAGGAGATACATATGTTTTTTGCCACTTTCAGAAGATACATATGTTTTTTGCAACTTTCAGGAGATACATATGTTTTTTGCAACTTTAAGGAGATACATATGTTTTTTTGCAACTTTAAGGAGATATATATATGCTTTTTGCAACTTTCAGGAGATACATATGTTTTTGCAAATTTAAGGAGATACATATGATTTTTGAAACTTTCAGGAGATACATATGTTTTTTGCAACTTTCAGGAGATACATGTTTTTGCAACTTTCAGGAGATACATATGTTTTTTGCAACTTTCAAGAGATACATATGTTTTTTTCAACTTTCAGGAGATACATATGTTTTTTGCAACTTTCAGGAGATACATATGTTTTTTTGCAACTTTCAGGAGATACATATGATTTTTGCAACTTTCAGGAGATACATATGTTTTTTGTAACATTGATTCCTATTTTTCGAGGTCTTGTAAATCAAATTATTCGTCTTGTTTGTTGTATAAAACCGTTGAAGGCCGTATGGTGGCCTATAATTGGTGACATTATTTCAACTCAGATGGGTAGTTGTATCATTGGTTATCAAATCACATCTCCCTATTTTGATATTTTAAGGAGACAGCTTGCTCACATGCTCGATCTCTTGAATAATGTGAGTGCATGATAATATTCATTAAGCGATTTGTTCGTGTTTGTTTTTTGAGAAGAATGTAATAGGAATGGATTGTTTCCCTTTTTATAACTTAATTATTTAGGCTGTTAATTCATATGTGTGATGGTATTCGTTTATAATTACTTTATTCTATTTTGCATTTTATTGAGCAAGACTGACATTTAAGTTCATTTATTTATTTGATGTTTTTGAAAAATTTTTATTGTTATTTATTTTTGTTTACCACTTTTAGGGAACTTATTCAAGAAATAATGGTTATATTTGATTATGAACCAATTGCCTAAGACGGATATCCTGTGTGAATGCAATAAATATTAAAAACGAATAACATTAAAATGGTACATTTGTCTTTCATTCAACTCCATGCTGTCATGATGGCTAGGCTAACACCTTTTGGAAAGGTAGAGTTTTAGGTAGGATTTTTGTTTGGAAATGCTTCAGCTGTGTTGGCAAGTATAATGTTTCAATTTGTCTTTATATTTAGATCTACTGCTTTAAGTTTTATTTGAAGTGCAGTTAAGAACAGAGGGATATATTCAGAATCAAAAACCGAAGTGCAAATAGCAGTCAACACAAACAAGCTATGAAATGTGATAACCTCATTAGGTCGTCATGTCAAGTTGATGCTTTGAAAAATATTCAATCTTTACAAATTTTAAAAGTAAAATGCACCTTTTCGTTACTGCAACGTATACATTATTCTAAAGAACACTAGAAATTGTACATTTTAAACAAATTTTGCAGACAAAGATATACTGATGTAAGGGATGTGTCATAAACATGAAACAAATATCTACTGTGGTCATGTTAATATCTATGATGAGTTAATATACCCAGTTGTATATATTTGGCTATGTTATTTTTGCGACAAAACTAAAAGCAATTCAATGAAATTTTAAGGTATTTTACGGGTAATTTTATTAAGTACTGCATGTACTATATGGTATCGTTTGTGTAGACTTTTAACTGTCGGACAGTGACCTACACGTGCATAAATTCTGAACAGGTGGTTTCTGAGGGACAGTCATCTTAATGACAATCAAATAATATTTTCTATAGTTTTAATAGAATTAAAGAATTGATTGAAGCAGGATGTACTTAAAAGGTTTCAAAAGTGCAAGTTGTTATCGATAGAAGGTGTACTTTTACAGTAAATGTACATCCCGTTATTGTGTTTTGACAATGGGCGTTCATTGGTGCAAGAAAGAACGTTTTGATATCTTGTTTGAAAATTACTTAAATAACGGTGACGTATACATATCACGTGATATCAATATTAAACGGGAATATTTTCCCTTGTTGGTAACTTCTAGCTGAGACTCGACAATAGTGAAATAAAGTTCATTTTCAATCAAATTGTTATTTTAATTTCTGTTAAGTAGGAACTAGGCATTCTACTAAAGAGTAACTTATTATTCCTTTCACGGATTTTAGCTATACTTTTTGGACCTTTGGATTTTTGCTCTTCATCTTTTATATAAGCTTTGGATTTCAAATATTTTGGTCACGAGCATCACTGAAGAGACATGTATTGTCCAAATCCCCATCTGGTGCAGGAAAATTGGTACCGTTAAATGTTATTATTACTTATCTCATATAGTATAATTACGATACTTTATATACAGTCCACTTATAACTGTCAAGACGGTATTTCGAGATTTGGGATTTGGACACAGGTTTTCCACATATTACACTTTATTTAAAATATAGTCTTTTAACTGCAGTTTACATGAGGTTTGATCAAGGTATATCGTTTTTGTTGGTTTTTGTTGGCTGGCGGGACCGTTGATGACAAAGCAACATAATTTTGTACACAATTTACTAATTATCCTATTGAATTCTTAAATACAAGATAATTTATTGTGCATTGCTACTCATGATTTATGTATATTGTGTTAATATAATATGGGGTCCACCATTTTTGCTGGGCTATCATCAGCTCTCTTTCTATAATGCTATATATATAGTATTTAGTTTCTTATTGAGATGCCTCGAAATAGTAAAAAATAAAGTTGATACTTATATTTACTCAATTTATACTTAAATAAAGCCAGAAAATATATCCAGTATTTACTACTTTTTAACAAATTTTAAATATTACGCAAATTCATAATCAACGTTATTATATACAAATATGTTGCAAAAATGAATTAATCAACTATATTTGGACGTCTTTAAGACCAGCTGTACATAATTATCTTGTCTTATAACAAAACGCAAGTCAAATAAACGATCTTTCAAAGTACTTTATTTGGTACTAAAAATGCAGTTTAGAACAAAGGGATTTATTCAGAATCAAAAACCGAAGTGCAGATATCAGTCAACACAAACAAGCTATGAAATGTGATAACCTCATAAGGTCGTCATGTCAAGTTCATGCATTGAAAAATATTCAATCTTTACAAATTTTAAAGGTAAAATGCACCTTTTCGTTACTGCAACCTATACATTGTTCCAATGAACACTAGAAATTGTACCTTTTCAACAAATTTTGCAGACAAAGATATACTGATGTAAGGGATGTGTCATAAACATGAAACAAATATCTACTGTGGTCATGTTAATATCTATGATGAGTTAATATACCCAGTTGTATATATTTGGCTATGTTATTTTTGGGACAAAACTTAAATCTATTCATTGAAATTTTAAGGTATTTTACGGGTAATTTTATTAGGTACTGCATGTACTATATGGTATCGCATTTGCAGACTTTTAACTGTCGGACAGTGGCCTACACATGCTTAAATTCTGAACAGGTGGTTTCTGAGGGACAGTCATCTTAATGACGATCAACTAATATTTTCTATTGATTTTAATAGAATTAAAGAATCGATTGAAGCAGGATGTACTTGAAAGGTTTCAAAAGTGCAAGTTGTTATTGATAGAAGGTGTACTTTCACAGTAAATGTACATCCCGTTATTGTGTTTTGACAATAGACGTTCTTGGTGCAGAAAGAACGTTTTGATAATATGTTTGAAAATTACTTAAATAACGGTGATGTATACATATCACGTGATATCAATATTAAACGAGAATATTTTCCCTTGTTGGTAACTTCTAGCTGAGACTCGACAATAGTGAAATAAAGTTCATTTTCAATCAAATTGTTATTTTAATTTCTGTTAAGTAGGACTAGGCATTCTACTACAGAGTAACTTATTATTTTTTTCACGGATTTTGGCTATACTTTTTGGACCTTTGGATTTTGGCTCTTCATCTTTTATATAAGCTTTAGATTTCAAATATTTTGGCCACGAGCATCACTGAAGAGACATGTATTGTCCAAATGCGCATCTGGTGCAGGAAAATTGGTACCGTTAATATTATTATTACTTATCTCATATAGTATACTTACTTTATATACAGTCCACCTATAACTGTCAAGACGGTATTTGGAGCATTGGGGTTGGGACACAGGTTTTCCACATGTTACACTTTATTTAAAACAAAGTCTTTTGATTGCAGTTTACATGAGGTTTGATCAATGTATATCGTTTTTGTTGGTTTTTGTTGGCCGGCGGGACCGTTGATGACAAAGCAACATAATTTTGTACACAATTTACTAATTATCTTTTTGAATTCTTAAATGAAAGATAGTTTATAGTGCATTGCTACTCATGATTTATGTATATTGTGTTAATATAATATGGGGTCCACCAGTGTTGCTGGGCTATTGGCTCTCTCTCTCTCTATATATAGTATTTTGTATTTACTGAAATGCCTCGAAATAGTAAAAAATAAAGTTGATACATATATTTACTCAATTTATACTTAATTAAAGCAGGAAAATATATTGTGTATTGATTACTTTTTAACAATTTTAAATATTACGCAAATTCATAATCAACGTTATTATTCACAAATATGTTGCAAAAATAAATTAATCAACTATATCTAGACGTCTTTAAGACCAGCTGTACATAATTATCTTGTCTTATAACAAAACGCAAGTTAAATAAACGATCTTTCAAAGTACTTTATTTGTTTTTTTCAAAAAGAACTTTACAGTATTGGTACATGTATAGCTGATAATATTTTAAAAAAATACAGCGACATGTACTCTTGGTGATAATTGTCTCATAGTCTTTCGAATCACATTTCCTAATTTTATATTCTTTTTTTAGCAGGCTAACTTCAAAATCCTCTTAAATTGATAGTTGTGCCCATATCAAGAACAAATACAGTAATATCATTTGGTTTTCCAGCAGTATAGGGTTGGACGTGATCTTGTGGTTCACAACTAATTCAACTTTTGAACATTTTATAAATAATCTTGTGTGTCTTGCCCTGTCAAAAACCAAATAATTAGTATATAAATCTTAGAACCAAATTTAATTAGCTGTTCGTGATTTAAACACATTTTTTCATTCGATTTTTTTGTCAACTTACGTGATGTTCGTTTCATTAATTAGAATTTGTCATACTTAAACATTAACATATGGTTTGTTATTCAAAATATCAAGCTCAGTGAGTGTAATTATGTTACATCGTAGCTTTCAAATGAAGTATTGTTCATATTATGTTTCCATGTGTTGAAAAAGTGATATTAATCATTTTGCAGATAATAAACTATCCTTATATAACATGAATTTGACATCAAGGAAGTATTCGTTCGGTGGGGTAAAAAGACATAGCCTGTAAAATATATATAGTTTTAGGGTTTTATATATTCAACTCAATTATTTTACGTTGAAAGTCAATGGTCAAGAACCAAACGTCAATCATTTTGACCTTAAGATCAACGGTAGAGGTCAAATTGATATTAAACTGACATCTCATGGCTATGCAGTTTATGCCAAATATCACTCGTATATGTCAAAAAAGGAAACGTCAAATTCGCCGTTTCAGAAGCTAATGCATCCTGGGTAATATTTTCAAAAGCGTACACCAAAGCGTTTTGATTGGTTTTAAACGTTATAAACAATGGAAATTCAACCAATGACGTAACGTTATTTTCACTTTGGGGTACGAACAATGAAATTATCCATGATGCTTTAGATTCTGAAACGGCCAATTGGACATATGTATGATATGTATGAGAATAAAATTCAGAAAAGGAAGATGAATCTTACCAGAGGAATTTGAAAAACTGTTCATCAGTAATTCAATTCATGAACATTGTTTGTCCACCTGTAGTTCATGAACTGTTCATCTAAAGTTCATGAAATTATTAAAAATGATTTTCTTGAATTTTCATTTTATGTAATTATCATAAGTAAACTTCTCTTCCTGTCTGTAATTAAAATTGCTGTATCAGGACTTCCAACTAGAAATGCTAAATAACATCTTGTTGAAGTATACAAAATAAATGTTTTAAACCTTTAAAATATCGTGTAATGATTTATGGCATGTCACTTTTGATTTGAATAAAAGTTGTTAAATGTTTTTTTTTGCAGGATTTATTTGAAATCTTTCAAATGTACCGATGGTAATTGATCTAATGTGTGCTTTCCAAAGGCCAAAAAATAAAAACGTATACCAACGAAACAAATTGTTGCAGTTGTCCTTCGAACAAAACTAGTCTACAGATATTTTAAACCTTTTAAAACCATTTAAGATTCTCCTGATTCAAAAATTATGTAGAAGTGTATAATATATCTATATTTTCATTAGGGAAACTATTCAATATTCGCTTAAATGCTTAATATAATAAGATTGATGAAATCTAAATATAAAATTATAAACAAATAAAATAGGTATTGTTATGAAATGATCTCCACGTTAACATGGTTAATTAGTGTCGTTTATTATATCTTAGGTTTTCAAGTGACTTGACCGTCGATGTTTACTGCACAATATCATACATAACGGCAATATATGTTCAGATGTACAAATAGTAAATGATAGTTAAGATAATACTGTCAGATGCGTTAGAGGCAATGCTAAACAGATAGGATTCATAGCACGAAAGACATCTATGTGTATCCATATATATGATAAACACAATTGTCGTGTCAGATAGACTATTCTTATCCGATGAGATTCACAACACCGTAAATATATATGGAACGACCATGGATTATTTACCTTGAACATGTCAAGATTTATCCACGTTGAAAAGTAGCTGAATAAAATTTTTACCATTGAAATTACCTATTTTATCATATCTAGTACTTGATATTTAATTTGTTTAGCTTAGGTGTTGACAAGAAATTATGTACTTAAGAATCAAAATCGCTCAACGTGGCAATACCTAAAAATAATTGTATTCACTCTATGTGTGGAATGGGTTGTTTCCTCTAATTCTTGGCTACTATTCGTGTGATAATGCAACGATTTCCATAGCAACGTAATAAAATGCATCATTTATTTGATAATTTTTTCTTTTAAACAAATTTTGCAAAGAAAATTAATAATCAATGTTATTACTCTCAAATGTGTACTTTAAGGTATCGTTTGTGAAGAATTAAAAAAAATCAAATCCTGGACCGCTGCTTTGTGCGGGGTAGATGCCTCAATGGGAGACTTTTTTTGTGAAAATATTGTTTTTTGCAGGATGTATCTGAAAACCTTCAAACGTACCGATGGTAATTGATATAATGTGTGCTTTCCTAAGGCAAAAAAAAAAATAAGAACGTATACCAACGAAACATATTGTTGTGGTTGTCATTAGAACAAAACTAGTCTACAGATATTTCAAACCTTTCAAGATTCTTCTGATTCAAAGATTCGCTAGTAGTGTATATGATATCTATATTCTCAATGAGGAAAACTATTCAATTTTTGCTTAATATAATAAAATTGATGAAATCTACATATAAAATTATAAACAAATAAAACAGGTATGGTTATAAAATGATATTAACGTTAACTAGTGCCGTTTATTATAACTTAGATTTCCAAGTGATTTGACCGTCCATGTTAAAACAACTTGTTCAAATTTCGTGTATATCGATACATTTTATATCAGGTATATATAAACAGAACCAGCAAAAATGAAATTAAAAAGTCATGGCAACATTTAAGAATGTTCTTATATATGTTTAATGCACAATTGATATCATACAAAACGGCAATATATATTCAGATGTACAAATTGTATATGATAGTTAAGATAATATTGTCAGATAGCATATAGGTAATGATAAACAGATAGGATTCAGACCACGATAGATGTCTATATTTGTGCGGTTATGCAGTTGTAAACTTGAATTCTACAGGCTGCCTTGCCATCTGCTAAATAACCATGTTCGCCGTACACAACCCAATCAAATAATCCCAATAGAAGAAACCTTCTTACAAAACATGTGCCTGTAGCCAATCAGAAATCGCGTTGTAATATGTTGACCTTTAACCTATAACTATTGACCTGAAATCATGTGTGCTATAAAAAGAACAAAGTAAGGTACACACTGTCTTGTGATAACCTTCGTGTATTGCCCTACATAAGGCCAGTTGACCTGTTAGCCTGTCCGCTTGTGGAAATTTCCACTGGTTGACATCTATACATGCATGACGCAATCAATGGCTTTATCAATCTAGAGAAATTCAAATAACATATATTTATTATACATCTCTGTATTATATTATACAAACTTAACAGTAATAAGAGATTTAAAAAAAATGTTTTTAGTCCAGAAAAACCCTTAAAAATATAAATAAGAAAAAAAATATAAAATGGAATGAAACAAAGTGAAATGCTCCCGATCACATTAAACCAAACGGTAAATAAAAATATGTTCAAAAACTATCAGATCTGTTCTTGTAAACTCATCTAAAGTTTTAACAACATATTTAAGCCCCGTCTTCGGATCTTTTTTTAACAGAAAACGTGGATTTTGTCATTTGTGGCACATTTTCCATTCCCCGTCGACAAAAATACAGGCGAATATCAAACTGAACTTTATTTTGAAGTCCAAATGGAGTATTTGGGGATAAATATATTGAGGTATACATTTTTCTTCTGTCAGCTTCGTCAATAGACGGACAATGCTCGACGTCTCCTAATCCCATGCGTGTAAGTTCTGCCATTGCCGCTTTAAAATTTTCTCTGGAAGCGCTAAAACTTTCATCATTAACAATGTCAATTTTTTTTTTGTACGGTGGAGCCTTTAAATATCTATTCAATGAGTATCTCAAGCATTGCAGTGAATTTGTTTTATAACGATTTCCATCAGCTTTACGCACATCCACATAAAAATGAAATATATTTGTATTTAGAAGATAATGATTTGAAATCCAAACCTTTAGACAAATTTAGCCCCTTTTCAAGTAAATAAAACAGTTTAACGTGGTTTTTTTTTTTAAATTTTAAACATTCACCTTCTTGAAATTGTATAGAAGGATATTTTTCTATCGATGAAAACTCTTACAAACGGAAATAAAGAGAAAAAATGTTCAATACTTTGTTTTAAACTTCTTATAATATTCCACAGTATTAACCAGTCTTTTTCATTCATGGATGCTACATACATTATGCAATTTGTCTCAGGTAAGCAAGTGAAATGTCTTTTGTTGATTATTAGTTGGATCGCTACTGATAATATTACTCTTAATTTCATTAACTATAGCTTTTTCATAAAATGCATCACCAATTTTCTTTCTATCTGATTTTGTCAAAAAATTAACTTCTTAAACATTTTTGTTGTTAATGTACATAAATGCATTAGTGCATGTTCATCATCAAAGAATGAATATAAGTAAATGAAAAGATCTTGACGCACGGTTTGTCGACAACAGAAAATTGACAAATTAAGCATAAAGTGAAAAAAAAGCTCATTAAACATACCAGGTTGACAATTTCCACACTTGACGCACATGTTTTCTTCAAAAGACTCATTGGGAAATAAAAAAAAAACAAAAAAAAAACGCATCTACTGATCTGAACTAATTTTACAGCACATGTATCTATTTCTAACTTACTGAATTACATTGACCATTTTAATTTACTAGATTACATTTGGTAACATAATATATTAATTATGTTTTGCGTTGTTTAACTGTCATTAAAAAGAAAGTTATCAAATAGATATTTTCTTAAACAAATTAAAAGTAAAAATAAATCATGTTAACTTTGCTTAATCAAAAATTGATCATTACGAAACTAAATGAAAAACTTGTTGAACAAAAGAATATACACAGCAATGTTTATGTCAGGATATTCAACTGAGACACATCACTGTCAAGATGGCTCTTAGTTACATTCATGTACATTTTGGATATTTAATAACTACAATCATGCTTTCTCTAGTGACTTGGAATGTACGCGGTATCATGTCATCAACAGTTTGTCTAACAGAACTTTTTAGGTATACGAATTGTGACATTGCCGTATTATCGGAGCACAAGTTATTTAACCACTCTCTAAAATTTCTCAACACATTAGACAGTGATTACCACAGTATAAGTATAGCAGATACAAATATTAACATTGAAACCTGTAAATGTGGAAAGGGTGGCGTTGCAATTATGTACAAGAAAACATTGAAGTTCAACATAAAACCAATTAACTGTCCGGTCTCTGAAAGATTATTAGGAATTGAAATACAGTGTAACGAAAACTACTCTATATTTGTTTTCTCGGTCTACTTACCCGCAGACAGTAATATGCCAAATTACAAATATGAACTGAACATTGTTTAAGATTATGTCAACAACTATGCAAAATTTGGTCCCGTAATTGTAGCTGGTGATTTCAACACTAGATGCAGAGTAACCGACCTTGAACGAACTAATGTGAACAAATCCATTATATTTTTAGATTTCATATTAAGGAATAACATAGTTTCGATTAATGCTAGCAGTCTTTGTGATCCTTCATCATTCACTTTCATTCCGACTCGTACTGTACTTGATTATTTCCTCGTCAGCGAGGAATTGGCTAATGACGTAACTTTTTGCGAAAATATTCCTGAAGGAACTTTGAGTCTTACTTCAGACCACCTACCTGTTTTCTTACAACTGAGTATACCGTGTGTTTCTAATTCGTCAAATGGAGGTCATACTGTTTGGCTGTCGTGACGTAAAGAATCTGATAGTAGTTTCCATGCATAAAACGAACTTACAAATGAGATAGCAGTTGATCTTTTGGATATGCCATTAAGTACATTTCTAGATTTAGATACACTAGCTAGCAAATTTACAGATAAACTGAAAGAATGTGCAAATATAACAATACCGTCAGGTAGCTTTAATCCCAACACTAAGCCGTACAGATCAAGTAAAACAAGCCCACAAAGCTGAACGCTTAGCTCGCAGGACATGGATTAATCATGGTAGACCCCGAGGGAAGTCCTTTCCTTCCTATGTTGAATACAAATCTGCGAAAAACGAATTTCGTAATCGTCAACGTTTTGCATATACCGCCTACGATGTCAGACTATTTTAGCGCTTAATATCCCGTCGGAAATGCCGTAAAACCAACCAAATTTCAGAAATACTGCATGATAACCGACAGTGTAAATCTTCTGAAGATATTTCCAATGCATTTGCTGACTTTTATGCAGGCGTGTATACACCAGCCGAAAACGCTAAATTTGATAGTGATTTCAAGGCCTACGTGACTGAATTTGTAGATCGCACACTCAAGTCATTTGCAAAATATAATGGCCTCCTCCTAGGGTGGGAAATAAACATAGCTGAAATCGAAACAGCGATTAGAAACCTCAAGCTACAAAAGGCACCAGGCTATGACAAGCTACAAAACGAACATGTTAGATACAGTGGAAGTAAACTACAAACAGTTATTCTCCGTATTTTTAATTCAGTGATTCGTTTTGGTCGTATTCCCTTGTGTTGGAAGCATGGTTTATTGATCCCATTGTATAAAGGTAATGGAAAGTGCAAACTAGCGCCCGAAAACTATCGTCCTATATCGCTATTGCCAATACTTTACAAGCTGTTCGAAACTGTACTAAAGAAGCGACTAGTAACCTCTTTGGAGAATGATTTATTCCCAAATTTACAACAACAAGGTTTTCTAAATGGACTAAGCTGTATTACTGCCTCCTTCAACTTCCAAGAAACTATTTATTACCTCTTAGAATTAGGCTGCAAATTGTTCGTTGCGTTTTTGGACAGTTCCCGTGCATTTGATACAGTGTGTCATAGTGGCCTAATATACAAACTATTCCGTCTTGGTATAAATAGTAAAGCACTACAAGTTATTTCTGACTGTTATAGCGATATAACAAGTGCCGTTTACGTTAATGAACACGTATCAGTACCCTTCAAAGTCCAACAAGGCGTCAGACATGGTGGTATACTATCGACCTTCCTTTACTTGGTGTACATTAATGATCTATTAAATGAATTAGAATTAGTTGGAACTGCAAATATTTCAAATATTGATACAAGTAATCCATCATTTGCTGACGATGTAGTGTGCATCGGTACCTCACCACAAAGACTCCAAATTTTGTTAAATTGTGCTAACGATTACTCACTTAGATGGAGATTTGAGTTTAATCCGCTTAAATCTGTCATTTCATGCTACAAAAATGAATTAGAACACGTATTTAATCTTGGAGATAATGATGTTAACATTTTAACCGAGACAAAGCACCTTGGAATATTAAGAACGGTTGACTTATCGCCAAGCTCAGATATTCAGCTTTCGTGTAGGAAGGGCCGAAATGCGTATTTTGCTATAGCCGGTACTGGAACTTGTTTGCTAAATCCCTTAACTGTGTATAGCCTCTACAATAAAATCGTAATACCTACGGTACTTTAAGGATGTGAGCTTTGGAATGGGTTAAAAATGAAAGACATAACGTCTCTTGAAAGTTTCCAACATTTCATTGTTAAACATATTCAAGGCCTTCCTAGAAGAACACGGTCAGATATGTGCGAATCGATGATCAACCTCGAGAGACTACCAATACTAGAAAAACGGAAACTGATGTTCCTTTGTAAACTTTGTGAAATGAAGGCGGAATCTCTCACAAAACAAATTTTCATCTACAGACTATACCAGTTTTTCGGAGATACATTTAGAAAAAAATATGGACTTATCCCAGATGTAATTAACATTTTATCAAAGTACTCTCTTTTGAAATTTTTGACAAACTATATGTTTACAGACACATTCCCGACCAAGTTTCAGTGGGAAAACATTGTCAGTAGTGCTGTTAACCCAATTGAAAGACTTCAAAAGAAGGAGCGAATGCGCAGGGACAACGATTTCGTCAAATTCTTAAGATTATCTGAAAACAACAACTATGATTTCCTGTGGGAATATGCAAAAATCAGTGGCAGATTTTTAACCGCGAAACATATACATGTAGCTAAACTCTGGACTACTCCTTCTACTAGCGGAAATTGCAAACTGTGTGGACACTTTGTTCTAGATATACTGAACCAACAAATATGTATGTGCACAGAACTTCAATCACAGAGACTTTCACTATATAACAGATTAACTGAATTAACTAGTTTCAATTTCGTGTACACAACGGTTTCAAAATCGGAAGAGAGCTTTGCAACCATGAAGATATCTGTGACATTTTGATACCAGAACATCGTTTGGAAGTCCTTAACGAAGGATTTTCCTTCCTAAAATACTGTAAACTGTAAACTGTAAATACTTTTCCATTCAAAATATTAAGCTATTGACATTTCTTATTATGTGATTTCAAAACTTTATAATTGTACGTAATATTTGCATTTTGTCTTATGTCAATCTCCTATAGGAGGAAATAAAGTATGATGAAGATAGTTATAACGATGGATAAGAAACATAATAGTTTCAGGTACATAAGAAGATAAGGTATAAGTACAAATGAGACAGCTCTCCATTCAAGTCACTATGCATAAAAAGATAACAACTATAGATCAAATTACGGCCTTCAACAAGGATTATTGGCTAAAACAAAACAGCAAGCTATTACATGTAAGAGCCCAAAAATTACTACTGCAAAACAATACAAACACGAAATCAAACGGTCTGATCTGTGTAAAAAAAACCCAGAGAAATGAGAAACACCTATGAAATATACCAACAAGCTACAACCACTGATCAACAGGCTCCTGACTTAGGAAGCTGCATACAAATGCAGTAGGTTTAAACGTCGCATCCTGCGTCAACCTTCACCCTAACATGAACCTATAGTGTAATATAACAACATGAAAGACAAACTTTAAAATACCAATTGAAATGGCTTAACTCGATCAAAAGGATATTTAAACCAAAACAAATAGACATACACTGAACTATTGTGTTTGATATATGATACAATATAAACACAATATTAAAACGTAGGTGCATATACAACACAGGCAAGGTTTAGATAAAAATAACAAATTTGTGTAGGAAGAGTGTCAAAAAGACAACTCTTATCTTTGAAAAAATGGCGTTAAATAAAACAATGTACACATAAAAATTCAAATATATTAATTCTTTTGTTAGTAGTACGGAAGGAAACAGTTTTTACAACTGTCCTGTGTCTTATTTCAAAATAATAAAAAAAATGCTCTTATATATTTCATTTGAATTGAGTAGATTGTCACATGCGGCCTAATCTTAGAACTTATCACATAAACAAACCAAGCTATTCTGGATTTCCCATACAAATGCGAACTGGTTGTGTCATAAAAAATATATAATAAAAATATCAAACTCATAGGTTAATTAAAAAAGGGACGTCCATAGAAACTGTTAAAATCAAATAAAGGCAACAAAAACGACCCTAATGGCAAAAATTTAAAAATTATCAGATTTTTTATTAATTAAACAGAAATAGTAATGCCAACTCAATGTAAAAAATTTGAAAACGATCGGTGAAAAACTAGTTGAGAAATTTCAATTTTGGTTACACATGAAAATGTGTTCTAACGTAAAATTCAACATAACGTTGGAATCGTACACTTTGACGTCGATTTAAGTTTGCTGCAATTTCTAGTTTACTCTTCTCCTGGTGCTTGACAAAATGGAGCCTGATATTCCTTTCTAGCGCCGAATTTTTTGAAAATAGATGTTCCTACCTAACACGTGCAAGTCCGGCTGCAGGAATAACTACAGGATCAAACTATTATAGAGGAAGATTAAGAGTATTTCTTTTTAAATTTGTACATTTCTTGGGGGCATAATTAATTCCTGATTTATCATGAGGAACGATGAAATAATGGTACTTTCTGATACCATAGAATAGGTTTAAACAAAACATAAAATTAGTTTCTAATCTCTCCATTGCTGAGTAGTTTCATCGTTCCCTTGCTTTCAATGTTAAACGACTTATCTTATTGATGACAAATTTCGAAAGAATTCTGCCACATGCGATACAGTATCACAGTTTGATCGTCAGTAAAAACATTTAGCTTGCCAAAATCTACCAAACGTTTAGTGTGACCAAAGAACTAGGCTTATTTTTCTAATATCGCCCAGTTAACACACACAAAGCAAGATAGTCAGTCATATAAAAGAAAATTTTAAACCGGAGGAATACTGTAAAATAGCTTTACCCTTCAGTCACAGAAGTGCTTTGAAATTCGCCAAATTTAGATGTGGTGTTGCTCCCCTAAGGATTGAAACATGGAGATATGAAAATGTTGTTTTAAAAAACAGATTGTGCCATATATGTGACGTATTTATTGAAGATGAAGCGCATGTTTTATTAAGATGTCCTCTTTATGACGAATTTAGAAACCATTTATATTATGTTGCTGAAACTTTTAATGATAATTTTAATACTTTAGATGATAACCAAAAGTTAGTGTTTTTATTCTCAGATGTAAATATGATACGTGTGTGTGCCAAAACCTGTCATTTGATTTTAAAAAGGCGTAGAAATTTTATATATTGTAAATAGTATTTTATTTCATATTGTGTATTATTATCTATGCATTTTAATAGTCTCTTATAATTCTGTATAAAATGACTCTTTTATTTGTTGGATTTCAAATAGAATTTTCTTTTTATTTTGATATCGATTTCATTTATTTTTCAGTTTTATCTAAAATATAATTTTTAAAAAAAAGCACTTAAGTGAAAAACTCCTGATTCTTCCAGGGCACCATATGTTTTTCATGGGATTCGTGTTGCTCAATTTTCAAATTTCTGTGTTATTTATTGTTTTACTTGTTTGTTTTTAAGACATGGTCATCTGTGTTTTTCTGTTTATGATTTATGATTTCACGCGTGGTGTCTGTTTGTATTCATATGATATTAAGTATCAACTTAGTCTTGACTAATTTTTATTCAGGTTTTGATCGAATCAATTAATTTTGACAGTTAAACAGTTTGGCCATTCAAAATTAAATTCACTATAAAATTCGAGATGAAATATAGATTAGAGGAGGTCAGTGTTTTGAAAATTTTATCTAAAGAAGTGGAATATATTTTGTCAAGAGGGCGTTTAATACTGGTATTAATTTACATCCGATTCCATTGAGTGTGAAGGCAAAGGTAATATCGTTGGTTAGCTTGCTTGCTAGCTGAACCACGAAGTCATTTTTAGGTCAGGTAAACTACCCTCCTTTAAAAGTAGACTCATCCGACAGATAACCATTCTATCTGTCTGTAAGACTAGGCTACGTCGAAAGGAGGGTAGTATACCTTAGCTAACCAAACATATTACCTTTGCCTACACACTCAATGGAATCGGCTGTAATTAATTTAATTGTTTCATATTTTTCATATCGGGGTCTTTTATAGCTGACGATACAGTATGTTTTGTCTCATTGTTGAAGGCCTATACATGCTTTACTTCATCGACTTTATTTCAACTTTGGTGACTGTTATCTCTCTAGCAATCATCTACTTATTTTCAAATTGGTAAGAATGTATTAATAAAAGCCACCAATTAACAGAAATAAAAGTGAAAATAGCGTACCAAGATTATTATAACAATGCATTCAGCCTCATTCAGACTATAACACTTAATAGTATGACCAAACATAGAAATGATTGTGTTTAGACTCTTTGTATCGGCACAATCTTTTAAATAATCAAATATTTTTTTTATTACAAATGTATTTCCGTTTTACTTCCATATATACATACACAAAGAACTTTAACCTTTCCACCCGATAGATAATACAATTGTGAAACTTGATCGGTATGATGCTGCAAACTTATAGTTTTGATCAAATCAAGTGTAAAGCGAACATTTAAAAAAAACAAAATTTTCGGGCGATTTTGACATTCATTTGTTGTAAAGCTCTCGTCCTCTCCAGGCAGCTTCAATATGTTGTATGTAATTTGGGGAACTTTAATTTGTTTCTCTCTTCTGTTTTTGCTTATTGTAACGAATTTCGTAAATATTTGTTACAACTACGATCTGGGACTATAATACTACACGTAGTATAGTCCCAGCTACGACACGCATCATAATGTATAGATGCAAATATTATGTACGGACATCAAGCCGACCAAACATTTGTCCATTCTGTTAAGTGGACACATATAGTTTATAAAGGCTCAGTGTTGAAGACTGTACTTTGACCTATAAGGGTTTCCTTTTTTTAAATTGTGACTTGGGTGGAGTGTTGTTTCATTGGCACTCATACCACATCTTCTTATATCTACATCCAGTTCGATTTGTCTGAAATGCTGATACATGTGTGTCCAAACCTGACTGTTTTAATTAACAAGAAGATAACACAATCTGAGGTCCAGAGTCATGTCTGTTAGGAGGGACTGTTTGTGGTAAACCATGCAGACTAGCATATTTTTTTTAAAATACTGTACCATATTTGAAATTTCCTCAAATGAAAATATATTTTTTGGAGGTCTGTTAAAATTTTCATATTTTCTTGGTATTTTTATTACTCTTGGGTGTGTTTAATCAAATATTTTAAACAGGACTCTCTCATTCTTAACTATAGGTAACAGAAATACATCTCGACAAACTTATCTAGAACGGGATTTATCTACGCCTTTTTAATTTAATTCAACCAATAAATACATATATTTGCCTTCTTTGGATAGTTCACGCTTAGAGAGTATGTGCCTTAATTATTATTTCATCCTGTTCAAATTGGTTGATAAATATAAAAAAAAACGACAATCTCTAGTTATTTTGGCCACATTCAAACGTGAAAGTTATTTATACATGTATTATCTTCAATGTAAAGTATGACATTTCAAGATTTAAAAAAAGTATAAAGAACAACAAGATTATTTAATGTGATCTAATTGTATGTTTTTTCAGATTGTGCTGACTCAATTAGTCCTTTCCACATGTTTAAAGATCATTGTATTATATCCAGCATCATCTTTCTTGAAAATTAACGCAACATTGCAAAATTGCCTTAAGTTTGTTTCTGTTTCTGATTATACATGGCGTTAAAAAATACCATTGAAAGTGTTTAATCGGATTGTTAACCTGATCTTTCCGTGATTTTAGAGATTTACACGACGGCTGATACAGTCAGTGACTTCTGATCATTAAATCACAAACCTTTCGTACTGGAGTTGCATATTTATGTCAACAAAGTTAACAACTATATTTAAGTCAAACAATATCCCGCATCTCATTGAAAATGAATACAAAAAGAAATTGATCTGTGACCACTAAATAGTATACATATATTTGACAACATTGTAACAGTGATTAACCAGCTTAAACAATCTCGTATATACATGTACATGCATCTAAAATTGTTAATCATTTTTCGAATTAGCTGAAGCCAGTCTTTTATTTTCAAATAATTACTGATGAGTTTTCTTCCTTTCTATGTTTGTTTGATTCGTCAGGGCCTACCACACGGACCATTTAAGAATAAAGAATTTGTTTTCGAAAAGAAGCAGAAAACATACATTTACTTTCAGAAAATGTAAAACAAAAATTGAAAAAAACAAACTTGTCCTTAATAAAGTTGAGAAAGGAAATGCTGAATATGTTAAAAAGACAACAACCTTGCCAAAGAACCGAATTGTAGGTTTATTATAGTTTTTGTGTCATTTTTGCCGAATTAATTCCAACCTCTTTCCACTTAAAAGATAAGTGACCGGGAGCTCTATAGGTGATTTTAGTAGGAGATTTTAGTAAACTTCAAAAGCGTGCAAAATAAGAGCTACTGCTTACTGATGATAAAAGTTTCGTAAAACATGAAGTTGTTAACCCTGAAACCAAATTTCAGAAATCCTTGTAATTTAGTTCCTGAGTGATATGCGACAAACGGACGGACTGACGGATGGATTGACTGACGGCCAGACAGAGGTAAAACAGTAAACACCCACATTTTTAAATTGTGTGATATAATTATTAACTGATACCTGATTCATACTTACAGTTTTGAACGCATTGCAAACTTTTTGATATCATTTCTGATAACATACTCGTAGAATGTTTTCATTTGAACAAATGGACTTATTGTTTTAAGTACAGGTGTAAATATTGCGGATTAAAGCGTAGCAAAATAAAAGACGAAAACTTTCAGACAGACTTTCTTCTCTGTCGTTCTTTATTTAAGCAAATGATCTCGGTGATTAACCATGTAAGATTTTCCGTATTTGGCAAGCATAATATTGCGCCAAATATTTTTTTTTTTTCTTCATACAATAACTTGCCGTACCAGAAGTATAAAAGAAATCTACCTGCGGAAAATAACTTTTAGCGATTTCTAGAAAATATTTTATGTCTTTTTTATAAAATATTGTTATTGTTTATCGTATATATAGTGAAGAAGGTTAACACATGTATAGTATTGCATCATTAAATATCGTGGTACTATGTCATCGTGAGACTTGGTGATGTGTGGGATTTTTTTTTAATATTGTTTTTAAATCATTCCTCTAAAGACAATAAGCATATACAGTGTATATATGTCAAAACAAGCATTAATTTTGAAAAGTTTTAATCGAATTTTATCACAGAATTAAAATTATGCTACGTTTAAATTTTGAATCGTGAATACGGCATTATTTTACAGAAGTAATGTACTATAAGAATATACATGTACTATCCAATTCGCATGGGTAACGCTATGTTTAGAAATTTTTTTCTCAATTTCAACGTGCAATTTATCGGTTTGTTGTACGTTACGTTCTAGCGTTGACTACAGATACCGACGTCAAATGCGATAAGGGTTGTTTTTGCTTGACGGGCGTCATATATATCCATATTCTGGACTTGGAACAACCATTTCTGGAAGAAAAAGGTGGATTAAATTTGTGTTAATAGCTAGCTTAACCTCCCACTTGTATGACAGTTGTACAACATGCAATCTACATAAGCAGATACTACTAAAATCATATATTTAAAAGATTCTCACATTGGATTATTTTCGAAGCGTCTTCTTATTTCATAGATAAACCGATGAATGAAATATGACACACAAAATTGAACAACAAAGAAGCCAATATCTAGAACAATGAAACAGCGGAGAACAGTTGTTTTCAAGTATATTTTCAAATGTAAGTTTAAGAACAACCCTAAATCTAATCTAAACGCAATCATATTATATTTATTAATCGATACATGTTTAAAAGGATTATGATAAATCGGTCAAAAGTGAACATCCCAATGTGTTCATGTGCAAATAAATTATTATAATTTTGAGGTAATGTTGTTTCTGTCCAGAATTTTAAAAAAAACATGTTTCAATGCTATGGAAATTCGAATATCACATTTTGAAATAAATCAGAAATAAATAAAAGAGTACATAATACGCCTCTTTATAGAATAAGAAACCAAATTCAAGAATTTTCAAAGTGGTTAACTTGTGTTTGTACTGGCCGCCAAAGCAGCCAACAACATGGTGGTGGAATGCTGTATAAACTACACGGACGTTCTTAATAGAATGACATGTCTGTGGTTCCACAAATAGTCCTTTAGTAAACAAACATATCATAACCACATCACAACTTAAGGCCTCATCTGAATATTGGAATTTCCTATTATTTATTGGTTACCTAAACTGCACAAAGACCAATACAATATCGTTTAATCTTAGCATCTATAGTAATAACGGTCGTACAATTTATCTTTCTTTCTTATAACTACTTCCAAAGAACTTAAAATTACTTTTTGTAATAACATATATGAAAGTAGTGGAATTGTTATGTTTGGAGTGTAAAATATGTTTTCGCTGTTTTAGATAAGTTACGTGCTTTCACATAAACGTTTTCCTATTTAATTACATTGCCGTTTGGCAAATCTAAATGCAAATTTATTAGCAGCCGTGACTCATTTGAAAAAGCCTTCTTCTCTAATGAGAAAGGCAAATATGCTAGTTATACTTCTGGTGTGTGATGAGATGATTATTAGCTGTTTACTTTCTTTTAACTTGATAATATTGATGCACTTTTCGGTAATTGAACATTTACCAAATGTTTTTTACAGTATTTTATAGTAGAATATTTTGTTTTTTTTAGAATTAGGTGCAGAATTTTTAATTGTCATATAATTTGACATGAGATGACACAATTCTTATATTTTTAAACATGGCATATGTTATATCAGTCAAGTAGCTTTTTAGTGCAACGATATGCTGCAAATCAAAATAGTAATGTGCGATATGTACTGGTACAATTCTATTAATATTTAAAACGTGATAACGGTTACGATATTACAACAACTATTGCCAATAAACAGCACTATGCGGTCTAAGCTTGTAGAATATTTCAAACTTGAGTAATTACAATAGAGGAAACATATTTAAACATCCAAAATAAATAGCAGTTTGACAACGATTAGAAAAAAAAATAATAATAGATTTTGACTTCATGTTAAATAGTTGAACGTGACTGCGTACTTGAACAAATGAACAGAACCAAGCAATTTAAACTGGTATACTTATACTGAAAAACTATGAATTGAGAAAGGTGAAGAAAAAAATAGAAGCGGAGACTGTGTATTAATATAAGTAATGTAACCTAAATGGAAAGCACTGCGCGAACTACTACATATATTCATTCATGGGGATTTATCCCATTTGGTGCAAAGAATTTAATTTTAATTTTCTTATCCATCTTTCTTTGCTTTACATTTTTACCAGACGATATTAGATTATACGAGTAGACCGGTACCACGATTTCCCGAAGATTACAGTATGTCAGTACGTTGATTGATTAACCATCTCGAATAAAACTTCGTAAACTTTTTTTGTCTTAAGCTGGGGTCACACATTTATGATTTTTACTGCCGTCCTTGACAGGACCATTCCCGATTAAAAAAAATTCAAAAGTCTGATCAAGATCCTGTGAATCGTGGATGGAAATTCAAACTGTAATTAAAATTTGTAAAACAAATAATTTTATCACGACAACAATCAGATAGTGTTCAGGAAGCGTCGATATTCAACCGTTTCCAAGCGAATTCTTCCCGATAATCCTGTCCTGAATCCGCTTCTGATCCAATTCGTATCTTTCGCCTGGTAAAATTCGACCGAGTATTTCACGACTGCGTCCCGATTCCACCGAATGTAATCCGACAGAGATCAGACAGTGACCAGACAGTGAACCGACGCTGAGGAATTACATTCTAAAACTGTCGGCATACTCGGGATGATCAGGTGCTGTCGATCGGAACGTAATCCTACAAAGGCGGATTTAGGGGGGGGGGGGGGGGCAGGGAAAAAAATTTGGTTGCTTATATAGGGAATCATTGAAGCGTGACTGGAGCGGGCCCCCTATTAGGTCAGTCAGTGGGCCCCCACTTATGAAAATTTCTGGATCCGCCACTGTCCTATCACGGTTCGCTCTATCGCATTGCAAACGGCTTTGTCTGGTCTCAGTCGTATTGTATTTTGTACTGAATTGTCGGGACTCTGACCTGGTTATCAATGACGAATTTCGTATTAATAAAGGGACTGTTCCGGAACGGTTTCGGCAAAAATGGTTCGCAATCGACAAGATCTGGATGCAATCTGGGCTAAATTGGCCGAAAAACGGCAATGAAAATTTTCTCCAGATCATTCCCGTTCCACAGGACACCGTCCAGAATACACAGAACATTGTTTGGATTTTGATCCGATACAGCAGAATCTGTCACTACATGGGCACGTTTGTAATCCTACTAGACAAAATCGGATGAGTTTCCCCGAATGTTACGGGACGTCGCACCTAACTGTCGGGGTGCTTCGCCGAACTATTTGGACCCTTCCCGACCCGTAAGAATCTGTTACGAACTTAAATGACCGTGTTCAGACAATGATAGGACGTACATTCCAGATAATTGAGGATAGTTAGTCGACTTTTTCACTTTTCGTATGCGGGCAGAAATAAATTAATATATTTTTTTTATATGAGGGGGATAGGAGGGGTCTTGATCCCGAAATCCCGGACTTGAAAAAACAAAATCCCGAGGTCCCGAATTTAAATAAAGCAAATCCTGACATCCCGAAATCCGAAAAAAAGGATTCCCGGATCCCGAAAGGGTCAATCCCGAAATCCCGAGCTTAAAAACACCCGATCCCGGAGTCCCGATAAAGGTCCTATCCCCCCTCTTATATTGATAGATAAGATAAGATGGGATATATTTTATTTCCAATATAGGCATAATCAGTACATTGATTAAAATTATTGTTCTTGTCGCTCCTTGTCGCTTCATGACGTTTCTTGTCGCTAAAATTCTTCTTGTCGCTAATAAGGTGAGACCGGTTTTTTTCTATACCTGAGACCAGGAGCACCTCGAGTAGACAGTATGTCAGTACTTTGATTTATCAACCAGCTCGAATATAAAAACCTCAATTTTCATAAACCTTTTTGGTCTTATCGGCATCGGCATGCATACAAGATTTGCCACAGTACTTTATCAGGTTTTTTCTACACCTGAGGCTGAGACCGCGAGCACCTATATAATGGTCGCGTATTGCGTTTTAAAAGCCAATCCTGAAAAGCTTGACGGAGTTATTTTCCATGACTTACTGGAGCTTATCGCGGAAAATTTTGTTTACAAACAACTTTTTACATGTTTTATACGTATCCGGTTTTTCATCGCACTTGTCAAACAACATGGAAATTTCCAAAACATTGACTGATTGAGAAAGAACGTTCATGCATTACGACATATCAACAGACCGAGACAAGGGTTGATCAGGGTTTGTTTTTGTGTTTAATACTCAAAGTTTGATTTAAATGGAAAAAAAGGGGGTGTCACTCATAGTCAGTGACATCGTGCCTTCTGGAGCTACATTTAAGGTTCATGCATAGGGAGCTACCATTTGATTTTTATGGGGGGGGGGGGTCCTGCCTTTTTTTTTATTTGTAATCTCTGTCCTGCCTTTTTTTTTATTTGTAATCTCTGTCCTGCCTTTTTATTTTTCAGTCTATTTGGTCCTGCCTTTTTTATTCTTAGCTTATCCTGACTTTTTTACAACAATTGTCATCCTGCCTTTTTTTTTGCCAAGTTATCATCCTGCCTTTTTTACTCAAAATCCTGTCCTGCCTTTTTTTTTCAAATTTCATCCTAGCCCCCCCCCCCCCCCTAAAAATCAAATGGTAGCTCCCTAATCTCTAGTCCAAATAATTATGACGTCTGGCAAGGCTATTTTAATTTTTTTCTGGGACGCCTTGCCTTGCCAGACGTCATAATTATTTGGACTACCTAATCTCTTACATGTTCCAGGCTAAACTTTATTTATATAAATTAGGGCATGGGGCTCTGAAAATGTGTGCTGATGGTAATCAGTATCCACTAATCACTTGCTAATTAGCGACAAGACGACTAGAGATAAGAAGACAAATATCAATGAATATAGTGACAAAAAAGTTTAAATAAAACATGCATGACATACAAAAATAACATTGAATAAGTCAAATAATTACATGATTACAGTTGATTATTTAATTTTTTTTGTAGAATTTAAATTTTTGTTATATAGTTCCTCAAATGTATAATTTAATCTCTGTGGCGGATCCAGCAAAAAAGGTTGGTGGGTCCTTTTTATGAGGGTGGTAAAGGGGGGTGCTTGCAAGAAAAAAACGTGAAATAAGACATCATTTCACGTTGAACGTGAAATAATTTCTGTAATGAATGTTGCACGAAAAATAAATACTTTTTTTTTAACCTTTTGTGACTGAGTCACTGTCTTCTTGTATATATTGACTCTTTGTTTTACTTGATATTCCCGACTTAGTATACACATTTATGATATAATTGGTTTACGGCTTTTAAAAAAGTGTTTCTTGACGATCCCTGCCAAGTGTTTGAATTTTATTTGAAAAATACAGAGCACGCAAAATAAGACTTTGAAAATCAAGATGCACGTAAAATTAAATAAGCAGAACACGTTGAACGAGGCACCCGTCTTGCACGACTGAACGTCAAATAAAAAAGTAAAAACACGTTGAACGTGAAATAAAAAACAGCGATCACGTTACACGAAAATAACCCTTTACCACCCTCTTTTATGGACAATCAATGCTGTTCAATGGGAACATATTGTTGGAACCCCCCTTTATCTTGGGTTGGGAACACTATAGGGCAAAATCATTCATAAAGTTATATACTCACAGTTTTTAATTGTACTTTAGATTTATTGCACATTTTTTCAAGCTCTAACATTTTATTTCTTTTTCACTGTGTATCATCAGTACAGCGGATATAGGTACTAACCAAGCGGGTATGATCGATTTTGACCTTACGAGGTAACGAAAATCTTTGTTTTGCTTTATCAATATTCAATGTACATTTCTCAACATTTGAAATTTCTTCCCCTAAATAATTTTCGCTTCGATTTTTCCTATTCACAAAACAACTTTGGTATTATAATAAGAACAATTAACTTGTACATGCGCAAATAGTTGTGAATTTCAACACCAACTTTCAATTTCAATACAGTTGTTGAGAAATTTACATGTTTTATCTGAAAGAAACCTAATACAGGGCAAAAGTAATAGTTACCAATCATAAACCTACCTGTGATTACTCATTCCTTGAAACTTTTTGGGTAATAAACGAGTATGAAAATAAAGGTTTTGTGTACGGTGTTCAACAACTTAACTATGCACCGTACATAAGGATTTATGTGGTTAGCTAAACACCGTACACAACGCTTCTTTCGGGATAAAATATTGAAAAATGACATATGTATGAACGATTTCAATGCCAATTGTTGAAACAGCTATACTTATTACACACACAGAGTGGCCTTCTACCAGAAAAAGAGTTGCAATGAATATAGAATTATATCGGATGAGACGAGTGCCAACTTGTTTGACAAGTATTTGCACATGTTTTAAGTAATCGTTCTTGTTTTGGGAAAATAATGAGACAGCTCTTATCATCAACCTACGACCAAATCATTTCTTAAAACAGCAATTATGTTTAGATTGAAGTACACATTGATATTATGTGAACAAAACAAAGATTTTCGTTACTGTGTAAGATCAAAATCGCTCACGCTCACTTGGTTAGTACCTATATCGGCTGTACGATGATACACAGTGATTAGAATCAGAATAGAAGTACTGTAGTTGAAAAGTTGCCCCTGTCAATTTTGATTTGATGTTCCTAAATATCTGTTTTACCATTTCTGCAACGAGTTGCCTGTCGTAAAACTGCATTTGTGGTGGTGAAATTGCCAACTTTAGATGAAACAACTCCTGGTATACAGCATTGTTATTCCCTAAATTGGCTTTAATGTTAGTAACATTATCTCTTAGTTGAAATTTTTTAAAATAAGATTGTTTTATTTCTATTTTTAGATAATTTGTCAGCTACATATATACATAATGAAAACTAGTGCTTTATACCTGACAAAACACTTGACTATATTAGTGTGTATAAATAGTGTAAGCCATGCAGTAAATGTTGACGGAGGGAGATTTTCACAAGTTCTTACAGACATAGCTAATGACGCTTTAGGAGTTAATAAAATACAGGTATGTTGATAGAGGGGGATACTCACAAGTTCTTACAGACATATTCAATAACGCTTTAGGAGTTAATAAAATACAGGTATGTTGATAGAGGGGGATACTCACAAGTTCTTACAGACATATCCAATAACGCTTTAGGAGTTAATAAAATACAGGTATGTTGATAGAGGGGGATACTCACAAGTTCTTACAGACATAGCCAATAACGCTTTAGGAGTCAATAAAATACAGGTATGTTGATAGAGGGGGATACTCACAGGTTCTTACAGACATATCCAATAACGCTTTAGGAGTTAATAAAATACAGGTATGTTGATAGAGGGGGATACTCACAGGTTCTTACAGACATATCCAATAACGCTTTAGGAGTTAATAAAATACAGGTATGTTGATAGAGGGGGATACTCACAGGTTCTTACAGACATATCCAATAACGCTTTAGGAGTTAATAAAATACAGGTATGTTGATAGAGGGGGATACTCACAAGTTCTTACAGACATATCCAATAACGCTTTAGGAGTTAATAAAATACAGGTATGTTGATAGAGGGGGATACTCACAGGTTCTTACAGACATATCCAATAACGCTTTAGGAGTCAATAAAATACAGGTATGTTGATAGAGGGGGATACTCACAGGTTCTTACAGACATATCCAATAACGCTTTAGGAGTTAATAAAATACAGGTATGTTGATAGAGGGGGATACTCACAGGTTCTTACAGACATAGCTAATAACGCTTTAGGAGTTAATAAAATACAGGTATGTTGATAGAGGGGGATACTCACAGGTTCTTACAGACATATCCAATAACGCTTTAGGAGTCAATAAAATACAGGTATGTTGATAGAGGGGGATACTCACAAGTTCTTACAGACATATCCAATAACGCTTTAGGAGTTAATAAAATACAAGTATGTTGATAGAGGGGGATACTCACAAGTTCTTACAGACATAGCCAATAACGCTTTAGGAGTTAATAAAATACAGGTATGTTGATAGAGGGGGATACTCACAAGTTCTTACAGACATAGCCAATAACGCTTTAGGAGTTAATAAAATACAGGTATGTTGATAGAGGGGGATACTCACAGGTTCTTACAGACATATCCAATAACGCTTTAGGAGTTAATAAAATACAGGTATGTTGATAGAGGGGGATACTCACAGGTTCTTACAGACATATCCAATAACGCTTTAGGAGTTAATAAAATACAGGTATGTTGATAGAGGGGGATACTCACAAGTTCTTACAGACATAGCTAATAACGCTTTAGGAGTTAATAAAATACAGGTATGTTGATAGAGGGGGATACTCACAAGTTCTTACAGACATATCCAATAACGCTTTAGGAGTTAATAAAATACAGGTATGTTGATAGAGGGGGATACTCACAAGTTCTTACAGACATATCCAATAACGCTTTAGGAGTCAATAAAATACAGGTATGTTGATAGAGGGGGATACTCACAAGTTCTTACAGACATAGCTAATAACGCTTTAGGAGTTAATAAAATACAGGTATGTTGATAGAGGGGGATACTCACAGGTTCTTACAGACATAGCCAATAACGCTTTAGGAGTTAATAAAATACAGGTATGTTGTTAGAGGGGGATACTCACAGGTTCTTACAGACATAGCCAATAACGCTTTAGGAGTTAATAAAATACAGGTATGTTGATAGAGGGGGATACTCACAGGTTCTTACAGACATAGCCAATAACGCTTTAGGAGTTAATAAAATACAGGTATGTTGATAGAGGGGGATACTCACAGGTTCTTACAGACATATCCAATAACGCTTTAGGAGTTAATAAAATACAGGTATGTTGATAGAGGGGGATACTCACAAGTTCTTACAGACATATCCAATAACGCTTTAGGAGTTAATAAAATACAGGTATGTTGATAGAGGGGGATACTCACAGGTTCTTACAGACATAGCCAATAACGCTTTAGGAGTTAATAAAATACAGGTATGTTGATAGAGGGGGATACTCACAAGTTCTTACAGACATAGCTAATAACGCTTTAGGAGTTAATAAAATACAGGTATGTTGATAGAGGGGGATACTCACAAGTTCTTACAGACATATCCAATAACGCTTTAGGAGTCAATAAAATACAGGTATGTTGATAGAGGGGGATACTCACAAGTTCTTACAGACATAGCTAATAACGCTTTAGGAGTTAATAAAATACAGGTATGTTGATAGAGGGGGATACTCACAGGTTCTTACAGACATATCCAATAACGCTTTAGGAGTTAATAAAATACAGGTATGTTGATAGAGGGGGATACTCACAAGTTCTTACAGACATAGCTAATAACGCTTTAGGAGTTAATAAAATACAGGTATGTTGATAGAGGGGGATACTCACAGGTTCTTACAGACATATCCAATAACGCTTTAGGAGTTAATAAAATACAGGTATGTTGATAGAGGGGGATACTCACAAGTTCTTACAGACATAGCCAATAACGCTTTAGGAGTTAATAAAATACAGGTATGTTGATAGAGGGGGATACTCACAGGTTCTTACAGACATAGCCAATAACGCTTTAGGAGTTAATAAAATACAGGTATGTTGATAGAGGGGGATACTCACAAGTTCTTACAGACATATCCAATAACGCTTTAGGAGTCAATAAAATACAGGTATGTTGATAGAGGGGGATACTCACAAGTTCTTACAGACATAGCTAATAACGCTTTAGGAGTTAATAAAATACAGGTATGTTGATAGAGGGGGATACTCACAGGTTCTTACAGACATAGCCAATAACGCTTTAGGAGTTAATAAAATACAGGTATGTTGATAGAGGGGGATACTCACAAGTTCTTACAGACATAGCCAATAACGCTTTAGGAGTTAATAAAATACAGGTATGTTGATAGAGGGGGATACTCACAAGTTCTTACAGACATAGCTAATAACGCTTTAGGAGTTAATAAAATACAGGTATGTTGATAGAGGGGGATACTCACAAGTTCTTACAGACATAGCCAATAACGCTTTAGGAGTTAATAAAATACAGGTATGTTGATAGAGGGGGATACTCACAGGTTCTTACAGACATATCCAATAACGCTTTAGGAGTCAATAAAATACAGGTATGTTGATAGAGGGGGATACTCACAGGTTCTTACAGACATATCCAATAACGCTTTAGGAGTTAATAAAATACAGGTATGTTGATAGAGGGGGATACTCACAGGTTCTTACAGACATAGCTAATAACGCTTTAGGAGTCAATAAAATACAGGTATGTTGATAGAGGGGGATACTCACAAGTTCTTACAGACATAGCCAATAACGCTTTAGGAGTTAATAAAATACAGGTATGTTGATAGAGGGGGATACTCACAGGTTCTTACAGACATATCCAATAACGCTTTAGGAGTCAATAAAATACAGGTATGTTGATAGAGGGGGATACTCACAGGTTCTTACAGACATATCCAATAACGCTTTAGGAGTTAATAAAATACAGGTATGTTGATAGAGGGGGATACTCACAGGTTCTTACAGACATATCCAATAACGCTTTAGGAGTTAATAAAATACAGGTATGTTGATAGAGGGGGATACTCACAAGTTCTTACAGACATAGCTAATAACGCTTTAGGAGTTAATAAAATACAGGTATGTTGATAGAGGGGGATACTCACAGGTTCTTACAGACATATCCAATAACGCTTTAGGAGTCAATAAAATACAGGTATGTTGATAGAGGGGGATACTCACAAGTTCTTACAGACATAGCCAATAACGCTTTAGGAGTTAATAAAATACAGGTATGTTGATAGAGGGGGATACTCACAAGTTCTTACAGACATATCCAATAACGCTTTAGGAGTTAATAAAATACAGGTATTATGTTGTTAAATATGTGTCTTTTTCATTTTTCACAGAGTGGATTCAGAGAGATGAAGACATCCATTTGATTTAACCATATATTATAATCCACTCATTCTCCGCATTTTATCAAGTCTAAATCCCCCAAATTAGAAATGCAATGCATGACTGGCTCCATTTATGAATATGTATATATATGAATGCTCGATCATCAATCTGTGCAATAATAAAATTTATCTTCTCAATTTTTCTTGTCTTATATAAAAAAGATGTGGTATGATTGCCATGGAGAAATCTCTTCATAAGAGACCAAAGGCCCTGAAATGACAATGTAATAGACAATTCAAATGAGAAAATTAACGGCCTTATTTATGTACAAAAACGAAATAAAAATAATGATATGTAGTTAGTTATTAAAAGTACCAGGATTATAATTTTATACGCCAGACGCACGTTTCGTGTAATAGTGTAACATAGCATCAAGCGACATGTACAACCACTGAACTACAGGCTTCTGACAAGGAAAGGCACACACACACAGAATGTATTAGTCTATTAATTTTTATTGTCTTAATCATGTTAATTTATAGCTTACTTGAAGTTTTGCATTATAATCTTGTAAAATGTTAAGACTTGCATAAAAAAGTCATATGCCAACTGGTTTTAAAAGTAACTTCAATATTATTTCAGGGATAGTAATTTTCTTTGAATTTCTGAGTCTTGAATTTAGATATTTAATATTTGTACAAATTTTCTTTAGGTTTGTCTGCAAACCATGCAAACTTTTGCAAAACAACAAAATGAAGTACATGTATCTTTAAAGATGCAATTTAGTTTTTGTTCTACAATTCAGGCACAAAAAATTGTCTGAAATCAAATTGACTGGAATCATTATTTTTCATGTTTGTGGGAGACCATTTTCTTTGTTCCCATTGGTCTAGGTGGTTCTAGACAAATTTAAATATTCAGAGTGGTACAAAATTATCTATAGGCTTGTATATACAGACAGTTCTATAAAACTACAAAACAAAGTATTGCTGAAAAACCCACGATCCGCAGAAACTCAAGAAATCTTATCATTTTGTTCTTATTACACCCACACCATGTTTAGAGGTATCATTGAAAATACATTCAAATTTAAATTTTGTACAAGTGATTTTCATTACCTTTCATTTATTTCTATTTATTTTTGAGGAACATTATAACAGTTTACGTTACACGAATTCATTATTGGATGGAGAAGGACTAGTAACAGAGGTAATCTAAAATAGTGTGTTTAGTGCCGATCGGCCTAAGAAAAATAGACAGCACTGAAAACAAGACAGTTTATCAAACAAAGACCTGCTCAAGTTGACATTAATTCATGTTCAAAATGTATAATGGTGCATGAATATAACGTTTGTTTTCTTTACCTCACAGTTCTGGTATTTAGAAATATAATTTGGTTGAAATGCACTAAAAATTATCAATAAAGGGGAGTTAACTTCATTTTTTGCTATCTTTTAAACCAAAAGTTATCTAGAGATTTTTCAATTTACCAGACACATAGAAAAGAATGTCCTACCAGTCTTACTAATTTTTGTGAGAAGTTTTTTTTTTCACGACCAATCTAAAATGGAAAAACAACATGAACAAAATATTTTTTGAGATTTATATAAAACTACGATATGTTTTGATAGAAATATGCATCAAGAAAATCAGAAAAGCATATATGGAAAGAAAACTGACAAGCCTAGTCAATTAAGATTGGTGTTGAGTGCGCCTGCCATTTGCGGGATTCAAAAATGACAACCTAAGTATTGACAGGATAGTTATACAGTAGTTCCACTAATTCAGGACCACTAGCCCATGGAGCTCTCTTCAATAAAAGAATAATTTCTATGCTTATACTTCATCATAATAATACAAATGTAATGTAAAGTGCATTGTGGTTTTTATTTTACAGATCTCAGCTTCCTTAAGTACCAAGTTTAATGGACCCATTCAAGCTTTGATGAGAATTAAACAAGCCATTGAAGAGGACATAGACAGTTTTCCAAGCGTTACATCAATGCCTCAATGTTGTCATGCAACAGGACTTACTAACAGTAGTCAATTTAGAACAAAGGTTTGTGTGATATACAACATAATATTTACAAACAGACAGATAGTTACTAAGTGTCTAGATGCAATACCAGGATTTTGAAGAAAAAAATTAGTGGTGTTTGGGGGAGGGGAGGGGTAAAATAGGCAACATTTAAAGTGATAAATGTAAAATACCTATGGATTAAACATACATGTACCTGTTTAAGGTGGTACCTAACATCTTCACTAATATTAGTTTGGCTTGTTTAATTTTCCTAAAATGTTTATTTCGAACCTGTGACAAAAATTAAACATAACTTTGAACTAACCACTTTATCAGAAAAAAATCATTGGTTATATATAGCAGTTTGACAAACACTAAGTGTCATCATTGAGCAGCCTAATGTTTCATTAACAATATAGTGTGATTAAAACATTTAGCTGATGTTTACAGAGTTATCTCCCTGTAGTGTTAAGAACCACCTTTAGGCGGGGAAAGGCAGGGTAATGACCTTGTGAGCTCCCATAAATCTGCCTCTGGTGTCTAGATTTATGTTTAGTTAGCACACAGATACAAATTTTCCAGTAATATCTTAGTGTTATGATATCCAACAATAATTTAAGATTAATCTTTTATTGATTTTTTTCAATGATAGGTTAACATGATGCAAGCCTGTGTTACAATATCATCATACTCTCCACAAAAACGGAAATTCCCGACAACTAAAATACAAGAAGTGATGAAAGATAACCACAATCGTAATCCAAACCTAAAATGGCAGTACTTCGGGAAGGAAGATGGAATATTTATAAACTATCCATCCTTAAAACTAAATGTTTGTTCAAATTACGATCCAAGATTCAGGTAATTATTGATCAATTTAAAAGAGCAATTATTCCAGCAATTATTTATGAATAATTTGATTTTCGATGTAACACATCTTCTGATTGGCTGCAGTGTTTTGTCTATCACCTCATAGACGTAATTTAGTCATGTGATCATTACGTGATCAATGTTTTTTCAAGATTTTCTCCAGCCATTGTTGAAGATGCACATAGAACTATGTTAACAACACAGGTTTTTTGAGTTTCTAGTTGAAATTATAGCTAAAAATAGCGGCCACATTTGGACCTTGTCAAAACCTTCTCCATATTAAGATGGTACATAACACAACAGGGAGATAACTCTAGAAAAATCAGTTGAATGTTTAATCATGTTCTATTGTAAAGGAAATATTAAGCTTCTCAATGATAAAAATAAGTGTTTGTCATACAGCTATATATTCAATAAAACTTTTCTGATAAAATGTGTGGTTCAATTTTTTTGAAATTTTTATATTTTTGTCAAAGGGTCAAAGTAAACATTTTGTCAAAATTTTATGAAAAATAGACGAGCCAAATTGATTTTAGTCAAGGTGTTTGATTCCACAAGCGTCAGACACCTGTTTTTACTACCATTAGTGTCATATGAGCCTTATGTTTTTTGTTCATTCATGAATCATGAAATCTTATTTTGAAGGTAACCGTTAGCATCAAATGGAGTAAAATGTATACAATTAAAGTTATTTTAACAAATGTTTTTCTGTCATTCCTCATATATGGGTATCGCATTCCTATCCTCTCACATAGAATGACCTACAACTTTGAAGGTTTATATACATGAAATATATATTTAATACTTATGATACCTTTTAATAATTTTTAATTTAGACCATTTTATGTTTCCACGGCAACCCCTGTTCAGAAGGATGTAGTGGTTATTATTGATAAATCTGGATCCATGAGTGACACTCATAATTCTAAGACATTACTGCAGATAGCCAAAGAAGCGGCCATTTCAGTCCTGGAAACGCTTAATCCAAATGACAGGGTAATGTAAAAATTTAGAAATAATAGGATTAGGAAGAACTGAATAGAAACAGCTAAAAGAGGACGAGAGAGAGATATAGTTTCAAAAATCAGAGATTCTTGACCTCTTAATCCAAACGATTTTATGTCCATGCTGTATAGTAGAGGGAGGCATTAAGTTTTACCCTTGGTCATTTTTACATCCGTCCGTAAGTCCAGAAATTGGTTTCCCTTCTTTAACTAATTTAATTTGCTTCAACAAAATATTATGAATCTTATACACAATGCTTATTACATCACAAAACAGATCATGGTTGAATTTGGATGATTTCACTTTTACCGTTTTTGAGTTATCCCCCTTGTATTATACACAATGCTTATAAAAACAAAATACAGATCAAGTACAAATCAAAATGTTTGTCAAAATTGTTAAATCCAAACTACTACCTTGTAGAGCTTTGCTGGTAACCTTATGACCTGAGGTGTCATTTAAAAGGACCTATGACCTTTAAAAGAATTCAAATGATTTGTTGTTTTGTCTTTTAAAAAATTTACCCCATGCAAAATGATCTTGTGACTTAAGGGGTGTACTCTACTTAAGCACTTTGACAGGAGATCTAAATTGATGTAAAATTTAACACTTTTAGAATTGATTTATTTAAATACAATATTATATAATTTCTGATAAACAATAAAAACAAATTGTGAGGTATATTATCAATAAGACAGTGCATCAACAAAAGTTCAATACAAGATTTTACTGTAAACACATTTTTATACTTTTCCCAATTATTACAAAATAATTATGAACGTTGTGTTTTTCAGTTTGGGGTAGTAGCTTTCAGCTCCTCTGCTAACATACCAGGATCTGGTACAATTGGCAGACAGTGTCATGGAACAGAATTAGCAAAAGCCACACCCCTAAATATTAAATTCATGAAGAGTCAAGTGAGTGTTATCAGAAGTGCTGGATCTACTAATTATGAAGCGGCAATGAAAGCAGCCTTCAAGTTTTTTGTGAACAAGCCAGATATGTCTGACGATAGAGGTATTCTATAATTTGATAAGTCAAAGGTGTCATAAAAAAACAATAATCTAAAAGGCACAGTTAAACCTGTATGCATTGTACTCAAATTTGATTGGATGTTATCCTGGAGGTTAGGACTTTGCCGTTTTAGAGTCTAATTAGTAATGCATTCTGGGTAATATTTTTAAAAGCATAGAAATTCAACCAATGACACAAACTAATTTTCATTTTGGTGTACAACAATGAGATTACCCATAGTTCTTTAGATTCTGTAACGGTCAATTTAAATATGCCACCTTCACCGTCCAAACTTTGTCATTCATTAACTCAAAAATGTGAAATGCAAATCATGTAAACAGAATTAATTTATACTGGATGTTGTGAGTAACATGCTATATAATCCCAAATTAAAATGCTCTACATTATTTCCTGAAACACCAGAAAAAATTACTTAATCTACATTTTGTTAATTTGATAGTATCAGCTGAAGATTTCCATCTTCTCAAAGATGAAGTTGATACAAACGTCATAGTAGATAGGTAAGTATTGAATTATCAAAAGAAAAACTTCACCTGGAATGCTCAAATAAAATTGAGAATGGGAATGGGGAATATGTCAAAGAGACAACAACTGGACCAAAGAGCAGACAACAGCCGAAGGTCACCAATGGGTCTTCAACGCACTGAGAAAAACCTTCATCCAGAGTCAAGCCTTTTAAAATACCAAAGAATTAACTTCAATTTATGGTATCATGAAAATTTACTTTTTCAGGAAAAGTAATTCTGTTTTTAACTGATGGTGAAAAAACTGCTGGCGGAGAACCACTAGATGTTATAAGGGATGAAAATAAAAAGATAAACAACAGTGTGGTGATATTGACATACGGTCTTGGACAGCGTAAGTATCGGCTCAATTTTACGATTACCATAAACTCATCATAGATACCAGGACTAAATGTGATTTATACTAAACTTTACAAGAACCTTACCAGAAGTGTGTTTTTTTTTAAGAATGGTAGAGCACTGCAGTATTAGTATTTTATGTTTGTGGAACTAGAATTGAAAAAGCTTTAGTTGCAAATTTGAAAGCATCCTGCTGACACCTACTTTGACCTTTAATTTTTGAATTTACAGAAAACACACCTCAGACTTCGTCCCTCAGTAGAATACCTTATAATTAAAAACACATGAATTCATTGGCAATACAAAACTTGTGGAAAGTTCCTGAACAGTATATAAAATTAAAGGCTGATTCAAAACAAAAAATCTCCAAATTTAATTATTGTCATTCAATTTCACAGCAATAACTAAAATGCACGTTAGAGGGATATTTCCGCTTATGTAGACAGTTCTAGTTTTAAACAGCAATAACCTTCATTGTATTATATACAGCTAGGATGATAGAAGCATTTTTATATTCTTAAGACAGCCCAAGAGAAAATAAATCTGGGATTCGACTGGAATTCTGATGGGATTCCAATTGGGATCTCACCTAATTCCACCGGGATAAAGTTTCAGGAATCCCGCAAAAGAAGCGGGATCTCGATGTAAATCCCAGTCAAAATATACTGGGATAAAATAACAGGATTTCCACAAAAGAAGCGGGATCGCTATCTAAATCCCAGTGGAAATATACTGGGATTTTGATTGGAATATACTGGGATTCCCGGAAAAAAGCAGGATCTCAAAAATAAATCCCCAGCAGGATATACATGCACCAATTCAAATTGCACGTACTAGACTCCACTGCCACTTAGATTCCTGGGTTATTTATGCAAAAGGATACATGTAAAGTTCTCCTTTCTGTTAATTAATTTGCTGTCTCTGT
This sequence comes from Mytilus edulis, assembly GCA_019925275.1. Classification (NCBI taxonomy): domain Eukaryota; kingdom Metazoa; phylum Mollusca; class Bivalvia; order Mytilida; family Mytilidae; genus Mytilus; species Mytilus edulis. The sequence continues at coordinate 80,840,704 of CM034362.1, read as the reverse complement.
ACTTCCAACTATAGTAAATGCTGAGTAAAGGTAACTGGAATATCTGCATGCAATCTGTTGGCAGCTCCATTTAAAAATATCATTAAATCCCCTAAAAGTATCAAAACAATCCACAAAGAATCATTTGTTCAAGATGTTTTGAAGCAACAAATTCAATAGAAATATTATTGCATGTTTATATAGTAGATTGGAAGCCATTTGGAATCAAATTAATTACCCTCCCCCTTTTTTATCTACTGAAGATTAAAAAACTAGCGACTTATTATTTTCACCAAAATAACCATTCACACATTACTCAATTATATTTTTACATACCTACCAGTTATGCCTGTTATGTGAAGACAAGATTATTCATTGTTTGTTACAGTGGCGGATCCAGGGGGAGGGTTCTTGGGGTTGGAAGCCCCCCTTTTTTTTGGACGATCAATGCATTTGAATGGGGACATATAGTTGGAACCCTCCCCTTTGTCCTGGGTTGGGACCCCTCCCCCTTTTTAAAATGGCTGGATCCGCCCCTGTGTTAAGAATAAATATATTTTCAGTTTATGCTTTCAGACTTTCTGGTGTTGATTTGCTCAAATAAAAACCATAAAAATCATATTTCCTCAATAAATCATATTTATAATCATTATATACACATATACACATGTTAAATTAAATTATTAATGCACTTATCTGAAAACATCGGCATCGGATTCATCTTGATCCTCCATAAATCAGCGTAATCAGATTTTTATGACGTATTTATCAGGACACTATTACGTTGAAGTGACAATCTGGCCCCATATTATATAGGCCAGAAGTTGATCTGTCTCCGTAATGGTATTATAAAAATAAATAAAGGGTATTGGGCGCCCTGCCATTTTAATCGAGAAAATCTCAGCATTTTTCTGACTAAGAAATATCTGTCAAACTGAATATTAAGTGACCCATTAAGTGATTGGCTTCACCTGACAGCTTTGGTGTCATACATATTGTTAATTAACACCAATAACCTGTACTTGATGTCAACAGAGACATATACACAAACCAAACACTTACATATTTTCAACAACATAATTATGGTTCATTCGTTTTCCCGTTTCAACTAGAATGGGATCCCAACTTCAGACAGTTATCCCGATTGGGATCCCAGGTTTACACAGTTCCGATTGGGATCCAAGCTTCAGACAGTTATCCCAATTGGGATCCCAGTGTCAGATATTTATCCCGCCTTATATCCCGACAATTTCACCAGGATTTCATTGGGATCCTGATGGATCCCGTTTTCGTTTTCTCTTGGGAGTATCCAGAGCTAAATTTTGAAGTTTATTTTTTCTTCATTTTTCTGTATATATATGTATATTGCTGATTAATGGACTTGATTAGTCATGTTAGTTTTATTTTGCATTTTAACGGTAGGATACAGTCTATGGTTTAATTTTTCTAGACAGCAATAACTTTATCAAACCTTCATGGAATTTCAAGAAACTTGACCACATGTCTTTTAAAGATCAAAATACAATATCCAGACCCAAAATTTGGAAAAAGATATTTTATTAGTTTAATTTGCTTAAAGGGGCAAATAATACCAGAGGGACAGTCAAACTCATTGATTGAAAATAAACTGACAATGCAAAGGAAAAATGACAAACAGACAAATAATAGTACAAAAGACAAAACGTATAAAACTATAGACTAAGCAACACAAACCCCACCAAAAACTGGTGGTGATCTCAGGTGCTCTGGAAGGGTAATTATAAGCAGATCCTGCTCCACATGTGGTATCCATTTTTAGCCTAGTCGCTTCTTAATGAAAATCATTTGTGCAATGAAGTTTGACTATTTTACCTGTACTTTTATTGGGAAATGTGCTTAATTTTTAGTAATCAACATCACACAAAGGTAAGACACTTGAGTTCTGCAGACTACTAAATGAATAATTTAAATACTGCAAAGTCAGAAACTATTAGGATGTTTTTATTATTGTAAAAAATGCAACAGGGTTATATTTGCAACAATTTAAACTCACATTTTGAAATTTTTATTTGAATTAAACGAGATATTCTTCAATATTGCAAAAATTGAAATTGCATCATAGGTTGAAATGATAAATTCGCAATAATAAAACACACACAATAATTTCTGAATTTATAGTAAACAAATGGAGACCTTATATCTGATATCCAAATATTTACAAGTTCAGTTCAGCAACATTTTGCAATCATTGCATATAACTATATCATTTAATACATTGCATATAGTATTATTTTAGAATTAAATGTCAATGCCATACAGAAGTTGAAAGATATGGCCGCCCAGACAAGGACAGATGCTAGTTATGGTGAAATAAAGGTATATTGTATTGTTATTAGAATATAAGAGTACTTTAAAAAAGAAGATATAGTATGCATGTATGATTACCAATAAGACAACTAGTCAGTTAAAGAGCTCACCAGAGCTTATGTTTTGTTTGTTATTATCATGTATATTATGTTGACTAACTTACTTAATATGAGGCAGGCACTACCTGTGAATGGGTACGAAGTCTGTATTATTTTTTTAAATTCAAACATGTTGATAAAAAAAAACAGAAATACCGTAACGTTTCCGATATTGGTTCTGTTGTTAGGTATTTAGTTTTGACGTTATTCAAGTTATGACGTCATATTTAATGTAAACAAAGAGACGCTGTTATCCAGGTAACCTTTTTTTCATATCAAACAATTATTATAAATGATTGGGTGTTGAATTCCTTCCTATATTTGTTGATATGTTGATAAATATACATGTTATTCAAAGTCTCATGCAAATGATGCAAACAAGACCGGAAACGGAAGTAGATCTGAAAAAAAAAGTTAACGATTTTGAGTTCATTAGTAAAATGAAAAATTCGGGAAATCTAAAAAAATAAATTTTAATGATTTTTCTACCGTAATTGGGGACTTCGTCCCCATATTAACTACCTGTACCAACCAGAGTTCAAATGACTATGATATAATTAATTAAAAGTCACAGTACTAGTGGTTTGCAAGTCTTTGAGAAATTAATTGGACATTTGGTCCATTAAACCATTCTTCCTAACAGAACATTTACAAATGTCATTTGGACAAAACTTCACTGGTCATTTGGTAATGCATATCAAACTGGTCTCTGGCATTTGGCCGATGTCCTATGATCTTGGTTATGTCTTCATTTTGATCTCTAAAAATAAGAAAGACCCATACCTTATAGTCAGTTATATAAAAGACCCTAAAGTGAAACTAGTAGTTTTTATGAAAAAACCTAACAATGTTTATTGAAAGTATGAAAAAAAGTTGAATTGTAGAACCGTGATTTTGTTCATGATAATAGCCCCAAAAAGGGGAAAAATTGATGAAAAATGGGATAATCATCAAAATTGGTTACTTTTAAAGGGCTGTAACAAAAAAATAAGTGCACCACCATAGGATTTTTTCTACACCATTTATTTATTTACAGTCATATAAACCTAAAAATCAGGTTAAGAAAAAAAGTTTAATTCTAGAATTTTTTGACTCCTCAGAGGAGTACATCCTTAACCTTTATTTTAGGCTTCATTTTATAGTTTTTTGTCTCAACTTCAGATTTGAATAAAGTTTATTGTGTTACTATAAGACAAATTTACATACTGAGAATTAAGTTATGTACGTTACAATCTTTTAACCAGATATTAAATTGGTACGTATTCCATGATATGACGTTTAAGCATTTGGACTTATCAAACATAAGAAATTATCTGCCAACATTGAAATGCTATAATTGTTCTTATTTATATTTTTTACAGTCTAAATTCAGGCCATATTTATTAGTATTCCAATATCTGTATTTTTCTTTTCACATGTGTAAAGATTGGTGAATTCAAGCACATTTCTGATCCTGACTTCCTTAGATCTTCGATGGCATCATATTACAATCGTTTCAGTAGCAGTGAAAAAATTCAGAACCCAATATTTTCTGTACCATACCAGGATTTATTTGGAATAGGTATGTTTGTGTTAAGGTGGTATGTGTGTCTTTCGCCATCTTTGATTCTAGAAAAGAGAGAACCTAAGGTCCAGATTTTCAATCAAGTAAGCATGATTTGATGCAGGGATGAAGTGTAGATTATTTTTGCTTGATTTTTAATGTTTTTAAATTTGCATTTTAAGTGGAGATAACTCTGAAACAGTGAAGGAATCTACATGGAATTTCCGATTTTGTAATTTAGCTGGAAAAAATGTACAGTGACTATCTTTTCTTTTGATATTCTCAAAGCATTTTTTTAAAAGCTATCTTCTCATAATTTATTTTACAATTCTATTATTTAGTTTAGCTTTTAATCTCATAATGATGTTTTTTCCTGTATTATCCATACAAAATGTGTCATTTTGTCAAACCTGTAGCTTTAGAAAATGCACGGTGACCTATCATTTTAATTATATTTTGAAAATATATCAATAAATACTACGTTTTGGCAAAGAATGAACAAATTGTATCATTTTGAATTTAGACACCCATACCACCTTAAATAGAACAATTAATGTTTGATTCAATTTATTAGTAAAACAATATAAGATAAGGTCTACAATCAAACCTGCCTAAGAGACCACCTGTATTGAACAAAAACCTGTGTTATAAGACCATTAGATTTAGATCCCTCTGTAGTACATTTCATATAGATTAAATTGAACCTGTATTACAAAACCACCGTCATATATATATAATACTCAATATTTGGTATCAAGCTGTATTTAACAAGAAAAGGAAAAGATACCAAACAAAATTTCAAACTCATTTGACAAGGTCATCTATATATTTAACAATTCCTTTGCAAAAAAGGAAAAGACGAAAGGACCCCCACAGTATACAAAACACAAGATAGAAAGCTAAAGACATAGCAACATGAACCCCACCAAAAAACTTGGAGGGGATCTCAGGTGTCTCAGAAGGGTACTAAACAGATTGGCTTTATATGGACCCTTGTTATGTTGCTAATGTTGGTACAAACTCTGTGATAAGTCTAATTTCACATTCAAGGGAAAATAGTATGGGATTGTGGGTACCCTGTAAGATGATTAAAAATTATCCATCTTTATCATTTAATGGCTGGATCCCCTGCATCTCTAATAATATAATGACCTTTCTACTGACTAATTATATATAATTTTTTTTATAAATGATGAAATTATAGGTTAAATTTAGTCTGTATGCCTGTCTGTCTATTGACCTGGTGGGGAATTGGTGGGCGTGGCTTGTTCTGATATGACTGTTAGTAACTTAAGGGCATACAATACAGTTACAGGGAAGGTAATGACGCTGCTAACGTAAAATGTTATTTTCGCGACGTCAAACTCTGACATATCGGGAAAAGATGCATTTTTCGACTGATTTTTACCATTCAAACTGATTTGATTTGGAAACGAGTGCATGGACCCCTATTTTTTAAAACAGCAATTTGTTTCATTTTGCAAGGAGATTATGTGACCCAAATTTTATAAAACTGTAAATAGCGCAATTTTTTTAATTTTGATAAACGTGCAGCAAAAATTGACGTTTTTTCCTCTATTCATGAACATTTGATAAATATAGAGTTATTTCGGAATAAAAATTGCAAAATTTTTAATAATACTTATAAAATACATAAATTACCGATTATTTAACAAAAACCATTTTGTGTTTATCTTTTAAAACAAAAAAGTTATGTCTTTCTTTCGAAAAAGAAAATAAGGACACAAATCTGAATTTTGAGCAAATATACAAAATTTCGACCTTATTTTACTCAAAAAGTAGCACATGAAGGTATATTTTTTAGTACATATTTGATTTAATCAAGTAAAAAATAGCCTATATGCAAATTTTCATCAACTTGTAAATACAGGTTCAAAACTGAATCGTATGCCCTTAAAGGCAAAATAGATCGCTAAATGAATTGGTTTAGACCAACTAAAGTTAAGTGTAATATCAATGACAACCTTTATATTGAATAATTATAATTTTTAATTATGTTGCAATTATAGGTTTGATTTCTTCTATATGCCTGCCTGTCTATAGACCTGGTGGTGGAGAGTTGGTGGGCGTGGCTTGTTCTGATGCGACTGTGAGTGACATCATGTCTGACATTTCATACTTCAGACAAGGAGAGTTATCATATGCATTCATTATTGACGGAACAGGAAGAACTCTCATTCATCCATTGTTACCATTGCCTGATAGTGTGAAGGATGACCCAATATATGTAAATATTGAACATTTGGAACGCTCCTCATCAGCTACCAACGTTATAGAATCAATGAAAATGTAAGTAAAATAAACACTATTCTTTTACATTTATTTTTTATGCCCCACCTACGATAGTAGAGGGGCATTATGTTTTCTGGTCTGTGCATCCGTTCGTCCGTCTGTTCGTTCGTTCGTTCGTTCGTCCGTCTGTCCCGCTTCAGGTTAAAGTTTTTGGTCAAGGTAGTTTTTGATGAAGCTGAAGTCCAATCAACTTGAAACTTATTACACTTGTTGCTTATGATATGATCTTTCTAATTTTAAAACCAAATTAGACTTTTGACCCCAATTTCACGATCCACTGAACATAGAAAATGAAAGTGCGAATTTCAGGTTAAAGTTTTTGGTCAAGGTAGTTTTTGATGAAGCTGAAGTCCAATCAACTTGAAACTTATTACACTTGTTGCTTATGATATGATCTTTCTAATTGTAAAGCCAAATCAGACTTTTGACCCAATTTCAGGGTCCACTGAACATAGAAAATGAAAGTGGGAGTTTCAGGTTAAAGTTTTTGGTCAAGGTAGTTTTTGATGAAGTTGAAGTCCAGTCAATTTGAAACTTAGTACACATGTTCCCTATGTTATGATCTTTTTAATTTTAATGCCAAATAAGATTTTTGACCCAATTTCAGGGTCCATTGAACATGGAAAATGATAGTGCTAGTGGGGCATCTGTGTATTTTGGACACATTCTTGTTTGTACATTAGTTAGGCTGTTAGTTTTCATGTTTGAATTGTTTTACATTTGTCATTTAGGGACCAGTTTACTAGCTGACTATGTGGTATGGGCTTTGTTCATTGTTGAAGGCCATACAGTAACCTATGATTGTTAATATCTGTGTAATTTGGTCTCTTGAACAGGAGAGTTGTCTCATTGGCAATCATACAACATCTTCTTTTTATATAGCTCACCTTATGGGATAAAAAATACTGTCCTGTGTCATATACTATATATTATAAGCATGCTCAAGCCTACAAGTCTGATTGTTATGAAATTTGAATTTGAAAAAAAATTAGATGCTGATCAAACTATTTTTTTACAGGCATAATGTTCCTTTAAATGTGTATGTTATGGAAAGTTGCATTACATTAGCACATTCAGTGTCAGAGTTATTGCCCTTGGACATTTATTATAATTGCGTCCATTGGCAGCGGAAATTGGATCATATTTACTGTTTCATGTGTTATTTTAAATATTTTTGTAGTGGAAAAACAGGAAATAAAACTCTTTATTCCAAAAGAACAGTTCCACGGGGTAACATGCTGTATGAGGGAATTGAAACTGAAGATGTCCTATCACATTATTATTGGAAACCAGTAAGTAACTTATAATATATCATTTAAAAAGGTTTTACTGACACCCTCTTTCAGTTTGTATGATTACCAAAATTTGTTCACTACAATATGACATCTCAGTATCATGCATCAGAAAGACATGGCGTAAAAAGTGTACGTAAAAAGTGTACATAAAAAGTGTACGGTATAAAGTTGATAAACAAAAATTAATTGTCATTGACATTATTTATCTCTTACAATCTTATTCAGTAATTCTTGCGTGAGTTTATAAAGTTTCAGATTTACAAAAAACAACAACAAATAAATATTGCTTATTTTGAAATTAAGAAAAAATCAACCATTCAATTGCAACCAATTTAAAGGTTTCTATTTTTGTAGGTCAGCCAGAGTAATTTTTCTGTGTGTATTGTTGTTGGTGATAATGATAAACAGCCTATACTAGATCCCCAGACTGTTACACAAGACAGTTTTGTTTATCATCGATTGGACTATACAATAGATGAAGGGTCAAATTGTCAACATTTTACACGGTTTGGTACAAAAGGTAATTATCCCCTTATTAAAACAGCCTATACTAGATCCCAAGACTGTTACACAAGATAGTTTTGTTTATCATCGATTGGACTATACAATAGATGAAGGGTCAAATTGTCAACATTTTACACGGTCTGGTACAAAAGGTAATTATCTCTCCTTATTAAACAGCCTATACTAGATCCCCAGACTGTTACACAAGATAGTTTTGTTTATCATCGATTGGACTATACCACAACAGAAGAGTCAAAATGTCGACATTTTACACAATTTGGTACAAAAGGTAATTATCTCCCCTTATTAGACTGTTACACAAGAAAGTTTTGTTTATCATCGATTGGACTATACCACAACAGAAGGGTCAAACGGTCGACATTTTACACGATTTGGTACAAAAAGTAATTATCTCCCCTAATTAGACTGTTACACTAGACAGTTTTGTTTATCATCGATTGGACTATACCACAACAGAAGGGTCAAATGGTTGACATTTTACACGATTTGGTACAAAAAGTAATTATCTCCCCTAATAAGACTGTTACACTAGACAGTTTTGTTTATCATTGATTGGACTATACCCCAACAGAAGGGTCAAAATGTCGACATTTTACACAATTTGGTACAAAAGGTAATTATCTCCCCTTATTAGACTGTTACACAAGACAGTTTTGTTTATCATCGATTGGACTATACCACAACAGAAGGGTCAAACGGTGGACATTTTACACAATTTGGTACAAAAGGTAATTATCTCCCCTTATTAGACTGTTACACAAGACAGTTTTGTTTATCATCGATTGGACTATACCACAACAGATGGGTCGAACGGTCGACATTTTACACAATTTGGTACAAAAAGTAATTATCTCCCCTTATTAGACTGTTACACAAGACAGCTTTGTTTATCATCGATTGGACTATACCACAACAGAAGGGTCAAATGGTCGACATTTTACACATTTGGTACAAAAGGTAATTATCTCCCCTTATTAGACTGTTACACAAGACAGCTTTGTTTATCATCGGTTGGACTATACCACAACAGAAGGGTCAAATGGTCGACATTTTACACATTTGGTATAAAAGGTAATTATCTCCCCTTATTAGACTGTTACACAAGACAGCTTTGTTTATAATCGATTGGACTATACCACAACAGAAGGGTCAAACGGTCGACATTTTACACATTTGATACAAAAGGTAATTATCTCCCCTAATTAGACTGTTACACAAAACAGTTTTGTTTATCATCGATTGGACTATACCACAACAGAAGGGTCAAATGGTCGACATTTTACACATTTGGTACAAAAGGTAATTATCTCCCTTCATTAGACTGTTACACAAGACAGTTTTGTTTATCATCGATTGGACTATACCACAACAGAAGGGTCAAACGGTCGACATTTTATACGATTTGGTACGAAAAGTAATATACACTGTGAATTCAGTTGTGTCCCAACATTTCTATATTGTAGGATTAATTTGACCTTGACCTCATGGATCTTTCACAATGATAACTTGTAGTAAAACCCCTTCAACCAAAAAAAAAGAGTAAAAATCTGATGTTTTCATTGTGATCAGAAAATAAAACTCATCCTTTTTGTTATGTCTAAAACTCCTATTTGAAAGTAGCTCTTCCTTTCCTGAACCAAGTCTGTGGGTCTATCTTAATTATATCCCCACTTTTAAAAAGGGGGTATACTGTTTTACATCTGTCTGTCCATCTGTCCCTTTATCAGTATATCAGTACGTCAGTCCATCAATCCATCAGTCCACAGTCCATCAGTCTGTCAGTCCATCTGTCCCATGAATATTTTTGTCACATTTTTAGCTCACCTGGCCTAAAAGGCCATGTGAGCTTTTCTCATCACTTGGCGTCCGTCGTCGTCGACGTCGTCGTCGTCGTCGTCGTCGTCTGTCGTCGTTAACAATTTTTCAAACATCTTCTCCTCTGAAACTACTGAATGGATTTGAATGAAACTTAGCATGATTGTTCCTTAGAGTATCCTGCACAAAGTGTGTGCTTAGATTTTTGATCCGTCAAAAAACATGGCCGCCATTACTTAAAATAGAACATAGGGGTCAAATGCAGTTTTTGGCTTATATCTCAAAAACGAAAGCATTTAGAGCAAATCTGACGTGGGGTTAAAATGTTCATTAGGTCAAGATCTATCAGCCCTGAAATTTTCAGATGAATCAAACAAACCATTGTTGGGTTGCTGCCACTTAATTGGTAATTTTAAGGAAATTTTGCAGTTTTTGGTCATTATCTTGAATATTATTATAGATAAAGATAAACTGTAAACAGCAAAAATGATCAGCAAAGTAAGATCTACAAATAAGTCAATATGACCAAAATTGTCAATTGACCCCTTAAGGGGTTATTGTCCTTTAATGACAATTTTTCACAATTTGTTCATCATATTTGCTAACTTTAAAAAATCTTCTCCTCTGAAACTGCTAAATGGATTTGGATGAAACTTAGCATGATTGTTCCTTAGATTATCCTGCACAAAGTGTGTGCTTCGATTTTTGATCCGTCAAAAAACATGGCCGCCGTTACTTAAAATAGAACATAGGGGTCAAATGCAGTTTTTGGCTTATATCTCAAAAACGAAAGCATTTAGAGCAAATCTGACATGGGTTAAAAATGTTCATTAGGTCAAGATCTATCAGCCCTGAAATTTTCAGATGAATCAAACAAATCATTGTTGGGTTGCTGCCACTTAATTGGTAATTTTAAGGAAATTTTGCAGTTTTTGGTCATTATCTTGAATATTATTATAGATACAGATAAACTGTTAATAGCAAAAATGTTAAGCAAAGTAAGGTCTACAAATAAGTCAATTTGACCAAAATTGTCAATGACCTCTTAAGGAGTTATTGCCCTTTAAAGACTTTTTTCACAATTTGTTCATCATGTTGACTTACTTTAAAAAATCTTCTCCTTTGAAACTGCTGTATCAATTTCAGCCAAACTTAGGCTAAATGAGTTTTAGAGTTTCAGAGTATCTAGTATAAATTTTATATTTCATTTCCTTGTATGTCAAGAAACATAGCTCCTATGGCTAAAATAGAACATAGGAGAAAATGATTTTTTTTTTGCTTTTGAAGAAAATAGGACGATTCAAAGAACATTTAAATAAATTGAAAAGCCAAAATTATCATTGATGAGAGATTAAACCAAAAAAATTCAGGTGAGCGATTCAGGCTCTTGAGAGCCTCTTGTTCTCAGGAACTACACCACCAGGATTTCTAAAATTTGGTTTCAGAGTTTATATATATGTCAGCTATACCGTGTGATGTGTTTTCAGATTCATCACTCGACAACTTCCTGTTAACCGAACACTTGTATCATTTTACACCTGACACCCAAGTTGAAAATTTTCGTCACATTTTTCTCAGGAACTATACTAAAAGGATTTCTAAAATTTGGTTTCAGGCTTGATATAAATCTGCTATATCGTGTGATGCATTTTCAGGTTCAGTACTCGACAACTTCCTGTTTACTAAACACTTGCATATTTTTACACTATTAATATTATCCACTTGCATCAGGGCTAGGGTATCATCAGTGAGCAGTAGCTTGCAGTTTCACTTGTTTTAAGCTATTTTTGATCATTTTTAACAAAAAATTAGAGGCGTTTTTGTGACTGTAAATGCTAATAAATAAATGAACATCTTATCTTGTGTTGTCACAGATCCCCGTTGCAAACATAAGCAAAAAGTTTCAAAATTGAATGTCAAATCAATATTTATTTTAGGTTACTTACAGGAAATAGAGCTCTGTTTTCTAAAACTTCACAAATGTGGGCTTATGTTCAGTAATACCTAATTTAATTATCTCCCCTTATTTGAAGACATATCTTGAGGGGGATAGGACCTTTTTTGGACTCTCGGATCGGGACTGTTTTTAAGCTGAGGATTTCAGGATTGACACTTTCGGGATCCGGAAATTCTTTTTTTTTCGGATTTTGGGGACCTCAGGATTTCGTATTTTTAAGCCCGGGATCAGGACCCCTCCTATCCCCTCTCTATCTTCAATAGTTACTTGCTTCAGAATATTAATCAGATATATATTTTCACATGTAATATAGCTATAACTGAAGGATGATATAGAATCTGTTTTATGTTACAGATAAATCTGTTGTTATGTTGACTCCTGGTGCATTTCTAGAGCCATTTAATTACTTAGATGTAGATGAAACTAAAGCAATGATTACCAAGTATGAAGATTTTTTAACAGGGAAAAATGTCCTAAATAATCCAGGGTTAAAGGTCAGTATATGTCAAGTCATTTGTTTTTAAATTAAACTAATTCTTTTGTTAGAAACCCCTTTATTGAATTTGGATAGTACAGTAGAAGGCTGTATGGGCAGGTCACCAGGCTTCCAATCAATAGTCAATACTTTTTTTAGTATGGTATGTTTTTTTCTATTTAAATAAAGAAAATTATGTCAATATTGATAATTATAGCATTGGTTGTAATGAATTACATTGATTTCCCAGTTAAGGGGGCTGGCTGGTCTAAATCAATTTTTATACGACCGCAAAAATTGAAAATTTTTTGGTCATATATTGGTGTGATGTTGGCGTTGTCGTCCTCGTTGTTGCATCATCGTCATCCGAAGACTTTTGGGATTCGCAACAGTTTAGGTATAAGGGGCCACAAAGGGCCCAAATAAGCATTTTCTTGGTTTTCGCACAATAACCTTAGTATAAGTAAACAGAAATCTATGAAATTTTAACATAAGGTTTATGACCACAAAAGGAAGGTTGGGATTGATTTTGGGAGTTTTGGTCCTAACAGTTTAGGAATTAGGAGCCAAAAGGGTCCAAAATTAAACTTTGTTTGATTTCATCAAAAAATGAATTATTGGGGTTCTTTGATATGCCAAATCTAACTGTGTATTGAGATTTTAAATTTTGATCCTGTTTTCAAATTGTTTTACATTAAGGTCCAAAGGGTCCAAAATTAAGCTTAGTTTGATTTTAACAAAAATTGAAATCTTGGGGTTCTTTGATATGCTGAATCTAAACATGTACCCTGATTTTTTATTATGGCCCAGTTTTCAAGTTGGTCCAAATCGGGGTCTTAAATTAAACTTTGTTTGATTTCAACAAACATTGAATATATGGGTTCTTCAATATGCCCAGTTATCAAATTGGTGCACATTGAGGTCTAAAGGGTCTAAAATTAAACATTATTTGATTTCATCAAAAATTAAATTCTTGGAGTTCTATGATATGCTGAATCTAACCATGTATTTTGATTTTGTTTATTGGACCATAACAGGTAAATGTCTAATTTAAAATTTTTAAGTTTTTAAGTTTAAGTTCTTAGACCACATTCATTCTGTGTCAGAAACTTATGTTGTGTCAACTATTTAATCACAATCCAAATTCAGAGCTGTATTTAGCTGAAATGTTGTGTCCATACTTGCCCCAACTGTTTAGGGTTGGACCTCTGTGGTCGAATAAAGCTGCGCCCTGCGGAGCATCTGGTTTTTGTCGAGCCTGCAACTTTTGTTGCAGAAAGCAGTGATCCGGCGGCGGCTGCGGTGTTAGCTAACTTCTTTAAAGCTTTATATTTTAGAAGGTGGAATACCTGGATGCTTCATACTTTGTATATAGATGCCTCATGTTGCGAAGTTTCTGTCAGTCACATGTCCAATGTCCTTGACCTCATTTTCATGGTTCAGTGACCACTTGAAAAAAAAGTTCAGATTTTTTGTAATGTTGAATTCTCTCTTATTATAAGTAATAGGATAACTATATTTGATATGTGCGTACCTTGAAAGGTCATCATGTCTGTCAGACAGTTTTCACTTGACCTCGACCTCATTTCATGGATCAGTGAACAAGGTTAAGTTTTAGTGGTCAAGTCCATATCTCAGATACTACAAGCAATAGGGCTAGTATATTCGGTGTATGGAAGGACTGTAAGGTGTACATGTCCAAGTGGCAGGTGTCATCTGACCTTGACCTCATTTTCATGGTTCAGTGGTTATAGTTAAATTTTTGTGTTTTGGTCTGTTTTTCTCATACTATATGCAATAGATCTACTATATTTGTTGTATGGAATGATTGTAAGGTGTACCTATCTAGCGGGCAGATGTCATATGACCTTGACCTCATTTTCATGGTTCAGTGGTCAAAGTTTTGTTTTTGAGTTTTGGTCTTTTTATCTAATACTATATGCCATAGGTCATCTATATTTGGTGTATGGAAATATTTTATGATCTTTATGTCAGTCCTGCAGGTTTTATTTGACCGTGACCTCATTTTCACGGTTCATTGCACAGTGTTAAGTTTTTGTGTTTTGGTCTATTTTTCTTAAACTATAAGTAATAGGTCAACTATATATGTTGTATAGAAGCATTGTTAGCTGTACATGTCTGCCTGGCATGGTTCATCTGACCTTGACCTCATTTTCAAAGTTCATTGGTCTTTGTTTAGTTATCTTGGTTAATGTTAAGTTTATGTGGCAGTTGTATTAAAGCTTAGCTTTATACCTAGGACTATCAACATAATATCAATGATTAGTATAGAAGGCGAGACATTTCAGCGTGTGCACTCTTGTTTTAGTAATATAGGATTTCGCTATATTTTTCTATAAATTAACTTTATCTTATACTTAATAGAAAAATGAAATAAAAAAATGGGGTACTCGTTCATTTACGCTCACAATCGGTCTTCGAAAGAAGCATACATTTTTATTAATGTCCTTTTTTCCCCTGTTGAACTAATATGAGAAATAGTGGTAATTTGGAAATAAAAAAAGAACTAAATTACAGAAATCGCTTAAATTTTACAATTATTATGTTTATTTACAGCTTATTCAAAAACAATAATAAAAAATATAGGTCACCGACGAGTTAAAAAAGATATTTCAATTTTAATGCCAAAAAATGGCATTTTTGCACCAAAGGAGATAATTTGGAGCTTTTTCAATGATATCTACATTTTAAAAGTCTCTTGGGCCCAACATGTATCGATTTTTTGGAATGATTTTGTACCATATGATAAAGTAACAACTACTAAAGGTAATAAATAAAATTTGTAATGAAAAATAAATGTTTAATTTTTTTCTGAAAATTTTATACCTGCGAATCCTCCTTATTAAAATAAAAACCGATAATTTCACATGTGAAATAAACACACATTCATGAATTAATGTGTTGTTTGGTCACTTGTTGAATGTTTTTCTATATTTGAATTCTTCAATTAGTTATTCTCTAATTATCATTTCTCTTCTGCTGTTCAGGATTAATGGTCCTTGTTCATTTGAAAGAAATATACATTCATCAGTTCATGTCATTTCCAAAATGTTCAACCAGAAATATAAATTATTTTTTTATTTATATACTGTTCAGTATGAATTGAGAAATTATTGCGTTCATTTATTATTGATTGCGATTTTGTCATTTTAGACTAAAATGAGATTTTATGTTTTCCGATATTGATAAAAATTCTGTTTAATTCATATAAAATAATTCAAAGTGCAAGTTTAAATTATTGCGATTCAAACTCTGTCAAAATTTTCCAAACAACAAAAAAATTGCAATAGTTTCTGAACTTACAATCTAGTATAAATTATATTTCAGGAATCCATATTGAATTCTGTTTCCTCAACATACCCTGTTGAAAGTATCTGGAAGTCTAGTAGAGAGTTATCTGAATTTGTTGTATGGAGATATATCGGTACAGCAGATGGCGTGATGAGGCTATATCCAGGTGTTGAACTACCTAAAAATTATGACCACACAAGAAGGGCATGGTACGTTGATATCAGATGAACAATTCAATTTATTTAATATTACATTATATATTTTTTTAACCTTAATTTATCTACCTTTTTGTCTCGCTTGACAGAGTCAAAAAGCGAGACATAGGTATGCTGTTTCTGGCCGTGGTGCCGGCGAAGATGGCGTCATCAATGTATTAGTTTGTAATGAGGTCTAGTTGATGTTCAACAGTCTAGTGGTAAGTCAAATATATTTGGTATGCAGTTGTATTAATTAGTATTGGCACATCTCATTACCATGGAGATAATTTGGCCCTCACTCACTCAGCCCCTCAGTCACGGTCTATTGACTTTGAAATTTTGCTTATTTTTGATGTATTAGTTTGTGATTAGGTCAGTTTAAGAGGAAACACTAGTGGTAAGTTAATGAGGCCTAAATTAAAATATTGTTTGTTTGCTGTCAGCCGACCGACACAAGTGTGGTAAGTTAATGAGTATTATTAGTATATAGTTGCATAAGCATTGGAATTATCTATATCTCATTTCCATGGAGATAATTTGGCCCCGCCCCTCGGTCAAGGTTTATTGACTTTGAAATTTTGCTTAGTTTACATGTATTAGTTTGTGTTTAGGTTTGTTAAAAGAGAACTATTTGTGATAAGTCAATGGTAATTTG
The DNA here is from genome assembly GCA_019925275.1 of Mytilus edulis. Lineage (NCBI taxonomy): Eukaryota > Metazoa > Mollusca > Bivalvia > Mytilida > Mytilidae > Mytilus > Mytilus edulis. The sequence continues at coordinate 80,824,194 of CM034362.1, read as the reverse complement.
TATGCAGTTGTATTAGCATTAGCACATCTCATTTCCATGGAGTTATTTGGCCCCGCCCCCTCTGACATGGTTTATTGACTTTTTCTTAGTTTACATGCATTCAGTTTATGTTTGTTAAAAGAGAACTACTTATGATTAGTCAATGGTATTTGGTATGCAGTTGTATACGCATTGGCACATCTCATTTACATGGATATTTTTTAGCCATATACTTTCAGTCATGGTTCATTGACTTTGAATATTTGCAAAACTTGCATGTTAAAGTGTTACTATTTTAATTTTAACATTTGCATTATCGAAATTACAAAAAAGCGAGACACATCTCTGTGATAACAGTTTATTCTTTCAATTCATTTGATACCCCAAATTTTAAAAAAAGTTAAATATTTATGTTTTACATATTCAAATTGCTTACTTTTAGGATAAAACATGCATCTTGAATTGATATTTATAGACTGTAAGAAAAATAATCCTATTTTTTATCCTAATCATCAAAAATGTACCTCTATTAAATACAAAGTATTCACAAACATGTTTAACCCCGCCGCATTTATGCGCCTGTCCCAAGTCAGGAGCCTCTGGCCTTTGTTAGTCTTGTATTATTTTAATTTTAGTTTCTTGTGTACAATTTGGAAATTAGTATGGCGTTCATTATCACTGGACTAGTATATATTTGTTTATGGGCCAGCTGAGGGACGCCTCCGGGTGCGGGAATTTCTCGCTACATTGAAGACCTGTTGGTGACCCTCTGCTGTTGTTTTTTATTTGGTCGGGTTGTTGTCTCTTTGACACATTCCCCATTTCCATTCTCAATTTTATTTTAATTGATCTTACAAGTATGATTTGTATATTAGTTGTACATAAATTATACCTTATTTTAAAAATGGGGCTATGTTGAATATTGAATTTAGTCACTGTCTGTCTGTTTGTGCAAGTATTTCTGCCAATCCTATCTTATAATACTATTAAATGAGAAGACCTCATTTTGTTTGTCGCTTCTCTTCCTTCTACAACAAATTAATCATCATACATTTGTGTCATAAAGATACCATGCATAGTTGCATTTGTCATCCTCGCTTATGATTATTCCGTTTTGATTATTTTAGGAAAAATATAAAAATAAAGGCATCCTGATATTGTTTTCGTCATTGTACAGGCTTTGTGTCTCCTTGTCCTGTCTGGATCTGCATGCATCAACTAACAGAGAACAACACTATGTCCACAGCATATGATTATATAATTATAGGTATAAAAGAACTATAGCACTTAAAGGACAGGATGTGGTGTCTGCTCCCTACCTGGATCTTTGGGGCTCTGGATACCTGATTACACTCAGTAAAACTATTACAGAAGGGAGGTAAGCCAATTTGTATCTCAGTCGATTATTAACTATGATGTTAAACAGTTACAAAATGTAGAAGTCAATCCTTACAGAGTGCATTTAAACTGTTTGATAATTTCTAAATTTATAATTAGTTCTGGAAAATTATGTTTGAATTTTTTTTACCTTACAGTGACTTGACTGTTAGTGTTGCTATTCAGCAAATTTTGACCAAATTGCAATTTGTTTTATTAACCCAAATTGTTCAACTGGTCAAAATATTGAAACAATTGTTCAGCCAAAATGTGAAAGTGCAAAATGATAAAATAAAACATACTAACAATCCTATAAGACTTGAACTCCACTTTAATGATGTTGTGACAAAATGAGTCTATCAGTTTTTATAGGTATATTATAGTCATTCCCTTGCAGAAATAAATCCTGACAATTTTTTTAACCAGGATATCTCAAGATTATCCTGGGAAATCCTGAAAATATCCTGTAAAACATTTAGCCCTTTTTTTAGGGAAAAAGTTGATGGGAGAATTTCAGGAAATGTCAGGACTTTCAAATCAAGCAGCTGTAAACTAGGGGAATTCTCAGGATATCTCAAGACTTTCAAAAATAAATATAATATAGACCAGGATATGTCAGGACTTTTCCTTCAACATTCATCCTACTTTCAGAAACTTTACACTTTCTTCCTGAATGAATAAACTGAAATAAAGTCCTTAATGATTCCTGGTATTGGGACTTAAGAAATAATATAATCTGTATCACAAATTCAAATAAAAAATATCTTTGGGACTGAAATTAACTGTTGTTTGTTAAATTAAATAAGTTTTTTTGGCAAGGATTTGTGAAGGGTGATAGAATGGGGGGAAGAAACAAAAAGTATTTTGTCAAACATTTTTAAAATACCCAAATTATGGTGTTAATTAAAAATATTAAACATATTTTGACAGTTAACTTATTTACACAGTTACTGCTGATCTCCCTGTTCAGGAAGCATAACGAGTTTCAGTTTTACAGTATTTCAAAGTCAGAGATTTTTGTGATAAAAACAGCAGGGTGTCCAAGAAAGCTTGTCTGGCATAGTGAGGATTACTCTGATGTCCAATGGCAGTTTTGCAAGACGGGGCCAAAAGTTGGGGCTACGCCCCAGCTTGTCCAGAGGCGGATTAAGGGAGAGCCCAGGGGGTAAGGGACCCCCTTTTCTGGGAAAAATTTGGTTGATTATTTAGGGAATCACTAAGGCATGACCGAAGCCGGCCCCTCTTAGGCAGTCAGTGGGCCCCCACAATTTCTAGATCTGCCACTGTTGTCTGTACTTCAGAGTAATCTTAGACTAAGCCTAAGCAGGTTAAGATCATAATTTAAATGACATCAATAATAAATCACATTTGTATCTATGTATCTATGCAAATCAATAGTCTTTTTCCTTATTCATGTATGCTCTGTATGCCCCTTGTGGGCCCTTAATTGGATATAAAATATGTTCTGTTCTGTTCATTCCGAGTTATTTTGGAAGTGTTGTTGCCGGATATGCAGAGTTGTTTGGTTTTATTTATCATACAGCTAAATTTTAATTTTATCTTCATTATATGTGTGTTTAGAACAGAGTTGTAACTTGTCATTATGTCCCGTTAGGGGCCCTTAATTGGAAAATAAAGAACTTTGAACTTTGAACTTACAGTGCCGGTGGCGGTGGTACATTTTTTTGTAACTGGTATCTTTTGACCCTTCCTAGCTTTCCCTACAGATGTAAATTCTGATTTTCTCCAAGTTTATATATGTGCCTTTCTATTAATTGATTCCGGCATATAAATAACTTAGAAAAAATATCAGATGAACAGCAATGATAGATTTCTCAACGTATGCAAAATGTAAACAAATTGTAGGACCTCGCGGTTTTTCGTAATTGTACTGAACAGGTCTGAACAGTTCGGCCCTAAATATTCCGTCCTAGATGGTGACTCCACTTCGGCACTTGTTCATTCGCATGTACCATGTTCCGTTCAAACTAAAGATTATTTTTATTATACTTCATAAAAAACTGCATATTAAAAAATATTTGTTTGCGACATCCTTGATTTATTTTCATAATACCGGTACAGTGACGGATCAATTTGTGGCCGATATAATTTGGGACGAGATTGTCACCTCAATGTGAGCGTAAGTGCACTCTTGATTAATACGTCACCAAAATGGAGACTACGCTGATGGAACCCCGAAAAAGACATTTCGAGACAGAAAGATTTCAGATAAGTGCATTACAAATTTAATTTAACATGACAGACATGTGTATATTATTATAAAATATAATTTATTGAAGAACTATTATTCTTTTTTGGTTTTTATTGGAGCAAAGCAACATCAGAAAGTCAGAAAGCATATTTGAAAAATAATTTTTACGTAAATTAAACAAAATGAATAATTGTTTTCACATATGATAACGGGTATAACTGGTAGATACGTAAACTTTATAAATATTGAATTGTGTGAATGGTTCTTTAGTGAATAATAAGTAGCTAGCAGGGTATGAAATTAGCAGTGGCCCACGGGCCATTGGCCCCTAAAATCTAGTGTGGGCTACTTAAATTTCTACGTTTTTTGTATAGGACTATGTATGTGGGCTAAAAAAAATTAATCTGTGGGCTACCATTGCCAAAGTCAACCCTGAGCTAGTTTTTTTTTAATCTTTTTAAAGTTCAGGGGATAAAAAGGGGGGCTGTAAATGAATTCGATTCCTTAGGTTAACAGCTTCCGATGTACTGTATAAATAGGCAACAACATTTCTATTGATTGTACTGCTTTTAAACGTCTTAGAACAATTGATTCTTTGTGGATTTTTTGATACTTTTAGGGGATTGAATGATTCCATGCAGATTTCAGTTATTTATTCAGCAATACTACTTGGAAGAACAGACAGCAACATATTACAGAAAGAAGCAGAACTTTACATGTATCCTTTTATATATCTGACGCATAATTTAATTTTTAATATTGGGTAGGTACAGGGGCGGATCCAGCCATTTTGAAAAGGGGTGGTTCATACTTTATGTTCTAAAAAAAGGGAACCCCCTTTGATACGCCCCCGGTGTACCATTTTTATTGGTAATTTAACAATATGAACAGCCATTAATAAAATTGGCCAACAAAAACTGGCGGAAAAACCTTTTTTTTTTGCATTTAAACAATGTATTGAACAGGTCGAAAAAACAATTTTTCTTTCAATTTTAGCATTACATGTAGTTGCAGCTGAGGGTGAAACAAACATATTTTTTTTCTCAGGGTCAAAAACAAATTATTTTTTCTCCAAAAACTAGAAACAAACTTTATTTTCCAAAAAATCCATAGCCCCCCACCCTGCAAAAATTAAATGGTTGCTGCCTAACTACATGTAATGTAATTTAAACAGTCAATGGCGGTTGTAACCTACATAAAAAAAAACATAAGATACCGCCTTTGACAGTAAGATCTCATGCGACTCACTAACGAGCCCCTGTGTACCAGGGCAAACATACCTTATCAGTCATTCAGTGGCGTATTTAAGGGAGGGGTCTTGTTGTTTTTTTGGACAATCATTGCATTTGAAAAGGGACATATAGTTGGACCCCCATTTATCCTGGGTTGGGAACCACCCTTTTTGAAATGATTGGATCCGCCCTTGCTTAGAATGAGGAATATGGATTTAAACTAATTTAAGAAAATATTTGCAATAGAAAAATTGAAAAAAGGACTTTACTCAAATTTTGTAATTTCTTATAGAATTAATGTAAGACATTTATTGGTCCTGAACTAAGGACATTCTCAGGATATTCACAGGATATACCAGGATTATCCCAGGGCCAACTCAATGCAAGCAAATCTGTAAATCCTGACATCAGGATAATTTCCTGAGACCAGGACCTGAGAATCCTGAGAACAGGATTATCACAGGATTTTCTACTAGGAAATTTATGGTCTGGATGGTCCCTGGATATCCCTGGAATATCCTTGTTCCAATACCGTCCCATGTTTGACCCTATCTCAGGATCAGGATATCTCAAGATTGCCCTGTGATTTTTCTCAAGATTATCCTGAGATATCCTGGGGAAATCTTGTGATATCCTGCACTGTTTTCGCAAGGGTTTCCATGGTGAAGGAACTGTCAATATTTTGAATTGCTGTAAAAATGTCCAAACTAAGCTTTCATATAGTTTTTCTTTCTAAAAGTATATCTATATTGATAAGAATCAGATATTATTTTTAATTAAAATATCATAGATTCAGTAAAATATGTGTGAAATATATATAACAATATGCTCTTGATAAGTTTCCATGGGGAGATAACCTAAAATATTATTCTTTTGAATAAAGACTTTTTGGAAGAATTTTTTTTTATCTCCCCATGGACACTTCCTACAAACATATTGCAATTTTACACATATTTTACTGAATATGAAATGTTTTAATTCACATAATGTCTGATTTTTATGAATATAGAATACTTTTAGAAAGAAAAACTATATGAAAGCTTAGTTTGGACATTTTTATAGCAATTCAAAATAATAACAGTTCCTTTAGCATGGAAATATGGCAAGCCAAAGTGGACAAAAAGAGCTATTTTCTAATATTAAAAAATGATTTTCTAATATTAAAAAATCATTTTCTAATATTAGAAAAGCATTTTCTAATATTAGAAAAGCATTTTCTAATATTAGAAAAGCATTTTCTAATATTAAAAAAGCATTTTCTAATATTAGAAAAGCATTTTCTAATATTAAAAAAGCATTTTCTAATATTAAAAAATAAGGTACTTTTTAATATTAGAAAATGCTTTTTTAATATTAAAAAATCATTTCTTAATATTAGAAAATGCTTTTTTAATATTAGAAAATCCTTTTTTAATATTAGAAAATCCTTTTTTAATATTAGAAAATCATTTTTTAATATTAGAAAACCATTTTTTAATATTAGAAAATCATTTTCTAATATTAAAAAATCATTTTTCAAAGCGTCTGAATGAAAAGTAATAGCGTTTTATGACGTCATTGAATATAGTACGCCAAGTGACGCCACTGTACTAAAGACGGTTTATAGTCTACATGAGTATTTTGATTTGTCAACATGCGGCTAAAACTTGCATTTCCAAAGTTTATTTCTTTGATGTTGTCTCCACGGGCATTGAAACAATACACACGATATTGGTGGATATTTCATTATTTGAACATCATGATACAACCTTGTGTTCATTTTTATTGGAATGCGAAACTATAAACAGAATGAAAGTAGAATGGAGTATCCAAGGATCAGTCCTAGGACCCCGGTTTCTTTGTGTTTATGTAACGATATCGCCTCGTCTTAATAATATTAGTGTTGGGGTTGCAACTAGCACATTTACATATATACAATCTATATGCTGAAGGTCCACACTAAACAGCGAGACTGTATGCGGATGATGCTGTTGTCTGCTTGACCACTTACTCGGGCAATCTCAGACAACGACTGCTATGCACGAACTACAAGAAGTCCTAGATAAACTGCCGAAATGGGAAAATGCCTGAGATAGAATTTTAACGGTTCCAGCCAAATAAAAAATAGAGGTCATCATTTACAAGAGATTGTAAAGATGGCCTTTAATGTCTTTCTTTGTACATTTACATACTCAGCTACATGTATTTGTTTTATAGTTGCTTTATAAGTATTGATCTCATTATAGACACTTGTTAATAATTTTTCTAGACATAGTAAATTGAATTTGAATTGAAATAACAATTTTCTTCTCAATTTGTATTTCTTTTCAGATGTACAGGTAGTAAAACTCATTAATTTATTTCAACTCGCTCACTCCAACTCGCTGCGTAGCTTGCATATATGCTCAGATGCTCAAGCATCCACATCATTTTAACAATATAATTGCATGTGTTCACAGCAGATACACAAGGTGTTATCTGAATATAACAAGGGCGATGATACGAAAATAGCGTCCAACCACATCCGAAGAAGTATCATGAATATAGGTGGTCTTTCCTTTCAGATCAATTAGTTTATCAGTTTAAACAAGATGGATAGATTGCAGATAAGTGTTTTTTTTGTAAAAAGTCTACGTCATAGCGCTAAGTTGGCTACCTCAAGCGTAGAGAGTGATGGTACGTAGACTTGCAGACATATTTGGTCGGTTATTGAGCCAAGCGGATCGATGACATAGCAACGTTACTAGTTAAAACAACTAAACCATCATATCCTGGTATCGTTTCCTGTGACACGAAAGACGACGGGATAAAAACTATATTTGTAATGGAGTGTTTTTATTCTTGGGCAGTATGGGCTTTATTCATTGTTGAAGGCCGTACGGTGACCTATAGTTGTTAATAAAATTGAGAATGGAAATGGGGAATGTATCAAAGAGACAACAACCCGACTAAAGAAAAAAACCACAGCAGAAGGTCACCAGTTAATATCTGTGTCATTTTGGTCTTTTGTGGATAGTTGTCTCATTGGCAATATGATATCACACCTTCTTTTTTTTTTTATCAATACCCTTTTCCATCTAGGTACAAATATCAATTTTATTTTCAATAAAAGAACAGAGATCCAATGTCCCCGCATTGCACATACTTTATGACGGGGATAGGAGGGGTTCTGATGCAAGTTTATTCTTATTTATTTTTTTTATCTCGAGAGAATATGAGCTTCATGATAAATACAGTGGGATTTCCATCATAATATATATTTTATATATTTCAATTTCCAAGGTGCATAGTTGATTTATGTATTTGATCAGGATTATTTTCGCAAATGTCAAAGACATTGCTGATGATATATAAGTTTCACAAAAATCGGTAAAGAATTGATCACATGACACTAAGCGCTAATAAGACCAGACAAACCGACGTAAATTCCGAGAAAGTAGGGTCACTTCGATTCCTATATTCAGAAGTTCCATATATGCAGAAGTGCCGTTGTAATTGGTTTGTTTTTGAGATGTCAAATATAAGACTGGGTGTGACACTTTTACATCAAATATTTCTGAATTGAATGATTGTAGTTTCGAGAAAAACAATGAAATTCTATTGGAATATATATTGCTGGGTACTTAGTATTTTGAAATCAAACAAAAATCTAACAAGTGTCGGATTCTAGGCGAGTTCACATGCACACAGGGAAAATGTCCGGAAATAAAATAATTTTCTGCATAAAATGGTCCCCATAAAAAATAATTGTCTTCTTAAAAAGGTCGTTGACGGTTTCGCATCCACATCATTTATACCCTGGCTACGTCACTATAATAATATATCACAGTATTGTTATGTGGTTGTTGTTTTATGCTTCAAGCCGAAACACTAGTTACTGCATGTGTTATTGAGATGAATAACTGCAAGAAAAGTACTATTTGTTTTCCAAGGTTGTACAAGATATGTCATGATGCAGTACATCATATACCTTAATTTTTATTAAATTGTTAAAATAATAAAGTTTTTGGCCGATTTCCAATATACATACTTTAAATGCACTTAGGTGAAATATTCAAAAGAGTTTCAATTACCAACTTTACACTGCTTTTAAATTATGTTTTGTACTTAAGTCATTGCCCATTAACCTGGAAACCCTTTTACCCATTTAATGCACCTTATTCCTTAACGGTTTGAGCCATAACTCCCAAAGACAATTCTTTCCTTCCCTTTGTAGTATTCCAATATCCAAAATCTAAATACATGGTTAGACTCAGCATATCAAAGAACCCCAATAATTCAATTTTTTATGAAATTAAATAAAGTTCAATTTTGGACCCTTTAGATCTCACTGTGGACCAATTTCATAACCGGGCCCAAATATCATAAATCTAAATACATGTATATGGTTAGATTCAGCATATCGAAGAACCCCCTATATACAATTTTTGTTGAAATCAAACAAAGTTTAATTTTGGACCCCAATTTTGACCAACTTGAAAAGTGGGTCCATAATCAAACCAGGTGCTCCGCAGGGTGCATCTTTATACGACCGCAGAGGTCGACTTGGGGCTAGTATGGACACAACATTCAAACTGGATACAGTTCTGAATTTGGATTGTGATTAAATATAGTTGACACAGCATAGGTTTCTGACACAGAATGAATGTGGTCTAATGAACTTAAAATTGTTTTTTTTTGCTTTTAAGCAATTCAGTATGCTGTTGAATATCAATCCTTTGATATTTGAAGAAATTTTCTTTTTCATTTCTGACATCTCAGGTGCTCCGGAAGGGTAAGCAGATCCTGATCCACATAAAATGTTTTGGAGTTGAGCATGACGTCCATTTTCACTGAACTAGTGTACACATTTACGTTTAGGGGCAATCTGGAGACCTCCTCCGGGTGCATGTTTTTATGATGACCCATTGGTGGTCTTTATCTGTTTTCGTAGGGTTGTTTTCTCTTTGACACATTCCCCATTTCCATTCTCAATTACATTTTGTAAAGTTTTGTCAAATAACTAATTAAAATGATGATACGCAGCTTTTTATCTCGCCCAAAGTAGAGAATTAAGAAAGTTCAGGCTCCAATTATACATGCTTTTAACTCGATTTGTATGCTTGGTTCAGTGTACAGAATTATTGTGAGAAGAACATAGTTACGTTTAGTTTGTCTTTAAGCAACTGTGTTTGTACTTAATTAAATAGTGAATTATTCAACTCTTAAGATAGTGGGAAAACTGGTAAACCAAATATAACTTTGTAAAGTTTGGCGCGTTCTCCGTAAGGTATCTGTTTGAGTGTACGAGTTCACGACAACAGCAAATGTGCTTGTAAATAGAAACAATGAAAACAGGTACATTCTTGTGACAGTGTCAATGTCAAGAGAAGAAGTCGAACTGGTTGCTAGAGTTATTTTTAAGGCGCCTGTTTGCTTGAGTCCTACCCATAAGTTGTGTTAAAGAGAAACACAAATGAAAATACTTTAATACAGAAACAAATATTGTTGTATCATGAATGTGAAATTACAAATATAATCGTTTATTTAAGTAGAACATATGTATACATGGCTATTTTTGAATGATTGGTAGTTATTTGTTTGTATTATGTCCAGTGGCAAATGTTTCATGACTTTATTAAGGCGGAAACTCCGATGAAAATGGATGTACCACCAGAATGATATCGAACTTAGAATTTTCGAATTATTCTTAAATCACATTTTGTCAATTTTTATCGAAGTTTTAAACTTACAAAAGTCCTTTTTACATAAATTTTTTTTATCACTGATTGAACAATTTTACTTTATATATCAATAGTATAAACTTAAACTCGCCAATTTTCGAGTTTCATTTAAGAATTTAATGCTTCTTTTTGTAACTTCATATTGGGGTGTACAGTTTTGATTGTATCCGAAACCTCAATACGTGATCATTATTCTTTATGATGAGAGACTGCCCTGCTGTTGACATTTCCTCTTTATAGTATTATCTGTTTCTGTAATAAACTCCACAGAAAGAGTAACTGTAGTTCAAATAACTCGTCAACGATACTACAAATGAGTGTCGGAATTAGGGCAGGCGGGAAGGAGGTATATTTGCATCCATTTTCCCTATGCTTTGTACTTTTTGTCCATTACTCCCTCCATAATATTACTATTTTAGCACCTCGTTTTTGGCCCATTTTTCTATTCTTTATACTTTGGCTATTATTCTCTTGTTCTGTAAACCTCAATTCACACAGACCAATGGGTAATGGGGTGTCGGACCAATGGATAACAACTGGATAAAAAAGTTCCTCTCTGTCCTCTCAAAGCCCTGTCACTTAAGGTCATCTACGGTAAACTTAATCTGCCTACAATACTAGTTAGGTCAGATTCCTACTAGCGTAACTGCATTATGAATTTGTTGTTTCCTTTCCTTTCAGCCAATAGTTCGAAGACTTTAATACCTCCATTGCATACATTTTTTTGGTTTAAAATGTCCTTAAAAAAATGGAGATTATTTGCCCTATCCCCTCAGTCATGTCTACTGACTTTGAAACTTTTGCTTATTTTACATGTATAAGCTTGTGATTAGTTCAGATTAGGGGGAACCATTCGGCAGAGGACATTTTAGCGAGAGAAAAAATGACATTTTAGCGCCAAAATAATACACAATTTAGGGCCAGATTTTTAACCCATTCAAGAGAAAATTAAATTTATCAATGCCCATTTTAGAGAAACATTTTTAACCCATTCTAACAAATAATATTTAAACAAGAATGTGTCCCCAGTACACAGATGCCACATCTGCACTATCATTTTCTTTGTTCAGTGGACCGTGAAAATGGGATAAAATTTCAAATTAAAAGTAGAAAGATCATATCATAGGGAACATGTTTCCTAAGTTTCAAGTGGATTGGACTTCAACTTCGTCAAGAACTACCTCGACCAAAAACTTTAACCTGAAGCGGGACTAACGGACGCACAGACTGTTCTTAAATGGGGCATAAAATTAAAAAAAAAGGTTTAATAAACTCAAGACAGCACAATATAAAACATACCATGTTCATTAAAAAATACAGCACTGATTAAATCAAACGTTAAAAGTCCGTTCTAGTCGAATATATATCCCAGATAAAATACAGCACAAAAAGTCTAAATGGTTGAATCAATTGTTAAAAGTAAGTTCTAGTCTAGAATTTGTGTCTTAGAGAACGTAATTTTAAAGGGCTCTGGATATACCTCCTGTACAGTACTGTACATAGAATTGCATTAGGAACGGTTAATTCTTTCTCTTTATCTTGTCTAGATTGTGGTGCAAATTCGTCTTTTATCATTTGTACCTTTATATATGTTGTTGTTTGCAATTTGATCATTATCAAGAAAGCGCGAATAGCTGGGTGACACTGAACTATAAAATTGCTTATTATACATGGCATGGAACGACTCTGTTCCTTTAATTGTTTGCTAAGAATTACACGAAATTTCTACCCAAAGCTTCAGTGGGAACATAGGATCTTCAGCTACATAGTATCCGGTCAGATAATCAGCGAATTTGACACATCTCTTATGTGTTTCCATGATGAACATATAAACAGCTTATAACATTAAAGGTCATTAAACCAGTATAAATTATTATTTATGGTTATATTGAGGCGATTATTATTCAACCAGGTCAGTTTTCGCTAAAATGGGCTAATGAAACTTGTGAACGAATTAATTCTGCTCTAAAATAGGCACTAATGTTGACACTAAAATGTCCTGTAGTTTAAAAAATTTCGCTTAAATGTCCTGCGCCCAACACCATTAGTGGTACATTTGTAGTTCAATGGTATTTGTTATGCTATTGTATAAGTTAACATGGGTTCGAATCCCGGCGAGGGAAGAACCAAAAATTTGCGAAAGCAAATTTACAGATCTAACATTGTTGGGTTGATGTTTAGACGAGTTGTATAAGTTAACATATACATATTTATATAAAGTTGTGATTAGATCAGTTTAAGATCATAGGCAGATCCAGGGGGCCTTTGGGGGCCCGAGCCCCCCTTTTTGTGGGAAAAATTTGGTTGCTTATATAGGAAATCACTGAAGCATGACTGGCGTGGGTCCCCCTTAGGTCAGTCAGCGCCCCTCTTTTATGAAAAGTTCTGTATCCGCCATTATAGATTTACAGCTAATTATCAATGATATTTGGTTTTTAAATTTATTGTAATTTGTATCATTTAGCAAAATCTGTTTCAGTTCATTCGGACATTATTTTCTTAATTCCGTTTGTAAACAGTGTGGGGTTATTGAATATAAAACAAACAAGTCAAAACGTTTTGATGATGAAGATTTTAATTTTTAATATTAAAAAAGGATTTTCTAATATTAGAAAATGATTTTCTAATATTAGAAAAGGATTTTCTAATATTAGAAAATGATTTCTTAATATTAAAAAATGATTTTCTAATATTAAAAAATGAATTTCTAATATTAAAAAATCATTTATTAATATTAGAAAATGAATTTCTAATATAAGAAATTACTTTTGATTTTCTAATATTAGAAAATGAATTTCTAATATTAGAAAATGAATTTCTAATATTAGAAAATGAATTTCTAATATTAGAAAATGAATTTCTAATATTAGAAAATGAATTTCTAATATTAAAAAATGATTTTCTAATATTAATAAATGATTTTTTAATATTAGAAATTCATTTTCTAATATTAAGAAATCCTTTTTTAATATATGAAAATCATTTTTTAATATTAATAAATAGACTTTTTCTTTTTTAATATTAGAAAATGATTTTTTAATATTAGAAAATGATTTTTTAATATTAGAAAATGATTTTCTAATATTAGAAAATAGCTCTTTTTGTCCACTTTGGCTTGCCATATGGAAACGACTATAGTATACCTATACAAACTGATAAACTGATTTTGTCACAACATCATTAAAGTGGAGTTAAAGTCTTATAGGATTGTAAGTATGTTTTATTTTATCACCTTGCACTTTCACTACTTGACTGTGGTTTTCTACAGCAGTTAGTTCAAATTTTTCACCAGTTGAACAATATGATTTTACGGAACAAATTGCAATTTGGTCAGAATTTTGAATAAGTTGCAATTGGTGGATAGCAACACTTACAGTCAAGTCACTGTAAAATAAATATTAATATATAAGAAGGTTTGAGGTATAAAATCGATATTTGACAGCAACCCAATGACTTATATAAATAAAAAAAAAGTATGCCTTGGAAACAATGTTAATTTCAAAATTTAACCCCCATCATATACCTGTCTGTCTGTCTCTCTGTCTGTCAGTCGGTCGGTTGGTCAGTCCGTCTGTTAGTCCATCAGTTAGTCGTTTTGTCAATTGAATTTGTCCGTTAGTTGATCGGTAGGTAGCTCAGTAGGTCGGTACTATTATCTATAACCCAAGAGAAAACGAAAACGGGATCCATCAGGATCCCAATGCAATCCCGTTGAAATTGTCGGGATAAGCCGGGATAAGCATCTGGAGGCGGGATCCCATTCGGGATAAATATCTGAAACTGGGATCCCATTCGGGATAACTGTCTGAAGCCGGGATTCTAGTCTAGATGAAACGGGATAAATATCGGACACTGGGATCCCAATCGGAACTGTTTACAGTCGGGATCCCAATCGGGAAAACTGGCTGATGCTGGGATCCCAGTCTAGTTAAAACAGGAAATTGTATGAACCATAATTAATTTATGTTGTTGAAAATATGCAAGTGTTTTGTTTGTGTATACATATGTCTCTAATAACATCAAGTATAGGTTATTGGTGTTAATTAACAATGAGTATGACACCAAAGCTGTCAGGTGAAGCCAATCACATTTAAGTGTCACTTAATATTCAGTTTGACAGATATTTATAAGTCAGAAAAATGCCGAGATTTTCGCGATAAAAATGACAGGGCATCCGAGGAAATGTCAACGGGTGTTTTGCCAGACAAGCTTGGGCGTTTCTAATGTTCCCCAAGTTCTCATAAGTGTGTTTCTATTAGTTGTCGTCCGGCATCAATGATAAGATAATGACTGACGTCGTAAAACGTTGGTTTCTCAACTTATGTAAAATGTAAAAAAAATCATGACCACGTGCTTTATTTGTTTTCAATTGCACTGAACAGTTCGACCCAAGAAAATACTGTCCTAAATATAAATGCGGCCACTATCTTATCCGCATGCACCAGGTGCCGATTACTAAAGTATTCTTTTCTTATATTTAGTAAAAACTGGCCAGTAATTAATACTTTAATGCGATACCCTTAATTTATTTATAATACCGTTACGGAGACAGATCAACTTGGCTG
This sequence comes from Mytilus edulis, assembly GCA_019925275.1. NCBI lineage: Eukaryota > Metazoa > Mollusca > Bivalvia > Mytilida > Mytilidae > Mytilus > Mytilus edulis. Next base: position 80,809,127 of record CM034362.1, on the reverse strand, counting down.
ATATAATTTGGGGCGAGATTGTCACGTCGACGTTTGTGTACTGGTAAAAACGTCATCAAAATTTGTTTACGCTGAATTATGGACAGGACGAAGATGAAGATGTTTTCAGATAAGTGCATTAATAATTTAATTTAACATGTGTATATGTGCATATAATGATTATAAAAATAATTTATTGAGGAACTATGATTTGTATGGTTTTTATCTGAGCAAATCAACATCAGAAAGTCTGAAAGCATAAACTGAAAATATATTTATTTTTAACATATACAATGAATACACTTGTTAACTTGTCACATAACAGGCATAAATAGTAGGTATGTCAAAATTTAATTCAGTTGTGTGTATGTTTATTTGGTGAAAATAAGTCGCTATAGTTATTTATCGTCAGGGGATAAAAAAGGGGGAAGGTAATTAATTTGCAAAAAAATTAAAATAACCTTCCAAGACTTCATAATTATTTGGACTAGCTTCCAATCTACTGTATTCTATAAACATTAAACATGCAATAATATTTCTATTGAATTTGTTGCTTCAAAACGTATTGAACAAATGATTCTTTGTGGATTTTTTTGATACTTTTAGGGCATATACTGATCTTTTTAAATGGAGCTTCCAACGAAACAGATTGCATGCAGATATTCCAGTTACCATAATTTACTCAGCAATTCTAGTTGGAAGTACAGAGACAGCAAATTGACTAACAGAAAGGAAAACATGACATGTATCCTTTTGCATAAATAACCCAGGAATCCCAGTGGCAGTGCAATTTGAATTGGTGCATGTATATCCTGCTGGTATTTATTTTTGGGATCCCGCTTTTTTTTCCGGGAATCCCAGTATATTTCTACTGGGATTTACATCGGGATCCCGCTTCTTTTACAGGAATCCCGAAATTTATCCCAATACATTTACATCGGGATCCCGCTTATTTAGCGGGAATCCCGAAATTTTATCCCAGTGGGATCCCAATCAAAATCACACAATATCTCAGTGGGATCCCACCTAATTCCACCGGGATAAAATTTCGGGAATCCCGGACTTTTGGCGGGATTCCCGAAATTTTATCCCGGTGGAATTAGGTGGGATCCCACTTGGAATCCCATCAAAATTCCAGCCGGGATTCCAGTGGAATTCCAGATTTATTTTCTCTTGGGAAACTATTATTAAAATAAGGAGACATGGTATGATTGCCAATGAATCATTTATGTGTACTACAATGTTAATTACATATTTATTCTTTATAGCGGATCAACATCTGGTCAGACTGTAGCAGTGATTGGGACAGATTTTACAATCAACTATTTTTATCAGATGATGCAGAACACTTACTCAGATTGTCAAAATACACAACAGTACAGGTAGGTCAAAATATATGTCAGTACCGGTAATTTAGAAATACGCTTAATCTACAAAACACTCATCGGTGTGTGGCCGCTCTCAAATAAAAAAAGGATTTTAAAGTACAAAGTTAAAGAGTATTGAGGACCTAAATATGCGATAAGGTTTTAACAAATACGGTGGTCAGACCTTCAGCTGTTGTCTGCTCTATGGGTGGGTTGTTGTCTCTTTGACACATTCCCCATTTCCATTCTCAATTTTAGCTAAGGTAATCAATTAGAAGGGGGTAGAACATTTGAGTATTTGGAAACGTTCAATTTTTTTTAACAGTAAATTTAATCTTGACCATATCAATCACAATTCATTCCAACACAGTGCTCAGTTGTTGTAAATAACCTAAGTATCATTGATACTTCAGGATTACTATTGTGGAATATCCTAGGTCATCTTGAATATTGTTGCTAAAACTCATGTATTGATAAATAAACTTCATCCTTTAAGAGGCTTTTTTGCAGATATATCAAAATGATTGTATCTTGTTATTGTATCTTGATTTAAAAAAAGTTTGTTATGGATAATCTCCCTTTTTTTCTGTTTAAAATGAATTTTGCAGTGACTTTTCCTGAGAAAAAAAATTGTGAAAAATCTTTAATCTTAAATAATTAAAATTGATTGTAAGTTATACTGAAATGTGTATTACTTACAAGTTGTTATAATCTGATTGAATTTTGTGAAAATATCCACTGCTATTTTTGTAGGATTCAGGCTGAAAGGGCTGTATAGCCATGTAGTCAAGAGGGTTACGTAATGCCTTACTGTCAGGCGTCAAAGGGCCATTTTCGGCTACTTTTATCATCAAATTGATTAAAATTTTACAGTGATTTGTCAAAATATTCTTATCATGATTCGTTAGAGGTCTCAAATAATTATCGTTTCCATTATTTTTGTCAAAAAATTAACGTGATTCTTCAAAATCATTCCATTTTTTATTGTCTAAAAGAAAATGCATATTTATCTTCATGCACCAAAAATTTGCTGTTAACATCATTTGGAAAGAATTTTTACTGTTATTCGTCATGAACGTACCCCCATCACCACCCTCAGTGAAGGTCGTTAAAAACTTCCATCATCATTGAAGAAGATAGCTGTGGTTATTCAAATGATATCATGATCTTATTTAACTTTTCAGTTGTTTTATATTAGACAGCAGTGGTTACATAGTTATACATGAAGACTTTGCTAATCCTGATTCTACCTCACCAAAAATAGAAAATGTTCATGTAATTTACAAGGTAAGCTAATAGGAAAAGAACCACAATTTCAGTCACAGAAAGAAGATGCTAAAAAGTGGCACATTCTATAAAGAAAATAGCTTTGTAACGTTTGTAAACAAGAAGTTAAAATTGTTTGGGTTATTGGGGATAATTTTGAAATTGAATTAGTTTACCTGATATTGAAGTCTCTATTTAAAATATATATGTATGATTAATTTACTTGTTTATTTTATTTGTAGGAAAGTGCAATAGCTGAAGACTTAATAAACCAGAATATGATGAATAAAGCGTCATGTATTGATTTTGAAACTATCAAGGAGCAGTTTACATACAGGGTAAAATTTTTGTACATAAGTATAATTACATAAGATGTATGTTTCATTATAATACATTATTTTGATTGGCTAACTGGCAATCTCGTGATATTCCTTAAACAATTGCATTACACAATGCATCTTATCATTCATGATGACACGAGGTCCCACAATAAAGTGCTCAGGTAAATTAAATAAATAATCTTGATAAAAGTCGTGTTTTCATGTTCCTAGCTAAATAATGTAATTAAAATATGTCATTTATGGGGAGATAACTCTTTTATTAAAAAAAATATACTGGAATGATAGGAAAATTTTCAATTTTTGCTCCGAATTTATTTTAAAATTCTATATCGTAGAATTTTTTTTATACACAAAAATTAGTTTTTTCATGAACAATCTAACCAAATTTAGGCAATTTGCAACGACTTGTAGCTTGGATAATAGCTTGGTGACCGATCCTTTTTATTATATTTTTGAAAGAAACATTATAAGTGAAATCATTTTCATTTTGGCAAAGTTTAAGAAAATTCTGTCTCAAGAAATATATACCTATGATCTACCTTAAGCAGAAAAAAACACAGTTTTTGCAATTAAACCAGGAGTTAAGAAATAAATAAGAAAAAAGAACATAAATGTCTATGTGACAGCAACCTATCAACAAGACTTCAGAAGCTCACCATACATTGACATTTCTACATACTGTAAATTCAGAAATTATTGTGTGCATTCTGCTGTTGTTTTTTATTTGGGCGGGTTGTTGTCTCTTTGACACATTCCCCATTTCCATTCTCAATTTTATTCATTAATGCAATTTTTTCATTTTTGACTAAAATGCAATTTTTATTTTTGCGATATTTAGAAAACTCCTGTTCAATTCATATAAAAAAATTCAAGATGCAAGTTTAAATTATTGGGATTATAACCCTGTCACATTTTTTGCAATAATAAAAACATTGCATCAATTTCTGAATTTACAGTAGTTTGTCCAGCTGTAGATTTTTAAATTAGAATCCTTAATATATATACAAAAAACAAATAAACAGATTAACCATGCTGCTGTAAATAAAGGCAACAGTTGTATACCGCTGTTCAAAACATAAATCCATGGACAAAAAACTAAATCGGGGTAACAAACTAAAAACGAAGGAAACGCTTAAAAAGGTTGTTGAAGGACATTGACCTATAGTTTGTTAATTTCTATGTCATTTGTTCTCTTGTGGAGAGTTGTCCGGTTGGCAATCATACCACATCTTCTTTTTTTAGCTCACCTGGCCTGAAGGTCCAAGTGAGCTTTTCTTATCACTTTGCTTCCGTCATCGTTGTTAACTTTTACAAAAATCTTTTCCTCTGAAACTACTGGGCCAAATGAAACCAAACTTGGCCACAATCATCATTTGGATATCTAGTTTTAAAAATGTGTCCGGTGACCCGGCCAGCCGACCAAGATGACTGCCATGGCTAAAAATAGAACATAGGGGTAAAATGCAGTTTTTGGCATATAACTAAAAAACCAAAGCATTTATAGCAAATCTGACAGGTGTAAAATTGTTTATCAGGTCAAGATCTATCTGCCCTGAAATTTTCAGATGATTTTTTTGTTGGGTTGCTGCCCCTGAATTGGTAATTTTAAGGAAATTTTGCTGTTTTTGGTTATTATCTTGAATGTTATTATAGCTAGAGATAAATTGTAAACAGCAATAATGTTCAGCAAAGTAAGATCTACAAATAAGTCAACATGACCAAAATGGTCAGTTGACCCCTTAAAGAGTTATTGCCCTTTATAGACAATTTTTAACAATTTTCATCTATTTTGTAATTTTTTGTACATTTTTACAAAATAATTTCCTTTGTTACTAATGGGCAAAGTATTATAGATAGAGATAATTGTAAGTAGCAAGAACGTTCAGTAAAGTAAGAACTTCAAACACATAACCATCACCAAAACACAATTTTGTCATGAATCCATCTTTGTCCTATGTTTAATATGCACATAGACCAAGGTGATCGACACAGGCTCTGAAGAGCCTCTAGTTCGTAAATCTTAGTAATCTTTTACAAAAATCTTCTCATCAGAAACTACTGGGCCAAATTAATCTAAACTTGGCCACAATCATCTTTGGGGTATCTAGTTTATAAAATGTGTCCGGTTACAACGCCATCCAACCAAGATGGCCGCCACGGCTAAAAATAGAACATAGAGGTTACATGCAATTTTTGGCTTATAACTCAAAAACCAAAGCATTTAGAGCAAATCTGATGAGGTTAAATTGTTTATACGGTCAAGATCTATCTGCCTTGAAATTTTCAGATGAATCGGACAACTGGTTGTTGGGTTGCTGCCCCTGAATTGGTAATTTTTAGGAAATTTTACTGTTATTTGTTATGATCTTGAATATTATTATAGATAGAGATAAACTGTAAACAGCAATAATGTGCAGCAAAGTAAGACCTAAAAATAAGTCAACATGACCAAAATGGTCAATTGACCCCCTAAGGAGTTATTGTCCTTTATAGTCAATGTTTAAACAATTTTCATAAAATTTGTAAATTTTTACTAACATTTTCCACTGAAACTACTGGGCCAAGTTCATTTTAGATAGAGATAACTGTAGGCAGCAAGAATGTTCAGCAAAGTAAGATGTACAATCACATCACCATCACTAAAACACAATTTTGTCATGAATCCGTCTGCTTCCTTTGTTTAATATTCACATAGACCAAGGTGAGCGACACAGGCTCTTTAGAGCCTCTAGTTTATATTTGCAAATAAATTTAAAGTGACCTGATTGAAGTCATAGAAAAATGTGTTATTTAAATAAAAAATATAAAATAAAATACCCATAAGCATATGAAATGAATAATACATCCCGTATGTCTGCCTGCGCCTAGACATATCTATCATAAAACCAACTTCTTTGGAGTTTAGTATGGCATTCATTATCACTGAACTTGTATATATATTTGTTTAGGGGCCAGCCGAAGGACCCCTCTGGGTGTGGGAATTTCTTGCTACATTGAAGACCTGTTGGTGACCTTCTGCTGTTGTCTGCTCTATGGTCGGGTTGTTGTCTCTTTGACACATTCCCCATTTCCATTCTCAATATTATTCTGTAAACATGACTTGTATTCACATTTTGGCTACTGAATGTGATTTACAGGATTTAAGAATGATATTTATTCTTGCCCGATCTTTTTACTAGGATTTGACTGTTCATTAAATAGTTGTTGTTCTCACTTAACACTCAGGCTTTTTTCACCAATAAAACAATGGCTGCCACAGAATAGCAATTGTGCTGAAAGTGGCATTTAAGGTGGTACCTAACACAATAGGGAGATAACTCTGTAAAGTCAGCTAAACGTTTTAATTACTTTGTGTTGTAAAAGGAATATTAAGCTTCTCAATGATCAAAATTGGTGTTTGTCAAACTGCTATATAACCAGTGTAATTTTTCTGACAAAACGGTTGGTTCAAAATTTTTGAAATTTTTATATTTTTGTTAAAGGGTAAAAGTAAATACTTTGACAAAATTTTATGAAATTTAAACGAGCCAAATTAATTTTTGTAAAAGTGTTGGGTACCACCTTAATGAATGAAAAATAGTAAATCAAGTAAATTAATTTTATACCTGTTGTTTTGTTTCAGGTTGCAACAAATGGTAATGATAGAATGAATTCAAATGCTAAATACAAGATAGATCCAGTTCCTAACAGCAATATATTTATTGTTATAAGACAGAGAGTCTACACAACGTCTACAAGGTGTTGTAGTGTAAGTCATTACCAAATGTACAGTAATTAGAATATATGTTGTATGATTGTCAATGAAGAGAACCATACCTGCCAAGTTTACAAAATGCCCATGTGGGTTTTGCGTGCAAGATGGCTGCCATACTTCTAAAAAACCTTCAAGGGGCGTTCAAATTCAGTGTAATGTTGTTTTTTGGCTTCTTCATACTTTTATAAGCCTCAATTCATTTTAAAATTAATTGTTTTGTTAAAATTGTGGACATAATTGCTCTTGAAAAATTTCAATTTGGGAGCCTCCATGGGGGAAATCCCCCGCAAATAGTGACAGTTGGCAGGTATGGAGAACTATCAAATATTTGTCAAATGACATAGATGTACTGTACAGCCTTCAACAATGAGCAAAAATCAAATACTATACAAGAGAATATTTCTTAGTCAAAGTAAGCATTATCATGTCATTTTTATTATAATATTTTTATGAATTGTTGTAAGAAAAAATCATATCAGGGAAGCCTTGATTAATTTTGATTAAAAATACTGATCAACTATATTTTGCAGGAGTTAATTATGTCCTTGAAAATATAGAAATTGTGCATTGTAATTGATGCATTTCTACATTTATTGAATGATAGTAACGAAAAAATGTTAAATCAACAAAAAGAATTTTATTAAATCCTTAACTCTTCTTTATTGAATTTATGTTGCATTTCAATTTATTCAACAAATATTTTGATGGGTTGAAACATCTTTGAACCTTTCAGACTCCAAAATTACTCAACAGAATGACTTCTTAATTTTTGGTCAGCTGCGCTCACTTGTAAGTTGTGCGTACGTTTTTTATCTGTTATACTCCTTTTTCTGATAATTTTAATTATGAGTGAGTTTATGATTGGTCGAACAAAATGTGTTTTAATAGCTATAGGCCTAGGATTTATTATCTAAGCAAATTTAATACATCCTATTTTTATCTTATATTTTATTTTTATAGATTTATGGAATATCACCTGATTCCTATAAATGCAGTTCCAGATCATGTGACTGTTTGTGTTATACAGATGCCGATTTTAATTATTGCAACAATGCATACACTTTGTTAGCGTAAGTATACGCAAGAACATAACTAAAGATAGACGCATAGGGAATTTAATAATTTAAGTCAAATGAGATACAGAAAAAATCCAAATAGTACTGTATTTATTGCAGAAAATTTTATAATATTTTAATAGTTTGCTCACATAATATAAGAAAGCTTGAGTGGAGCATTGTTGTCTTCAGACACATACTTATTTTATACCAACAGAGACTGTATTTATATATATTTCTGTATTTAGAAACTCTGATAAATGAATTAGTTTCCTACTGCTTTTTTCACAGTGATGCTGCACAAACATGTAGTCCTAGAGACCCAGAACTACAGACAGAAAATCTGAATGATGCAGAAAAGATTAAAAATCTTCAATTTTGCTTTGATCCAAAATGTTCAACAAGAACACAGAAATTGTAAGTTTTCTTTTAAAATGGCTAATCTTTTGAAGCTTCCTTTACCCTACAGTTATTCCAATAACTATAACTGGTATAATTGGCCATTGGGACAGGATAAAAAGGTGTCATCATACTTTTGTCATTTTGAGGTTTTGAAAGTTATTTAGACTTTTTTATTCATTATAAAATGCAACAGGATTAGAGTTATGTATCTTTGAAATGTAATTATATTGAAAATGTCATTGTTAGGGGTCTCATTATAAAAATAATCATTGCCAATGAGACAACTATATATCCAAAATCAAATAAAGTGTATGTAAGCAATTATAAGAAACAGTACGGCCTTCAACAATGAGAAAACTTGTTACGGTATACATGGTATAGTCATCTTCATTTCTTGTAAGATATTTATTAAAATTTAAAACAGAAAAAACAAATAAGGAGGTTTTTCTTTTTGACAGATCAAATATATGCAATATGCTGGTGACATTTAGAAAGCTGTTCTTTTATCATGTTTGTTTAAAGAAATAAGTCTTGATGATACACAGATGTAAATACTCGCTATTTTAGTATAACCTTTCTCAATTTTTATATAGATTAGACCGTTGGTTTTCCAGTTTGAATGGTTTTACACTAGTAATTTTGGGTCCCTTTAAAGCTTGTTGTTCAGTGTGAGCCAAGGCTTCGTGTTGAAGGCCGTACATTGACCTATAACGAAATAAAATATATAATTTAACTATAATGGTTTACTTTTATAAATTGTTATTTGGATGGAGAGTTGTCTCATTGGCACTCACACCACATCTTCCTATATCTATTAAAAGAATAAATAACATTTCAAAACATGCTTCATTTTTTTGGGCAGCCAACTGTTGTTTTATAAGTCATACTTTTATTTGGTTTGTTTTGATGATATTGGGAAATACTTCCTTGATAAAAATGCAGTATACAGCCTTTATTATTTATCTGTTTTTTATATGTTTTATTTAATGTTAATTCATGACAGAAAAATCCAAACACTTTCAAACAGTGTATTAACTTGAAGTGTTAGTGACATTAAATGTTATTTTACTACTCCCTCTAGGGATTGTTTTGGAGTGGCAGGGTGCAGTTGGTGTGTCAGGGATTCTAATGACAAGGAACTACAACAGCCATATTGTGCCTTACAGAGTGTCTGTTACTTTGGACAAGTTGGATCTAAAGACCCATATAAAAATTGTGTTGGAGGTAATGTCATAGTTATTGTTAAAACGAATGATTACCTCCATGATTTTTAGATCCTACAAATTCAAATTACTTCTCATTTATTGATTTCACTTCAGTTTAATGTAAGTTTATTTTTAGCTCACCTGGCCTAAAAGGCCATGTGAGCTTTTCTCATCACTTGGCGTCCGTCGTCGTCGTCGTCGTCGTCGTCGACGTCGTCGTCGTCGTCGTCGTCTGTCGTCGTTAACAATTTTTCAAACATCTTCTCCTCTGAAACTACTGAATGGATTTGAATGAAACTTAAAATGATTGTTCCTTAGATTATCCTGCACAAAGTGTGTGCTTCGATTTTTGATCCGTCAAAAAACATGGCCGCCGTTACTTAAAATAGAACATAGGGGTCAAATGCAGTTTTTGGCTTATATCTCAAAAACGAAAGCATTTAGAGCAAATCTGACATGGGGTAAAAATGTTCATTAGGTCAAGATCTATCAGCCCAGAAATTTTCAGATGAATCAAACAAACCATTGTTGGGTTGCTGCCACTTAATTGGTAATTTTAAGGAAATTTTGCAGTTTTTGGTCATTATCTTGAATATTATTATAGATGAAGATAAACTGTAAACAGCAAAAATGATCAGCAAAGTAAGATCTATAAATAGGTTAATATGACCAAAATTGTCAATTGACCCCTTAAGGGGTAAATGTCCTTTAATGACAATTTTTCACAATTTGTTCATCATATTTGCTAACTTTAAAAAATCTTCTCCTCTGAAACTACTGAATGGATTTGAATGAAACTTAGCATGATAGTTCCTTAGATTATCCTGCACAAAGTGTGTGCTTCGATTTTTGATCCGTCAAAAAACATGGCCGCCCTTACTTTAAATAGAACATAGGGGTCAAATGCAGTTTTTGGCTTATATCTCAAAAACGAAAGCATTTAGAGCAAATCTGACAATGGGTAAAAATGTTCATTAGGTCAAGATCTATCAGCCCTGAAATTTTCAGACGAATCAAACAAACCATTGTTGGGTTGCTGCCACTTAATTGGTAATTTTAAGGAAATTTTGCAGTTTTTGGTCATTATCTTGAATATCATTATAGATAAAGATAAAATGTAAACAGCAAAAATGATCAGCAAAGTAAGATCTACAAATAGGTTAATATGACCAAAATTGTCAATTGACCCCTTAAGGGGTAAATGTCCTTTAATGACAATTTTTCACAATTTGTTCATCATATTTGCTAACTTTAAAAAATCTTCTCCTCTGAAACTGCTGAATGGATTTTAATGAAACTTAGCATGATAGTTCCTTAGATTATCCTGCACAAAGTGTGTGCTTTGATTTTTGATCCGTCAAAAAACATGGCCGCCCTTACTTTAAATAGAACATAGGGGTCAAATGCAGTTTTTGGCTTATATCTCAAAAACGAAAGCATTTAGAGCAAATCTGACATGGGGTCAAATGTTCATTAGGTCAAGATCTATCAGCCCTGAAATTTTCAGACGAATCAAACAAACCATTGTTGGGTTGCTGCCACTTAATTGGTAATTTTAAGGAAATTTTGCAGTTTTTGGTCATTATCTTGAATATCATTATAGATAAAGATAAACTGTAAGCAGCAAAAATGATCAGCAAAGTAAGATCTACAAATAAGTTAAATATGACCAAAATTGTCAATTGACCCCTTAAGGGGTTATTGTCCTTTAATGACAATTTTTTCACAATTTGTTTTTTGGTCTCATTTTCTTTATTTATAAACAGTAAGTCATATATATTTGTAATATTGAAGAATTGTTAGCTGTACATGTTTGCCTGGCATGGTTCAATATGTTCAATAAGGCATTGTTTACCAGGTGAGCGATTCAGGCTCTTGAGAGCCTCTTGTTTTTGTTTGTTATTACTGTTCCATCAGTCCCAAGCTAACACATTGCCTTTATGTGGCCTTTTTGTGTTTAGGCCATGTAAAGCAAACACAAATCAGACAACCAATCAGATCCAAGCAAACAAGAGTTTATTGTGTAAGTAATATGCATTATTATACCCCACGCAACGAAGTTGCGGAGGGTATAATGTTTTTGACCCGTCCGTCCGTCCGTCCGTCCGTCAGTCCGTACGTCAGTCCGTCCGTCCATCAGTCCTTTTTTTTCTAGGAGTTACGCCCCTTTGAACTTATTTACTTTAATGTACTACTGCAACAGTTTGTCATCGCAACTCCTCTCAAACCACACAACAGAATTTCACGAAATCTTTTTATATGAAAAGGACATATTATGTAGTTGTGCATATCGACAGGAAATTACAATTCAATTTTATTTCTAGGAGTTACGCCCCTTTGAACTTATTTGCTTCAATGTACTACTGCAACAGTTTGTCATCTCAACTCCTCTGAAACTACATAACAGAATTTCATGAAACCTTTTCAGATAATAAGGACATACTACGTAGATGTGCATATCAACAGGAAATTATGATTCAATTTTTTTTCTAGGAGTTATGCCCCTTTGAACTTATTTGCTTCAATGTACTTCTGCAACAGTTTGTCATCTCAACTCCTCTGAAAACACACAACAGAATTTCATGAAATTTTGTAGATAATAAGGACATACTATGTAGATGTGTATATTGACAGGAAATTATTATTCAGTATTTTTTCTTATACAATTTTTTTTTCTTATACTTATTTAATTTCTCCAATGACAATGTGGGGACGTGGGGTATGTGAGCGTGCTCACTAAGGTTCTTTAATTCAATATGTTATATGAAAAAATGTACACATTTAACACCAAAATTTATATTAATGTCTACAGAAAAGCAGGGCCATTGATTCTTATTATATTATATTTTTAGATAACTGTAACACTGAAGAAGAAGGAGGTATTGGTGGTGGAGCTATAGCTGGTATTGTCATTGGGTTATTAGCTGTTGTCATCATAGCCTTTTGTGTCATTAGACATATCAGAGCCAAGTCCAGTAATTCATCATCAAATGGAAGATCGTCTTTCTCAACAGAAACAACATCCACACAACGAACAAATTCTCATGACAATCCAGCATTTAGACCACAAAATCAAAATTTTTCATTAAGACCCTCATTTCAGCAGCAATCATCAATTAATAATCAGGATCATCTCATGTTTTATCCTCAAAATCAAAGTGCTGAGTACACTGTTCCCACAGCCCCTACAGAACAACCTCCATCATATCATTCAGTAGTTTCTAACGGTAATCAGCCACAGCATGGTTATCCATTATCCAAATAATTCCTATTTTGGAATGGAAAATAGATCAAATATGTAATAAATGATATAATTTGTATCATTGAACATAAATAATGTATTAAGTACTGTAGAACATTCATTTTTTTCGTGGGTTAATATTTTTTTGTTTTGTCTCTCTATAATATTTCATGGAGATTTCATTTCTTGAATTCCTTAAATGTAACTGGTATTATATGGAGGTTAAATTTTCATGTTTTTTAAAATTTCGTGTATATATATTCTTTCCACGAATAAATAAATAAACGAAATTAAATCCTCTACCAAAATTTTTGCTTTTACAGTACCTATATTTTTTAATTAATATAGTCACAAATATTGGCATACTGTACAATTAGCATCTTTTGATGTTTGGTTGTGGTTTATCCTTGGGTTGTTATTTAATTGAATAATGACATATCTCTATTAATCAAGAAAAAAAGTGTACACAGATTTCACTGAACATGTGACTAAGGAGTGATCAGATTAACAGAAGAATCTCAATTTATACATACAATAGCATATCGTATAGCTGGTTATTGTCAGTAGAACAAAATTGCCAAATTATATTCTGCCAATTTAAAAGTTCACATGCAAAGGTATTGATAAAAGTTTGTTGATAATAACCGCTATAATATTTTATTAAATTGAGAATGGAAATTGGGAATGTGTCTGAGAGACAACAACCCGACCATACAGCAGAAGGTCACCAACAGGTCTTCAATGTAGCAAGAAATTCCTGCACCTGGAGGTGTCCTTCAGCTGGCCACTAAACAAATATATACTAGTTCAGTGATAATGAACTCTTGAATACCTTCTTCAACGAAAATCACGAAATTTTACACCTGTGAAAATAACCAGCTATATGGTAGTACTCTATTCCTATTTGAAACAAGTTTTAATTTATATTTATACACAATGACAGATTTTTATTTCATTTTCAAAAAGAGTTATATATATTTTATACAAATGTAAATTGTTGATTTATAAAATGTAATGTTAGATTAAACTATGAGATAGTTACATGTTATTGTCAGCTGATATTATCATTATTATTGTTATTAATGTTTTTTTTAGCTCACCTGGCCCGAAGGGCCAAGTGAGCTCTTCTCATCACTTGGCGTCCGTCGTCCGTCACCGTCGTCGTCGTCGTTAACTTTTTACATTTTGAACTTCTTCTAGAGAACCACTGAATGGAATGAAACCAAACATGGCATGAATGTTCCTTATGAGGTTCTGACCAAGTGTTGCTACTTTGTAGCCGATCCATCATCCAAGATGGCCGCCAGCAGGGGACTTAGTTTAACATAGGATCTATGGGAAATGCATACAAATGACTTCTTTTAGAGAACCACTGAATGGAATGAAACCAAACATGGCATGAATGTTTCTTATGAGGTGCTGACCAAGTGTTGTTACTTTGTAGCCGATCCATCATCCAAGATGGCCGCCAGGGGGGGACTTAGTTTAACATAGGATCTATGGGAAATACATACAAATGACTTCTTTTAGAGAACCACTGAATGGAATGAAACCAAACATGGCATGAATGTTCCTTATGAGGTTCTGACCAAGTGTTGTTACTTTGTAGCCGATCGATCATCCAAGATGTCCCCCAGTGGGGGACTTAGTTTAACATAGACCCTATGGGAAATGCATACAAATGACTTCTTTTAGAGAACCACTGAATGGAATGAAACCAAACATGGCATGAATGTTTCTTATGAGGTGCTGACCAAGTGTTGTTACTTTGTAGCCGATCCATCATCCAAGATGGCCGCCAGGGGGGGACTTAGTTTAACATAGGACCCTACGGGAAATACATACAAATGTTTTCTTTAAGTGAAACACTAATTGGAATGAAACAAATCATAGCATGAATGTTCTTGATGAGATACTGACCAAGTGTTGTTACTTTGTCGCCATTGCAACATCCAAGATGGGTACCAGTGGGGACTCAGTTTAACATAGGACCCTATGGGAAATGCATACAAAAGTCTTCTTCTAAAGAACCCCTGAATTGAATGAAATCAAACATAGCATGAATGTTCCTTTCCTTATGAGGTGCTGGCCAAGTGTTGAGTGTTGCTACTTTAAGCCAAATTTCATATTTTTAGCTCACCTGGCCGAAAGGCCAAGTGAGCTTTTCTCATCACTTGGCGTCCGGCGTCCGTCATCGTCCATCGTCCGTCGTCTGTCGTCCTGCGTTAACTTTTACAAAAATCTTCTCCTCTGAAACTACTGGGCCAAATTTAACCAAACTTGGCCACAATCATCATTGGGGTATCTAGTTTAAAAAATGTGTCCGGTGACCGGGCCAACCAACCAAGATGGCCGCCATGGCTAAAAATAGAACATAGGGGTAAAATGCAGTTTTTGGCTTATAACTCAAAAACCAAAGCATTTAGAGCAAATCCGACATGGGGTAATATTGTTCATCAGCTCAAGATCTATATGCCCTGAAATTTTCAGATGAATCGAACATTTCGTTGTTGGGTTGCTGCACCTGAAATGATAATTTTAAAGAAATTTTGCTGTTTTTGGTTATTATCTTGAATATTATTATAGATAAAGATAAACTGTAAACAGCAATAATGTTCAGCAAAGTAAGATCTACAAATAAGTCAACATGACCAAAATGGTCAGTTGACCACTTTAGGAATTATTGCCCTTTATAGTCAATTTTTAACCATTTTTCGTAAATCTTAGTAATCTTTTAGAAAAATCTTCTCCTCTGAAACTACGGGGCCAAATTTTTACAAACTTGGCCATAATCATCATTGGGGTATCTAGTTTAAAAAATGTGTCTGGTGCCCCGCCCACCAACCAAGATGGCCGCCATGGCTAAAAATAGAACATAGGGGTAAAATGCAGTTTTTGGCTTATAACTCAAAATCAAAGCATTTAGAGCAAATCTGACATGGGGGTAACATTGTTCATCAGCTCAAGATCTATCTGCCCTGAAATTTTCAGATGAATCGGACATTTCGTTGTTGGGTTGCTGCACCTGAAATGATAATTTTAAAGAAATTTTGCTGTTTTTGGTTATTATCTTGAATATTATTATAGATAGAGATAAACTGTAAACAGCAATAATGTTCAGCAAAGTAAGATCTACAAATAAGTCAAACATGACCAAAATGGTCAGTTGACCACTTTAGGAGTTATTGCCCTTTATAGTCAATTTTTAACCATTTTTCGTAAATCTTAGTAATCTTTTAGAAGAATCTTCTCCTCTGAAACTACTGGGCCAAATTAAAACAAACTTGGCCATAATCATCATTGGGCTATTTAGTTTAAAAAATGTGTCTGGTGCCCCGCCCAACCAACCAAGATGGCCGCCATGGCTAAAAATAGAACATAGGGGTAAAATGCAGTTTTTTTGCTTATAACTCAAAAACCAAAGCATTTAGAGCAAATCTGACATGGGTAAAATTGTTCCTCAGGTCAAGATCTATCTGCCCTGAAATTTTCAGATGAATCAGACATTCCGTTGTTGGGTTGCTGCCCCTGAAATGGTAATTTTAAGGAAATTTTGCTGTTTTTGGTTATTATCTTGAATATTATTATAGATAGAGATAAACTGTAAACAGAAATAATGTTCAGCAAAGTAAGATCTACAAATAAGTCATCATGACCAAAATGGTCAGTTGACCACTTTAGGAGTTATTGCCCTTTATAGTCAATTTTTAACCATTTTTCGTAAATCTTAGTAATCTTTTACAAAAATCTTCTCTGAAACTACTGGGCCAAATTTAACCGAACTTAGCCATAATCATCATTGGGGTATCTAGTTAAAAAAATGTGTCTGGTAACACGGCCAACAAACCAAGATGGCCGCCATGGCTAAAAATAGAACATGGGGGTAAAATGCAGTTTTTGGCTTATAACTCAAAAAACCAAAGCATTAAGAGCAAATGTGACGGAAGTAAAATTGTTGATCAGGTCATGATCTATCTGCCCTGGAATTTTCAGATGAATCGGATAATCGGTTGTTAGGTTGCTGCCCCTGAATTGGTAATTTTGAGGAAATTTTGCTGTTTTTTTGTTATCTTGAATATTATTATAGATAGAGATAAACTGTAAACAGCAATAATGTACAGCAAAGTAAGAACTAAAAATAAGTCACTATGACCAAAATAGTCAATTGACCCCCTCAGGAGTTATTGCCCTTCATAGTCAATTTTTAACAATTTTCTTAAAATTTGAAGATTTTCAATAACATTTTCCACAGAAAGTACTGTTATAGATAGAGATAATTGTAAGCAGCAAAAATGTTTAGTAAAGTAAGATCTACAAACACATCACCATCACCAAAACACAATTTTGTCATGAATCCATCTGTGTCCATTGTTTAATATTCACATAGACCAAGGTGAGCGACACAGGCTCTTTAGAGCCTCTAGTTTTATATGATTTCAAAAACCCAAGTAGAATCAGGTGAGCGATACAGGCTCTTGAGAGCCTCTAGTTTTAATTATGACTGTAAATTCAGAAATTAATGTATATTCATTCACCATAATTGTACTTTAAAAGTACACTTTAATCTAGATTTGTGTATATTTTTGTCCTACAGTGGAATATTATGGTGGAACATTTACTGATCTATATTTTTGTTGTAGAAATGTTTGAGGGGGGTCTGATTTAGAAATTCTGGGCTTAAAAAACATGGATTTCAGAGGTCCTGAATTTAAAAAAAAGATTTAATCCAGACATCCTGAAATTCGAAAAAAGAAATCCTGGATTCCAACAGGGACCGGACCGTCAATCCTGAAATCACAAGCTTAAAAACACCTGATCCCATAGTCCTTTCAAAGGTCCTATCCCCTCTCATGTTTTATTGACTGGTGATTTGCCATGTTTTAAGTATACACAATAGTAAAGAGTGTAATTTTATTAATTCTTTTACATGAAACTGTGATATAAATGTTGTATTTGTGAAGAATATTATAATACCTACAATCATGATGATGTGTTACTTGATATTTTTTGTATAGTCATGTTAAATTAAGCAGAAATGCATATACAAATATTTCTCATTTGCTTTTTTTTTAATATAGGATTAAACAATTTTTCTAGAGGTTATTGATGTGTAAACAGGGGCGGTTTACTCTAAAACTGATTAAAAGTCAAAGGTTATGAAAGTAGTTTCAGAAACATGATTTATCACATGTTAACCAAGAGAAAAATTAAAATTGACCAATCCAATTCAAGTATTTATAGATAATTTTTTATGTTAATCATATCAGATTTATTCCTAATTGAAATTAAATAAGGACCATTATTTAATTGCTTAACATGCAGTGCATGTTTTAGAAAGATTTTCTATTGAACACATATCATTTTTATACGACCGCAAAAATTTTTATTTTTCGTCGTATATTGCTATCACGTTTGCGTCGTAGTCTGCGTCGTCGTCGTTGACCGAATACTTTTAGTTTTTGCACTCTAACTTTAGTAAAAGTGAATAGAAATCGATGAAATTTTGACACAAGGTTTATGACCACTAAAGGAAGGTTGGGATTGATTTTGGGAGTTTTGGTCCCAACAGTTTAGGAATTAGGGGCCAAAAAGGGCCCAAATAAGCATTTTCTTGGTTTTCACTCTATAACTTTAGTTTAAGTGAATAGAAAACAGTGAAATTTAAACACAAGGTTTATGACCACAAAAGGAAGGTTGAGATAGATTTTGGGAATTGAGGTCCAAACAGTTTAGGAATTAGGGGGCCAAAAAGGGGCCCAAATAAGCATTATTCTTGGTTTTCGCACCATAACTTAAGTATAAGTAAATAGAAATCTATGAAATTTAAACACAAGGTTTATGACCATAAAAGGAAGGTTGGGTTTGATTTTGGGAGTTTTGGTCCCAACAGTTAAGGAATAAGGGGCCCAAAGGGTCCACAATTGAACTTTGTTTGATTTCATCAAAAATTGAATAATTGGGGTTCTTTGATATGCTAAATCTAACTGTGTATGTAGATTCTTAATTTTTGGTCCCGCTTTCAAATTGGTCTACATTAAAGTCCAAAGGGTCCAAAATTAAACTTAGTTTGATTTTAACAAAAATTGAATTCTTGGGCTTTTTTGATATGCTGAATCTAAACATGTACTTAGATTTTTGTTTATGGGCCCAGTTTTCAAGTTGGTCAAATCAGGATCCAAAATTATTATATTAAGTATTGTGCAATAGCAAGAAATATTCAATTGCACAGTATTCAGTAATAGCAAGAAATCTTCAATTGTACAGTATTGTGCAATAGCAAGAAATTTTCAATTGTTCAGTATTGCGCAATAGCAAGAAATCTTCAATTGCACAGTATTGTGCAATAGCAAATATTTTCAATTGCACAGTATTGCGCAATAGCCAGAAATAACTTATTGCACAATATTGTGCAATAGCAAGAAATTTTCAATTGATTGGAGTTATCTTTCTTTGTCCAGAATAGTAGTTGAGTCAACTTAAATCTTTGTTTTATACAATATACAATGTATATTCACTTTTACTACCAACTGATAAATTAAAACAATCTTTCCAATTCAGTGATAACAAGCACCTTTTGTTACATTTTAATATTTTATGATGTATTTAAATGAGTAGTTATTGTTGCAAACTCCATTAGAAATTTGAATTGAGATCAGTTTTGGAAAAAGGGAAAGGGGGGTGTGAAAAAAAATGGGGGGGGGGGAGGGGGGTTAATATTATATTAATGACACTAAATCATAGTATACAATGTGATAACATTCAAACTTAAAGAGCATCAATTTCTTAAAATTCTAAACTTCCTTTTTTATTTTATTTTTCAGAAGTTTCACAGTTTTTAGTCATTGAAATCAATAAAAATTCAAACTGCTATATTTTATAAATCGTTCTTGAATGTTTTAAGAAAAAGGATAAACATTCATGGAGTAAATGGGATTAACTTTCAACACTGTTGTTGATGTTGTGAATCCATTATAAATTCAACAGTTCAATAAAAGGATCCAGACTATCTAGTGATCTCCAAATGACCTAAAAAATTGTGTTAAAAATTTCCAGATTGTAGTTGCTGTCTCATTGATGTATACTTCAATCTCTCAGCAGAGGGGGCATTCAGTTTTACCTTTGTCTGTCTGTACAAGTTTTACCTTTGTCTGTCTGTACAAGTTTTACCTTTGTCTGTCTGTACAAGTTTTCATGAATTGTTCTTAATATTTATCTATTTTTGTATCAATTTTACACCTACAGTACAGGTAGGGACTTATTTTTATGGATGCCTTAATCCGTCTAGATGTCAGACTGGTCGGACAGTTGTCCCAGTGTAATAAACACCTGCTGTGCAATATACAAGTGGAAGGTCGTAAATCAATCTGTACCAGCTTGATTAGAATTAAATTTTACCTGTACAGATATATTAGTATTTATGGAGGATAGATAAATGTAAAATATTGTTTTGATATTCAAAGAGAAAGAATTAAAATTAAATATAAGAAATAAAATTAAAATTAAATATAAGAATAAAAATTAAAATTAAATATAATTTTATTTTTTTTATAATTTGAAAATGAAATAAAGACGATTTTTAACAATGATATTGTGTTGCCAATTATTTCAATAGTTTTGTGCCAATAAACTATTTTGTATTTGTATTTGTAAACCGTAAATATTTCATCTAATTCAAAATAATAAGCCTAATAACAACCAAGACTGTTTTCAATAGAAGTTTAAATAAAATTGTTGAGACTTCAATCCCGTAAATTATACCAGTTTTCGTTGATGGTTATATTATTTCCCTCTTTTAACGTCCTGTTCCTTTATATGTTATTATAAGAAACTCAATTTTAAGTATAAGGCCAACATATCGTATTTATGAAATATGTATAGGCATTGTGAATTAAGTTATTTTCCTTTTGATACAACTTTCCCCGTCGGAGCCTCTACATCTATTCACACCTGTCAATCATTTCTCGCAAGTGAAACATTTTGGTCAGACAGATCACTCGTGCTTTCTATTTTGACATATTTCCCGTTAATCTCTTTGAAAGTAAAACAATTGGTTTCCTTTAATACAATATTTATAACGCCAAGATCATATTTCGATTCCTATTTTTTTTTATTTTATTTAAAATTGTTGACACTCAGATATAAATATGCCTTTCTATTTTCATGTCTGAAATATTTTATGAAAATCGCCGGTGTTATATATTTTAGAAATTGTATCAAATCGATACACGAAAATCAAAATTTAACCTTGTATAGTTTATTGACTAAATGCACATTTATACCCCAATGGGATTGAAGGTTAGTCGTACTAGTCATGATCAGCTGTCTTTACTTTTTCGTCGTACTTCTAGTCATTCTAAAGCTCGCGCAGTCAGTATGATTTTTTAAATCGATGTTGTATTATTTCCGAAGTTTAAAGGAGGTCTCCAAATAGATTATTTAAATGGGAATCCGGGAAATGACTGATAAAAATAAAACAAAAAATAGTTAAAGAAGAATCGTGTTTTGATTATACATGTATGTAAATCGATTAAATTTCTATTCTGGTAAATTGATCAAGAGCCTCAAAACTAAAACACAATACTGTCAATCATTCCACATCAAATTTAATCATGAATGAATTTTCCCACGGTCGGTCAGTAAGGTCACCTGTGTTTACTGTTACGACATTTCCCGCCATATAAAAATCTCGTGCAGTGGACAAAATCGATCTTTAATATCTTTTATTAGCATTCAATATTATTGCGAGTGGAGTCAAGTTAAAGTTCAACCACGTGCACACGCTGTTGATCACTGATATGTGTATCATGGAATTGTCTTTCCACGTCAATTTTTTCTTTTCGATTGCTATAAAAAATATAACATACAAGTTTCCTTTTTTACATGGATTGTGCGTAAATTAATATTATGCAATTAAGTTCGGGATTTCGGGATTAACCCTTTCGGGATCTGGGAATTCTTTTTTCGCGATGTCGGGATTTAAATTTATTTAAATTCGGGACCTTGGGACTTCGTGTTTTTAAGCCCGGGATTTCGAGATCCGGACCCATTTTACCCCCTACCCCCAAATGCAGATCAATTATATTAATTTAGCATAATGAACAAACACGGAAATCTTAAAATAAACTTATGCCCGGGAAGAATCAATATTTTCTTCTAGTGTTATTATTTGCGTTCTATTTTAGTCATACATCACCAACTTTCGGACAATATTTGTTTACAGTAAAAAGTAAAAACTACAAAGAATCATCAAGCTACTAATAATATTCAAGTGTTGCTCACTGTAATTATTTTTATCTCGGAACTGACACAACAGACTGAATATTAAATACAAATTATAGAAATATTTTGCATGTGACCGCGTCAAACTAAAACGTATGCAGCAGCACTTGAGATAGCATTCTGCTAATCAATGGATTTACGTGGAAAATAAATCAGTAAAATAAAAATAACCGTAAGCTTCAAGAAATAGAATACATGTAAAAATATATATGTTTAAAAAAATTATGCAAACAAATAAGAAAAAGATACAAAAAAAAAATTAAACGAAAAGGAACATAAAATAAAAATGATTTTTAGGAACAAAGATAATTTTTAGGAACAAAGAAAATAAATATTAACAGTTGAAATGTCAAAACCATAATTAACAAAAATAGGCTATTTTTATTAAACAAAGTTTTCTCCAGTACTTCACCTGTAAAAATATTTTATGTCAAATACGATGTAGAACTAATATAATCAATAAAGTGACTGAGAGGTTAAAATTACAGGTAATCTGATTCTGAAATCAGTGAACCGTAGTTCTAGCAACACGGATTAAGATGAAAGGACCATTCACACCTGGATCTGTTGTTTAATGAACATACTACCTACCATAAAAATGTCGGATTATTCATATCCGACTAGACGGATTAAGGCATCCATAAAAATAAGTCCCTACCCGTACTGTAGATGGCTGTTGGTGCATTGAAATTTTAAGTATGTAATATTAAATTTTGACCTTTCTTTACTTATAGTAATAAGGTAAAACTTAAGTTATCAGGCAATCCTGAATAAAACGGATCAGAGTACAATCATTGCATACACAAACTTTAGATGACATATTTACGAGGATACACTATGTTCAAGCTGTGTTAATGTTTAAGTGTATGAATGGTCTAGCACCTGATTATATATCTATTAAATTTACTGTTTGTGCCGATCTTTATAATTATTGTCTGAGGTCGACAACATCAGAACTT
The DNA here is from genome assembly GCA_019925275.1 of Mytilus edulis. Taxonomy (NCBI): domain Eukaryota; kingdom Metazoa; phylum Mollusca; class Bivalvia; order Mytilida; family Mytilidae; genus Mytilus; species Mytilus edulis. The sequence goes on along the minus strand of CM034362.1, from coordinate 80,786,279 downwards.
CTTCATGTACCAAGACCTAATTCTGATTTTTTAAAAAGAACATTTAAATTTTCTGGTCTTATTACCTGGAATAATTTACCAAATAATATTAAAGAAATAGATTATTTAGATACATTTAAGACTAACTGTTCAAACTATTTTCTAACTGAACAGAATAAAGATACACGAAACTAATGTATTTTTTTTCTTCTTCTACTGAATGCATATGTACTTATTCAATTTAAGCTGCTATATCTAACTGTATTATGTATTTTATTTTGTATGTATTTTTGTCCATTTTCTATTTGTATTAATAGTTTTTGAAGGCCTCATGGAAGATTAACATGTACGGGTAATTGTTAAATGTGTTACCTTAGTTAAATAAAGAATTTTATAATCATTGCAAACATAAAGTAAACAAGAACCAAACCAAACAATGAAAAGCAACTATAATTGACCAATGAATTATAAAAATCTGTATACAAAGTATGAAGCCTCCAGGTCGACTATAAACAGTTTAATAGTAATTGTGTATGCTGAAAGCTAGTACAACATTTTAAAAGCCTTGTTATATTTATTTATACTGACATTTTTGATTTTGGTTATAATATATATTTTTTCAATTTTTGGAGAAAAAACTTTTCATTTATTTGTTGTAACAAAGAACATATTGTTTGAGATGAGAAATTAATCACTATCTTAGTTCTACTTTACCTCAGTCTGTGAAATCTTTATTTTTTTATATACAAAAAATGTAGATTTAATGATATATATACAGTTCTGGAATCAATTTGATTACCATAGAGGTACATATTAGTTTTTCATTTGCTTTTCTTTATCGGGTTTTACAATAAATTTTATTTTAAATTTGTCAATTATAAGATTTTTTTCTGGGGAAAAATACGAGATATAAACAACTACAAGGATGTGTATCTTTTTTTTTTTTAATATTTTCAATGATTGTGCATATTTTACTTTTACACGGGTTATGCAGATATAGATTATGAACTATAAAAGCATTCAATATTATTATTTTGATATAACAAGAACTAAAACTATATATAATTTGTTATGTTTTATAAATATAAAATAAAAACATAATTCATTACTTTTGATTTGATTTTATTTTAGGGGCCTCGGTTGCCAAGTGTTCTAAGTAGTTCTACTGTAATCACTCTATATCTAGACAGTCAAAACTGAGGTTATGAGTTCGAGCCCTGCTCATACTGGTGCACTCGACTACAATCTTAATTGACTAGGACTGTCAGTTTTCCTATTGAAAGTCAGTGGTTGTGTTTGGGCACTCCAGCTTCCTCCGGAATATGGCATATGTTATGGTCTTGTTATGTTTTCAACCTAAATCTCCCTCTGTGTGACAGACAACAACATTTTTCACCGTTCCTGCTACGAATTATACACCAAAAGAAATAACTGCAATAATTTCAAAGCTGAATTCACAATTGGTTAGTTCGATATGTGCCAAGCTATAGCAGGAGGAAAAGTTTTCCGGATTTACTATTTTTTATCGCTGTTGCTACGATTTCTTTTATTTTCCACGGCATTGCTGCACGAAAAGTAGTTTTCACTTTTGTACTCATTTTCATCCTCAAATATCTTGCATTTCATGTTACAGCGTGTTCATTTTCACCCGGACCCGTGTAAAGTCATTGATTTTCAGATCATACCAGGCCAAGTTATGCTTTTTTAAATAATCCTCCCCTCCTCCTTTCGAAATAAGAAAAAAATGTTCCCTTACTGAAAGCTAATAAAAGGATGGTTATCAATTTATAGACAGAGAAACGTATGATCATAACCATCATTACCGTAAAAACTAGGATAACGCTGGTACAGCATGTGTTATTAACTGACTGAATTATGTTAAAATTCTTAGCGAAAAGGAGTGTGTACATTTATATCTGGGCCTTTAATAGACGATCATATGGTATCGGTTTTTCTCATTGTTGAAGACCAGTCTTATAGCTGAATACAACTGCTTTCTTCTGCCTCTTCCTTATTTATATATTATACAAGTATTACATAAAGTTAACATTATCAATGTTACATGCAAATGAAGAAAGGCCAGATGAACTCGGTCAAATAGACATGCTTTTGCTACCGTCCAATAAACCAAATATATTTGACCCACAACCTATGGTACCTGATCAGATAAGCATTTGACCACTCAAACTTAACCGTTGATTGTTCACTGGTCCATTACATGAGGTCGAAGTCAGGTGAACCATGTATGATCGACATGTTTGTAGACCTTGCAAGGATACTATATATTAGTAACCAAATATACTTATCTTAGAAACTATGATAAAAGAGATACGAAGGATACAAACGGGACATTCAAAATCACAAGTCGGACACTTAACCATGAAAATGAGGTCAAGGAAAATAATTATATGACAGATGGGAACTTTGTAACATAATGTTTCTATTTACAAAGTATGGTAATCCGATGCATCTTTCTCGTATGTTTGAAGATATACAAATAGTTTATGAGTTTTCCGCGTCCACCATCATATTATATGCTGTATGTCTCGCATTCTGCGACTTCCTTCGAATGCGATTTAAAAAGAAACAACTGAAATTAGGTCTTTTTTTCTAAACCTTGATGATGGGCTTTCTACTTAATAGAAGACAATTAAACTTAAAAGCTACTGCTATAGCTAAGGTTTCTGGTTATGTTGTTTCGATCTAATTAAAATCATTATTTATATTAACTCGCATGCTCGTTTTTATTAGCTCGTATGAGACTAACGAAAATAGAGATATACATTTTAATTAGATTGATATTGCTACAACCCTCTTTTTGAAGATAAAGTAAAGACCAACTTGTGTTCAATAAGGCACAAAAGTGTGTAAGACGGAGTAATTAACCTAGCAAGTCGGTAATGGATTTAATCTGCACAGCTTGGTTGACCATGATTAACCCGAACGACGTAGGAGTTCGGGTTAAAGGGTCACACGAGCGTGCAGATTAAATCGAATATTCCGATTTGATTGTACAATAACTGTTTTCACACATGACGCCATCAATTCACATAACCGTTATGGAAATATGCAAACAATATTCCGCAATCAACGGCTCCTACAAAGTTTCTTATATGGTAAAGAAAGGGGGAAATACGACTTTGGTAAGTTTTAAATAATAACTTTTTTTATAGATTAACTTATTCTAAAATTGCAATGTAATTGTAGATTATTTTTTATCATTTCTGTTAAAGTTATTCCTTAATTGCTTTTGAATTTCTTTCCCTCAATGATATGCTTAGACAAAGATGAACCGAGGAAGATGTTATATTAACTAAATTTAAAACGTGAATAAACAGAAAATACGGTTTCTCTTTCCAATCATTTATCCCCCCCAATTTCTTTTTATCTCCTGCACTAATTTTTAAGACCCAATTTATATGTATGTTTATGTGTTTCGTGTCAACCCCATAACAAATTAAAAGTTTTCAAATAATACACTTCCGCCCGCCATGATCCATTTGTTATAAGTATAGTTAACAATATGCTGAAACATCTTTGTTTGTTACAACACCAAGATGTTTGTGAAATTCGAATTGATTTTTTGGTTGAACTGGATGAAGTTCCTTTCTATCTCTGTACATGGATTGACGAACGCATTTAAAAAAAAATTTTTTTCTATATATATGTTCTTCGTCAATTTTGAAGAGCTCTGAATTATTATCGTAGACGGCTTACTTCCTGTGAGCAGGATCTAATCAAAGAAACAATCTCCTATCACTGGATTGTGATTTTATGTCTTGTGTTAAAATATGCTAGTTTTCGAGTCAAAAGTGATAACTTAGAATAAAAGATTAGAGAAAAAGAGAAAACAGAAACCGTAGGAATATAAATACTACAAATGTATCATGAAAAGAAATTCTGATGTGCTTAGAAGAAATGGCAATGTATCTTTCATCTGTTAAATACATGTGGACTTTAGGTTTATCTTTTTTCATACAAAAACATTTATATGCTTTTATGACAGATATACGTTTTTGATAAGTAAAATATGATATGGGAAGGGTTGGGTACGTGCTGGATCCAAAATCTCATGGAAATAATGTTGTACGTCGCATATAATTATATAAACAGTAGTCCAAATAATTATAATAATTGGAAGGCTATTTTAAATTTTGCTTTGACGCCTTCCGTCAATGAAAGGCGTAAAAGAAAAAAGTACAATAGCCTTTCAAGACGTCATAGCTATTAGGACTAATATACACGGGTAAAAATGTAGTTTTTAATCAGTAATATGTTAGGACTAAGCTTTTAGATACGCTTCTTTTGGTTACGACTGCATATTGTATAAACATGTATTGCTGAGTAAATCCTGGAATTCCAGAAAATTTTGGCAATGGGGAAAATATTTCCATGGAATTTTTATTTCACAACTGATGTCTTCCATAAGTGGGTGGCTTATTTTTGGAATATCATTGTTTTCTCAATAACAATACAATCACTAATCTGTCATTAATCAATCACTAATCCATCAGTAATCGGTCTTAAATCGATTAGTAATCTAATCGATCACTAATCGATCAAACTCCTGAGAGAGTTTAATCGATTACTGATCGATGACTTCAAGTCATCAATCGAGTACTTATGAACTATGATCGATTAGTGTTTGGTTACCGATCTGATCGATTAGTTAAGTCTGGACTATATTAAAAGAGAAGTCACATTCTATTTTGAAGACTCCTCATTCAATTTGTGTTTGTTATCTAACTCGATTTATTAGGTTTGAACATCGATAACCTACTGCTATTTTATATAACTTCCCTATTCGATAATTAACATAATACGAACTTATTTACCAACCACGTTATAAAATACCAATCTTTCAAATTAGTGCAATATGTTTTATATTATAGAAAGATAAAAAAAAAAAACATTCATACTCGATAAAAACAATAGAAAAGCCCCACCCTTAAGCCACGTTTTTTTTTCAAGTTTCTTCGACTATTTCTCAAAACAATGTAAACCTTTCCTTAAAGTAAGTATATTGTTTATGAATAAGCTAATATAATTTATTGAAATTAACAGGTATAAATATATGTCATGTTTCATTTTTTTAAATGCACAGTGAAATCAAGTATTTCTAAACAAATTATATTGTTACCACAGAAAATGCAACGACTGTAACAAGTCAGCAATATGACAGATAGTATCCATTCGTTTATTGTGTTTGAGCTTTCGATTTTGCTCTCCGTTTGAATTTTTCTCGGAGTTCGATATTTTTGTTAATTTACTTTTTTTTCTATTTAATATTACAGATTTATAAAATAAAGATTTCAGTTTGACATAACTGATAAAAACGGAAGTCATTTTGTGCAAACAAATACTTGTTCTTTAACCATATGTTCAAAACAATATGTACATAAATTAAATAATAAATGACAATTGTAATTATACACCAGATGCTTCACGGTTGTACCAGATGACAAAGTCGTTTAAAGCGTTTACTTAAACAATTTAGATACGGGATGCTTTCTTATTGAGTTGTTGAATTATCAGGTAAAGTTCTTAATATTTTTTTCTATATCAGAACAAGTGTGGACACAGATCAATGTGGATAATATGTTTGAATGTTTGAGGGTGTTTTCTGATAAAAAAAAATCTGTACCCCCCCCCCCCCATATTGTTCCACACTGACAGCCATCTTCAATATCAGACCAGTACCAAACACTAAAAATGTGTAGTGTTGGTTTTTTCAATATTTGAGTTTTATGTTCAAGATTATCTTGTTGGAGACATTTTTTGTACACAATATATGGATTACCAAATGATTCTGTTAAAATGAGATCCACTACTTTACTTTTGGAAAAAAATAAAAATACTAAAAATTAGTAGAGGAACACATAAGCTGCATTTTTGCGTTATATGTAATTTTGATATGCAAGATGGTTTATAAGAACCTGTATGTATGTTCTTCTCGTATGGTTCTCATTATGTCCATTGTGGTTAGCATTTCTTACTTGGAATACTGTAGTCAAGGATCATCCCAGTATCATTAGTGAAAGATTCCCCTTACATGTTCGACATTGTTTCTTAGATGTCTAATAGTTCAAAGTGATGATATCATAATACCTGGCATGCACATGGGACTAGATGAGCAAGAAAGTACACTTCTGTTGTATCACACATATATTTTAATTCTTTCTTTGAAATTGTCTTTATCTTAGATTCTCAATGGCCTGATTGAAGTAATATAAACATGATAAAGACAAGTTTACCAGAATGAAATAATTTTAATAACATGGTATATCCAATTTATTTGTTTATGATTCTTAATTTCTCTAAATAGATTATTACAAATAGCGTAGACTATAAAAAATATGAATAAGGTTTTGCAGAATTATTCTTGTTTCAAGGTTTTTGTTATGTGGATAGAAATATAAAAGAAACTTGTAGGATGCAGTTTTGGATTGGCCATGGTATAAAAATAAATGGTGCTGTAATCCGTCAATTAACAACAACACAAATTAAAGAACCTTAGTGAGCGCGCTCACATACCCCACGCCCCCACATTGTCACTGGACAAATCAAATAACTATAAGAAAAAAAATGTAATTATGATTTCCTGTCGATAAGCACATCAACATAGTATGTCCTTATTATCTAAAAAGTTTCATGAAATTCTGTTGTGATGTATTAGAGGAGTTTTGATGGCAAATAAGTTCAAAGGGAGGTAACTCCTAGAAAAAAATTTAATCATAATTTCCTGTCAATATGCATATATACATAGTATGTCGTTATTATCTAAAAACTCCTCTGAAACCATACAAAGTCAGAAATATTTGTGATATGACGTATAAATGTAATGTTTTATACTTCCTAAATTTGTTTTTGAAACAATCTTTTTTCCACAGAAAATGCCAATTTTTGAGAAAATATCCAAACTCGGAGACCGTTATCGATCCGTGTCTTGTACGCTTTCGCATGTTTAGTCGACGTACTGCCCGCAGAATTTAACTTTATATAAATAATATAGGACAATGGGGTAGATTAAAAATTACTCTATTTCAGGCCCTTTTGTTTTCCACATAATTATTTTACCAATAATTAAAAAGTTGCGGGTCGAATCCGATACCGATTCCAATAGTACATGTATATTTCACAAAATTACATGATCCCTGTTAATCTGTACATTCAGCCTGTGTCAGGCGCACAACCAAACGGTGTATTGAAGATTAGCTATAAACACGGGTAATAATCACACCTGAACTTCGTCATTATACAGGGAATAACTGTGCACCTTATAATCAGCGGACTTTACCAAATGACAATACGAATTCTAATAATTCAGGCTAAAACTAAGGGGTAGGTTCTTTAATTCAGTTAAGGACCCGCGACATGTCGCGGGTATGGTCTAGTTAGCCTTATGCGTTTCGTCCGTATGTATGAATGAATAACCAGTTGCACTCAGGACTCTTCAGTAGATAGTCAAATGGTTAAAAAGGTGACAAAACCACCTAGCATCATATTCCAGGTAGCAATGTTTGGTATGTTTCAATGTACCTTTTTTATTTGGCTATCTGGATGCAAAGTGTTTGTTTCAAATGCATCTAAAATAATTTAATCTATCTTAAACTATTCATGCTCAGTGGATGCTGCTTCAATATATTCCTGGTGATGACAATTTCAACGATCTTACCTTAGTTGTTTATATCAGAAAGAATGCATTGGCATAACAATGAACTGAGCTTAATGCAAAGCACTTTAATAATACACTTAGACAGAGAGCTCAATCCAGTGATATACTTCTTGAACATCAAAAACAAACATGCCTAACTGCACGGATTGAAGGTCCATGTAAATTAATTATATAATATGTAAATAAAATGTCTATGTACATGTATATAAACTCGCGCCTACATCAATATTCATAGCAGTAAAAAAGGGTTTTTCTGTGGATAAATATAGATATACATAATATACAGAAGGCTGGTGTGGACGAATGGACTACATCTAGAAATAAGGCCTATGCAATTTTGATAAATATATACATGTATTTACACGAGGCTGGTGTGGACACACTTGCATGGATGCACAAAAAAATCTAGATACATGAAGATAAGAGAGAGAGGTATTGATGATTTTTTACAGAGTTTTATGTATTTCACTTTCGAAAAAAAGACATTCCAATGAAATGGATGTATCAGACATGTCAGATGCAGAAGCTAATCTATTTAACTCTCCCAGTCATCCATTATGGAGTCAAAGTCTGGTGACAGTACTCATGTACAACTAAAACTATGCCTAGTAATTCATCTGATTCAACAAATGCAAGTACTGTGAAATGATTCAAAACAGCCTATTAATTGTGAAGTTATTGCAGGTCTCCCCATTTATGTAAGGTATAACAAATTGACAAATAATTAGATGACCATTAGTCCAAAACAAGGTGTAAGAGAGAAAAAAAAAAGCTAACAAATTGACAAATAATAAGATAACCGTTAGTCCAAAGGAACGTGTCACAGGAAAAAAAATAGCCTTTCAACATGGTCAAGACGTCATAATTATTTGGCTTAGATGACCATTTGATAATTTGGGGGGCCAGAAGTAATATTTTCCAAATTGAATATTTATTTTCATCTGTTATGCTTATTTCAATATTCAGTGGACATGTGGATATGATATTCATTTTCAAAATCCTCCTCCCCAAAAAATCAAAGAATAATCCCATTTCCTGTCAACTTTATACCTATATGTACTACCTCTGTACTCAGATCTTATCCTCTTGCACACTGTTTTTGTTGCTCTCAAGAACATACAAAACTTTATTAAGTTTAACTTCTACAGACCCCTTATCTGGGATCTGGGAAATGTCCTACTATAGTGAGAATTTCTTCTTCTACTCGATAGGGATTTTTGTTTGAGGGTCAAAGTTTTGAAGCTATGTGTTAACATGGTTAAGGGGAGGGGGATCATTATGTGGTGACAAATTTGAACATACCCTTCAGCTGATAAACAATTACCGTTGCCTAAGTTGAGCTTCTAGATACCCCTCTACTTAGTGAGAATTTCTCCTCGCGTAAGGTTCCAGTTCTCATTATTAAATCCGACTGAAAACATATGAAAAAGCATCCGACCTGGGAGTCCTTGCTTTCACCTGTTAAATCTGACAGTCAAGAGACAGGTTATTCCACTGGTCCACTAAAAAAAAAAACAAATTTCATGACGGCAATCGATAGGGATTTTTGTTTGGGGTCAAAGTTTTGAAGCTATGTGGTAAGGGGAGGGGGTCATTATGTGGTTCATAATGTTCGGGTTTGTTTTTGGGTGGGAGGGGTTCAATCAATTTGAACATACCCCTCAGTTGATAAATAATTACCGTTCCCTAAGTTTAGCTTCTACAGACCCCTCTACTATAGTGAGAATTTCTCCTCGCTTAAGGTTCCAGTTCTCATTATCTAAATCCAACTGAAAACATATGAAAAAGCATTCCGACCTGGGAGGCCTTTTCATTTGCCTGAAAAGTCACCTGTGATAAATCTTAGTGTCAAGAGACAGATTATTCCAATGGTCAACTGAGAACAAATTTCACTGACGGCTAGAAATGTTTGCATATATACAAATTATCGACTCCTAGTTATCGACTCTAGGAGTCGATATTAAGAATTGAACGATGGACAGTTAGTGCGTGATTTTTCTTGCTACCTGATTGGAAGAAATTACGAGACGTGAATAATTAAAGTTTATTGATTGGTTAGGACAATTCAAACCTAGTAAATGTCCTTCAATCCCTAGAGTATCGGATTTGTCCTCTCTATTTTAGCAATTACATTTTGCCTGGTCATTAATCATGCATATTCATGATATTGGTACATAGGTAATTTTTATCTATAAATAGTCAAATCTTCTGGAGTTTCGTAAACAACAACGTTAAATGATATATACTACTTCATAACGTGTGACCTCACGTGTGTGGTTAAATTTGTTGATTGATGCACGTGGCTATTCTAGTAAATGAATTAATCTACAAAGCGAGAGCACTTTCCATTTTCATCAGCTAAGAGTCGACTAGCCCTTTTTGAAAGGCTAATGCTTGTGCTTACCTTTTCTTTGATGCAAAATATCCAAAAAGAAATGATAAATGTCCAGCTTGCGATATACGATGACCTAATTTTGGGAGAAAATATAAAATAGAGAACTCTACCAAAATTTCACGGAGCTGAATTTCCGGATTATATAAATCGAACGTTTTGGAAAATCTCTCAGGTTTCCCACACAAAACGAAGGTGTCACGTTAAGAATTTTGAAACAAAAAGATCATTTCAGCGATACAGGCCTAATTTATATGTATGTTTATGTGTTCATGTCAACCCCATAACAAATTAAACGTTTTCAAATAATACACTTCCGCCCGCCATAATCCAGTAAATATATATTTTGTTATAAGTGTAGTTAACAATATGCTGAAACATCTTTGTTTGTTAGAAACCAAGATGTTTGTGAAATTCGAATTGATTTTTTGGTTGAACTAGACGAAGTTCCCTTCTATCTCTGTACATGGATTGACGAACACATTTTAAAAAAAAATATCTTTTTTTTTCTATATATATGTTCTTCGTCAACTTTGAAGAGCTCTGAATTATTATCGTAGACAGCTTACTTCCTGTGAGCAGGATCTAATTAAAGAAACAATCTCCTATCACTGGATTGTGATTTTATGTCTTGTGTTAAAATATGCTAGTTTTCGAGTCAAAAGTGATAACTTAGAATAAAAGATTAGAGAAAAAGAGAAAACATAAACCGTAGGAATATAAATACTACAAATGTATCCTGAAAAGAAATTCTGATGTGCTTAGAAGAAATGGCAATGTATCTTTCACTTTAATACATGTGTATTAGTTTATCTTTTCATACAAAACATTTAGCTTTTATGAAGATATTATCTTTTTAATAATAAAATTGATATGGAAGGTTGGTACGTGTTGGATCCAAAATCTCATGAATAATGTTGGTACGTCGCATATAATTATCTAAACATAGTCAAATAATTATAACAGTAGTCCAATAATTATATAAACAGTAGTCCAAATAATTATAATAATTGGAAGGCTATTTTAAATTTTACTTTGACGCCTTCCGTCAATGAAAGGCGTAAAAGAAAAAAGTACAATAGCCTTTCAAGACGTCATAGCTATTAGGACTAATATACACGGGTAAAAATGTAGTTTTTAATCAGTAATATGTTAGGACTAAGCTTTTAGATACGCTTCTTTTGGTTACGACTGCATATTGTATAAACATGTATTGCTGAGTAAATCCTGGAATTCCAGAAAATTTTGGCAATGGGGAAAATATTTCCATGGAATTTTTATTTCACAACTGATGTCTTCCATAAGTGGGTGGCTTATTTTTGGAATAGCATTGTTTTCTCAATAACAATACAATCACTAATCTGTCATGAATCAATCACTAATCCATCAGTAATCGGTCTTAAATCGATCAGTAATCTAATCGATCACTAATCGATCAAACTCCTGAGAGAGTTTGATCGATTACTGATCGATGACTTCAAGTCATCAATTGAGTACTTATACACTACAAACTCCTCAGAGTCTGAATTGACCAGTTTTTGTGCTCGACCAGTAAAATCGAGCACACATTTTACTCGACAAGTCTCGACATTGTCTCGACTGTACTTAACATTACTTAAGTGTACTCGACTAGGTCTCGACTTTACTTAATTAGTCTGATTCAGTACTTGATGATCTTTGTGTAGTCTGAAATGGTCTTGACCAAGGCTCGACCTGTCTCGACTAGTCTCGACCTGTCTCGACTAGTCTCAACTCAGTCTCAACCAGTCTCGACCTGTCTCGACTAGTCTTGACCTTCAAATTTAGTTTTGACTGGTGTAAATCAGCCCATCTAACTAAATTAAATATTGATCTTACAAAATTCAAGCTTATTAGGTAGTTTGATTTATTGCTGTGAAATGAAGGAATTTAATTTTACAATATGTAAAAAAAAAATTATTATATAAAAATTCAGATAGGCATCTTTAATTTTTCTTATAACTTTTTCAAATCAACTTGGATTTTCATCAAACTATGCAGATATCTTAGATATATATCAAGCTTACTGAATCCCATTTCATTTAGTTTTTTGTTGTATTGCTGTAAAATTTAAGAATTAAAGTAATCTTGGTAAAAAAAAGCTAGGATTTGCAATTCGGACAAAATAGAGATAGTACACTTTAATTTTTTTAATAACTTTTTCAAATCAACTTGGATTTTCATCAAACTATGCAGCTATCTTACATATATATCAAGCTTACTAAATCCCAGGTCATTTTGTTTTTTGTTGTATTGCTGTCAAATTTAAGAATTAAATTAATCTAGGTCAAAAAAGCTAGAATTTGCAGTTCGAACAAAATAGAGATAGTACACTTTAAGGTTTTTAATAACTTTTTCAAATCAACTTGGATTTTATTAAAACTATATAGCTACCTTGGTGATCTTACTAAATCCCAGGTTGTTATGAAGTTTTCAAATATTTTTTTGTCAAATTTAATGACATGACACTATACATGATTTAATTACATCAGTACACGTGAGTTTTACAGGTAAAAAGAAAGCCCTACTTTTCTTAAACTCGTGCATTACTTATCTAGTGAATTAAAAGCCCTGCAATTTAGATTTAACAGGATGTTGCAACTTTGAATAAATGTTATTTAGAATTTAAAGCTCTCTGGTAGATGTGATCTTTTTAATAAGTTTGCCCCAAGCAGAAGGTATTGCTTTATAAATCACCACAAATCAGAAGAACTATTTTAATAATTTCTAATGTTTCATCCCTTTTTGATATATTTATATAGTGTATATCAAAAGGAATAAAATATTAAAGGAATTATATTAATATTTTATATATACTTTTCCCCAAATTATGAGAAAAGATATATTTCTAATATCGTAGCTTTTTGACCTAATTAAAATTCTTAAATTCTTAAATTTGACAGAAATACACCAAACAAAATAACAACCTATGATTCAGTAAGATCAATATATTGCAAAGATATTTGTAGAGTATGATGAAAATCTAAGTTGATTTGAAAAAGTTATGAAAAAAATTAAAGTGTACCATCTCTATTTTGTCAAAACTGCAAATCCTAGCTTTTTTTTACCTAGATTAAATTAATCTTTAAATTTGACAGCAATACAACAAACTTTATAACAACCTGGGATTCAGTAAGAAGAATACATCACCAAGGTAGCTATATAGTTTCAATAAAATCCAAGTTGAATTTAAAAATTTATAAAAAAAATTAAAGTGTACTATCTGTATTTTGTTCGAAACTGCAAATTCTAGCTTTTTTGACCTAGATTAATTTAATTCTTAAATTTGACAGCAATACAACAAAAAACAAAATGACCTGGGATTTAGTAAGCTTGATATATATGTAAGATAGCTGCATAGTTTGATGAAAATCCAAGTTGATTTGAAAAAGTTATTAAAAAAATTAAAGTGTACTATCTCTTTTTGTCCGAATTGCAAATCCTAGCTTTTTATACCAAGATTACTTTAATTCTTAAATTTTTAAAGCAATACAACAAAAAACTAAATGAAATGGGATTCAGTAAGCTTGATATATATGTAAGATATCTGCATAGTTTGATGCAAATCCAAGTTGATTTGAAAAAGTTATTAAAAAAATTAAAGTGTACTATCTCTATTTTGTCCGAATTGCAAATCCTAGCTTTTTTTACCAGATTACTTTAATTCTTAAATTTTACAGCAATACAACAAAAAACTAAATGAAATGGGATTCAGTAGGCTTGATATATATGTAAGATAGCTGCATAGTTTGATGAAAATCCAAGTTGATTTGAAAAAGTTATTGAAAAAATTAAAGTGTACTATCTCTATTTTGTCCGAATTGCAAATCCTAGCTTTTTATACCAAGATTACTTTAATTCTTAAATTTTTAAAGCAATACAACAAAAAACTAAATGAAATGGGATTCAGTAAGCTTGATATATATGTAAGATATCTGCATAGTTTGATGCAAATCCAAGTTGATTTGAAAAAGTTATTAAAAAAATTAAAGTGTACTATCTCTATTTTGTCCGAATTGCAAATCCTAGCTTTTTTTACCAAGATTACTTTAATTCTTAAATTTTACAGCAATACAACAAAAAACTAAATGAAATGGGATTCAGTAAGCTTGATATATATGTAAGATAGCTGCATAGTTTGATGAAAATCCAAGTTGATTTGAAAAAGTTATTGAAAAAATTAAAGTGTACTATCTCTATTTTGTCCGAATTGCAAATCCTAGCTTTTTTTTACCAAGATTACTTTAATTCTTAAATTTTACAGCAATACAACAAAAAACTAAATGAAATGGGATTCAGTAAGCTTGATATATATGTAAGATATCTGCATAGTTTGATGCAAATCCAAGTTGATTTGAAAAAGTTATTAAAAAAATTAAAGTGTACTATCTCTATTTTGTCCGAATTGCAAATCCTAGCTTTTTTTACCAAGATTACTTTAATTCTTAAATTTTACAGCAATACAACAAAAAACTAAATGAAATGGGATTTAGTAATTGATATATATGTAAGATAGCTGCATAGTTTGATGAAAATCCAAGTTGATTTGAAAAAGTTATTGAAAAAATTAAAGTGTACTATCTCTATTTTGTCCAAATTGCAAATCCTAGCTTTTTTTACCAAGATTACTTTAATTCTTAAATTTTACAGCAATACAACAAAAAACTAAATGAAATGGGATTCAGTAAGCTTGATATATATGTAAGATAGCTGCATAGTTTGATGCAAATCCAAGTTGATTTGAAAAAGTTATAAAAAAAATTAAAGTGTACTATCTCTATTTTGTCCGAATTGCAAATCCTAGCTTTTTTTACCAAGATTACTTTAATTCTTAAATTTTACAGCAATACAACAAAAAACTAAATGAAATGGGATTCAGTAAGCTTGATATATATCTAACATATCTGCATAGTTTGATGAAAATCCAAGTTGATTTGAAAAAAGTTATAAAAAAAATTAAAGATGCCTATATCTGAATTTTTATATAATAATTTTTTTTTTTTACATATTGTAAAATTAAATTCTTTCATTTCACAGCAATAAATCAAACTACCTAATAAGCTTGAATTTTGTAAGATCAATATTTAATTTAGTTAGATGGGCTGATTTACACCAGTCAAAACTAAATTTGAAGGTCAAGACTAGTCGAGACAGGTCGAGCCTGGTTGAGACTTTGTCGAGACTAGTCGAGACAGGTCGAGACTAGTCGAGACAGGTCGAGACAGGTCGAGCCTTGGTCAAGACCATTTCAGACTACACAAAGATCATCAAGTACTGAATCAGACTAATTAAGTAAAGTCGAGACCTAGTCGAGTACACTTAAGTAATGTTAAGTACAGTCGAGACAATGTCGAGACTAGTCGAGTAAAATGTGTGCTCGATTTTACTGGTCGAGCACAAAAACTGGTCAATTCAGACTCTGAGGAGTTTGTAGTGAATTATGAACTATGATCGATTAGTGTTTGATTACCGATCTGATCGATTAGTTAAGTCTGGACTATATTAAAAGAGAAGTCACATTCTATTTTGAAGACTCCTCATTCAATTTGTGTTTCTTATCTAACTCGATTTATTAGGTTTGAACATCGATAACCTACTGCTATTTTTATATAACTTCCCTATTCGATAATTAACATAATACGAACCTATTTACCAACCACGTTATAAAATACCAATCTTTCAAATTAGTGCAATATGTTTTATATTATAGAAAGATAAAAAAAAAAAAAAACATTCATACTCGATAAAAACAATAGAATTGCCCCACCCTTAAGCCACGTTTTTTTTCAAGTTTCTTCGACTATTTCTCAAAACAATGTAAACCTTTTCTTAAAGTAAGTATATTGTTTATGAATAAGCTAATATAATTAATTGAAATTAACAGGTATAAATATATGTCATGTTTTATTTTTTTAAATGCACAGTGAAATCAAGTATTTCTAAACAAATTATATTGTTACCACAGAAAATGCAACGACTGTAACAAGTCAGCAATATGACAGATAGTATCCATTCATTTATTGTGTTTGAGCTTTCGATTTTGCTCTCCGTTTGAATTTTTCTCGGAGTTCGATATTTTTGTTAATTTACTTTTTTTTCTATTTAACATTACAGATTTATAAAATAAAGATTTCAGTTTGACATAACTGATAAAAACGGAAGTCATTTTGTGCAAACAAATACTTGTTCTTTAACCATATGTTCAAAACAATATGTACATAAATTAAATAATAAATGACAATTGTAATTATACACCAGATGCTTCACAGTTGTACCAGATGACAAAGTCGTTTAAAGCGTTTACTTAAACAATTTAGATACGGGATGCTTTCTTATTGAGTTGTTGAATTATCAGGTAAAGTTCTTAATATTTTTTTCTATATCAGAACAAGTGTGGACACAGATCAATGTGGATAATATGTTTGAATGTTTGAGGGTGTTTTCTGATAAAAAAAAATCTGTACCCCCCCCCCCCCCCCCCATATTGTTCCACACTGACAGCCATCTTCAATATCAGACCAGTACCAAACACTAAAAATGTGTAGTGTTGGTTTTTTCAATATTTGAGTTTTATGTTCAAGATTATCTTGTTGGAGACATTTTTTGTACACAATATATGGATTACCAAATGATTCTGTTAAAATGAGATCCACTACTTTACTTTTGGAAAAAAATAAAAATACTAAAAATTAGTAGAGGAACACATAAGCTGCATTTCTACGTTATATGTAATTTTGATATGCAAGATGGTTTATAAGAACCTGTATGTATGTTCTTCTCGTATGGTTCTCATTATGTCCATTGTGGTTAGCATTTCTTACTTGGAATACTGTAGTCAAGGATCATCCCAGTATCATTAGTGAAAGATTCCCTTTACATGTTCGACATTGTTTCTTAGATGTCTAATAGTTCAAAGTGATGATATCATAATACCTGGCATGCACATGGGGCTAGATGAGCAAGAAAGTACACTTCTGTTGTATCACACATATATTTTAATTCTTTCTTTGAAATTGTCTTTATCTTAGATTCTCCATGGCCTGATTGAAGTAATATAAACATGATAAAGACAAGTTTACCAGAATGAAATAATTTTAATAACATGGTATATCCAATTTATTTGTTTATGATTCTTAATTACTCTAAATAGATTATTACAAATAGCGTAGACTATAAAAAATATGAATAAGGTTTTGCAGAATTATTCTTGTTTCAAGGTTTTTGTTATGTGGATAGAAATATAAATGAAACTTGTAGGATGCAGTTTTGGATTGGCCATGGTATAAAAATAAATGGTGCTGTAATCCGTCAATTAACATCAACACAAATTAAAGAACCTTAGTGAGCGCGCTCACATACCCCACGCCCCCACATTGTTACTGGACAAATAAAATAACTATAAGAAAAAAAATTTAATTATGATTTCCTGTCGATAAGCACATCAACATAGTATGTCCTTATTATCTAAAAAGTTTCATGAAATTCTGTTGTGATGTTTTAGAGGAGTTTTGATGGCAAATAAGTTCAAAGGGAGGTAACTCCTAGAAAAAAATTTAATCATAATTTCCTGTCAATATGCATATCTACATAGTATGTCGTTATTATCTAAAAACTCCTCTGAAACCATACAAAGTCAGAAATATTTGTGATATGACGTATAAATGTAATGTTTTATACTTCCTTAATTTGTTTTTGAAACAATCTTTTTCCAAAGAAAATGCCAATTTTTGAGAAAATATCCAAACTCGGAGACCGTTATCGATCCGTGTCTTGTACGCTTTCGCATGTTTTAACTTTATATAAATAATATAGGACAATGGGGTAGATTAAAAATTACTCTATTTCAGGCCCTTTTGTTTTCCACATAATTATTTTACCAATAATTAAAAAGTTGCGGGTCGAATCCGATACCGATTCCAATAGTACATGTATATTTCACAAAATTACATGATCCCTGTTAATCTGTACATTCAGCCTGTGTCAGGCGCACAACCAAACGGTGTATTGAAGATTAGCTATAAACACGGGTAATAATCACACCTGAACTTCGTCATTATACAGGGAATAACTGTGCACCTTATAATCAGCGTGACTTTACCAAATGACAATACGAATTCTAAAAATTCAGGCTAAAACTAAGGGGTAGGTTCTTTAATTCAGTTAAGGACCCGCGACATGTCGCGGGTATGGTCTAGTTAGCCTTATGCGTTTCGTCCGTATGTATGAATGAATAACGACTCTTCAGTAGATAGTGCAAATGGTTAAAAAGGTGACAAAACCACCTAGCATCATGTTCCAGGTAGCAATGTTTGGTATATTTCAATGTACCTTTTTTATTTGGCTATCTGGATGCAAAGTATTTGTTTCAAATGCATCTAAAATAATTTAATCTATCTTAAACTATTCATGCTCAGTGGATGCTGCTTCAATAATTCCTGGTGATGACAATTTCAACGATCTTACCTTAGTTGTTTCTATCAGAAAGAATGCATTGGCATAACAATGAACTGAGCTTAATGCAAAGCACTTTAATAATACACTTAGACAGAGAGCTCAATCCAGTGATATACTTCTTGAACACCAAAAACAAACATGCCTAACTGCACGGATCGAAGGTCCATGTAAATTAATTATACAATATGTAAATAAAATGTCTATGTACATGTATATAAACTCGCGCCTACATCAATATTCATAGCAGTGAAAAAGTTTTTCTGTGGATAAATATAGATATACATGATATACAGAAGGCTGGTGTGGACGAATGGACTACATCTAGAAATAAGGCCTATGCAATTTTGATAAATATATACATGTATTTACACGAGGCTGGTGTGGACACACTTGCATGGATGCACAAAAAATCTAGATACATGAAGATAAAGAGAGAGAGGTATTGATGATTTTATACAGAGTTTTATGTATTTTACTTTCGAAAAAAAGACATTCCAATGAAATGGATGTATCAGACATGTCAGATGTAGAAGCTAATCTATTTAACTCTCCCAGTCATCCATTATGGAGTCAAAGTCTGGTGACAGTACTCATGTACAACTAAAACTATGCCTAGTAATTCATCTGATTCAACAAATGCAAGTACTGTGAAATGATTCAAAACAGCCTATTAATTGTGAAGTAATTGAAGGTCTCCCTATTTATGTAAGGTATAACAAATTGACAAATAATTAGATGACCATTAGTCCAAAGCAAGGTGTTACAGAGAAAAAAAATAGCTAACAAATTGACAAATAATAAGATAACCGTTAGTCCAAAGGAACGTGTCACGATAAAAAAAAATAGCCTTTCAACATGGTCAAGACGTCATAATTATTTGGCTTAGATGACCATTTGATAATTTGGGGGGCCAGAAGTAATATTTTCCAAATTGAATATTTATTTTCATCTGTTATGCTTATTTTAATATTCAGTGGACATGTGGATATGATATTCATTTTCAAAATCCTCCTCCCCAAAAAATCAAAGAATAATCCCATTTCCTTTCAACTTTATACCTATATGTACTACCTCTGTACTCAGATCTAATCCTCTTGCACATTGTTTTTGTTGCTCTCAAGAACATACATAACTATATTAAGTTTAACTTCGACAGACCCCTTATCTGGGATCTGGGAAATGTCCTACTATAGTGAGAATTTCTTCTTCTACTCGATAGGGATTTTTGTTTGAGGGTCAAAGTTTTGAAGCTATGTGTTAACATGGTTAAGGGGAGGGGGTCATTATGTGGTGAAAAATTTGAACATACCCTTCAGCTGATAAACAATGACCGTTCCCTAAGTTTAGCTTCTAGATACCCCTCTACTTAGTGAGAATTTCTCCTCGCGTAAGGTTCCAGTTCTCATTATTAAATCCGACTGAAAACATATGAAAAAGCATTCCGACCTGGGAGTCCTTGCCTTCACCTGTTAAATCTGACAGTCAAGAGACAGGTTATTCCACTGGTCCACTAAAAAAAAAAATTTCACTGACGGCAATCGATAGGGATTTTTGTTTGGGGTCAAAGTTTTGAAGCTATGTGGTAAGGGGATGGGGTCATTATGTGGTTCATAATGTTTGGGTTTTTTTTTGGGGGGGGAGGGGTTCAATAAATTTGAACATACCCCTCAGTTGATAAACAATTACCGTTCCCTAAGTTTAGCTTCTACAGACCCCTCTACTATAGTGAGAATTTCTCCTCGCTTAAGGTTCCAGTTCTCATTATTTAAATCCAACTGAAAACATATGAAAATGCATTCCGACCTGGGAGGCTTTGCTATTTGCCTGAAAAGTCACCTGTGATAAATCTTAGTGTCAAGAGACAGATTATTCCAATGGTCAACTGAGAACAAATTTCACTGACGGCTAGAAATGTTTGCATATATAGAAAATTATCGACTCCTAGTTATCGACTCCTAGGAGTCGATATTAAGAATTGAACGATGGACAGTTAGTGCGTGAATTTTTCTTGCTACCTGATTGAAAGAAATTACGAGACGTGAATAATTAAAGTTTATTGATTGGTTAGGACAATCCAAACCTAGTAAATGTCCTTCAATCCCGTAGAGTATCGGATTTGTCCTCTCTATTTTAGCAATTACATTTTGCCTGGTCATTAATCATGCATATTCATGATATTGGTACACAAGTAACTTTTATCTATAAATAGTCAAATCTTCTGGAGTTTCGTAAACAACAACGTTAAATGATATATACTAATTCATAACGTGTGACCTCACGTGTGTGGTTAAATTTGTTGTTTGATGCACGTGGCTATTCTAGTAAATGAATTAATCTACAAAGCGAGAGCACTTTCCATTTTCATCAGCTAAGAGTCGACTAGCCCTTTTTGAAAGGCTAATCCTTGTGCTTACCTTTTCTTTGATGCAAAATATCCAAAAGAAATGATAAATGTCCAGCTGGCGATATACGATGACCTAATTTTGGGAGAAAATATAAAATAGAGAACTCTACCAAAATTTCACGGAGCTGAATTTCCGGATTATATAAATCGAACGTTTTGGAAAATCTCTCAGGTTTCCCACACAAAACGAAGGTGTCAAGTTAAGAATTTTGAAACAAAAAGATCATTTCAGCGATACAGGCTTAATTTATATGTATGTTTATGTGTTTCATGTCAACCCCATAACAAATTAAAAGTTTTCAAATAATACACTTCCGCCCGCCATAATCCAGTAAATATATATTTTGTTATAAGTGTAGTTAACAATATGCTGAAACATCTTAGTTTGTTAGAAACCAAGATGTTTGTGAAATTCGAATTGATATTTTGGTTGAACTAGATGAAGTTCCTTTCTATCTCTGTACATGGATTGACGAACACATTTTAAAAAAAAATATCTTTTTTTTCTATATATATGTTCTTCGTCAACTTTGAAGAGCTCTGAATTATTATCGTAGACAGCTTACTTCCTGTGAGCAGGATCTAATCAAAGAAACAATCTCCTATCACTGGATTGTGATTTTATGTCTTGTGTTAAAATATGCTAGTTTTCGAGTCAAAAGTGATAATTAGAATAAAAGATTAGAGAAAAGGAGAAAATAGAAACCGTAGGAATATAAATCTTTCAAAATTTCTTTTTCGTGCAAGAATTTATTTTATTGTTTTGAACAGTCTTAAAAAAAACTTTTATTACTTTTTTCCTGTTATGTCAACATTTTTTGGGTGCAGTTGTAGTTTTCAAAATCTTTAAAATTTACCTGTACAGGTTACTTGGGTTTCTTTCAAAACTGACATTTCACCTTTTTTTGAAAATGTAGAATAAGACATTGTTTTAGTCTTTGTTAATTAATATTATTTTTGATTTTTCTGTCATTTGAATTTATTCAAATTTTTTTTTCCATTATTTTATTTGTTTTTATTCATTTTTGTATGATTTTGTTTCTTATTCTTTTAATGTCTTCTTGGAGAGAATTTTGAGAAGCAAAAAGACAAAAATATCAAAGATAAAGTTATTGACTAGCATTTGAAAGACAACAGACATGACAGACTTTAATTATTTTTTTTTTAAAGTAAAAAAAATAATTAATGTACTTGAACTTCATTGTATTTAATTGTTTATTTGCATTATTTAATGAATTATCATTAATAATAACTAATAATCAAGCAAATTATATTTTTAAAGAAACCATGAAGGAAGTAATTTTAAGCAAGCCTGTTTCTTAACAAAATAAAATGACCAGACAATATCAATCCTCTTATAATGAATTTTAAATGTGAACTTATTAAATATGACACCTTCAGTTTGGCTAATATCTGTCAGTTACAAGGCCAAAATTTGACAAAATACACTTATATATATGGTTAAACTTTGATGGTCTATTAATTAAATCATTTTATTTCTGTGTACATTTATATTGTTGGAAGTGCTGGACTGGTATGATACATATTCTTGGTATACATTTGCAAATATTTCCCTAAACCCAGGCCTTTCAGATAAAGTTAACAATTTCAGGGACTTGAATGAATTAAGACTTTAAAACCCTTGATGAAAAATCAATTTAAAGAAAAATATAAGAACATTTTTGAAAATAGATTTAAGAATAAAAACTTTGGTATAAACTGTATGCTCAAATGTGTCACATAGAGAGTTAGTGGTCATAATTTAGAAATAGAAAATAGTGGACAATATAAAATTCCTAGAAAAGATAGAATATGTAAACTGTGCCACTTGCTGGACAATGAAGACCACTCCTTCCTTAATTGTAAAATTAACAAAACAACTTGAGATAATCTATTTGAAAATTGTTTACCTTATCATAATATTGTCTCTTACCCAAGAACAAAAAGTGATAGAAATGCTAAACCTTTATAACATGAATGTGTTGAAAATATTGGCTCCCTTATACATGTTATAAAATAGTCATTTTTAGAACTGAGGGCAGAAACCTAAAAAAATCCATGTGTTTTAATTTCTTATAGAATTGTTAATTCTTTGCATTGTAATTGTTTTTTTTGTTTGTTTGTTTTTTTTGTCACAAACTACATGTAAATACCATATGTTTATATGACAATACAAGTTATTATCAAATTTTGTTGAATTAATGAATATTTTGAATATATTTATTCAATAAAGAAATAAGGAATTGCCTAAATTTTATTTAGAATAAGTTCTAAAGACAATCTTAAACATTGGTAAAATATTATTGAATGCAGATAAGTATATCTACTATGATTTGAGTATAAATCATTTTGATTTAAGAAAATTAATTTGAGAAACAACTTTTCAATAGAAAAAGGTAGGTATTTGGGAAAGTTTGCATTATATTAGAAGATGATATTCATTTATTCTTCACTTACCATAAAGTACATGTAAAAAATAACTTAAATTGAATAAAAAGGTATAATGTCAAAACAAATAGTCATGAGTCAAATTAAAAAAAAAATCAGCTATTTATTCAACTAGTTATATTATTTCATTTTATTTTTGAATTTTCTTGTCATCACATTTCACAAACACATACATGTATATTTTACCTGAGACACATGACCTGTAAGTTATATAATTTTAACACTTCCATGCAGTCAAGAATTCTCTTTATCCTTGACTAGTTTTTGATTAATGCCTTGTGTATTAATTAAGCGACAGGGGGTATAATGATGGACATATAGGGCCACCATGGTGGACATAATTTTTATGGCCACCATGCATAAGATAGTGTCACAGGTAGTACTGTATATTACCAATATAACAGGTAAAGCTTTGACAATCATGTCACCCGTTATTAACCTGTAAAAATTGAACTTTTTGGATCAAGATTTAGAAACAGAACGAAGAGGTTTTCTCATGTTTCTTAGCGAGTACTAGTCATATACATTTAGTAACTGAGTGTATAATTTCCGACAATGTACATGTATATCCAGAGACATATATACACATATATAAACATGTGTATATGAGACAATATCTGAAAAAGTCTAATTTTTGGAAATAAGAAAAAACAAAAAAAAATTGTTTAAACTGAGTATTTTAATAGCACAAATCGAAGAACACACATTGGGGATCTAGGAACTGTTGTCTGTAATTCAAACAATTGTTTAATAAGGAAACAATGGCTATTTTAAAAATGGTACAAAAAAAAATCCAGTTCTTTCCTGTTACCAAAGTGAATCAATTTTAAAAAGTTTCTAATGGGAATAAGGAATAAGTTTAAGACAATATTTGTGGTTTAATAGTATATCCTGCAATAGTTTATCAAATGCCAATTATTGATTTTAGCATTTGCTATACAAAAGGTTTAGAAATATACTTAAATATAGTCAGATATGTCGGTAACATGAAAGAATCTTGAGTAACAGCACAACGGTAACAGGACAGAGTTGGTAACAGATAGGATTTTTCTGCTTTATTTTAAAGTTTAAGAAAAATACATCATTTTAAATTGGTCACAATTGGAAGATAACAGCAAACAATGTCATTTATCGTTTGAAACTGTATTTGCAAGATGAAAAATCTGCCTAGGTAATGAAAAATTCTAAAATAAATTCCTTTCTGTTACTATCTACTAAACTAGAATTGCACAATGTTCTCTGCTGTTATCAAAAGCAAAAAACCTATTTTTTTATTCAATATACTTTATATTATTTTGAAATTTATTTAATATGGTGATGATAACTTATATTAAATGAAATGGTTGGCATATAGTAGATTAACTTTTCGATTCTTCAGTGAAATTGTCTTGAACATCCTTCCTGTTACTGATGATGGTTATGCTGTTACTTTTTATCAGGTAACATGACAGAACGTAACAGAAAGGAATTACGCGATAGTTTTTGTCCTTTTTATCACATTAAATGTAAGTGTATTTCCTGTGACATATAACTTTTAAAAAGATGATATAAAAACACACTTAATGCTGTGGTGCACACTTAAAAATATTCTCAGAAAGTGTAAGAAAAGGCTGTAACAGGATAGAACACCAATAAGTATTTTTCTATAAATTCTTACCTTGGATGGGCTTGAATTTTCAAACCTGGCCGCCTTTCCAACTATTTCTTTGTACTAATGCATTCAGGAAATGATGCTCTTCACAATACATTATGGGAAAATAACTCTTGGTCTTGTAAACGTTTCCACAGGTAAAAAAAAACCCAGTGGTAACAGGAGGGAAATCACCCCTGGGGACAATTTTTTTTTCTCTTAAAATTTGCAAAATTTTATTACATGCTATAG
Organism: Mytilus edulis; assembly: GCA_019925275.1. Taxonomy (NCBI): domain Eukaryota; kingdom Metazoa; phylum Mollusca; class Bivalvia; order Mytilida; family Mytilidae; genus Mytilus; species Mytilus edulis. Next base: position 80,761,027 of record CM034362.1, on the reverse strand, counting down.
TTATAATATAAAAAGACAAATTAGGGGCAAGTTTATTATATAATATATCATATATGTGAGAATCGGACGCTTGTTTGATTAATTTGGATATTATTTGAATGATTTAGTTTTCAAAAAAACACAGGGGACAACATGATTTTAGGGGGGTTGAACATTTAAATTACAATATTTTATTGGAAGAAATATAAGAATGAGTGTTTAATTGGCAGGCCATGGTGCATTATATAACTTAGTTTATACTGAAACTTAAAATTTTCAAAAAAGATGGTTGAATAAAAAAATAATTGCTGGTGAAGTGCGGGACATGGAAATTAGACTTTTTCAGATATTGTCTCATATATGTCTCTGATATATCCTACAATTTAAATCTGGCTCTGTAAGGTTTAAGGCATATAAACTCTGACTTATGTATTAATTATTTTGAAATAACAAAATGAAAACTATGTCTTATGAATAACCATGATGAAATAATTGTTTTTTCCATAATTGAATCGTGCATTATTTGTGTATTGGATTCCTTAATTGTCTTCTTTCTAGTGTAATCTCTATTTTGTTTACTGACACATGACGAAATAATGCAATAGTTAAAATTAAATATTTTACAAAACCGTTGTCATGATTAAAAGATTAAAACCGACTGAATAAATTAAAATATGAGAGTTCAATTATTATCGACGATGTCGAAATTAGCCGTCAGTAATAAACAGTCAGTTAGCGTCAAAGGGAGAGAGCTAACAAATTTTATTAAGTATGTACAAAGCATATGATGTATATTGTATATAATCAGCACTTCTGTAATTTACTGTTTTTCTAAATGATTCAACAAATTTCGATTGTCCAGGTGTCAGGATGTCCACACCATGAGTAGTTTGATAATTGCGTGCCGAGTGCAGAATGTTGCCCCTCCTCTGAAAAAGAACGGTATTTTTTATATAAAATCTGGCAAACGATTGTCGTCCAATTAGAACACTCGTTACATTGTTCTTTGGTATATTTAGAATCCGAAATAAACCTAAATTATCTGGAAAATGAGATAATGAATTATCTGAAATTCAGATAATTAATTATCTGGAGATAAATTAGGATTATCTGAAAATCGTTCAGATAAACCTAGATTTTCTTAATATTTTAGAATAAACCGGGATTTTCTCCAGATAATGAATTTTCTGTATTTTCTGAGATAAACTAGGATTTTCTCGAATTTGAATTAAGGTGAGATAATCTTAGTTTATCTGAGATAAACCAGGTTTATCTGAGATAATCCTAGTTTATCTGAGATAATCTAAGATTAATTAATAAAAGTGGTTCAGGCGTGCCATTTATATTGGTGATTTTGAATCTGTTCAAAGTTTTGATTTTTCTACCCTATATACCACATTGCCTCACATTCTAATTAAGAAAAAATCCACACACCTAATTAAATGGGTATTTAAAAAGTCAGAATGTGAATATATATGTTTAAACTCTTTTAGGTCATTTTTAGTAGCAATAAACAAAAAAACTATGTCAATTGGACATGCTTTGATTCTATATCTGCCCTTGAATTTTTACTAGATAACATTTTTGTTCGCTTTGGAGATTTCGTTTATCGTCAGGTTATCGGAATTCCAATGGGGACTAACTGTGCACCACTTATTGCGGACCTGTTTTTGTATTGCTATGAGTTACAATTTATGATAAAAATCAGCAAAGACCCATCGAAACAACATCTGATACACAAATTTAATTATACTTTTAGATATTTGGATGATATTTTGGCTCTCAATAATGACGACTTCAGTATGTATACTAAAAAAATTTATCATGTTGAACTTACTTTAAATAAAGCTAATACTAACAATGACCACTGCCCTTTCCTCGATCTTGATATATATATATATCATTAACGGAAAGCTTAATACTAAAATTTATGATAAAAAAGATGATTCAAAGTCTAATTTCCTAATTATCCATTTTTAGATGGTGACGTTTCCTTGTCACCATCTTACGGTGTTTATATCTCAACTTGAACGATTCGCTCGTGTATGTAACAATGTTTTAGATTTTAACGAGAGAATTTATGTATTACTGAAAAATTATTACACCAGGGTTTTCGATATCACAAACTAGTCAAAACATTTACTAAATTTTAACATCGGTATAAGGACATCATTCGTAAATATAGCTCAACATGCAGACTTCTTATACGTTCAGGTATTTCACATCCAATAATTTATGGAAATATTCTTTATAAAGCACAAAAATGTCAGTATTCACCTCAGAAGCTAACAAAACCTTTAAATAGACTTATTAAGAAGGGATATAGTTACGATACTGTTGTCAGGTCATTAAAGATTGCATATTTTGGCGTTAATATTGATTCACTTATTGGGTCTTTGCATCGGAACTAAACACATTTATTATTAATAAACCAGTTGTTGGCATGACACGGGTTATGTTCTTTTCATATGTGTTATGATGGTATGATACTAAATCCCTCCCGGGGATCGAGGACTGTGCCTGATATTCATATGATGAAGAAATAATTTTTCAATCAGTTTAATTGTAGTCTGGAGCTGGCATTCAGTTAACTGCTAGAAGTCTGATGTTATTTGTGTATTATTGTCATTTTGTTTATTTTCTTTGGTTACATCTTCTGACATCAGACTCGGACTTCTCTTGAACTGAATTTTTATGTGCGTATTTTTATGCGTGTACTTTTCTGCATTGGCTAGAGGTATAGGGGGAGGGTTGCTGCTCCATTTGTAACAACATCATGGTGACAGAGGAGGGTAGACTCAACAACTGCATAATAGATACATAATTATGTATATAATGTTTTGTTCTTTTGTTATTTTTTATGATGTTTTTATTATTATTGTAGGAACTATGACGTCACAGAAATACTTCGAGATGCAGCATCGACATACCAGCAGGTGCACGCGTAATTTTCCACGATTTATTAATGTCGCAATTCTTGGAGCGTTTATTATTCTGCTTACTGTTATTGGAACGGATAAATGTAGAGATCTTTTCTCGTCAACTACAAATATAGGTAAAGTATTTTCTTCTGTCAAATGGCCAAAATTCTCAACTTTTTCCCGTGTATGGAAATCTCTAACGAAAATATTAAATAATGAGAAGAAAAGATCTGGTGTGTGGCGATTTCAAAATAACACAGACTGACAAAAAGAGAGGACCAAATAGAGTGGGGGAATCAAGGACTGAGTTAACTAAAAAAAACAACACAGGGCAATTTTTTTCATCCTCTACCCCCCTAAAAAGAAATGGTAGCTCCTTTAATATAGATTGCTCTTTGGCTCCGCATGTTCAGTGAAAACACATACCAGATAAAAAGATGCAACTGTGGGAGACCGGTTTTATTGACTGATTAGGCCCTAAAAAAAGGGACTAGGTAATTCAATGATGCGTAAATGTATGAACTAGCTTTAAGAATTATGAAATAAAAATGTGTTCAAATTTACTAATTCTAATTTGAAGAACCATTTTTGGGCCTTTTCGAACCTTCTCCTCTACATCTGAAATCAGACGATTTTTCACTTTTCATGTATATATAGTGCATACACTATTTCATGGATTTTCTTTTGTAATAGTTATATATTCAATATTTGTTTAAATGTTACGGTTATGGATAAAATTGACATTATAAAGATAAAGCAAGACTGGATTATCTATGAATGTAGACTTCAATAATCTGTATCCGTGTGACACTTTTGGACCTTACAACCAAATTATAATGTCGCTAAAATTTCAAACAATGATGAGACAGAGTTACTTTTCCCAATATTAAGTCATTCTAAGAAATAAACAAAGATTCCACACATTGTTATTGCTTCCTTGGAGGTTTTGTAATTTTGATATGGTTCGGTATGTTATAAATCAATATTTCAAATATTGAGTCTATATGGTGTGCACGAACTTGTCAGCTTAATATAATGGAGCTTTCAGAGCTGACAACTTGTACAAAAATTATGTACAAATGATATATATTTTTAGAAAACGAACCTGAAGACACACACAAAGCTAGAGACCAGGGTTTTATAGCTCGTCACTCACTGGCAACTACCACGTCACAGAAGCTAACTAATTTATCCAAACAACATGCATCAAAAGAACAAAACAAAAAAGGTAAGGTGCTGGCAACAACCACAGCACAGCAGCTTGATAACGTTTTCAAACTACAAGAATCGAAAGAACATAACAATCAGGTGCTTGCAACAACCACAACACAACAACTTAATGACGTTTCCAAACAAGAACAGGAAGAACAAAACGGAAAGATCTATAATCATAATGATTTAACTGCTTAATTACAAGGGCTGTTCACAGCTGTACCATACAAAACCAGCATTGTACATCTAGTTTATCATCTTTCATGAATATGACCTGCCGAAATAGACTATTTACCGGATTTGTTATCACATAAGCAACACGACGGGTGCCTCATGTGGAGCAGGATCTGCTTACCCTTCCGGAGCAAACGAGTTCACCCATAGTTTTTGGCGGCGGTCGTGTTGCTTATTCTTTTTTTTATGTTGTGTCATGTGTACTATAATTGTTTGTCTGTTTGTCTTTTTCAATTATAGCCATGGCGTTGTTAGGTTTTTTTTTTCGATTTATGAGGTTGACTGTCCCTCTGGTATCTTTCATCCCTCTTTTATCACAATATAATATTATTTTGGATGTAATGCGTCTTCTCATTGGCTTACAGTGTTTTGTCTATCAGATCATTAACATAATTTTATCATGTTACCGTGAGGTCATTAACGTTTTTTCATGATTAACACCGGTTTTAAATGGAAATTAGAATTAAATTATAAGGAATGACTGTGATATGTTTCCTGTTCAAAATAACATAAAAATGTAATGCACACTATATATAAATAGCAAGTTATTCTGTGTGCACCACATTGTTTGTGTTATTTCTTCATAGACAAAACAATATTACAGACTTCAGTTATTCCATAAGTTAAAGAAAAACTTTTTATATGTGAAAATTCAAATAATGTTAGCTATATCGTCTTCGTTCCTCTCCTTTTCATCCAACTGCTTTTCTCTACCATTGATGTCCTCTTTTCACACTCGTCACAACTCGGCCAATTCCGTTCCGCTCAATCTGATAGCAGAGTAGCGGGTTCACCCGAGGATTACCGACTGCTCTATTCAATATCTGTTTCAGTTTTTCACTAAATACACAGACTTTCGGCATGTTAAAGCATACACCTAAAATGTATTGAACTTAATTTGTCATACCGGATTTTTGTTTATAGGCAATGGTTTAAAAGTTGACATGAATGACCGTAAAAAACCAAATGAAACGACAAACTGGATCGAGGCTTTTAAAGAGCTAGCGAGGTTTGTAAATGTACTTTTCAATATCGCATCGGTTTTCTGTGGGATTCATTCAAGTAAATAACTTTAATATTGTTGCATAGATTTACACAGATTTATTTGGTTATCAAAAGAGACTAACAACCGATATTTTTACTTTGACTTTTATTCATTAAAATTATATACTAGTACGTATATTTAATGGCAAGCTCCAGTTTTTGTATCCAGAATTTGCCTTATAAACAACATATACTGTATTTCATATATTGTGTGTGTGCGTATGTGGGGGAGAATTTTATGCAATCCCGCTTACTATTTGAAAATTCTATATCTGATGTAAACAAAGAGCGGGTTTAATTTTTTAATCTTTTTGTTCTACCGAGAAATGTAAGAACCAGGAGATCAGACACATTGAACTTATCTGGTCTTAATAAATGTTTTAATTCAGCAATACTCAAACAAAGTATCAGAACACGAAAAAGTTGTTTTTGCTCTGTGTCAATCAATTTTTTCCCCGTTTTCGTTTTACTGACACAAGTGCATTGTTCTGCGTTGGCTGTTGCGCATGTTAATCAGAGGAAGGTTTATATGGTTTTCCAAGTGTGCCCGGGCTCCTCCCAAGCTTTTGAGGGACATATTAGTTGATTATTTGGGGAATCACTGTAGCATGAGTGACGCGGGCCTTCTCCTAGGCAGTCAGTAGTCAGTAGCCTCCCCCTCTTTATGAAAATGTCTTAACCAGCCACTGTTAATATGAGCATCGTTGATGAAATAGCGAGGTTAGACATAAATTAACAAATTAAAACGTCGGAATTGAATTTTAGAGATTTGAGAAAAGACGATTATTTTTGCCAAAATAAAGTAGAGAGAGGCCAGTTGAAGTTTGATTGCAATACAAGTCCATTTGTAGTACTGAAACCATGTCTGGTTTATTCACTTGGGTAAGTTTTAACAGATACAAGAAATCAAATTATTTTCCTCTGTCTTTTTCTCTTCATCTAAAAAACTGATCTTAACAAAGACAACAACAACAACATAAACAGAGAACCGAACAATATAAAAAAGAAGAAAAGCAACACGTGTACCCGAGTCCGCTGACTGATCACCTGTACAGAACAGAACAGTCAGAAGATACGGCAAAATATCAAATAGTATTATGTATAAAAATAACAAAGGAGATGTGGTATGAATGTCGATGAGACTATCCACCAAAAACCAAAGAACAAGACTGTAGACAATTACAAGCGATCGTATATACGACTTTCGACAATGAGCAAACTTCAATGCATCAATCAAAGATGTGTCAATTTAAGATTGGTTATACACAATATAATTAATTAATTCCGAATTATATATTGAATAATTTTTGGCATGATCGACGTTGCCTGAACTCCAATGAAGAGACCAAAATTAAAGTGCTATTTAACATTAGTTTGAGTATAACCGTTGGATCATTATAGAAGATCAGTATACTATGTACAACATCTCTAGATCTACTCGAGTATAACCGTTCGATCATTATAGAAGATCAGTATACTATGTACAACATCTCTAGATCTACTCGAGTATAACCGTTCGATCATTATAGAAGCAGGATATCAGTATACTATGTACAACATCTCTAGATCTACTCGAGTATAACCGTTCGATCATTATAGAAGCAGGATATCAGTATACTATGTACAACATCTCTAGATCTACTCGAGTATAACCGTTCGATTATTATAGAAGCAGGATATCAGTATACTATGTACAACATCTCTAGATCTACTCGAGTATAACCGTTCGATCATTATAGAAGCAGGATATCAGTATACTATGTACAACATCTCTAGATCTACTCGAGTATAACCGTTCGATCATTATAGAAGCAGGATATCAGTATACTATGTACAACATCTCTAGATCTACTCGAGTATAACCGTTCGATCATTATAGAAGCAGGATATCAGTATACTATGTACAACATCTCTAGATCTACTCGAGTATAACCGTTCGATCATTATAGAAGCAGGATATCAGTATACTATGTACAACATCTCTAGATCTACTCGAGTATAACCGTTCGATCATTATAGAAGCAGGATATCAGTATACTATGTACAACATCTCTAGATCTACTCGAGTATAACCGTTCGATCATTATAGAAGCAGGATATCAGTATACTATGTACAACATCTCTAGATCTACTCGAGTATAACCGTTCGATCATTATAGAAGCAGGATATCAGTATACTATGTACAACATCTCTAGATCTACTCGAGTATAACCGTTCGATCATTATAGAAGCAGGATATCAGTATACTATGTACAACATCTCTAGATCTACTCGAGTATAACCGTTCGATCATTATAGAAGCAGGATATCAGTATACTATGTACAACATCTCTAGATCTACTCGAGTTACTTTATAATGGTTAAAGGTTTATAATTCAAATCATATACATGTACACTTTATTATATATTATTTTATTCAAAGCAAACGTTTTACATAATACAGATTCATGGGGTTTGATAAATCATGTCACGAATCTTAATGTCGATATCATCATGAATGGTTGAAACAAATCAATAGACAACTTTCGAGTTCGATGCATTTCCGTCAAAAACTCTGGTTTTAGTGAACGTCATTTGTGCGTTTAGGGGCGTCGTCACTTCCATTCCAATGTTGAGCGAGTGGTTGGAAAACTATAATTCTATATTGTACGAATTATACGACAAATTGAATTCTCAAAATTGACAATCAGCATTGATGTCATTAGGGAATTGTCATTAAGTACCTACAGAACAACCATTATTTCTAGTTTATCCTGCACAATGACGATCACCAAGACGTTTGATGAACGTAAATAGTGCAGGGATACAGGCGACCCCCTCTATCTGGTAAATGACGTCATAAAGGCGCGTATAATTGACGAGTTTTTTTCCGGTGACGGATGAACTCGAAAGTGGTCTATTGCCATTGATTGTTTAAGGCCGTGTTCACATTGACCTAAACTCGGTGTTGTGTAAGTGTAACTTACACGTAAACTAAACAAAATTACGTTCCCATTGATAAAACTCAATGTTTACATGTAGTGTAAATCATGTTTTGTCTACATGCAGTCGATACTCGATGTAGGCCTTGTGTAGATTAAGTGTATACAAAACTAGGCATTTAAAACATTAATTTCACCGTGTATATTAAGGAAGAAACGATGTTTGAATAAAATTGATATTTATAACAATTATTAATAAAGTTCTTTGTAGAAATACATGTATTTGAATAATATAAGAAACAAGTCTAAATGTCCGAAATAAGAAATACATAAATTGGTTCGACTTTTTACACGTTCACATCTTTTCAAATCAACTTGACTTACACAGAAATATTTGCCATTGGTCTTTACTCAAAGAACGATTCACTCATAAATGCATTACTTAAAAAGTGTGAGGTAATGCATTTAATTCACTCACTGTGAGGGCCAAGCAAAGGTGAAGTGCATATCACAAGCCAAGAGCCTGTTACTAGTACTCAGCGGTTGTCGTTTGTTGTAGTATATCATATTTGTTTTTCATTCTTTCATTCTTTGTACATAAATCCGGCCGTTAAATTGCTAGTTTGAATTGTTATGTATATATACGGAGCCTTTTATAGCTGACGCGGTATATTGGCTTTGCTCATTGTTGAAACTTGTACAGCGACCTATAGTTGTAAACTTTTATGTCAGTATGAGAGAATGTGGATGAAACATGCATAATACAGGGGAGATACATTTGGGACTCAAAATAAAAGAATAGAGAAAAGTAGCATAAACAATTGAGTACAGGTTTAAAGAATAAAGGATGTAGAATAAAGAATAATCGGCTAAATTTATAAAGAATAGAGAAAAATAGCTACATGAACATAATAAATAATACATATTTAAAGATCACCCCCAAGCAGACCCTCGTTCATGTATATGCCCTCTGTGCTGTATATGACGTTGTTGTTCTAAGCCCTTTCTCAGAAGTACAGTAACTGATATTAGAGTATAAGGCAGCATATCATTAAGTAAAAAAATGCATGCGCAATTTGTAATCTGTGGTTTGAATTTTCGTCAGATGTGCCTAAGTTTTAACATTGGATTTACTGAAATAATGGCTGTATCATGCGTGAAATATTTGCCACTAGACGTAAAGTAGAAAAAAAAATCAAATCAAAATCAAACCGCTCTATTTGATGCAAAAGAAACCGGAACAGATTTTTTTCAGCCATCAGTGCACATGATAAATAAGTGATGCACGAAAAAAGGAGAAGTAAGCTTAAGGTATACGCCAATGCGACAGCAACCGAACTACACAAATAATCGAAAGACATCTAGAGGGAGACGTGTCGACTTCAACAAAAGACAAATATTCTAACATTATGTCTCATAAGTTCTATCAATTATTTTTTAGTCCAGAACTCGGACATCGTAGAGTCTTTACATTTGTACCATATTGGACTTTCATTATATATATGGTGGTGTTTAACGACCTTGACTGGCTATACAGCCCTCGCACTTTCATATGTTACGATATGTATCAAATTGAAACATGAACGCGGACCTCGATGAGAACACCTGGATTGAAAGTTTGCAAACTTTCAGACCAATGAAATTCATTTTAATATGTAACGCGAACTTTAACGAAAGCACCTAGATGAAATATTAGTTTTTACAAGGATTTGTGTAGTCTTAACTATACCGTACAAGGGCTGTTTAACCAGTCAAGGTCGTTAAAAGCCTCCATTTGTTGAAACAACGCGTATTTCTATATAAAATATAATATATATAGAACTTTTAAATTCATTGGTAGTGAGTCCAATGGTGTCACACACGTCGCACTTTGTCTATGTTTGAGCACAATTTTTGTTTATATTGTTTATATTGTTTATGCTGTATTTGATATTCGTACTTTTTATATTTACATTTACTTAGGATTCTACTTTTACAGGAGTCTAGTACATTTAATTTAGTTTAATTTATTAAGTAGATATTTTGAAAGTCACCATTGCTTTTGCAATGGATGACAGTCAACATTTTACAGGGAGTGGATATGAGGTAGATCCCCTTGAAGAGTACGTGCATAATTTACAAGATACTCATGTTGATACCCCACATAAGAATTTTGATTCTATTAGTGTTAGGTCAGGTACTGACAGTGAAGTCAGTACGTCTGAATACGAAGCAGCCTATGATTGGCAAACCCAGCGCCATAAGAAAAGGAAGATTAATATCTCTCCTGGTTTAAAAACTTATAGTGAAAGTTTACAAAGCACTATCAAGAAAGCTCCTACTAGAAGGAGACTAGAAGTGAAAAAAACTGTTAGCAAAGCGAAGAAGTTTTTCGCTGTTGTTACATGTGTTGATACAGAAATAAAACTGGGTCTTAAAAACCCTATTTAAATACAAAAACTGTTTAACAAAACAGTTGGTATAATTAAAACTTTAAATAAAACTAAAACAGGCAATTTATTTGTAGAGTGTTTTGATGTAAATCAATTTAATGAGTTAAAAAAGCTCAACAAATTAGGTGAGTGGGAAATCAGAGTTAATATTCCCAAAATTATGTCCACTTCTGTGGGGTGTATTTATAGAACCCCATCAGATATAAGTATTGATCAGGTTAAAGAAGCCCTAGAGGCATATAATGTTATCAAGGTAGAAGAAATGTTCTTCTACGATAAAGTAAAGAAACAGAAGGTACGTTCTGCCACTTTAAAATTATATTTTAATACTCCGGAACTACCGGAAAGAGTCAATCTGGGCTTTACATCATATAAGGTCAAATTTTTCTATACAATGTTTTAAATGCCAAGGCTATGGTCACATGCAGAACGAATGTTCTAATAAAGAAATATGTGTCCGTTGTGGTGGTGCACATACAACACCAAATTGTGATAAACCCCCCAAATGTATTAATTGTAATGGGGAACACCCCGCCTCAAATAAAGACTGTCCCAAGAGGATTGAAAATATCAAAATCATAACAAAGGTCGCTAAAGAGAAGTGCAGTTATAAGGAAGCACGGACAGAAGTAAAGCATGAAATTAAAAAACAAGATATAGTTCACCGTCCTAAAACAAAATCTCCCCTTCCCAAAGAACACAAAGAGATAGAAGATCTATTAGTATTTATAGCCTTATTACTTAAGAAACTACCTGCTATTAAGGAAGAAAATGCCCAATTTATTTATATTACAGATTTAGTTAAAAATGTTTTTGGGTTTGAAATACAACCACAAAATCTTACAAAACGATTTACTGAACTTATATAAGCAAATATTTGTTTTACAGGGTAAATTGTACAGAATATCTCTTTTAATAATGTATATATTATATTTGTATTTAAACCTAATATTAGTCATGGCAGCACATTTTACAGTACTGCACTGGAATTGCCAGGGTCTTAAAGCCCATGCACCAGAATTTTTATGGCACTTAGGGTCTGTTAAACATAGGCCTGTATTATTTGTTTACAAGAAACTTTTTGTTTAAATGAGTCAGATTTTATAGATATACAAGGATATATGTTGGCTGCCTTCTCCACGAGAGGCACAAAAAGAGGGGGGACGGCTATTTATTGTAAAAATGGTATTAACTTTACTAAGGTATCGTTAACCAGTAAATTAGAGATTTCAGCTATTAACATTATTTATAATAAGAAACGTTTATTGATTGTCAATATATACGACCCACAATCTGATACAGTTCAGACAGACTATGATATTTTAATAAACCAATTTGATACCGAATTTATTTTATGTGGAAATTTTAATGCTCACCACAATTTATGGGGTAGTGAAAGAATAGACACGAAAGGTAGAGAATTAGCAAATTCAATTATATATAATAATATTTGTTTATTAAATGAAGGATCAGGCACGCGCCTGAATCCTACTAACCTTAAAACTTCATGTATTGATTTAGCCTTTTGTAGTTTGAATTTAGCTCACAGGATTCAGTGGTCAGTTGACCAAAACACTACTTTTAATAGTGATCACTTTTCTATATCACTTAAAATAGATATCAAAGTTAACAATAGTGAAGAAAATAATAACTTTAAATGGAATTTTAAGAAAGCTGATTGGAAGAATTTTTCCAAAGCTTGTGATGAGAGAATTTCAGATAATTATATTTCTGATAATATTGAAAATTCTAATACTATGTTAACTACTGAGCTTATTGATATTGCAACTCAGTTTATTCCTATTAAAAAATTTAGAAAGCAAACGAAACCTTGTGTGCCATGGTGGTCTGACCAATGCACCAAAGCGATAAAGGACAGAAATAAGGCTAGAAACAAAGCTAGACATACAGGAAAGGGGCATGACTTTATTATTTATAAGGAAAAAAACAAAATTAGTCAAAAAGTTTTACAGGATACACAAGATATATATTGGAAAAATTATTGTAACACATTAAATGACAATTCCAATATTTCAGATTTATGGTATAATATTAAAAAAATGCTTGGTAAAATAAGCAGCAAAAAAGAGATACCAGCTCTTAGAGCATGTGGTCACTTTTTAACTAGTACTATTGATAAAGCAAACTATTTTGCTAAAAAATTTGTAGAAGTTAGCAGTTCTAACAACTATGATAATGATTTTAAAAAGCATAAATCTACTGTTGAAGAGCAGGAAATCAACACGTTTCTTAAATATTATAAAGAAAATCAAGATTGTTTTAACGAAAAATTCACTTTACAGGAATTTAAAGATGCCATTTCAGATACAAACGATAGTTCACCTGGTAAAGATAAAACCAGTTACAGCATGTTCAGACATCTGAGCGACAAAACTTTAAACATTTTTTTGCTATTTTTAAATAAAATATGGTTTTTACAGGAGATTCCTAAAGACTGGAAACATTCTGTGGTCATCCCTTGTTTAAAACAAGGAAAAGATTCCAGTGATCCGTTGTCTTATAGGCCTATAGCTTTGACCTCTAATTTTAATAAAATTTTGGAAAAGATGGTAAATAACCGATTAAGATGGTTTTTAGAAAAAAATAATTTATATAATCCAAACCAAAGTGGATTTCGCAAAAATAAAAATACTTTACAGCAATGTATTAGACTTGATAATGAAATACATAAAACTTTTGCTAAGAAATATATTACTGTTGGCGTTTTCATAGATTTTCAAAAGGCTTTTGATATGCTATGGAAACACGGATTATTAAAGAAAATGGTTAATTTTGGTATTAAAGGAAATTTGCTAGCTTATGTCAATAATTATTTAACATCAAGAACACTACAAGTTAAAATAAATAATACTTTTTCAGAAACTTATTTTGTTGAAAATGGTACCCCACAAGGGAGTTGTATAAGTCCCACTTTATTTAATATCATGGTTAATGATTTATCAACATGTTTACAAGACTGTGAGATTTCACAATTTGCAGATGACGGTGCTATATGGAAATCAGGTTCATGTATTAAGTTCTTACAGAAGAAAATCCAACTAGACTTGGATAATATTTGTAAATGGTGCTCTACATGGGGCTTTAAAATTTCTCCAAGTAAAACTGTTGCTATGATATTTACAAGAAGAAACAATATAAATATATCTTTAAAACTTGGTAATCACACATTAGAAATAGTTAAAGAAATTAAATTTTTAGGATTAATTTTTGACAGAAATTTAACTTGGCAAAAACATATCCAAAGTTTACAAACAAAGTGTCTAAAAGTTATTAACTGTCTGAGAGTTCTTACAGGAACAAGATGGGGCGCAACCAGCAATACCCTTAGAACTATTTATATTTCCTTGATTAGATCAAAACTTGATTATGAATGTGATAATTCAGCTTCTTTTAGTACTAAAAAATGTCTAGATAAAATTCAAAATCAGGCATTACGTATATGTACTGGTTCAATGAGATCAGCTTCCTTGAAAGCTTTGCAAGTTGAAATGGGAGATCCACCTTTAGAAATAAGAAGACAAAGTCTAATAGCAAAAGCTTTTTTAAATATGACTAGTTTTGACAACTCACACCCGGCTAAAGCCGCGGTAAATGACACTTTCATTTTTGATTATTACTCCAAAAACGTTAAACGAAAACCCTTTCCAATAACAGCAAAAGATTTTCTAGCTCAAAACAAATTTTCTACTGAATATATTTATAGATATTCAGAATGTCCATGTCCACCATGGCATATCGAAAAATCATTAGTTAAAACACAACTTCAGGATAAAATAAGTAAAAAGGATCTGCCACATTTAATTAAAAGTGAGGCCGAAATATTAATCGACTCAGAATATTCAAAACATTTGCAAATATTTACAGATGGATCTAAAGACCCACATGGTAATACAAGTTGTGCATATGTTGTTCCAGAACTTAAAATAAAAAAAGGTTTTAAACTACCAAACTATATTTCTATATTTATGTCAGAATTAATGGCAATATTTGTAAGTCTTTTATGGCTAGAAGATTTTAAACCTATTAAAACCGTAATTTTTGTAGATTCTTTGTCAGCTCTTCAAGCCATCAGAGCTCCTATTTTTAAAGTAAAGAATCAAATTTTATACGATATTCATTTAATTTTGACTTCACTTAAAAAAGGTGGATCAGAAATTATATTTGAATGGATACCAAGTCATGTCGGAGTAATGGGCAACGAAAGTGCAGATTTACAAGCCAAAAACGCACTTAATTTAGACAACTGCATAGATTTTATACCTCTCTTTAAAGAAGACATTAAAACTGTCTGTAAAAATTTTCTGAAAAATTCATGGCAAAAAGATTGGGAAACAAACAAAGATAGGTCATTATTTAAAATTATAGATAAAGTAAATTTTCAAATTAATATTCCAAATTTAACAAGAGAGAAAGAAATATTACTCTTCAAATTAAGAACAGGATATATTGGACTAAATAAGCACCTGAATAAAATTGGAGTAGTTACCTCAAATCTATGTATAAACTGCAACCAGATCGAAAGTGTAGAGCATAATATGTTAAATTGTAAATTATTCAATTTAGAAAGGAAAATTTTATTTGAAAAACTAAAAAAGCTAAATGTTACTGATTTTTCACTTAAAAATTTACTAAAAGGTTATAATTTTGCTCCCATTTGTGAATATGTGCTGAGTACGAAAAGACTACATTATGTCAACAATACGTAGCAATTTTTTTTTTTTTTTTAGATTTTATTAGTTTTTATCTGAACTAAATTCAAATGCTGTATTTTGTTTTACCTTTTACATATAATTCATATAAAAATAGGGGTCTACCTATATTAGGGAGAATTCATTTTCTGCCCCAGGAAAAAAAAATAATGTTAAATTTGTTAATGAATACTTTTAATAGTTAAGACATATCATGCTATATTCACCTACATCAAAACACCAGGATAGCTACCTTCACTATATAGAAAGAAATACACAAAAGAAACTCTTTGCCTGAAGATAAGGAACAGTACTCACCAAGAGAGCGATATCTTTAATTTTTCAACTCGACCTCGATTAAGAAATCACTACTTACATAGCTACAGAATTAATTTTCAATACATTAATTTTCATATTTAAGCTGCTAAATTTATTACACTTTTTTTTAATATTCAAGTATTAATTCATGTTAAGTCATCGACACAACATATAGACAAGTAGATTAGCGGTGCCAACCAGTGGTCACCCCCTGACATGGTAGTCGTGATATACAGGGTATGAAATTATGTTAAATATTTAACCAGATTGTCGTGTATGTAGCTTGTTTAACAATGGCGTCAGCACCAGTACATCGAATGTACTTACGGGAAAAACAAGCAAGTACAATTCAAACTGGAATCCTTGAGCATCCTAGTAAATTAATATAAAAGTATAAAGTCCCGTATTTTATTATAGAAATAAGTTAATTTATTTTTCTTTATATATATATATATACATATATATACAATTTGGCTTTTTTTTGGGGGGGGGGGGTATATCATGAAACAGTTTTTTGCATTACGGAATCTAGACAGTGGCATGTCCTCTGCCTGACTGATCACCAGACAGAGAACAGGTCAATGTCTGGTTCCAGTTTGCAATTAACCTACACTACCATGGTTAGTACCTCCGTGGGATAGTGCGTATACACGATTCTCACGGGACCACTGGCTGGGGCAACTGATCAAAACTTAAGTCGTATATTTCATAAGCAAATAAGTAACACCTGATTAAAAACAACAAATGAGCGACACACTAGGTTCTTGTAAAATTCACAACAAAAGTCATAAAAAAAAAAAAAAAAACATTAAGTAAATTCTTTTTTTTTTTGTTGTTGAAAAAAAAACATTAGGAACATATAGGGCGCAATTTCCAGTAGGAAAGCCGTCCTTAAAAAGCCCACAGAAGAAGAAGACTTTTAAAATATATTATTTAGTTTGTTAAAGTTATATTCCTAGACATTTATAGTTAGTTCACCATGCAGCATTCAACAAAGAGCAAAACCAAAACCGCATAATCATTTTTAATTCTCAAAATTACAAATATGAATTCAAACAACTAACGGTCTGATTGATGTACAATACTTATAAAAAAGATAATATATAACAACGACAGATTACAGCAAAAAGGGGGGTTCAAACCGTATGTCCCAATTAAAAAGCATGTATGGTCAAACAAATCGGAGTTCTTATCTACGGAACAACCACTAGACAGTCTCCTGGTGTTAAGAAAATGTGTTTTTATTTATGTTTTATTCCATTTAGTCATGCCATTTCTTGATTGATTGAAAAATATTGAAGCAACTAATTTTATTAAGTTATTTAGATTTAATGACCTTAGATTAAAGGGTGCGGAAAGATATATTAATGTAACTGTTTCAAAGTTCAAGTTAATCAATTATTGATTTAAATGAATATACAGAATTTATTTTCTCGGGGAATGCTTAATTTTTTTCGTTAACTCGGACATCGTCGAGTCTAACCATACGTATCGAATTCAAACATGAACGCGGACCTCGTTGAGAACACCCGGATTGAAAGTTTGCAAACTTTTCGACCAATGAAAATCGTTTTAATGTGTAACGCGAACTTCAACGAGAGCACCCAGTTTTTACTAAGAAATTACCGATAAAATATAGCTAATAAAATAATATGAGAGCAACATTGCAGAAGTTTCTTTCCATTCTTGTATTTTTACAATGTGTATGGTCATTTTAATTTATAAGGCAGAATCAGATGCCCCAAACGTCATTATCATTTTATTGAAATGTATTAAAAGGCGTAAGGAATGCCGACTAACAGCCAGACAAGATCGTTTAACTTAAACCTACCCGTTGCTATCGCAAACTTTTTTTTTGTTCATATATACGGGATACATTTTCATTTATTACAAGAATTTTTGTATTTCACGGTGCATGAGAGCACGATAATATACCGTTCCAGAATCGTAACAACGCTTCAATATGCTCGTCCACAATATGCTCTTCCACAATTTACCCCTGTTTTGCTCCAGCGACCGGTATTACAATTTAACACAGTTTTAAATGTTCACTGATCTGTTACTTCATTTACAATTTTGAGCAAGACTTAACCGTTTATTATTAAAATTCAACAAATGTCAACATTATCTTCATCAATTTTTTTTTTTAACAAAAACAATGTTTGGCATTACAAGCAATTTCATATAATAATATACAGCTAGTGAATATTTGTTGTTTACCGAAAATATAAGATTTAAATTATATATGCAATGAACAATTTCTGTGAAGTTACTTTTATTTCCGTGACACATTTAATTTACGAGTACAATATAGTAAACCAGAAAAACAGTAACCGTGACGGTAAATATACAGGAATACCTAAAGTTTCGTGAGCATTTGCTAGGGACCACACGTTACATATCAGGAGTTTTCATAGCACTTAGCAATTTTTGAAACGAATATGTGAGATAAAGATCTACTGTATTTTGGCAAATTCAAATTATGTAATGCATCCTACTATTTTATTTTCAACAGCTTCACATTTCTTAAACCGTGCATCAATATTTTAATGTTTTATATAAATTTCTTAAATGTCACGTGTTTTGTTCATTCATTTGTTAAAAATTGTGAAACATGCGACTTTATTTATAATATACGCATTTAACTAAATTCGATAAAATTTGAAAAAAATAAACGACATCAATCAAAGTTGTTTTGCTTGTGTGATTTACTTATACAAAGCTCTGGTTTCAACGATGTTTAAAACGAATTGATGCCAGTTTAAAATAGTTTAACGGGGGCGTGGCCTATTAGTTTGACGTACATTACCACTAACTTGATTTCAATTGATTCACCGCAAAGAAAACTATTTGACTGGCGTTAAAATGAATTGTAATGAATTGAAATGAATTGAAATTATTTTTTAATTTTTGTCAATCTTTATCAAATGACAATCAATCTCATTTAAATAGCGTTAACACGTTTTTGTCCGTTCAAGCTAAATTCGGGTTACTAGTGTATGTTTCAAACCGTGTTGCGAAAATTCATACAGTGTCAAATTCCAAGCAATGGTCTTATGTGCAAACAGATGGCAACCCAGCCGATCTGGCGACTCAATCAATAATTCCTTCGAAATTAGAAAATAGTATATGGCTATCTGGTCCGGTGATAAAAAATTATGCCGATCAAACTATTGAAAGCTTTGCTCTCATTTATCCTGACACCAATAATGAAATACGTCCTGACATTACAAGTAGAAAAACAACGAGTCTCGATAAACTCTCTTTAGGATCACCACGATTCGAAAGATTTGGAAACTGGAAGTCACTTGTTAGATCAATTGCGCTGATAAAGAACTTTCTTGTTAATAGAATCTCAAAAGAAACTAGGTGCGATTCAGGGATGCAGAGATGTTCGTTGTTGGAGTTGTACTGACAATTTAGTACTTAAGGTAGAAATTCGTATAGTGCGTACTGTGGACAAAGACTGTGTAAAACCAGCTTTCTTCCTTAGACCAGTGACAGAACTTGTGCTATTGTAAAGAACTTGTGAATAGTATAGTGGCATAAATAACATGCCAGACGGGAGTGTACTGACTTGTCCGTAAATATTTCATGATGTTTCCGAAAGTTGACTTACATTTACTATCTTCTTCGTTACTTTCCCCTCTTTTGTAATTTTCCCTTCTTTACATGCTCACGTTGATGATTCAGCATCATTTATTGACATATCTGCCAGATTCCAGCACAGTGTAAGTTTATAGCATATTGACAATTTGAAGAACTGTCTATTGTAAACATATATACAAACATGTATTGTGTTTTGATGACGTATAAAACGTTGGGTAAATGACAGTGATGACAAAATATGCCACGTCACCAGATTATTTGTTTTATTGTTTCACAACCGTTTGTTATTACTTGTGAACACACAGAGACAACATTAACACTATAAAAATGTTCTATACACTTTCAAATACCCGTTTTGGTAATTTTTGTATGATTCATAGCACCCCCCTCATTTCGATATTTTTAAAGTATGGAAAGCAGTTTGTGTCATAATTTTGCATACATAATTTTTGATACTTGTCGAGTTTTCAACACATGAAAAGCTGTACACACCAATTTTGACTCACAGTTATGTAACCAAACTTGATATATTATTATTGCTTTTATTTTTTATGTGAATGTATGGGACACTATTAGTGTCATAAGCCAACTTTGTATTTTTGTATGTTTTGGCAAATCTTTTTGATTGATAGGTTTTACATTGTGTTTTTATTTGTTCTTTCAGCTTTTTACCGTTCACTTTGGAGTTATACTTACCTGTCATCATTTGTAATCATTCATTGAACACCAGCATACCTTTGTTATTCATGCTACATTGTGTTAATAGAGTGGATTATATGACAATAAATAAAACGGTTATCTTAATGAATTCCATTATTTAATGCCCAGCAAAGAATAGATGGGAGTCATTACAGTCAATGTACGGCCTTCAACACAGAGCATATGTGTGTTTATATTTAACTATGATCGTTTAATATATAGTCAAATAATTTAGAAACTTGTATGATTTTTATGGTCGTATGTTGAACATGTAAAGTTCTTCCTTCAGTAATACAACTCTACTGATTGTATTGACTCACTAATAATCTTAGGGAACACACTGTGTTTGTTGTCTCCCTTTTCCTATGTAGTTTTATTGTCATGTTTCAATAAAAAAAAAATCATCACAATTATGTGTACATTTTAATCAATCAAACTGCAATTGTTCTGCTCATCTGGGCGTCTTGGTTGAAAAATAAAACTATTGCTGTTGTTTAAAAAAGTGTTGGAAATATTCATAAACCTTTTCAGAGGTCACAAATGTTTAACTGTATATTTAACAGTTTGATATTGTTTCTTAACATTTAAGTTTGCATCAATAAATTAGTATTCAGTTAAAATCTTCTGTACGCTTGCATTTTTTTCCAAAAACTATTTTTAATGAACAACTGTATTCATTTTCTAAACGCATAATTAACATTTACATAAGCACATTCAGAAACAAGGCGCTTGTTTTTCAAATCGTTTTTCTTGAGAGTAACAGATGGCCTACAATGAAACTGTTTGAAACCAGCTTTCTTCATCGCTTTGTACACATTTAGAAAATGCGGAATTCCTTCCGGTGGCGTGTCCTCAAAAATTTGAAACTCCATGTTCATTTGTTTTATACAGGGAACTAAACCACTTTGTAATATATTTGGAATGATTTCCCATTCATATGATTCTACATCAATTTTCAGCATATCAATAGGCCTCTGAATTATAAAAAAAATGCAATGTTTTCATATATTCAAATACATCCTACCCCTCTACTATAATAACAAATGGTTCTCACCGTATATATTTCTTCGAAAATTTTCGATAGCAATTTTTTGTCTCTTTAAGCGAGGTTTGAAAAATAGACCAAAAAAATAAAGAAAAGAGAATACGTGTGTGCTTAAATAAAACAATAGACTTATGGGCCAATATGAAGGAACAGTGAAAAATGGCATAAATATTTTTAAAATACAGAAATGAACAACCACATACAGACAACTAATATGTATTTTGTCTCATTGACGTCTTTTTCGTTTATTGGTCAAATTCAAATATCTCATGAGCCATTTAAGGTTTTTAAACGTAAAATAATAAAAACATGTATTTGCTTATCCATTAAAAAAACCGAATCGAGATGGAGGTAAATATTTCAAAAGGAAAACACTATATTTCAATTAGTTCATACCTCGCTGTGGTGTAACTCCTTCACGAGGTCTCCTAGTGTTCTTATTTTCCATTTCTGACCAGAATTTTTTTTGACGTAGTTATCTATGCGTGGAGTAAAGTCATCCATGGACTTTGAACCCAATCCAATTGGGTAGAAATGGACCCCAGATGGTCTCACGTGCTCACCAGTATTTCCCATACTGAAAGCAAAACTGATATAAGTAGTACGTCCCCAACATTCATTTCATAAATTCATAAAATTCCGTAATGTTGGTGGAAAAAAGTACGATACCTTTTTCTTCCTGAATATTCTTGATATATTTGCCACTGGCGGTTAAACAATCAAAACTAAATTCAGTCTTTTTTAATGTTGTGATGTTACACTATTGTTTCAGATAAGGGCGAAGATGTGAACCTATTAAAACGTTTCAACCCACTGCGTTTGTTTTTACCTGTCCTAAGTCAGCAATCTGATGTTCAGTAGTTGTCGTTTGTTAATGTGGTTCATAAGTTATTTTAGTTTTTTGTTTTTGATAAGACTATTGGTTTTCCCATTTGAATGGGTTTCCACATGTTATTTAAGGACCCTTTTTAGCTTGCGGTCGACAAATCATGGTATACTTATATAAAATGAAATTGTGATTTGGATGAGATAGTTGTCTTACTTGGAATCATACTACATTTTCTTACATCAATTAAATGTTTTAACATACCTAGGATCGAAAGCAAAGACATCACATCCTAAGTTAGCCATTGCATCATCAAAACTCCACTGGTTGTTAATTCTGGAAAGTTAAAACAAAATCAAAAACACATTTAGTTGCACACAAATTACATGTATGTGCACACAATTTATACACTATAGGATATATTTCCATACATGTAGTAGTAAAACTATTTATTTCTGTGTTAGGCCGTGTTCACACCAAAATCCATGTACACTAAACTAGTTTACAATTAGTTTAATATACTGGACATTGGTTTCACAGGGGGGGGGGGGGGGGGGGGGGGTTATATTCCGAACCTCAATTGGAAAATTAATCTGATTCTACAGATGCATGATAAAAAAAATTCTGAATCAAGAGTTTCCCCATACATTATAGTGTTAAATGTTGGAAAAAATAAATAAATACCAGCATCGAAAAAAAAAAAGACCGGAATAAAAAGTTTGCGCGGAAAAACTTCTGACTCAGATAAATAAGCAAAATACCCCCCCTCCCAATTTTTTGAAGTTAAGTGGTTGCTTTTTTATGAAAGCCATTTTAATGATTTGCAGTAGTTTAAAGATACGAAAGATGTCTCGATTAGGCATTAGAAAACGTATAGGTTGCAGGAGCGTGCTTATAGATGAAGAAGAGGGATATATTAGGGATCACGATATTTTTATCTTTTCTTTTTGTTCAAGTGGTATTTCTCCTCCAATGTGTATTTGGCAAAGGGAGGGGGTAATGTTTTTTTTCCTTTTACTAGACAAAAGGCGGTCACTCCTATCCAGCTTATTATGCTTACTTACAAACATTTAATGGGGCGGGATCAATAAAACGTTATTTAAACATACTGGTTACCGGAACATTGTTTGATACACCAAACCAGGTACTAGCTGAGTCTCTGGGAAACAGGTAAAAATGCACTCAGAGTTAGAATTCATTCATACATGCATTTATGTATTATTCCGAATCGTCAGTCAATATGTGTTCTACAAGGATCACCAGCAGTCAGGAACGACAACCGTCAGTTATTGCATGTTATATCGTAATGTCCCTGTTTTTTTCTTAATTGGAGAATTGCGTGTTAATAGCAGATTTTTGATTTTTTTCTGTTTAATATATATGTCCCTCTCATGAAATCGAGACAATTAAGAGCGAGACATGTTTCATGTGTGTAGTCATCTGTCTGTCGAAGGCTGTATGTACATCAAGATGTTTTTGTTTTTTTTTTTTAATTTTTTTTGTCATCGGGCTACAACTGTCCCCAAATATTTACAAATATGCGAATCCTAGAAGGGGTCTGACATATTCCCGTACATGGTATATACATTATACAATTATATCGCGGCTCGTACGTTCTTGGTAAATTGTGATTCTCTAAATATTGAATTTGACTTAATGATAGCACTCTCACTTATAAGAGAATTTTAAACTTACGTTCTCTGCATGAGAAGAAAAACAATATATATATTACTGTGTATGTTTAATTAGAATCTATAATGTATTTTTTTTTTTTTTTTTTTTTTTTTTTTTTTTTCTTCTCAACACTCAGATTAGTTGTGAACTGGCCTATACCTTATCTTTATGAAAAAAATCTAATTCAACTTAATATAATTTACAACCATAGTGGTTGAGAATGTTAGTAACATTTTGTGTTTAATAGTGTGCTTACAATCTGCTTAGAAATTTATAATAAACCTAATTTTATCTGTATAAAAAATTTAAAAATTTCAATATAGAGAGAATGAAAAATAAAAAGTTTTCTCAACTATCATCTAGCCTAAAGTTGTTATGGCCGATTGATAGTTGGCTTTTGTTCACATTATCATCATTGTGTTATCGTGAGAAAGTTTTTTCGATATTTATTACTGAAATGAAAATGCATATAATTTTCATCATAACAATAACATAACAATATATTTAACAAATAAATTTTAAATTAAATATTGTTCATTTTATAGTTTGTAATATTCTTCACTCTGTTGGTTGTTTTTCTGTTTTCTTGTACATTTCGAAATGATATCATCTCTAGCTGTTTGTTTGGTTTTTGTTTAAGCTAAGTCTCGTTTCTTTTTGCTGGTTCCTTGTTTGTTTCATATATTGGACTCTGGGCATTGTGGAGACTAAACGGGTATGCACCCTGTTAGAGTTAAAGCTCTAATAAAGTAGTCTCCCAATCCCATTGTCCAATGTTATTGCGGTATTTTGATCTTGCTTCTTTTTGTTTATTCCTTTTTTATTTCAATATATTTGACTCTGGGCATTGTGGAGACTAAACGGGTATGCACCCTGTTAGAGTTAAGCTCTAATAAAGTAGTCTCCCAATCCCATTATCCCGTTCTATTGCTATATTTTTATCTTTATGTTGTTTTTGTCTTCTTTCCTTGCTATCTTGTATCCTTTGAGATTAGTTGTGTTTTTTATATATTTCTTTATCCTTATGAAATTTCCTCTGTAATTTATACAAATTTAGAAAACCTTCGTAATGCCTACAGGTCCATATTGTGTGTGTATATCCATATAGGATCGGCATTAGTTCTATTTTTATGCCTACTAGTAATAGAGATTTTGCACTTATTTCAAATTTTGGATCTTCTGACTGGCCGTTTTGTGTCACATAGGTTCTAAAAGTTTGTAATTCTTTACAATCTATAAATAGATGTTCAAATGTTTCAAAATGTCTATTGCAGTACTTGCATTGTGAATCTGTACCTCTTATTCCTCTCTCTATTTGTTTTTCTCCTGTTAAAACGGCTCTGTGAATTATTTTATAGATAAATTCCCTGTGTGTGTTATTTTCAATATTATCTATAAGTGACCAACTGTTTGTGAATTCTATTCCTTTGTTTTGTTCTTCTATTGTTATTCGATTTTTCTTTTGTTCTATAATTTCATAATAAATTTCTTTGAGTGTAATGTTTTCTGTCAGATTGATTTTACTTCTGTATTGGATATATAGTTCTCTAATTTTGTTTGCATTTTCACCTAAATGTTCTGCGTGGCTGTATTTATTTTCTGCTAATTCCGGCATCAATTCTCTTGTTGTTATCCCCAAAAAATAAGTGAAAAGGGTTTTCCAGATTGTTGATTTTCCATTAATCATATCACTTATTTTTTGCAGCCACATAGCATTGATTTTTTCTTCAAAATCTGGCATTTGAATTCCCCCCCTTTTTTTCTTTTTATTCAAAGTTGTTCTTTTTATTAACTCTGGGCCATTCCATATAAATTTATATATTGCTTTATTTATTCTTTTAATTATTTCTTGAGTTGGTAGAATTACTCGTGCCACAAACCATGCTTTGCTTAGCATGTATGTATTTATTATCTGTACTTTTGAGTATATGTCTATATTTCTATTTTCCCATTCCTTACATGTTTTTGTTATAGTTTCCACTATTGGATTCCAGTTTTTATCTATTTTATTTTCACCAAACTTTATTCCCAGTACTTAACGTTTTCCTTAATTAAGTCCTTTATCTGTTGATTTTCAACTGTTTTTTTTCCTTCCTATTTTTAATATTTCTGTTTTAGATTCATTTATTTTTGACCCCGATACTTCACCAAATCTTTTAAATTCTTTTACAAGATGGTCATAATCTGTTATTTCTGTTGTTATAGTAGAGCAGTCGTCTGCGTGTTGAAATAATGTGCAGTTTTCTTGTCTGTTTGGTAGGTTTATTCCTTTTATATCTTTCGAATTTCTGATGTTTGATGCCAGGGGTTCTATGATTAATGCGTAAATTGTCATAGATAAGGAGCACCCTTGTCTTATTGAACGTTCTATTCTTATTTCTTTTGTGAGGTGCCCATTTATCTGTATTTTACTCTTTATATCTTTATAGATAATCTCTATCCATCTAATTATGCCCGAGGGGAAATTCATTTTTTTCATAACTTGAATAGTGTAGTTGTGTTCCACCCTATCAAATGCTTTTTCTTGATCAAAGGATACAAGATAGCCATTCCAATCATTCATTTCCATGAGTTCTATGATTGAGTCTATCCCATATATGTTTTCGGTGATCTTTTTATTAGGCCCTGCCCCTGTCTGATTTACATCTATTAGTTTGTTTATCACTTTTGCCATTTTCTTTGTTAGGGTCTTTGTTATAATTTTATAGTCAAAACACAATAAACTTATGGGTCTCCATTGCTTCAAATCTTTAGGATCTCCTTTATTTTTATAACTCAGAGTAATTATGCCGGTTTTCATAGATTCCGTCATTTCCCCTGTTAAGTAAATATTATTTATTACTTCTGTCAAATCCTCGCCTATAATATCCCAAAATTCGACATAGAATGATTTCCCTAAACCATCTATTCCTGGTGTTTTATTATTTTGGAAGTCTTTTGTATTTTTAAAACATTCTTCATTTGTCATGATTGGGTTCAAATGTATCCAATCTGCTTCCTCTAATTTATTAATTTTGACCCCTTCCAAATAGTCTTTAATTTTTCCGTTTTCTATGTTTTGGCTACTATATAGTCCTTCATAAAAGTCTCTAACCACGTTTATTATTTCTTCTTTGTTTTCCCTTAATATCCCATTTTTGTCATAAAGTTCTCTTATTTACTTTTTTCATGCCCCTTTTTTCTTCAGCTAATTCAAAAATTTCTATATTTTCTAGATCTCCATTATAATATTCCTCCCTTGATCTTATTATAACTCCTTTTTTCCTATTATCGTCTAATGTTTCTATTTCTTTTTTTATTTTATTTATTCTGTCATTAGATATATCATTTGTATCCTTATTTTCCTCTTCTTCTAGCTCTTGTATCAAGCCCTTATATTTGTATTTTTCTTTGGTTGCCATTACCTTGCTATAGTTTATGGTTATATCCTTTATTGATTTTTTCCCTTTTTCCCACCAATCTAAGATATTCATTTTATATTTCTCCTTTCCCCATGAATTCCAAAAATTTCTTATCAGTTCTGTATATTTCTTTTGTTTTAATAATGATTCGTTTAGCTTCCAAAATCCTGTTCCCCATTTTATATGGCCCATTAAAATTCTTAATTTATATCCTTTATGGTCTGATCTTGTAAATGGTGTATATATGGTGTCTTTTATTTTATTGCAGATATGTTTAGATAGATAAATTCTGTCTATTCTTGTTGCTGAACTGTTATCGAAATTTGCCCATGAGTATACTCTTTTATTTTTATTTCTATATCTGTAAGTATCCTTTATATTTAGTTTATGAATTATACTGTTAAATAAATCTAAAGTCCTTCTACCTGTTTTAATTATTCCTGTTTTTGAATCTATTTCTGATGCTATCAGGTTAAAGTCCCCTCCAAAAATTACTACGTCTGTTTTCACATTTATCAGTTCAACATATTTATTTAATTGATCGTAAAATTCTGTTTGTGGTCTTGTTGTATTCTCTGGGCTATATATATTTAGCAGTTGATATTTTTTACTTTCTAATTTAAATTCAATATGGATGAAATTTCCTTTTAGCGTCGCTGGAATCTGTTTTTGTAGTATTTCTTTTGCATCTTTTGCTATTAATATACACACACCCCTTGCCCTATTTTCTCCATCGGAACTGTAAATTTTAAAATTTGTAGTGGCTTCAATGTCAACTTGGGTTGATCTTTTTAAAACCCCTGTTTCTTGTAGACAGATGATATTTGCATCTTGGTAACTGTTGATAACATCTTTATACTTTGTATTTATATTTTTCCTTATATTTTGTGAAATAATATGAAGTGTGCTCATGTGAGTTAGTAAAAGAAGATATAGAAGTAATGTGAAGATACTAATCATAAATAAATAATAAAATATACAATATAATAGTTTTGACTTTCTTTAATTTTAATTTAAATCTAGTTTTATCTTATGACCATTGTTTTATTTTATCTGTTTCTTTGCCACTGGCTTCCTTTTTTCTACTTCATTTTCGCTATCACTTAGATTTTTCCTTTTTTCGATTCTTTGTCTTTCCGTTCTTGCTCTCTTTTTTTCTTTTGTTAGGACTTTTTCTTTTTTGGTTTGGGTCGTACCTTTTCCTTGAGCCACTGAGGCTCCAGATTTGGCATTCGACTCTTTATTTTCTATTTGCTGTTCTTCTGTTTCATTATTTTCAGGCTCTGACTCAGAAACTGAGCCCAATATCTCTGTTAAATCGTCCATCAGATCATTGTAATCAGTTTGGTTTGGCTTTTTTTTACCTTTTTGTTTTTCATTTATTTTTTCAGTCTCTGACTGAGGTTTATCAAATTTGACTTCAAGAGCTTGTGTGATTATGATTTCATGATCAATTGACTCATTGCTGCTCTTTGATTCGTTTAGAGTTTCTTCTAAGGGGGTGGAATCGGAAGTGTTAGTTTGGGTTATTTCTAATGTTTCCTTTTCATGGTAGATTTCTACCTCTATTTCCCCTGAGTTTACAATTGTGGTTTCTTGTGAGTCTTGGGATTCTTGTGAGTCTTGTGTGGATAGGGACTCACTACTATTTGTTCTTGTTCTAGTAGGGTGGGTTCTTGCTGAAGAACCCCAGACTCTACCTTGTGGCTCTGGACAATCTTTTGAGATATGTCCATATGCTTGGCAATTAAAACACTTTTTGCCGTGTGGCTGGCCTTCATATCGAGTAGATATCTGTTGCCCTTTTATATATATCTTTTTGGGTATATCCTCTTTAATACTGTTTGCGACAACAGTAACGACCCCACTGGATATATCGGGGAAATCTTTGTAGTTGTTATATTTTATTTCCCTTATATCTACATATTTTTGCATTTTGTTTCTTATGTACTCTGGTTTTAATTCATATGGTATACCAAACAAAGTAATGTCAATAGTTTTTTTTTGTTTTCCCATTGTAGGGGTTCTGCTTGTTCTACATTAAATGTAATATCTTGAATCTCTATCTTATCGCTAAATGCATCTTGGAAGATTTCTTTTGAATGTTCATCTCTAAAAGAGGCCGAGAACTTGTTTATACCAGTTGATTGAAAATAGCATATGAGGGCTGATATTTCAAGATTTATCTCGCTATTAATGTAATGTAGCATTTCTGCCGATGTGATTTTAGGTGATTCGTAATCAGATTGTATTAGCAGGGTACAGGGCCTTGGATCATTTTCCCTATTTTTATCCCTTCTTCGCCATCTGAGGCGGCTCTTGAATATATCACATTCATATTTGTTTTATATTGTTATAATGAACAAAAAGTTAAACACATATGGATAATAGAAAGGTGAGGTGGGGAAAGGAGAAAGTAGTGCTTGTGCAAGTGGGTTGCTTATACTTAAGTCAGTAAATGCTTTGTTTCTCTTTCCCGCCTTTTTCTTTGTGAACGTCACATTTCGTTGATCACACAAAACAGTTTATAAATACACACATGAAGAACATATACACAGACGGAACAAACATATATACAGATTTTCACATTAGTCAATACATTTTCTGATTCGACATTTTATTATCTAATCCATGCCTGACATGTTTAACTATTTGTGGTGATTAGTTAAATAATAATCATGTGTGTAGTCATCTGTCTGTCGAAGGCTGTATGTACATCAAGATGTTTTTTTTTTTTTTTTAATTTTTTTTGTCATCGGGCTACAACTGTCCCCAAATATTTACAAATATGCGAATCCTAGAAGGGGTCTGACATATTCCCGTACATGGTATATACATTATACAATTATATCGCGGCTCGTACGTTCTTGGTAAATTGTGATTCTCTAAATATTGAATTTGACTTAATGATAGCACTCTCACTTATAAGAGAATTTTAAACTTACGTTCTCTGCATGAGAAGAAAAACAATATATATATTACTGTGTATGTTTAATTAGAATCTATAATGTATTGTTGTGACATATTTGTGTGTAATAATAAGTAAGTGTTCATGTTTGCAGTTATGTTAGCGGTAATTCCCGAATAAAAGTAATATTACATCTAGGTGCTCTCGTTGAAGTTCGCGTTACATGTAAAAATGAATTTCATTGGTCTGCAAGCTTTCGATCCAGGTGTTCTCATCGAGGTCCGCGTTCATGTTTCGATTTGATACGTAATATGAAAGTTCAATATGACTTTTAAAATATGTAATAAACAATGTTGTTTTCTTATATTATATGTCTTTAATTTATGTCTAATCATATGTTCTTGTATGTAATGTCATGAAAGCTCTTTATAGGGCCCTTTAATTGGAAATAAAATATTCTTATTCTTATTCTTATTCTGTAATACGGTTTATAAGTAGTTATGTTTATGACAACCATTGGGCGGATCTAGCATTTCAAACAGGGGGGGGGGGGGGTAGTGGTTCATCCCAGAGTAAAGGATGTCCAACTTTATGATCCCATTCGATCGTCCAAAAGAGGAGGTACCCCCTTCACTTGATCGTCCAAAAAAAGGATCCGCCAATGACAACGTATAATAATCGGTTGATGTGTTAGTAATACTGACACCTGTGTGTATATGTAGATTCAATAGTTTATTAAAGTCTCACCACATACATACAAGTTTAAACACAATATATTATCATGTACACAATATAAAATTTAGAATGCATGTGCCATTCTTAATAGAACTATGAGAGACTGTTATATACAATTATAATTATGGATCATCTGATCAGGAAAGAAAATTAAAAACTGAAATCTGCTTGAAATGAATATGTACAAATAAATGTTCAGTGACAAGTAGGAACGATATGGATGTCTACATAATACAATTCTCTCATTACCAGTTCTTGCAGTTTTATATTTCGAAACTGTCTCTTTTGTGAATTTATTTCCCCCTCTTCACAATACAATGTGAATATGCGTATATGAGGCTACGAAAGGGTGAACATAAATGGTATTTACAGAATAAAGAGAATAATGGGATAACACTTTAGACAACAGAATAAAAAGAAGAAATATAAGGACTAGATTAATGTATTGATAGTTGCATAACGCTCAGTGACAAATATGTTATGCACGTCTAGGAGGAATAAGATAGGCATAATAATTAAGAATAGCGTGAGATGGTGATTTTTTTATGTCATAGAACTCTTGAAACTATAATCTGCCACCCACCCCAGTAACCACCTACACTCGCATACATAATCTCTAAATCAATGTCGCGGCCCCTGCTTCTTGTTTTCTGTTTTAATATCTTTTTCATGATATTACATAAGAATATTTCTTAATACAAACACAATTAAGAGAGGTAACTAGTCTACAATTCTCTACTATTCCATTTCTTGTAATGCTGTATATTGGTTCGGAGACATAAAAATCACCATTTGTTGCTTCATATTTCGGTGTATTAAAATGTTTAATAATACTATACTAGTATAGTGTATATATGTAATAGGTAATATATATGTATATCCTTGTACCATTTATAACTAACAGTATGATAGTCCCAGACTCTATATCTCAATGTTATGAACATCACGTGCTATTGTATGCTTCTCTGCTGTCGACTTAAAAATAAAATTACGATAAAACTTCATATATATATTATATATATATATATATATATATATTATATGTGTGTACTGACAAAAATTCCATAAATCATATAGAGGAAAAACTACATCCGGCGATATATTTGTTTTTAATTGGTAACACCCTCCCATCATGGTCTTCGTCCAGTTTTGGCGCTGAGTACACTAAGGCTGCCGAGGTGGTGTTTAGACGTCCCCCTAAGCTAATATGTATACTTTATCATGTGTAAATCCCTTAAGTTTGCACACATTTGTGTTTGAGGAAATAAAATTGTGACGTCTTGTCTTTGTATTGTATATCACCAGTAATTGTCACTTTTTAGCTGTAGGATTTTCTTTTAATAATTATAAGATTGTGGTCATTGAAATTTCAAGGACAAGCTTAAGTTCTTACGACCTAATTTATGTCACACAACCTATCATAAGTAAGCTTAAGACTAGTTGATCTAATAAAACAAAAAATGGATTAACCGTTTATCATGTTGTTAGCTATTTCGATTGGATATAAGTGTTGGTTTTACAACTAGTTTTCGTTAATGATATTCATTAGGGACATCATTTTATCAATAAGAATTAATTAAAAAAAGATATGATTTCCAATGATACAGCTCTGATGACATATAAAGTTAACTACTATGGGTCATCGTACGGACTTTAACAAGGAGCGAATTTAGTTATATTTAATGTTTTAATGCTTAGAAATATCACAAATGCATGTGATATTAATGTTAAGTACGATTATGAATTGCCAAAGATAAAATTGTAACATAACATTTTATTTTTCGAAATGTACTGAAACTATTGATATCGACTATTTATCCATATCAATATTATAATTCAAATTTTAATTCTTAAATTCAATTTTTCGTGGCATACATCATAAATAAATTGACAGTATTTTCACGATCTTTATAAGAAGGCGTGCATCTATTTTACCAGAGACATATAATACAATATGTCTCTGATTTTACATATAAAAAAATATATAAAACATTTCATTTTAATGACTTCCTCTAATTTATTTTTGGAAGATCAATTGAAAATCTATTTAAAGAAACCTTATCGGCAATGGACATATGCGCCGCATTGTAGTAGTATTTTTAACGAGGCAAATGTATAAAAGAACTGCAGAAATATAATAAAATAATCAGTTCTCTTTGTGAACATTCTTATTATAGACCTAATTTTAATGATGTATATTATAATAAGATGAGCTTGCATATTTAAAACTTTTTATTAGAACACTGATATTTATAAAATAGTAAATCTAGATCCAGAAAGCACAACTTAACCCCATGATTAAAAACTATTTTCTGTTTTCAATACTTAATTTGTACACCAAAACAACGCTTGTCAAATGAAGAACTAAGAAGTCATAAAAATGCATTGAATTAATTAAAATATTCTAAGAATCGTTCTCTGACTAATTTAAAGTTTATAAGAGTGTTTGTTCTGCATTCGATGAAAATTTTCATTTGTCAGAAATTGCGTAATTATTGTGCGTACCCCTTTGTATAATCAAAACATGACATGTATTACGTAATAAATATGCAAGCCATAATGAAAGTGCCGGACGCGAGTTTTTGCCTATTAATCAGCTATAAAAACAATGTCAAATCTTTTATTTGTATTTACCAGCAAAATTTTATTTTATTTTATTTTTTCGTTCCTACCAAAAATCTTTTACATTGTTATATTTGTATTTCCTGCACAAAACTTTTTTTTACCGGAATCCTCGGGTTTATCTTTACCGTATAAGGTCTAGTCTGTTTGGTATCACATGAGCGTTTGACATGAACACTTGCATTTAAAGTTTCAAAGCATTTGTTTAAAATCAATGTTGAACGCTTTGAAATCATTATACGACGTACTTTACTCTGTTTCTTTATACTTGAAGAGCAGGGTTCATTTACAAAAAAGTTTGTTTCATACAAAATTATCAACGTGTGTATAAACTATTTTATAAACGGCCGTTGTATTCTATATCATATTCATTTTGTGATCCGTTGATCAGGATGATTATATTAACAATGCCTTCAACCAGCATTGCTATATATTATTTATATCTGACATGAACCAAAGATGACAAAAGCCTGTAAAATGGAGAATATTTGGCAGTAAAATCAACCAAGTTTTCCATACAGATCATTTATAAATGCAATGTAAAATATGTGACAATTGAGTTTTATGTCTTGTAGCATTTTTTATTGGAAACGTAGGTACACACGAAAATTTAAAAACACTCTAGGGACTTTTTCTACTAGTAACCTATGTCTGCCTGGACATATTTTACCAGGACAACCTGTAGGCTAACTTTATAAATGCTACGCTATTTTATTCAATTGTGTATGTAAATGGCCAAGACAAATATTTACTTAGTTTACAAATTGTTTAGTCAATGGGAGGGACATTTTGACTTACATGTAAACATGTGAAACAGTGCTTATTGTCTGAAAAAAAAACCCTTTAGAAAATAGGGGGAACAGAAACACATTTTTTTTGCATTGGCCTCAAGATGTTACATAATAATTTTATTATTATTTTTTGTGTTCATAAATTTGAAAATTGCACATTTTTTTTAATACAAGCACATGACATTACTGCGTAAGAAACAGAATCCTTGTTTTTATTGGCCAACTGAAGTATGTCTTCAAATTAAAGGTCAATTTATTTATAAAATGAAATTAAAAAAAAAACACAAATGGACAATTGTGTGCAGTCTCAAAACATGCTCAATGTACATGTACATGATATAACATGTATAAAAAGGGTAAATAAAAAAGATCTCTATGGTCATTTGATGGTAGGACCCTGTAGGTACCCTATTGTTTCCAAAGATGTAATGGGAAAAACAGGTTATTTTCCCCCCTTTAATACATGTACCTTCAGACAGAATCTGATTGCTTTTTTAAAGGAACGTCCTCTTTCAATCATAAATGTGTAGAAACTAACTATATGGTTTTTTTAATTGATACCTAAGATTAACAAGCTTGAAATCTGACCTATATCTATATTTTGTAGAAAGAAAGAAATTTCTATAGCCTTGCAAGATGTCATAATCATTCAGAGTAGTATGTATATATATGTACAATAAAATTGAGAATGGAAATGGAGAATGTGTCAAAGAGACAACAACCCGACCAAATAAAAAAACAACAGCAGAAGGTCACCAACAGGTCTTCAATGTAGCGAAAAATTCCCGCACCCGGAGGCGTCCTTCAGCTGGCCCCTCAACAAATATATACTATTTCAGTGATCATAATGAACGCCATACTAATTTCCAAATTGTTCACAAGAAACTAAAGTTAAAATAATACAAGACTAACAAAGGCCAGAGGCTCTTGACTTGGGACAGGCGCAAAAATGTGGTGGGGTTAGACATGTTTGTGAGATCTCAACCCTCCTCCTATACCTCTAACCAGTAACCAATGTAGAAAAGTAAACGCATAACAATACACACATTAAAATTCAGTTCAAGAGAAGTCCGAGTCTGATGTCAGAAGATGTAACCAAAGAATAAAACAAAATGACAATAATGCATAAATAACAACAGAGTACTAGCAGTTAACTGACATGCCAGCTCCAGACTCAAATTAAACTGACTGAAGATTTTGATTTCATCATATGAACATCAGGCACAATTATTCCCGTTAGGGGTTTAGTATCATACCATCATAACATATATGAGAAGAACATAACCGCGTCATGCCATACTGTTTTTAGAATAAATGTGTTTAGTTCCAACGCAAAGACCTTATCAGTGACTCAATATTAACGCCAAAATATGCAATCTTTAACACAATACATGTATATTCATCATGTTCATGCGGTTAAAACATACATTTTTTATATTATCATGCCATCAATTGATACATGTACAATGTATCATGTGTATGTTGAAACTTCACAAATGGACACACCTAACTGGCTTGGCGAAAGGTAGTAATCAGTCAAACAAACTTAACAGCAGAAAAACAAAATAGAAATGATGTGAAACTCATTATTTACAATGTAATTATTGTAATTGACCATGAATGTTTAACCCTGGTACATTTTATGTATGTGCCTGTCCCAAGTGACGCCAGGAGCCTGTAATTCAGGCGTTGTCATATGTTTAACTGTATGTGTTACATATTTGTTTTTCGTTATAAATACGGCCGTTAATTTCTTGTTTATATTATTTTACATTGTTTTATCAGGGCCTTTTAAAGCAGACTATGTGGTATGGGCTTTGCTCGTTGTTGAAGGCTGTACCATAACTTATAGTTGTTAATGTCTGTGTCATTTTGGTCTCTGGACATTTGTCTCATTGGCCATCATGCCACATCTTCTTTTGTTACATGTTAATAATTAGAACCTTATATAAGTACCTTTAATATTGTACATGTTGTAAGGACATTGAACTAATGTCAGTATGAAAAATATTAAAAAGTGGTGTTCGTATAAAATCAGCATACGTATTCATCCTTGTATTTTTTATAATGAGGTACAAGATAATTGTGAAAGTCTGTGCGGAATTGTGTTAGGGTTTGTCAGACATTTGATCAGTCAGACATAGGCCGTGTTCCCATTGACCTAAACTCGGTGTTGTGTAAGTGTAACTCACACGTAAACTAAACAAAATTACGTTCCCATTGATAAAACTTAATGTTTACATGTAGTGTAAATGTTGTTTTGTCTACATGCAGTCGATACTCGATGTAGGCCTTGTGTAGATTCAGTGTACCTAAAACTATGCATTTAAAACATTAGTTTCAGCGTGCATATTTAAAGAAGAAACGATTTTTGAATAAAATTGATATTTATAGCAATTATTATAATAAAAGTTCTTTACAGAAATATTTGTCTAAACTTGATATATTTATTTGTTTTGTTTAGAAATAAAATTTAACGTAGCTTTATTAAGCCCTTATCAAGACTCAAAGCAGCATCATTGCCGAACACATAATTCATTTGAAAATTAAGGTATTTCCGAATAAACTCGACTTACACAGAAATATTTGCCACTGGTCTTTACTCAAACAACGATTCACTCATGAATGCATTACTAAAAAAGTGTGAGGTAAATGTATTGTTTGTGCAGTATCTCGGATCCGTGAAATTACACTTAAAAAGTAAAAAAAACCAAACATTACCTCCCCCCCCCTTTGCCAAATACTTCTTGGAGAAGAGTACCATTTGAACAAACAGAAAAGATAGCAATCTAGTGATCCCTAATATATCAATCCTTCTTCTTCGTCTGTAAGCACGCTGTTGCAGCCTACGTTTTCTAATGCGTAATCGAGACATCTTTAGTATCTTTAAACTACTGCAAATCATCAAAATGGCTTTCATAAAGAAGCAACCACTTAACTTCAAAAAAAGAGGGGTATTTGTTTTATTTATCTGAGTCAGAATTATTTCCGCGCAAACGTTTTACGGGTTGTTTTTTTGATGCTGGTAATCAATTTTTTTTTCTTCAACATTTAACACTATAATGTATGGGGAAACTCTTGATTCAGAAGATTTTTTATCATCTATAGAACCAGAATTGTTTTCTTTATCCAATTACGGTTTGGAATATTTCCATCCCCCTATTCAGAGTCAAATGGTCGTTCCCTTACTGCTAGAAAAGTTGTCCGAAAACTTTTCATTCGATTCTACGTAATGAACATTTAAATGACATAGAGTTTACAAGTGTGAACAAATCTTATGTACAGGTAATTAAACAAGGTGTATAGATGTGAACAAATTTAATGTGAAACCAATGTCCAGTACATTAAACTAATTGTAAACATGTTTACTGTACATGGAGTTTGGTGTAAACACGGCCATAGTTTGGAATACACTTACTGGAATAAAGTATATAACTTAAAATACAAAATATCAAAAGTATAGATAAATTTATTCAACCCCACAAACAAAACATTTCATTGGACCTAATATTTGTAAATTACAAGTTTATCAAAAGTTTTTCAGTTTTCCCAGGACATGATTGGTCATGCTGGTCTGGTAAAGATCAACATTAATATTTTTGACAGGACCAAAGGAACTTTTACCAGACCGAGGCTGCAGACAAATCTGAGTCTATTCGCTCTAGTACCTGTTCACACCCAGGGTCAATTGGCCTTGATTTTTATTTTTATTCTTCATGTTGTACAGGTGCATTATGTTTATTATTTGAACAGAAAATATTTTGGTTTTGACTTTTGAGAAAAATTTACTGAATATTTGTTTTGCCACAACCAATTTATTTAATATTTTACCCTAGATTTACATAGATCTACATGTACTAGAATTCTGGAATTCAAAATGTACAATGCATCTTTTTTTTATGTCTCTTAACAACCTTTATGGAAAAGTGTTTCTTGAATTAGTGATTTAGAAAATCACTCATTTCAGTAAGTCTTCTGACTGGTATACAGTTTTGTAATTTGGAGTTTAGTATGTATACATATATGACGTCCATTATCAGTGAAGTTACTGAACTAGCTAGTATATATATATTTGTTTAGGACGCGCTGAAGGACGCCTTCAGGTGGGGATATTATTGCTGCATTAGAAACCTATTGGTGACCTTCTGCTGTTCTCTTTGACATATTATGGGCTGATCCATGGACACTCTGGCCACTCTTTCATGGAAAAACAATGGATGATTTATATACATGTATATAGGGTCAAATCACTGTAGAGTGAAGCATGACTGAAGAGGCCCACCTTATGGCAGTCAGCGCCCCCTCCCTTATGAAAAGTTCTGGATCCACCACTTCATATTCCAGGATTCACAATTTCTATTTTTTATTTTTTTTGCATATACTTTTTTACAATTTACAGTTTGTACAATGTACATCATTGCTTTTATTTAATTTCAAGGCCAAAATGACTTGTTTATAAAAACAAAAACAAAAAGAAAGTTTTCAATAGCAAACCACAAAAAACAAGTATCACAACAGTCAGTAATCAATGAGAATTATAGTACTCTATACTTCTTCTTCTTTAGGGTATCAGAAGTCCATCATTATCTGAAGATTATTTGCTGTAACAAGCCTTCAACTTTAAAATGTTTCAAATTCGTTTGAAGAATATACACCATATAAAACTCTGAATAAGTTCATTCTACTTCAATTTCGTGAATATTCATATATATTTTTATGTTTTTAAATGTAGGGCGAACGGTGACTCTATACCATGTAGGGGCGAACGGACTGATATCGCTGCAGTGCAAGTAGGCGATACAAAACATAATGATTCATGCAATATAATGCTTTCATAAACTTAATAAATCTTACCTGTCACGGCTGGTAATCTACACACGCAGAACATTTGGTTCTGCAATGAAAACCGTGAGAGGATTTTCCGGTTGTGCTTGAGTTGAGTAATTGTCACCGCTTCAAAAGGTATGTACATTTCTAAATCTCAATTTTCTTATTCAACTGATCAAAATATTGAAAATCGGAGAATGCTATGCTGTGGTGAATACGTTAACGAAGAGATACATGTATCATTTCCTGTTGTACGTAGAGTTGAACTTCTACAAAATCAGTTGTCCCACGAGAAATTGCCTAAAAAAGTGACATTTCAATTTTGAAAGGGTTCTATTTACAGACCTACAAGTTCAAATTTAGTTTTTTTTCGTGCAATGGGTATGAATGTTGTTTTTGGCGGCGTGTGCGCTGTCCTGTGTTGATAGACGTCTTAATAATTCCAAAAACTACATTTTCCCATGAAGTCATGCGTGAGGGGATCGGTTCTGATTGAGGACATCGTGAATGCGTGAGGGGAAGTACAAACATTTTTTTTAATCTTTGGCTTTGTGACTTTTGTTGATTCAATGAATAAATGTGATCAAATCAATGCTGATTAAAAAGCACAGATTTATCCTTATACATTAATAGACATAAACTGATCACTGATTCAATGAAATCAAACTATTAATTGTTTGTACAATTTCAGAAAATGCCATTGTTCAAAGGAAAAAGGAAAAGAGGACTAAAATTGACTCTCTTCAAAAAGCCATGGAAATACAAGTTATCCCCGCCCTCGAAGTGAACTAAATCCTCTGGGAACTGTAAAAATCAGTTGAAAAAAGCCTGCTTAATGAAAATTCATGTTATACACATTTATGAAAGAAGTTATATCTCCCCTAAAATAGTTTATTTAAAAAAAAAAGATGATTCTAAAAACATAAAATTTGATATTTGTTTAAATATTTTGATTTTTACAATAAATCACCAAATATATATTCTTTATATGAATAAAGTCTAATTTTTGAATTGCAAATCTGTCTCCAAATTTGCAGATGTGGACAAATAATCGGTCTAGTTTTTACTTGTAGCAAGAAAACAAAATCGTTGACAACATTTTTTATCTTTCTTCTTCGTGAAACATTATTAAACCTAGGTTCCTACAATTATTTCATAATCCAACCTCATAAACTTTTTTAAGCACACTCACATATGTGTTTTTTCATGAACAATGTAGCCAAATTTAGGTAGGTTTCAACGACTCATAGCTTGAATATAAAGATATGATTTGTACCTCCCCTCACGCATTCACGATGTCCTCAATCAGAACCGATCCCCTCACGCATGACTTCATGAAAAAATGTAGTTTTTGGAATTATTAAGACGTCTATCAACACAGGACAGCGCACACGCCGCCAAAAACAACATTCATACCTATTGCACGAAAAAAAACTAAATTTGAACTTGTAGGTCTGTAAATAGAACTATTTCAAAATTAAAATGTCACTTTTTTAGGCAATTTCTCGTGGGACAACTGATTTTGTAGGAGTTTAACTCCACGTACAACAGTAAATGATACATGTATCTCTTCGTTAAAGTATTCACCACAGCATAGCATTCTCTGATTTTCAATATGTTGATCAGTTGAATAAGAAAATTGAGATTTAGAAATGTACATACCTTTTGAAGCGGTGACAATTACTCCACTCAAGCACAACCGGAAAATCCTCTCACGGTTTTCATTGCAGAACCAAATGTTCTGCGTGTGTAGATTACAAGCCGTGCCTGTAGAAAGTCATAAGTTTCTCTGTCTTTAAAGGTTACTGATATATCCAATTTATATCGATGGTCTAATAAATATGAGAAATTAATTTTTGTACGAACGGATGCTGAAGATGAAAATATCAAATATGGCGCTTATTCCTATACCACGTGATTACTGTATGCCCAACAGGAAGGGACCACATACGGGATCTCTTTTTATACAAAGGCTGTCAATCGTATTTTTAAAAATCATTTGTCAAACTAATATTAACAAAAATTCGATTGTTTGATTCCACATGCATGACAATTAAATTTACGCGATAACACACAATAACGGTCTTAATTTTATTATAGAGGTTTCCCTAGTTTCGCCTCAATAGCTAATCATTTGGAAAAGTTTAAAACAATGATTTTTAATAGAATTTTCTAAATCTTTATTTTTTGGGAATTTTTGAGAATGATATCATACAGATAGGAATTTTTAATAGTTGATCACATTTAACCAAACTTATTTTCGATCGTAAAACTTGGTGTTGATTAAATTGTAGATCTCGTAACGTTCTGATTTTTCAAGTAAAAGCTACGCTTCACATTTCTTAAACCGTGCATCAATATTTTAATGTTTTATATAAATTTCTTAAATGTCACGTGTTTTGTTCATTCATTTGTTAAAAATTGTGAAACATGCGACTTTACTTATAATATACGCATTTAACTAAATTCGATAAAATTTGAAAAAAATAAACGACATCAATCAAAGTTGTTTTGCTTGAGTGATTTCCTGTACAAAGCTCTGGTCTCAACGATGTTTAAAACGAATTGATGCCAGTTTGAAATAGTTTAACGGGGGCGTGGCCTATTAGTTTGACGTACATTACCACTAACTTGATTTCAATTGATTCACCGCAAAGAAATCTATTTGACTGGCGTTAAAATGAATTGAAATGAATTGAAATGAATTGAAATTATTTTTTAATTTTTGTCAATCTTTATCAAATGACAATCAATCTCATTAAAATAGCGTTAACACGTTTTTGTCCGTTCAAGCTAAATTCGGGTTACTAGTGATAATTGTAAAATCTTCTTGATGAATTGAAGATGTACAACTTTACTATCGGTATAATACTGAATATCAGACAAAGGTATATCTAACTGGTCGGATATTGTATGTCCTATTTCTGTTGCTAGCAATACTCCACATAGTTCTAAGCGTGGAAGTGTGTGACCGTGATTGGGTGCAACCTTTGCCTTCCCCATAACAAAAAAAAAAATTCTTATCGTCATCTAGTTGTATGTAACCAACTGCGGCTATTGCCTTCTCTGATGAGTCGGAATAAATGTGAATCTTCCTTGTTTTCGCTGAACTAAATGAAGTAGATACAAACATCCTTTTGAATTTTACTTTTTCCAAATCAAAGAGTCACGTTCTCCAAGATTCCCACTCGTTGCAAACTCTTCCGGGAATCGTTCATCCCACATGATCTGTCCTGTCATAACTGTGATCCGTGATCATAGAAATATATTTTCTGTGAATTGACAAAAAAATCAACTCGTGAATCGTGATGAGACACCCCCCCCCCAATCAGGCCCCTCATTAATAAGATACACATATCACATTATCTACACTCCGGTTTAGGAACTGGTCGAGGACTGAATGCATAAACAAACCAGTATTGGTAAACTGAGAGAAGTTGTCTTGAACAGTAGGTAAACATCAATCCATAAACATTGTCATGTTTGCAAAATGAATGATCCAACTAAAATAATATGGCACACACGTTTTTTTCTTTCTAACAAATACATGTACGTTTTATGGCCAATCTGTTTACCTTCAAGATAATATTAATATGGTTACTAAACTTGTATGAGAAACATATGACAGCAGAGACAAACACATATGTAAAATATACGTACGGTGACCTATAGTTGTTAATGTCTGTGTCATTTTGGTCTCTTGTGGACATGTACAGTTGTCTCATCGGCAATCATACCTCATCTTCTTTTTTATATAGAAATCTTTCAAATGGATAACTCGCCATCCAGTTCTGATTCTTAAATAAGTATTGAATTTCAGTCAAACCTAAGGAACATTTAAAATTTTAAATTAGAATATGATTAATGGGCTTTCTTTGGTACAAAGATGAATAATTCAAGATTTAATGTATGAAGCAGGTCATGTGATCAATTATGCATTAACAACTATTATCATAAATTAAAAATGGAAAACCCCATATCAATTAATATATAAAATTAAATAACATTTAAGGTAGATGGGTTGTCTAAATTATAATTCATAGAATATTTTAATAATTTGCCAAAATGTAGTTTATATCATGCTTTTTAAAAAATAAAAATAAAAATAATGAGTCACTGGGCTTATTTTCATACAAAAAATAAGCCAGATTTTGTATAGATTATGTATATAAATATTATAATATATAAATATATGCTATAAAACGAAAACTGCACCCTAAAGTTTTGAGATAAAATATGAGAAGATAGCTTTAATAATATGCTTTCAGATAAGAAAAAGAAAAAAATGAGGTTACTAGACCTGTTTTCTTGCTAAATAATAATATAGAGAAATTCCTTACACACTCTATTGTAAAAGTACCTTTGTCTGAATTATCTGCCCTTACATTTGAGTTGCCTTCCCTTATATGTCAAAGTTTGAAAAAAAATGAATAAAACAAAAGTTTCTTATTTTTTGTAAAATACAACCATAAATATGATAAAACATCTCATTTTACATATTAAAATGTATTAAAATGAAAATTCTTACACATGTACTCTCAAAATTTTACACATGTACTCTCAAAATTCTTACACATGTACTCTCAAAATTCTTACACATGTACTCTCAAAATTTGCACATTCTATCAAAGAACTAGACCGATGTTTTCTGGTATTTCAAAATCACACATGGAGGAAGACACCCTATCTACCTTAAATATACAAGTGTAACCACAGTTGTGTCACAAGGCTGTATATTTTGGATTTATTAATATTCTTGTAATACCAATTTTTATGGATTTTTTGGGGTATTGGTCAACCAGGAATGTAAATGTTCAACAAGTGCCAATCTGCCAATCATGTGTAGGTTTGAATACAGACTTTGATTAAACAAAAACAAAAACATATACCCACGAACATACAACTTTTACTCAATACAAGAAAAATTGGAACCCACAAAAATGATATGTACCCACAGTTATGACGAAGTTAATATTATAAAAAGTCGCCTAAATGACAGCACATACGTACAACTGTAAAAAAAAAAACCAAAAAACATATCTATGAAACTTGAACTTGAAGTTGAACTTTTTAATTTAGATAATAATAACAATAAATATAATAATATCAACTTATAATAACTATTTTTAAAGAATATGTGAATATCACGTATTTTATTTAACTTTGCATCACAACAATATATATCAAATCATATAAATTACTTGTCTACAAATACAATAGTAAACTGCTAACACTCCGGTGTTGACATGAATATCAATAATGTGGTCATTTCTATAAATTTCTGGTTAACCAAACTTTGAATTTTTCAAAAAAACTACGGATTTTCCTATCCCAGGCATTGATTACCTTAGCCGTATTTGGCACCACTTTTTGGAATTTTGGGTCCTCAATGCTCTTCAACTTTTTACTTGTGCTTTATAAATATTTTGATATGAGTGTCACTGATTAGTCATGTGTAGACGAAACGCGCGTCTGACGTACTAAATTATAATCCTGGTACTTTTGATAATTAATTACTAACACAGAGATATATATCGCCT
This sequence comes from Mytilus edulis, assembly GCA_019925275.1. Taxonomy (NCBI): domain Eukaryota; kingdom Metazoa; phylum Mollusca; class Bivalvia; order Mytilida; family Mytilidae; genus Mytilus; species Mytilus edulis. Next base: position 80,716,579 of record CM034362.1, on the reverse strand, counting down.
TTTTTATCAATAGTAAAATGCAAATGTTGAAATTAAAATAGCAATTCACATAAACCTTTAAACATGCAAAATATTCAAATTCAATAAACCATGACTGAGGGGACAGGGACAAAACATCTCTCAAAATATGAGATGTGCTAATGCTAATACAATGGCATACCAAATACCATTAACCTATAAACTGACCTAATCAAAAACTAATACATTGTTTACGACACCGCCGCCACCACCACCACATATGCCCAACGACACATTAAACAGAAAACCTATGTCTCGCTTTTTGACCCCGTTAAGGCGAGACAAAAATCATGCACAGTGTAAAGCTTATTCAGAGTACTATCACAATTTGAACTACTTTATTTGGTCCTCAATGCTCTTCCTCTTTGTTCTTTATTTGGCCTTTTGAACTTTTTGGGATTCGAGCGTCACTAATGAGTCCTTTGTAGACAAAACATGCGATTGACGTAAATACAAAATTTAATCCAGCTGGTATCTATGATGAGTTAATTCAAATGAAAATAACGATCACCATGCAATTGCATAAATGAACTGAGATTCCTACGGTAATTGAAGCACCCCATCCCCTAATAGCGGCAAGTGTACAGTGGAATCAATGTACACTCCTGTTCGGAATTATTAGAGAAGTGTCAATTACATAACCTAAAATCAAAAGCCAATAAGTTATAGATAACGCATATTTAGGGTTTTTCTTATCGTAAAGCACACAGAGGGGTGTCAGGATTGTTCAAACAAAAGCCCGAACGTATGCTGATTATTTTATGCCTTGAAGCATATTTCATTGAAACATGGTATCGTCCGGGTTGGTTCTTCGAAAGAATGACCTTTCGTTCTGAAAGAAAATAACTCCATGTAGGTAAATAATTGTACATAATTCAAATATTTGTCCATTCAAATATAAAAAAAAATAGTTGATACATAATTTATGTTGTGATACAAATTCTAGATTTATTACATGTATGATCTTTTTTATCCATTTACAAATAGGATTTATTTGGATAACCATGCTTTGTCTGACTACCGTAAGAAACCACTGCAGAATACGGTGGAGGGTTTTCTACAGGAGCTGTGGGAAAAGTGTACTCAGCACTTTGATTTTGAGGGTGAAACATGAGATTTCCCCGATTGTTTATTGACGATTGGTGCTGAAATGAGGGTCTTTCTGATGAACTTTGATTTTGTGATCTAAATGCTTGGTTGTCATGAGCATTTGTCTGTTGTGTTGATTCTGTGTTGAAAGCTGGACTTCCATTGGATGATGATATACTGGACTTGGTTCTGATATGACTATAGACACAACCGGCAATAATGACAACAATCAGTACACCGATGACAATACCAACTATCGCTCCAACTTTTATGCCTCCAGCTTCATCCGTGTTACTGTTATCTTAAAACAAATATTACAAGAATATAAGGCCCTGCTTTTACTGTAGAAATTAATTTATACATGTATGTTAGAGTTAAGTTCATGTATGTTATTGTATTATTACATATAATGGTGATATTACTTACACAGACAACTCTGGTTTCTTATGCTGACGAAACAGAGAAACACTTTTAGCGGACGGAAGTTTGATTCAAATGAAACTGACGTGACATCCGTCAAGAGAAGGAACGTTAAATTTGTAGGATATTAAACCAGTATTGAGTATCCAATTGATCAGGTGATATTATGTATTAAGTGAACAACATTCAATATCACGATACTTTTACATTTGAAAAGTTTTTTTTCTATTATCTGTAGATGCATGTTCATATACTGTTTTAGCAATTTTGTTAACTTTTTTAATTATACATAAATAAATTCCACATATATACCAGGATTGAATTTTGTGTTTGCTCGTGACATGTCTTTTGTCTATAAAAGACTCATCAGTGATGCTCGAATAAAAAAAGTTAAAAAGGCCATGCAAAGTACGAAGTCAAAGGTAGTTTTGATGATCTTTCAGTTGATTCATTAACTTTATTATTATAACTTCTGTATATTGGTCAACATTGTTGCTGTGTATGTTTATGAAATAAAACAGTTTGATGAATTTGATAACTTTTTTAATGTGGCAAATACTTTGTTTGTTTGAACATTCATCGTTTTTAAATTATCCAAACTAAACATAATGCACATAATGCACATGACTTTTCGTCACCTTACGTGACAAGATAAATAGGACAATCACTTTAATCCAAACAACCTTTCCATACTTATTAAAACATGTTTTCCCTTTTATAAGTGTCATACATGCAATGTCAATTAGCGTGTTGTAATACCTGTAAATCATACATGTCATAGTCGCTGTTTTTAATAACAATAAACAACTTCGACACAACAGACAATATTACCTCCAACATTATTTCCATATGGGTCTTCAGATCCAACTTGTCCAAAGTAACAGACACTCTGTAAGGCACAATATGGCTGCTCTAGATCCTGGTCCTTAGAATCTTTAACACACCAACTGCACCCTGCCCACCCAAAACAATCTCTAGAATAAGTATAATAAACAAACATCCAATGATAAAAACACTACAAGTTATTGTGTACTCTATTCCAAAGTGTGTTTGCAAGGACTCTCTACCAAAACACAGGAAGACAACAGTGGTGTCCACTGCAAAGAAGTATATCTTTCCAATTTTTAAATTAGTTTGATCATTGAACATGTTTAGTTGAGAGCCTACTAATTTTTAAATAAAACTAGAGGCTCTAAAGAGCCTGTGTCGCTCACCTTGGTCTATGTGAATATTAAAGGAAGCAGATGGATTCATGACAAAATTGTGTTTGGGTGATGGTGATGTGTTTGTACATCTTACTTTTCTGAACATTCTTGCTGCTTAAAATTATCTCTATCTATAATGAACTTGGCCTATTAGTTTCAGTGGAAAATGTTAGTAAAAATTTACAAATTTTATGAAAATTGTTAAAAATTGACTATAAAGAACAATAACTCCTAAGGGGGTCAATTGACCATTTCGGTCATGTTGACGTATTGTAAATCTTACTTTGTTGAACATTATTGTTGTTTACAGTTTATCTCTATCAATAATAATATTCAAGATAATGACCAAAAACAGCAAAATTTCCTTAAAACTAACAATTCAGGGTCAGCAACCCAACAACGGGTTGTCCGATTCATCTAAAAATTTCAGAGCAGATAAATGTTGACCTGATAAACAATTTTACCCCATGTCAGATTTGCTCTAAATGCTTTGGGTTTTGAGTTATAAGCCAAAAACTGCATTTTTACCCATGTTCTATTTTTAGCCATGGCGGCCATCTTGGTTGGATGGCCGGGTCACCGGACACATTTTTCAAACAACTAACCCAAAAGATGATTGTGGCCAAGTTTGGATTAATTTGGCCAAGAAGTTTCAGAGGAGAAGATTTTTGTAAAAGATTACTAAGATTTACGAAAAATGGTTAAAAATTGACTATAAAGGGCAATAACTCCTAAAGGGGTCAACTGACCATTTCAGTCATGTTGACTTATTTGTAAATCTTACTTTGGTGAACATTATTGCTGTTTATAGTTTATCTATATCTATGATAATATTCAAGATAATAACCAAAAAGAGAAAAATTTCCTTAAAATTACTAATTCAGGGCCAGCAACCCAACAACGGGTTGTCCGATTCATCTGAAAATTTCAGGGCAGATAGATCTTGAACTGATAAACAATTTTACCCCTGTCAGATTTGCTCTAAATGCTTTGGGTTTTGAGTTAGAAGCCAAAAACTGGATTTCACCCCATGTTCTATTTTTAGCCATGGCGGCCATCTTGGTTGGATGGCCAGGTCACCGGACACATTTTTTAAAACTACTAACCCCAAAAATGATTGTGGCCAAGTTTGGATTAATTTGGCCCAGTAGTTTCAGAGGAGAAGATTTTTGTAAAATATTACTAAGATTTACGAAAAATGGTTAAAAATTGACTACAAAGGGCAATAACTCCTAAAGGGGTCAACTGACCATTTCAGTCATGTTGATTTATTTGTAAATCTTACTTTGCTGAACATTAATGCTGTTTACTGTTTATCTCTATCTATAATAATATTCAAGATAATAACCAAAAACAGCAAAATTTCCTTAAAATTGCTAATTCAGGGCAGCAACCCAACAACAGGTTATCCGATTCATCTGAAATTTTCAGGGCAGATAGATCTTCACCTGTTTAACAATTCTACACCATGTCAGATTTGCTCTAAATGCTTTGGTTTTTGAGTTATAAGCCAAAAACTGCATTTTACCCCTATGTTCTATTTTTAGCCATGGCGGCCATCTTGGATGATTGACCGGGTCACCGGACACATTTTGTAAACTAAATACCCCAATGATGATTGTGGCCAAGTTTAGTTAAATTTGGCCCAGTAGTTTCAGAGGAGATGATTTTTGTAAAAGTTAACGACGACGACGGACGACGTTGGACGACGGACGACGACGGACGCCGGACGCCAAGTGATGAGAAAAGCTCACTTGGCCTTTTTGGCCAGGTGAGCTAAAAAGCGATATTTTTTCACCAATAATTTGATAAAAGAAGAATTTTCTTCCGTAGTTGTTTTTAATCCACGAAAATATATGAATCCGCAACTATTTGATTTGAATTTCTATCACATTAATTTCTAATAAGTTTTTTTCCATTAATAATCTATGTAAAAATAAGTATTTTTGTATGGTTTAAGCTTGTATTTTAAAAAATTGCACCATGACCCACACTTTTTTTTTATGAAATTATATAAACACATGGCAAAATCTTCAATTCTGCAAAGTATTAAAAATATTCTATCTGAGGAAATATGTGCAGACGATTGACCTTAAATACTTGGATTCAAGAGAAAAAAAACCGCGATGACTGCTTTACATTGGTTTCAGTTTAAATATATTTCAGAGTGTTATTTCGGTAAATTCCAACATTTAGCCTGCATTTTTGAGATTTACATACAATTGACAAAAATGAGAGACATTTAAAAATTAAGAGGAAAAGAATTCTATCAAAATATAAAAAGTGCCTTTTAAAAAAAAACTTATTCTGTTTCTTTTCTCATTTTGAATATTGAATATAAACATCTAATACATTTCAGCGATGTAAAATAACAAATGAACAAATAAATTTTATTATCATATATCCAAATTGTTAATTAAACAAGCAAAGTTATTGGAATCACAAAAGAGTACAGGAAAACTGTAAAAGATAAGTCATTTGTAAAAGAAAACTTACGATTTTTGTGTTCTTGTGGAGCATTTAGGATCAAAGCAAAATTGAAGATTTTTAATCTTTTCTTCGTCATTCAGATTTTCTGTCTGTAGTTCTGGGTCTCTGGGACTACATGTTTGTGCAGCATCACTGCAAAAAAGCAGTAGAAAACGAATTTATATATCAGAGTTGCTAAATATAAAAACATATGTATTGTCAATCTTTGTTTAAAAAAATTAATAACTGTTGAAAAACAAATTTAAATATGGAACACATATTCAACAAGCGAACAAACAACACATATCATTTGATTATTAGTTTTGCTCTGTCAGAAGTATTTGAAAGCAGAAAAAAAGATAAAACATTTCTTCGAATTGTTTAAAATCACCTAAATTTCTTCGTTTTATCAAAAATTTTGCAATGTTATTTTCAATCAGTCTGTCAAATGACTCAAGATAAGTTATTTAAAAATAAATTAAATAGAATAAGGAGCAAAATACTTGGTTGAAAAGGAAATCAATTATGTATCTATTCAAATGGTACATCAGAATGGCTTATTCTTAATGTTATAATGAACATCAGAGAGAGGTTATATACTTAAATGTTGGCTGTGTTGTTTAAAAATAAATTTCTTTGTTTTATAAAAATTGATGCAATGTTATTTGCAACAGTTCTTTCGAATGCCTCTGGATAAGCATTTGTTTTAAATAAAATGAGAATAACAAGACAATAAAATATTTTTTTAATTGATTGCAATTATTTCTTAATTCATATGAAAATATTCAGTAACAAAAAAAAAAACTTTTTCAAATAAAAAAAAAGAGGTTTAGCTTGGTGTCCAGTACGTTAAATGGTCGATCAGCAGGTTATCACTGGTTAGTTATGATCTAGTGTATACTTACCCTAACAAATTATATGCATTATTGCAATGATCAAAATCGGCATCTGTATAACACAAACAGTCACATGATCTGGAGCTGCATTTATGGGAATCAGGTGATATTCCGTAAATCTATAAAATTTAAATACGATCTTAATAACAACAGGATATATCTATTTGCTTAAATAATAGACATATAGCTACAAAAACAAGAATGCATCTGTTTTTGTACCAAGCATAGACTGCCATGGAATTCAAATTATAAAAAATAAGAAACTATGTGTGATAGATATAACGGTCTGAAAAGCGCACACATGCTACAACTTACCAGTCTTGAGCTAGTGACATCATATGAAGTTTATCAACCTGCTCGTGCATTTTTCATTGTTATTCTGTTAACTCAAAATAATTATCTCAGATACCTGGGACGATCGAAGTTAACCCAGTGTAGGTCTTTAAGTTGAGATTCAATTTACTAAAAGTTCATCAGGTATGACTTATTAGATAAGCCCTCAAAAACTAAGCGAGTCCGAAATAGGATCTTGACAAAACATCCAGCCAGATACCATAATTTACAATTTTTTTATTCAAAGTGCTTTTGGTTGCTTGAAAATCTACGGTCAATAATCAAACGGTATTTTAGAAGAAATACTAACCTGTCCCGAACCGGGAGTTTTACTAAATAAGTCCATATCTCATCTATTTTTAGTGGCCGTTAATGATTGTAAATTAATGTCTTTAGATATTTGCATTCGTCTACCATGGAATAAAAAGAGGAACGGAGGGCTAATTGCTACACTTTTGACTTAAGATCATGGTTTAATTATTTTTATAACGGCATATATATATATGTTACAGTGAATTTGTATAATCAGGGATTATGTAGAATCCCTGATTTTTCAGGGAATATGTAGAATCACTGAAACCATTAGTAATTATATATAATCCCTAAAAATGACCAGTGATTTTACATAATCACTGAACATTTTAATAATTATTCTACATATTCCCTAATATGATTTCAGGGATTATCAATTATTTAAGGAACCTTTGTTTGTTAAAAAATAAATAATATAGACAAATTATAATTTTTTTCTTTCATATTCCTTGCAAGTTGAAATAATTTTGCTTTAAAACACAGAGGATAATCATACAGATATAACCAACACAGGATTTCGAATTAAAGTTGAAGACTTCAAAATTAATAATAATCAACCTTCCCTTTATAGCGATAACTTGTTGTTTAAAAGCCAGCGTTAAATGGATATTCAAGTTCTATTTGTAAATCTAAAGAGCTTGTTATTTGTAGCAAAGAAGATAATGGAACTTTTTTTTTTTTTTTTTTTGGTCAAATGAACAAGAAAAATCAAACCGAGAGAACTTACGCATCTAAATGTCATGATGATAGAACAGGCAGAACTAAGGACTGATAAATAATTTTTTTTAGAGGAAGCTGGCAATTGGTGTAATATTTTCTTAACAAATCCGCAGGGAAAAAAGGAAAGGGAAACCCAAAACACATAATCATTGGCAATTGTTCACAAAAATTCTGAAAAAGAATATTGCCTGGCCACTAAACATGGTATTTTGCTCGAACAGATTTGAGGTTGCTTATTTCCTTTTTTTTCGGGATACCTTGAAATGGTTTTACTGAACACTTTATTTTTCTTGGGTGTGTCGAAAAATTTGATCCGATCTGTGAAGGAAAAAGTTTTTTAAAATGTGGATATTGTGATAGAAACAGATGTGAAGCATATTATTTTAATATATTGTGTTTAACATTTTAAAATATTGTGCCTAACATTTTAAAATATTGTGCCTAGCAGTTTTAAAAATGGGGATTTCATTTTAATATTTTGTGCTTAACATTTTACAATTTTATGTTTATAATGATGTTTTAATATGATTTTGTAGAATAAATTATTTGACTTTAATTCATTTTTTTTATAAATAAAACTATTTCTTCAATTCAGTTATTATGTATAATCCCTAACGTTTTTTCTAGTGATTATACATAATCCCTGAAAATATTAGTGGTTATACATAATCCCTAAACTAGACAGTGATTCTACATAATCCCTGAAAATTTCAGGGATTCTACATAATCACTGATTATACAAATTCACTGTAACATATATACGTTTTACTTCTAGCGAACTCTCTGCCTTATTGTAAAAAATGCCACTCTAAAATTATAATCATTTGCTTCAGGTTGATCTACTTTTCATCATCTCGTCGTGAATTTGCATGCCATATTTGCCACTTGACATAAAGGAGGAATTAATTTACCAGCTTCATTTAGTTATGTATAATCATTTGCCTTCAGTTGATAATTGTCTCAAACACTTTTCCAATTTTTATATAATACGTTTTTTTTTTATCTACATTTGAATTTTAATGCGTAAATCTCATATAGCATTTCTTCCATCATTTTTGTCGAGCCTGCGACTTTAATCGCAAATACCAGACATAGCTATCCTACATTCAATAATATTGATTCACTCTAAGGGTCTTTGCATCGGAAATAAACACATGTATTCCAAAAACTGTTGTTGGCATGATACTTATTATGTTCTTCTCATATATTTTATGATGGTATAATTTTAAACCCCTAATATAACGGGAAGGATTGTACTTGATTTTGATGTGAATTGTCTATTATGTTTTATTTTCTATGAAATGCTTTATTTTTAAACTGCATGTAATACCACTGAATAAAGATTGGTATTTTAAATTCGCTTTCTTCCAACAGAAGGTAAACTATTGAAATGGAAGAAAATGACGAACTCCCAATCTCGTACGACTTTGACCTCGGATTAGTTAAATAGATATGTCAGGTCCCTCCAATTTCAAGAGATCAAGGTGCGACTGTATAGGTATTACTCTTTGTTGAAGGCTGTACGGAGACCTATAGATGTGTATATAATGACTTACACTGCAGCACCTTGTAGCAGTTGTGTAGACTCTCTGTTTTATGACAATAAATATATTGCTGTTAGGAACTGGACTTATCTTGTATTTAGCGTATGAATTCATTCTATCAATATCATTTGTTACAACCTGAAAAACACAATAGGTATAAAAGTAATACACTTGATTGTTTGATTTTTTGTGATTAGGTTTCACTTTCAGCAATATTGGCTATATTGTGGAAGCCAAGTTTTATAAATGGAGGAAGCCGGAGTGACGGCCGGAACTACCAACCATAGTAATCTAGCAATCCTAGTCAATTAAAATTAGAGTCAAATGCACCTACCCCAGTAGTTGGTGGAACGAACTGAAAACCTCATTGTTGACAGGCTATTACAGCAATTGCCCGAAAAAGGAGAATAGTTCACTTTCGTTCATTTTAAAGATATTTGTCATTTTTTTCAACTACTTTTCATTATTCTATAAGTGGCGCGTCTCCTTCCCATTGAAATTCCTGTTGAGAAGTTATATTGTATATACAAAGAACATTTCAGCAAACCTATTGGTCGGCGAAAAAAACAAGATTTACCCTGTATGTAAACTGCTCCTTGATAGTTTCAAAATCTATACATGATACTTTATTCATCATATTGTTGTTAATAAGGTCTTCAGCTATTGCACTTTCCTACAATACAACAACAAACAAATGAGTTATGCATTTGTATTCAAAATATAAACTTAAATGCCAGGTAGATTAACTGCTTTTAAAAAAAATCAAAATTGATTGATTGATAAGTGATAAACAAAACTGTCAACACTTACGTCTATTTAGTGGCATCCCATGTTTATTAGTGGAGGAAGCGGCAGTGCTCAGCCAGAACCACGGACCTTTCGGGAAACTTATAATCCTAGTCATTCAAAATTGGAGTCTCATACAACTTTCACATTTGGAATTTGAACTCACAACCTCGGTGTTGGCATGCTACTGATAATTAGTGTAGGACTAGTTTGATTTCATAACAAGAATGTGTCCCAGTACACGGATGTCCCACTCGCACTATCATTTTCTTTGTTCAGTGGACAGTGAAATTGGGGTAAAAACTCTAATTTGGCATTCAAATAACAAAGATCATATCATAGGGAACATGTGTACTAAGTGTCAAGTTGATTGGACTTCAACTCATCAAAAGCTACCTTGACCAAAAACTTTAACCTGCAGCGGGACAGATGAACGAACGGACGAACGGACGCACAGAACAGAAAACATAATGCCCCTCTACTATCGGAGTTGGGGCATACACAATAGGTATCGTAGTATCTGACAGATGTGACAAGATCTCACATGTTACAACTTAAGCTGCTGGTCAAATACAAAGTCCAGTGTAATATGTGTCATCCGACAAACTGGGGGACCTAAAAAAAATGTCGGATTAAGCAGGGTGTCGGAATACTCCGGTTTGTTCTGCAAGTATAGGCATATTTTGGGACCACGAACATGTGTCGGTTAAAGCAGGATGTTGGAATCAGGCAGTTTGCACTGTAATTCTCTTTAATAATTTCTGAGAAAAGTGTGACGAAACATAAATTTTTGTTGGACAAATGGACAGACAAATGGTAAGACTGCCAAGATGATTGTAATTTTAGGAGTATTATATTCAATATAACAGGGCACTGGTTCCCACATGTTTCCTAGAACAAACACGTGTAAGTATAATCTAAGTGACAGACAGCATGTGCCCTCTTCACACATGTATACATTTTTCAATTTATTAATTATTTAAATGAAACTTTCAAAAAGGTTTCTATAGTGAACTCAAACCTTTATGGTTTAGTTTGATATACAAATTACCAAAATAGTTGACTTTTTTACAAAGTTGCAGACATAATAAGTCTAACAAATGTACGAATTCCTTATAAAATTTTTCTGACTGTGTTTAAATTAGTGGTTCTATACCTATTAGCTTACCTTATAAATAACATGGACATTTTCTATTTTGGGTGAGGTAGAATCAGGATTAGCAAAGTCTTCATGTATAACTATGTAACCACTGCTGTCTAATACAAAACAACTGAAAAGTAATAAGATCAGGATATAATTTGGATAACCACAGCTATCTTTTGCAAAAGGACAAAGGACACACATTATAGACATAATTTTCTATACTGCTGATGGTGACTGTTTACCCAGTCAGATTTGCTCTAAATCCTTTAGTTTCAGAGATATAAACCTATAAACCTGCATTTTACCGCTATGTTCTATTTTTAGCTTTGTCGGCCATCTTGGTTGGCGGACTGCGCCATCGAACACATTTTGTAAACTAAAAACCCTGATGATGGTTGTGTCTAAGTTTAGTTAAATTCGTCTTCGTAGTTTAAGAGGAGAAGAATTTTGTAAAAGATTACAAAAATTTACGAAAAATTGTTAAAAAAATTACTATAAAGGGCAATAACTCCTTAAGGGGTCTATTGCCATTTTAATTATGTTGACTTATTTGTAGATCCTACTTTGCTGAACATAATTGCTGTTTACATTTTATCCCTATCTATGATAATATTCATGACAATAACCCAAAACTGCAAAATTTTCTTTAAATTACGAGTTCAGAAGCAGCAACCCAACAACGGGTTGTCTGATTAATGTGAAAATTTTAGGGCAGATAAAACATGACCTGATGAACAATTTAGTCCTTGTCAGACTTACTGTAAATGCTTAAGTTTCAGAGATAAATGCCAAAACCTACATTTTACCCCTGTGTTCTATTTTCAACGATGGCGGACATCTTGGTGGACGGGCCCGTTCATCGGACATATGTTAACACAAGATACACCAATAATGATTGTGGTCAAGTTTGGTTCAATTTGGCCCAGTAGTTACAGAGGGGTGGTTTTGTAAATTTTTTTGGCCAGGTGAGCTAAAAACTTTGTACTTGTTTGGCTATTTTGATCTGAGCTTCACTGATGAGTCTTATGTAGACGCATCCCATTCATTTGTATTGTAGTCCTGTCGTGTAATGTTGTCAGTTTAATGTAATATTTAACATTGCCATAAAAGTGTGAGATATTGCTAGCCACAAAACCAGGTTCAACCTACCATTTTTTTTTCTTAAAATGTCATGTAGCAAGTCAGGAAAATGGCCGTCTTAGTTTGTAACCCGGATTTGTTTTTTGTCAATCGATTTATGAATTTTGAACAGCGGTATACTACTGTTGTCTTTTTTCATACAAAATGAACAATTTAAGATAAAAAGCAGCGAAAAAGGATAAAATTTCATTTTTTATAGTAGAATTTGATGACCTAGAATATATCATAATTTTGATCATAGTATTAATGATGAGTTTATTTACATTCACTAGGTCGATACCACTAATGGTGAATATTTTCTGCGCATGAGTATCACCAGCCCAGTAGCCTGCACTTCTGTGAAGACATGAATTTTCGTTCATATGGTCATAATCATAAATTAACTGTAAACAAATATTTTGATTTTCAAAATACTCAAGATTGTCTATCCCCGGGAATAGCATGATTGGATGACCTTAGCTGTATATGGCAAGACGTTTTGGAGTTTTGGGTCCTCAATGCTCTACAACTTGCACTTTATTTGGCCCTTTTAACATTTTAAATTCGAGCGTCACTGGTGAGTCTATTGTAGAGGAAATACGTGTCTGACTTACAAAATTTAAATTATTGTAACCATGATGAGATATTTTGCAATACATTGAAAGTATTATCTAGTGATAAAAGGGGGTGGAAATAAGGTGATTTTTTTTGTCAAAAAAGGGATATTTTGACTGTCTCCCAGGTAACTGGTTCATACAGGAGATTTCAAATTTTATCGATAAAAGAGTCGTATCCCGTCTAAAAGTGCATGCACGCTATTAGTGAAATTTGAAAAATTCAAATCATTCTACGAATCTTAACAGTTAAGAAAAAGAAATATAAACTGTTAACAAAGAAATATGTCTCGCCTTTTGTAATTTTCAATGCATAAATGCAAATATTGAATCAAAATGTCAATATTTAAACATATAAACCACGCAAACTACTCAAAGTCCATGAACTATGATCTCAGATGCAGAATCTAATAAAGTTATTGGAAATGATAAATGTCAATGCTTAATGAAGAGCTGCGCTATAAGCGCATGATATGTCCGTTGCCCTTTTCGCTTGTCTTTATGCTTTAAATGATTATTTTTTTTGCACATTAGTTAGGCTGTTAGTTTTCTCATTTGAATTGTTTTACATTTGTCATTTTTGTGTCTTTTATAGCTGACATTGTGGTACGGACTTTGCTCATTGTTTAAGGCCATACGGTGACCTCTATTTGTTCATTTTCTTTTAATTTGTAAAAGGTAGCTTAAGTCAACAGATATAAACATTTCACCTAAGTTTCATAAAATTTTGAGAAAGTGTTTAGAGTGATTGTTCGAAAACTGAAAAATCCAACCCTTTTTAAGCATAAAAATTCATAACACGGAAACGTAAAAATCTGAAATTTATAAAAATCGAAAGGGAGCATAAATCAATAGATATAAACAATTCACCAAAGTATCATTAAAGTAGATGGAAGCATTTTTGAGATATTGTCCAAAAACTAGAAAATCCCCCTTTTTTAAGGATAAAACTTTATAAAATGGAAACGAAAATCTGAAATTTATAAAAATCGAAAGGGAGCATACGTCAATAGATATAAACAATTCATTAAAGTTTCAAAAGTTGAAGGAAGCATTTTTGAGTTATTGTCCAAAAACTGAAAAATCACCATTTTGTTTTTAAGGAAAAAGCTTATTAACATGGAAACTAAAAATCTGAAATTTATAAAAATCGAAAGGGAGCTTACGTCAATAGATATAAACAATTCAACGAAGTTTCATAAATGTTGGTGGAAGCGTTTTTTTTTAAATTGTCCAAAGTGTGGACGACGGAAGGACGGATGGACGGAAGGCCAACTGTATACCATAATACGTCCCGTCTTAGACGGACGTATAAAAAAACTGTATACCAAATACCATCAACTTCTTATAACTGGTTACCTAATCACAAACTTTGACTTCGATATGGTCTCCACTGAGGTGAGATGCACTAATGTAATACAACTGCATACCAACTATCATTGACCTATCACTTATGGTTCCCAATAAACTGAACTAATCACAAACTGCCAAGGCCGCCGTCGAAAACAATATTCGAAAAAGACCTGAAGTAGACCCTTTCATGTTTTCATTTTATTTTTCAATGTTCACTCACCTATACTGTTGTATATTTAACTTACATGAACTGTTGTGCTTTTTGACTTACCTGTACTGTTGTATATTTGACTAACCTGTATAATTGTATATTTGACTTACCTGTACTGTTGCATATTTGACTAACCTGTATTATTGTATATTTGACTTACATGTACTGTTTTATATTTGAAAGAGGGACGAAAGATACCAAAGGGACAGTCAAACTCATAAATCGAAAATAAACTGACAACGCCATGGCTAACAAGAAAAAGTCGAACCGACACACAATAGTACACATGACATAACATAGAAAACTAAAGAATAAACAACACGAACCCCACCAAAAACTAGGGGTGATCTCAGGAGCTCCGGGAGGGTAAGCAGATCCTGCTCGACATGTGGCATCCGTCGTGTTGCTTATGTGATTACAAATCCGGTAGGTCACATTCATGAAAGGGAAGGGGTTTGTAGTTACGACGTGAGGAACATATCCGATAGCATTTGTGAAACGGTTATTCCATAACGGTCAACCAACTCGTGATGGCGTCCGTAAAATTTACGAAGTGATGATTTCAAATTCACCATTTGGAACTCTTGGTTTAATAACTTCCTTGTGAGCAGCAAACCTCTATCAAGGAAATCATGATAGGAAATGCAAGCACGGGAATATCGTATCAATTGGGATATATATACACCGTATGCAGGTGCTGCTGGAATGTTGCTATTTAGAAATGGAAAGTTCACAATTGGAAATCTGAAATCATCTCTTTTATCGTAAAGTTTTGTTTTCAACCGACCCTCATTGTCAATTTCTAGATGTAAGTCAAGATATGAGGCCGATTTACCTGTAACTGTTTTGTAGTTTGCCTTACCTGTATATTTGTGTACTTTGTCTTACCTGAACTGTTGTATATTTTGACTTACCTGAACTGTTGTGTATTTTGACAATCTGAGTAAGTGTTTTGCATCATCTGATAAAAATAGTTGATTGTAAAATCTGTCCCAATCACTGCTACAGTCTGACCCGATCCTACCCCACTTCCACTAAAAAAAGTGTAAATGTAAATTTCACATTCTAATACCCGCAGTAACAACTATTTCAAACATGTTAGCAAGAAATCTATTATTTTGTGACTTCATTCTTAAAGGTATGTTCCGATCTTAGCAACATTAGCTCAAGAGTTATAATCTGTCCTCTACAATGCTCAATGAAAAATATCAAAACTAAAATAGTACAAACAATTCTATCTTTATAATGCATTCTTCATGTTATTTGTGTGACCCATGTTGAAATGCTAATGTTCAATTTACAGACACAATGTGTACTTTCTTGGGTTCTAATACAAACATATGTCCAAGTATGCGATGGTGTGAGTCGTCCGTGAACATCTGTTTGAGACTGTTATCATATAGATGTATTGACTGGATTTATTATGTTTGGCTGCTGCTTCATTGATGAATAACACTTCAGCTCTTTTTATAAATACGTATATAGACAGTTTTGAGAGAAAAACTGGTTGTGTTTAGCATGTGATAAAATGTAATGTGTAATGAACGTAGAAGATGGCTGCTGATTACCGGATTCATACTTGGTTTAAAAGACTATTTCCAGATATCTAATAGTTATTTGTGTCATTGGTTGCTGTCAAATCAACCCCTTATATCTTTTTTATATATTAATATTTATTTTAGATAACAAAATCAAATCATCCAATATAAAAACTGCTAAACATAATTGATAAATTCCTTTTATTAGGATTATCTGCCACATTTTGAAGTTATTTTCACCTGTGGTATGGTAAAGACAAAATGACTTATCTCTATCTTGTAATATTTTTACTAAGTATAATCGGGTACCCATTCTGTAATACTTTTACACAGATCCCCAAAGATCCAATTAGGATGCAGTCACCAAATCCTTGCCTTTTAGTGCTGCAGGTTTTTTTTTACCAGTGGTTGGTACATATTCAATGACTTTCCTCCATTCTGTAACAGTATTACTTAGTGTTATCAGGTAACCAGATATCCAAAGATCCAGGTAGGTAGCAGACACCTAATCCTTTCTTTTAGATCTGCAGTTGTTGTTTTTACATGTGGTTTGGTACAGATTCAATGACTTACCATTTTATTATAGTTTTACTTAGCGTAATCAGATACCGAGATTTCAAAAGATTCAAATAGGAAGCAGACACCTTATCCCTTCCCTTCAGATGCATACTTCTTTTAAATATGTGGTTTAGTACATATACAATGACTCTTCTCCCTTCTCTTCTCATCACATTCTTTCTTTTCATAGCTATAGTTCTTTTATACCTATGGTTAGGTATTATAAGCTACACTGACTTACCTCCCTTCTGTAATAGTTTTACTGAGGGTTATCAGGTAACCAGATCCCCAAAGATCCAGGTATGGAGCAGACAACACAATCTGTCCTTTAAGAGCTAAAGTTCTTTTATACCTATAATAAAATAATTATAAGCTGTGGACATGATGTTGATCTGTTCATGCATGCAGAGGTTTAAGAGATAAGTGTGACAAAAATACGTGTTGGGTGAATGCACAGAGAGAGGGACAATGTCAATTCAATATTCAATATAACACTATTAAAATGAAGGTTTACTTTATATGTAACTATTAAACAAATCATACTAGTGAAATAACAAAATCAAAATAACCCTATATAGTTGGTTGTGTCTATAGAAATGTCTGCAATTACCTTTATCAAAACGTTAAAAAATAGAAATCATAGATGAACAGCTACTTAAACGCGTAACGAGTTATATGCTCGAAAAGGATATAAAAGAATAACTTGAGTAATATGAGGTCAAAGAGAGGCGAAGGATACAAAAGTGTCATTCAAGTTCATATTAAGTCGTATGTAAACTGAAAACGCCATGGATTAAAAAAAAAAACCAAACAGACAGACAGACAGGCAAGTAGCAGTACACAAAAACACATCATAAAAAAAAAATAACTCAGCATCAAGAACCCCACCAAAAACTGGGGGTGATATCAAGAACTTTGAAGAAGGTAAGGAGACCCTGCCCCATATGTGGCACCCGTCGATTTGCTCATGTAAGTACAAACTCGTTGATAAGTATAATTTGGTAGTCACATTCGCGGAAAAGGTGCTGGGATTGTAGTTTCGACAATTGGAACATATCCGTTGTCATCTGTGCAACGGATATTCCATAACGGTTAACCAATATGTGATGAGGTCTATAAAATTAACGTAGGGACGATTTTAACTTCACCAATTAGAACTCTTGGTTTAATATATTCCTTGTGAGCTGTAACCCTCGATCAAGGATATCATGATCGGAAACAAAAGCCGTGAACTATCGTATGAACTGCGATATATATCTTTCGTATACAGGCGATGCTGGAATGTTGCTTCATCGCCATGGAAATTTCAGATTCGGGAAGCCTACGCAAGTTAGAACCTTAGTTCAATTTCTCAATTGAAGTCAAATAAATCAAGTTTTTGTGAGTATAATGTTATGGAAATTATCGAACCACTGCTGTATATATACTTAACTATGTCCACTCTGTACATTTTAATGTCAAATTTATTACATATAATCAAAGAAAATTCAATCATTAAATTTTAACCTGTTGGTTACCTCCGGTCTGCGAAACTTTATTTACACGTGATAGCCAATTGTGGTCTTGAAAACCAATCAGCAGAGATTCATGAAAAAGTTGAAAAATAAGTGAGGTAGAAAAAAGAGAAGTCTATTCGTTTTTTTCAAATTTAGTTTTTGAGTTCCAAATTGTTGATAACACCTTGCCACTTCATGCAGTTGTTAACTGATTTGGTGCTTCAATATATCTTTCAGAATCAACAATACTCAATGTTTGTTTAACTTATCTGAATACGGTTGTTCCCTTCGAATTTGTACTCTGTGGTTGCTGAATTTCGATCGAAATGGTCAAATTAAGGTCATTTCATACAGAAAAGCTGTCGGGGAAGTAGAAATGGGGACAATAATTCAATAACAGTTCTTTTTTGTGTAGACGTGGATAAAACAAAGCAGTTTTTTAAAGAAATTTGAAGTTCACATGTGTTATCGTAAACTTAGTCATTCATGTAAATGTATACAACAGATATTCGACTTTTTTTTTGTTAAATTTGAGGTATCAAATGAATTGAAAGGAAAAGGCAGGTAGAGGAAGGTTTATTGTTATCAGAGGTACCAGGATTATACTTTAGTACGCCAGACGCGCGTTTTGTCTACATAAGACTCATCAGTGATGCTCATATCGAAATAGTGTAAAAGCCAAACAAGTACAAAGTTGAAGAACATTGAGGATCCGAAATTCCAAAAAGTTGTGTCAAATACGGCTAAGGTACAACATATATAATGTAATGATAACTAAAATGATACCAACTAACCATGCCCTTCTTGTATGGTCATAGTTTTTAGGTAGTTCAACACCAGGATATAGCCTCATTACGCCATCTGCTGTACCGATATATCTCCATACAACAAATTCAGATAACTCTTCACTAGACTTCCAAATACTTTCAGCAGGGTAAGTCGAGGAAACCGAATTTAATATGGATTCCTGCAAAATAACGAATGCCTTAAGTATAATTCACATTAAAGAACAAGAAGATTTACCTTTTCATATAAACTGTTAACAAAGAGATATGTCTCGCTTTTTTGTTATTTTGATTGTAAATTGCTAATGTTGAAATCAAAATTGCCATAATTTATCATGTAAGTAATGCAAATATTGAAAGTCAATGAACCATGACATGTACCAAGGCTTATACAACTAATATCAAATATCATTGAACTACCGCAAGTGGATTCCAAATAACTAAACTAAATGTAATCACAAACTAATACCTGTTGACTAAGCAAAAGTTTCTAAGTCAATAGACAATGACTGAGGCAGCGGCGCCAAAAAATGATATCAAATGTGAAAAGCTTTATAATATCAAACTAGATGCATGATGTTTTTATTAGTTGTTAGTGGCTTTGAACTAGCTGTCAGTAAACTGCAATTACTCTCAGATCTGTACCTAGTGTTTTTTGTTGTTAAGATGTACAAGTACCCGGCCACGTCAACTTGTATTTTTGTCAATCTGATGAGTTAAGCTTTTTTCAACTGATTTGTATAGTTCTTTCTTATGTTGTACTGATTAACCAGTGTCTCAGGTTAGCAATGGTTATGGGGAGGGTTTGGATCCCGCTGACAGGTTTAACCCCGCCCCATTACATATGTATGTGCCTGTCACAAGTAAGGAGACTGTAATTCAGTGGTTGTCGTTTGTTTATGTGTTACATATTTGTTTTTCGTTCATATTTTTGTATATAAATAAGGCCTTAGATTTTCGTTTCAACTGTTTTACGGTGTCATTTCGGGGCCTTTTATAGCTGACTTTACGGTATGGGTTTTGTTCATTGTTGAAGGCCGTAGGAAGACCTATAGTTGTTAATTTATGTGTCATTTTGTTCTCTTGTGGAGAGTTGTCTCATTCGCAATCATACCACATCTTCTTTTTTATATTGACGCCATTTTTGTCACATTGGAGGAAAAATACTTAATTTAAAAAAATTTAATAAATGTTTTAGGAATTTGTTGTCCTCAATGCTCTTCGTAATTTATTTTGCATTTTTTTAATACCTTATTTTTATATCATCGTCACCGATAAGTCTTTAGTAGACGAGACGCACGTCTGGCACAAATACAAACTTTCAATCCTTGTATTTATGATGAGTTTATTTGAGAGGTTCAAATACTATTGAATGGAATTGATCTGAAGACCTGCCAGCCCACCTTCGTCTGTTTCTTTCAAATAGTTTCGGGGTTTCCACCAAAACATTTGGTTTAATCTAAGCACAAATGACTTGACATATACTGACCTTTAACCCTGGATTATTTAGGACATTTTTCCCTGTTAAAAAAATTTCATACTTGGTAATCATTGCTTTAGTTTCATCTACATCTAAGTAATTAAATGGCTCTAGAAATGCACCAGCAGTCAACATAACAACAGATTTATCTGTAGAATAAAATTGATTCAATTAGTATTTCATTACTTCTCCACAACATATAAATCAGCAATTTTAGATGAATACGAAATTTACTCAGCCAGAACAATTTGCATTTATAGAATCATTTATCCAACGACTGACATTTTAGTTATCTGTAATTTACCTTCAGCATCTAACGGATCATGTTTAATTTGAAAGAACAAGACAAATGCATTATCAGTAAAATTAATGGGTATATAATAATCCAAATTACATACGTTGAATGGAACATGAATTGACAATTACATTTTTAGTTCCCTTTTTTTTCCTTTTTTGGTACTGTATGTTTTTGGACATGCTATTTTTATGATGTGCTGTCTTAAAAATATTAAAACTTTTATTTTAATTCAAAATGTATAAATACATAACTGTCGCTAAAATTGGCATTGCTCATTTCCATTTTCTCTAAAGTTAATAAAATCAAAGCATGGTCAGAACTATGAATCTGCTAATTTTTAGCTTATCAAATATTTTGTTTCTAATTTTAATTTCAATATCGTTTTTTTCATTATACCAACTCCTGAAAATCATTTCAAGACAGCCAGTACAACTTTTGATAAGTGATTTTGGCAAAAAATGAAGACTTTCTCAATATTGATGAATTTAAAAGTGCACTGACTTTGCACTTCTGCTTTCTTAATTTTTGGAATTTATTAATTTTGATCTGGATTGAAAAGAATTTCCAGAAACATGCATTAAAAATTTTACACGAACTTAACATAATCAATGATCCATAAGGTTAAGGTTTATATTTATCCTGCAAAGGAAACATGAGAAAATCTCAATTTACAGTAAAAAACAGTACCTTTTGTCCCAAATCGTGTAAAATGACGACAGTTCGACCCTTCTACTGTGGTATAGTCCAATCGATGATAAACAAAACTGTCTTGTGTAACAGTCTGGGGATCTAGTATAGGCTGTTTATCGTTATCACCAACAACAATACACACCGAGAAATTACTCTGACTGACCTACACCAATAGAAACAATAGAGCATAAAGTCTGAAGCTGTTTTTTTTTCATTAAACGGTTATATGATTCATTATGTAATGACAAAGCAGGTGACTGTAATTTATCAGACCGCCAAACTCTAAAATGTCATACCAGAAACTTTTTTTTACATCAAACAGTTTGTTATGATTACCAATTGCAACAATTAATTAACGTTTCTAGTAAATCAACCAAAACAAATCCAAGTTTTGGTTCATTATTAGAAAAATTTACTTAAATCTCACAATTAAGGTCACATAACTCTGGAACCTCAACCTAGAACATTTAAAATTTAGTGAGCTTTCGTCTTACAATCTTAACAATAAGTTAAAGATTGCAGGACAATAATCCAGAACAACTATGGAACGTGCGCGATATGGGAAGAGTTCCCTTTAAACTTAACGGTTAAAATCCAATAACTTTTAAACAAGAAAGCCTATAAATTTAAAAATAAAACAAAAGGATTTTTTTTTTCTGCCTATTCTCAGGCTTTTAAATAATCCAATGAGAATTGATTAGCAAATTTTAGTTTTTGAACAATGTGTTGACTAAGGGGTTGACCGACATTAGTATACCAGAAAACATCGACTAGTGTATTAAAACCACTGTAAGACAAAAAATATTGTTTTAGAATTCTTATAGTCATCTATATTAAAAATTCTGATACATAAGTATTTGCCTCCTTCAATAATTTCCAACAAAAAAATCTTCATATATATGTTAAGTTACTTACTGGTTTCCAATAATAATGTGACAGTATGTTTTTAGTTTCAATTCCTTCATACAACATGTTACCCAGTGGAACTGTCCTTTTTGAATAAAATGTTTCATTTCCTGTTTTTCCACTACAAAAATAGTTACAATAAAACAATAGTATTCTTATTTTCCCTGTCAATGGACATATTTTATCTTTCTAATGGAATTAACTACTTTATAAATAATTTGTTTTTTTCATACTTTTCATAATGCCCTACAAGATTTGTGAGTGATCAATAATAATGCAATTTACTACAAAAATCCTTATTCCAAGGGGCATAACTTCTGAAAAAATGGATGGTTATTCAATTGTCAAAAAATTGGCAAATAAGATAAAATCGAAATAAATTCATGAAAATCTAATATTGAATACTGTTAACCAACTAATTTTCGCAGATACTTAACTTCACGTTTAATCCTTCATTTCGCGATTTTCTTATTTACTTGATAAAGTTTATTAAGGAAAGATTCATGTTTTACATATTAGTGACGATTTGTATTCGTCTTAATTGTCTCCTCGCGAAATTCACGAATAAAAAAAATTCGATCTCGATAATAAGTTGTTTTCCAGAATAATAAAGCAATACAGTTTCCAATAGTTTGTACTTTGAAAGGACATACACAGAATTGATCAGCACTGATTTTTCACTTCGTTGAAATAAATGTTATAATATTTTTGCGTGCATAAATTATTGAAATTTTGAAGGAATAAACACAAATGGAGTTACTGCGATTTCGGAAAGATCTGCATACAGATATATATATCGGATTTTAGAATGCGAGTTCTTAGTATTTTAATACCCAGTCAATCGATTTTTTTTTCATTATATAAAACCTCGCAAGAATGTCCGAAAGTACACCATCTACCAACAGATAGTACCTGACACAGGTGAGCTTCAGCCACATGATAGTATCTGACACAGATGAGTTTCAGCCACATGATAGTATCTGACACTGGTGAGTTTAAGCCACATGATAGTATCTGAGACAGGTGAGTTTCAGCCACATGATAGTATCTGAGACAGGTGAGTTTCAGCCACATGATAGTATCTGAGACAGGTGAGTTTCAGCCACATGATTGTATGTGACACATGCTAGTATATTAAGACACAAACTAGTATCTGACACTAAATAGTATCATACACAGGCTAGAATTTGACACAAGCTAGTATCTGACACAAGAGAGAATCTGACCAAACATAGTATCAGGCACAGGAAAGTATCACACACTGGAAAGCTTCTGACTCAGGATAGTATTTTTATCATAAAATAAGCTTTAAAACTAGAGTATGCATGAAAGGTGAAATACCAATGAAACAACTCTCCACAAAAAACTGTAGGACACCGAAGTCGTCACCAACTATAGGTCACAGTAAGGCCCTCCGCAACAAATATTACATCCCACACCTCAACCAGCTACAGAAGGCCCCGAAATGACCAATGCAAAACAACTCAAACGAGAAAACAAACGACCCAGTCCATTTGAAAGCAATGAACGAAGAGCAAATATGACACACATCAATAAATGACTTAACTTACATTTTCATTGATTCTATAACGTTGGTAGCTGATGACGAGCGTTCTAAATGCTCAATGTTTACATATATTGGGTCGTCCTTCACACTATCAGGTAATGGTAACAATGGATGAATTAGAGTTCTTCCTGTTCCATCAATAATGAATGCATATGATAACTCTCCTTGTCTGAAGTATGAAATGTCTGACATAATGTCACTCACAGTCGCATCAGAACAAGCCACGCCAACCAACTCTCCACCACCAGGTTTATAGACAGGCAGGCATATAGATGTAATCAAACCTATAATTAAATTATAATTAAAAATAGAAAATTATAATTATACAATAGGAAGGTTATCATGGTTATTACTTTGGTGAGTCTAAACCAATTTATTTCGTATCTATTCTATTTTAAATTGAGCTCTTTTTGGAACTTGTCGATTTGCACCGCAGGAATGAAGTAAATACACCCAATTGTATGATAAAAAGGAAAACTTCTGATATGTGCAACAATGCCAAGAACATATAACAGTTTCCAATAAACAGGTTGGAAAAAGTTTCAGATCGTTCATTGCGTTAGGCACTTACATTGTTCCTGCGAAATTTTAATAATCTTCTTATGGGGTGCAAGGCACAAGAGGACATAAAAATAAACGATACAAGTATTTTCGTACTTTATTAGATATTTTGTTTCGTTCTGAAAGAGTATAAACATGATTGTGTTGAAACTTTTTACCCCTCTGAAAACCTTTTTAAAAGCATTAGGTCTTAACAATTGAGTTTTTTAAAGGCAAGTTCAAACATCTCATGTTACAATGTATTTACCAAGCATAAGTATTGTTACGTTGCTGCGAAAAATTTTCAACTAGACACTAAAATCATTTAAAGCTTACATTAAACATGGCAAAAATTCTCTTAAACATAAACATACCTATCCCAAACAAATCCTGGTATGGTACAGAAAAGATAGGATTCTGAATTTCTTCACTGCTACTGAAACGATTGTAATATGATGCCATCGAAGATCTGAGAAAGTCAGGATTGGAAATGTGCTTGAATTCACCAGTCTTAAATCATGTGAAAAGAAAAAATAAAGATATTGGAATTCTCATAACATGTGCACTTAATCAAAGCTTTTTATTTAAGTATAATTTGAGCAATTCAATATTCGCAGGTAATTCATTTTGTCCGATGTATCCATTCGTTTAACGTTTTGTCAACGATTATAGATTTTTAAAATATCTGGTTGAAAGATTTAACCTGGCTTCGTAGATGTTAATTCTTTATGTTTAAATCTGTTTTATACATCAAATAACATAGTTACAAACCTGATTTTGAACACATTTTAAATTTTTACCTATGCCATCACAGTTCGTGCTTTTGTTTTGCTATTTTAAGTGCTATCCTATGTTGTTTTACGCGTTTGTTTTTATTCTATGGTAAGCATGTCGAAATGAACTATTGTATTGTTTATTTGTGTATTTCGCTGTCCTGTATGTTCTTGCATTTATTTGTACTGTATTCCTGTCATGTAATGGTGTTATTTTAGTGTTACAATGTATATTTAACATTGCCATAAAAATGCGAGGTATGGCTACCAACAAAACCAGGTTCAACCCACCATGTTTTCGTGAAATATCCTGTACCAAGTCTTGAATATGGCAGTTGTTATCTTATAGTTTGTTTAAGTGTGTGTTGCATTGTTGTTTGTTTTTGTTCACTTCCGAGTTTCAGTTGTTTTATTATTTAACTCTTATAGATGATGTGTTTTCCTCTGTTTTAGTTTATCCTGATTTGTTTTTCGGTCTCAATCGATTTATGACTTTCAAACAGCGGTATACTACTGTTGCCTTTATTTATATTGAATAACACACTTGACTCTATTAGACTGATATATTTATTCAGATCTGAAATTACGGGGCGCCGAATGGGACTCTTGTGGTTTTGTACTCGAAATTCAATTTTGTACGGACAAAAGTGACTTTTGTTCAACAAAAATGAGTTCAGTTTAACAAAATTTGTATCATACTACAAATTTAAAATTTTGTCATACAAAATTATCTATCAGCGGACAAAAGTCACTTTTGTCATGACAAAATTCATTTTTGTTACACAGACTTGAGTTTTGTTACCTAATTTGAAAATTGGGCGACAAAAGTCAATTTTGTATTCAAATTAGTTTAGTTTGGATTCTGTGACCTAATTTGCATACAAAATCGACTTTTGTTACACAAAATTGACTTTTGTGAGACAAAATTGACTTTTGTGAGACAAAATTGACTTTTGTGAGACAAAATTGACTTTTGTGAAACAAAATTGACTTTTGTCTCAACAAAATTGACAAAATTGACTTTTGTCTCAACAAAATTGATAAAATTGAATTTTGTCTCGACAAAATTGACAAAATTGAGTTTTGTCTCAACAAAATTGATTTTTGTCTCACGAAAGTCAATTTTGTCTCATAAAAGTCAATTTTGTTCTTACAAAATTGAATTTTGTCGTCACAAAAATGCATTTTGTCTTCACAAAATTGACTTTTGTCTCAACAAAATTGACAAAATTTACTTTTGTCTCAACAAAATTGACAAAATTGATTTTTGTCTCAACAAAATTGACAAAATTGACAAAATTAATTTTTGTCTCAACAAAATTGACAAAATTGACTTTTGTCTCAACAAAATTAACAAAATTGACTTTTGTCTCAACAAAATTGACCAAATCAAATTTTGTCTCACAAAAGTTAATTTTGTCTCACAAAAGTCAATTTTGTCTCACTAAAGTAAATTTTGTCTCACAAAATTGAATCTTATTTCACACAATTGACTTTTGTGATTTAATTTCAATATCAGGTAACAAAAGTCAATTTTGTATGCAAATATGATTATATTTGCATACCTTTTAGACAAAATTGACTTTTGTCATGACAAATATGAATTTTGTCTACAAAAATGAATTTTGTCATGACAAAAATGAATTTTGTCTACACAAATGAATTTTGTCATCACAAAATTGAAGTTCTCATAAAACAAGTCTGTAGCACATAGTTTTGTAAGACAAAAATGATTTTGTTATGACAGAATTGAATTTTGTACAAAACCACAAGAGTCCCATTCGGCGCCCCGTAGAAATTGCCTTAAATGTAAACAACGAAAACCTAACATGAAGCACTCTTTTGAAAATTGAACCAGCTATCGCATGATAACATTGTCTGTTTCGTATTAAACATTCATAATTTTAATTAATATAAATTTGTTTAAAGTATGCACTTTACCAGGTATTCAAATACCGTTCTTATGTTTAATCATCATCGCTGCAATCAGTGACAACTGGTTTTCTTTTTCTTCACTATATTCTTATGAATTTAGCTGTAGATTTATCCGATCGAATTGTATCATATTTTTCAATTTGGTGTCTTTCTTAGATGACTACAAATGTATATGGTATTGTATTGTTTTCTTGTTTTTAGAAGGTCGTACTGTGACTTTTAAAAATAACAAGATAGTCATTTGAACCCTGGATTAAGTACTATAAAATGTATAAGTATTAGCACATTCAAATTAAGAAGATAAAGTATGAGTGCCAATACGACAACTCTCCATCTAAGTCACGATATGCTCAAGTTTACAATTATAGGTCAAAGGACGGTCTTTAACACGAAGAATTGATTCAATCCGCTTAACAGCAAACAGCAAGCTTTAAACAGGCCCAAAACGACGAGTGTAAAACAATTCTAAAAGTAAAACTAACAGTCTTATCTATATAAAAAATGGAAAACAAAAAACACTTATGAGCCACATCAACAAACAAAAAACAATGAATAACATTTTCCTGACTTAGAAAAGATGCAAACAAATGCAGCCGATTGTAATAATACCTGTATTTCACCATAACTAGCATCAGTCCTTGTCTGAGCGGCCATATCTTTCAACTTCTGTATGGCATTAAAATCTAATTCTGAAATAAAATTATAAGCAATGCAATAGATTATATTGTTGTATAAAATGTTTGTAGTGTTTTTGCCAAAGCGAACATAACATTTTTTGTAAGTTTACATTAGTTTATTTTTTTATTATTTGTAAAGAAGTCTACGGAACTCATATTTTGTGTGTTATTGACATTCAAAAACTTATTGCTTTTTATATCTATCAATACAATTTTTTTTGTATTGCCTTGTACTAAATTGCAATATATTCTTCTGGCATAGGAACAAGTCTGAGATACGTTTATATTCTGAAAATTCAGAAATTAAAGGTCAAAGTAAATGTCAGCATGATGCTTCTGCAAATAAAGTTTTGTCAACCTTAATGTTTCCTCAAACAAAAGATACTGGTATTGCTCTTCAAATTCTGATATTTCTTTTTTTTTAAATTAAGAAAAACACTTCTAGTTAAGTTTCGCATTACTCACAAAAAGAGGAATCGAAAAATTAAGCCAATACTTACGTTGTCCAAGACCATATGTCAATATCACAACGCGGTTGTTCATTTTTCCATTTTCTTCCTTTATAACATCAAGTGGTTCTCCTCCAGCAGTTTGTTCGCCATCAGTTAAAAACAGAATAACTTTTCCTGTAAAATAAAATTTAAAAGAACTACAAATTTGCGTTTTTCAATACTAAAAGCATACCTATTTGACAAATGCAACTCGTATTTTAAAGTCATGTGACCGTGACGTCATCAACGTTTTTTCTTGATTTTCTACTTTTTTAAATGTAATTTAGAATTAAATTATAAGAAATGACTGTAATATTTTTTCTGTCTATTCGAAATAACATAAAAAATGTGGTGCACACTGTAAATAACCCGCTACGCGCGTTATTCAGTGAGCACCAAATTTTTTATGTTATTTCTTCATAGACAGAAAAAATATTACAGTCATTCCTTAAATGTATTCTTCTAATGAAATGTAATTTTCCAAAGTAATTCAAGGTACAAACATTTGCAAAATATCCTGTATACTGTAAAAGCAGAAATTTTCGTGGGGGATTTAATTTCGTTTATTTCGTGGACAAGAACTATCCACGAAATTAAAACCCCAACGAAAATTTAACTGTAGATTTACATTATTTTATGATGTGACTAAATCCTATTGACATTATATAGTTGATGAACAAAAATGCAGACATTGAAATAAATAGGTTAATTGATTAGACATCGATATTCAAAGGTTTTCTTAAAGTCAGATGATAATTCTAATCCTTTGTTTGTACAGTAATTAATAATCACGAAGAACTGTCAATCAATGTCCTTTAAAAGTCTAATGCGTCTGTAATGCCCTCAAGTCGTAATACATTTATTACACAATCATTGTCCTTGGATAAAACATCAAAGGTGTGTAAAAGCCAATAAGCGTGTGCAGGTTACAACCCTTGATTAGTGCTCACTGTTACTATGACATGCAATTATTGATTTTTCCCATCGGCGAAAGTTCAAATCAGTTTCATTGAGTATTGTCAATTATAAAGTGACATTTATATAATTTTTTCTAAACTTAAAAACCACGAAAATTAATCCCCACGAACTTATTTTTGAATACAAAACCACGAAATTTTAACCCCACGAAAATTAATGTTTATACAGTATATATATAATAATTTACTAATTAATTGGTGTTTAAGGCATCTTTCAGCACAATGGTTCTAGATCCTAGCGGTCAGTTTTTGTTGGTGATGAAGTCCACTGACCTGCCATAGAAAAACTGACAATTCTAGTCAATAAACATTGGAGTCGGGAGTTGCAGGATTGAAACTCAAAACCTTAGTGTTGACAGAGTAGTGAAACCGTAGTTAAACTACTTAGACCACCAGGTCACCGACCAAGGCCACACGTAGTTAAACTACTTAGACCACCAGGTCACCGACCAAGGCCACTCGTAGTAAAACTACTTAGACCACCAGGTCACCGACCAAGGCCACACGTAGTAAAACTACTTAGACCACCAGGTCACCGACCAAGGCCACACGTAGTAAAACTACTTAGACCACCAGGTCACCGACCAAGGCCACACGTAGTTAAACTACTTAGACCACCAGGTCACCGACCAAGGCCACACGTAGTAAAACTACTTAGACCACCAGGTCACCGACCAAGGCCACACGTAGTAAAACTACTTAGACCACCAGGTCACCGACCAAGGCCACACGTAGTAAAACTACTTAGACCACCAGGTCACCGACCAAGGCCACACGTAGTTAAACTACTTAGACCACCAGGTCATCGACCAAGGCCACACGTAGTTAAACTACTTAGACCACAGGTCATCGACCAAGGCCACACGTAGTTAAACTACTTAGACCACCAGGTCATCGACCAAGGCCACACGTAGTTAAACTACTTAGACCACCATGTCACCGACCAAGGCCACACGTAGTAAAACTACTTAGACCACCAGGTCACCGACCAAGGCCACACGTAGTAAAACTACTTAGACCACCAGGTCACCGACCAAGGCCACACGTAGTAAAACTACTTAGACCACCAGGTCACCGACCAAGGCCACACGTAGTAAAACTACTTAGACCACCAGGTCACCGACCAAGGCCACACGTAGTAAAACTACTTAGACCACCAGGTCATCGACCAAGGCCACACGTAGTTAAACTACTTAGACCACCAGGTCACTGACCAAGGCCACACGTAGTTAAACTACTTAGACCACCAGGTCATCGACCAAGGCCAAACTCTTGTAAAGAATGAATTGTCCACTAAACACAAACACTCGGTTGGTAAATCACCATGAACATTCTAGTCATGTATTTTTGAAACTGGTGCGATGCAGTGTTGCACTATGTATTTTTCAATTTTGTGTTTTTACATCTACATGTTTATACCATTTAAAACTTTGTTTTTAAAATGATTGTGGTGTCATTTCTGGTTGGATTTTACGACTTTGGTACCGATCAAAGAGAAGAAACGTCACATATTTATTTGTTTATTTTATTGTACTCTTGTTTTAGAGAAGTTTAATTTTCTGATGTTATAACTAAACTATTTTTGGTTATTAAATTTGCGCTCTTTTTCAACCAAATCAAATTGAATGAAAATACAATATGTGTTCACATCAGGAGTGTACAAAACCAACGGAAGACAAATCTATGAACATATAAACAAGTACAATTAATTATTATTGATATCATAGAGTATTTTTAACTAATCATTATATTATATGAAAATTACCCTAAGCGCTTTACAACATAATCGGATAATATCAATTCACATTTATACGTCAAGTGTCAACAGTAAAATATGAAAGCCAATGATAAAAAATTAGAAATCATTAATAAATTTTTAAAAGATAAAACATGAGATGTTTAAGATAATTCAACAGCTGATTTTTAAAGATCCAGGAATAAATACCGTCAAAATATATATTTCATGACAAGTTGAAAAATAAAGGCAGCAGTAGTATACCGCTGTTCGAAATTCATAAATCGATTGAGAAATAAAATAACAAACAAATCCGGGTTACAAACCAAAACTGTAGGAAACGCATTAAATATAAGAGGAAAACTACGACACAACAGAAACACAAAATTAAAATGTAGCTCACACAGAAACGAACTATAATATAAACATGGCCATTTTCTTGACTTGGTACAGGACATTTTAAGAAAAGAATGGTGGGTTGAACCTGGTTTTGTGGCATGCCAAATCTCCAACTTTAGTTTAAACATATTTGTTTTGTATGTTTTGAATTCTATTCAATTTTTATTTATAGACAGTGTAGACTTATATTGTTATCTTCTTGTATTTTTGTATGACCACTCTCACTACTTAGTTGACCATTCTGGTGTTACATAATGGGTATTGGAGTCGATCAATATAGAATGAGAGTTGGTCTTTTTGTACATAACATATGTGGTAAAACAAATAATCTATTTTGTAATACGTATGAGGTATATCTTTTCTACTTGTTGTATTTTTCAAAAGAAAAGGTTAACACTTTTAGAGTTATCACAATGATTTGGTTTTCTCTTGAATTGTCTGTTTTAAACAAATGCATAAAAAATTGTTCACATTTCGGTTTTATCGAAAATGATAGTCAATCGCATTGTTTAGGGGATAGAGATCAGTCTTCGGATAACGTTGTTCAAATTATATTTGTGTTACTTGTTCTTCAATTACTTCTTATTATGGGTGGAATAGAAACTAATCCTGGCCCTCATCCGCTATCTGATGATAATGACGATCATAATATTAGCTTCGAAAGTGTATCAGAGAGTAACAGTATACGTGAAATGTTTTCAACTTCAATTTCCTTTTTACATTTAAATGTGCAAAGTTACTTCCAAAACTTGATCTGATTCTTGCTGAGTACGAAGATTTTGATATACTGTCATTTACTGAAACTTGGTTGAACGGTAAAAACTCGTCAGACTCAGTTGAACTTTTAAACTACCAGAAACCATTCAGGAAAGATAGGGGTCCCATGAAAAGTGGGGGAGGGGTAATAGTATATGTTAAAGAAAATATTCATTCGAAGAGACGTGATGATTTGGAAGTGCCCGGTGTTGAGGTTATATGGATTCAGCTAAAAATAAATAACAAAAATGTATTGTACGGAACCTTCTACGTGCCACCTAAAAGTAATAATGAAATATGGACAAAAATTGAAAGTTCAATTGAGTCTGCCGTAAATGATGTAAAATGTGACCGAATTATTGTAACAGGAGATTTTAACGATAACTTGCTAAATGGGGCTAATTCCAAAATACATAATATTTGTACAAATTACAGTCTAGAACAACTTATTGAAGATCCAACTAATTTTACGGAACAATCGTCTTCGCTAATTGACTTAATTATAACTGATAATTCCGATTTTGTACCGTATTGTGGAGTCGGGCCACCACTTTTAGACCAAATAAGATATCACTGTCCAGTTATGGGGTTTATTAATGCACAAAAACCTGCTTGTTTGTCTTTTAAAAGAAAAATATGGTTATATAAGCAAGGTGATTTTGATGAATAAAGACGCATATTGACCAAAACCAACTGGGAGAGAATATTTGCTCTAAATGATGTTGATAAAATTAATTCAGAAATTTCAAATCGTATCCTTGATGCAGCTGAATTTCCATACCCAATAGAATCGTAACTTTTCGTAAAACTGACCCTGCTTGGTTAAATAACGATTTAAGAAAACTCATAGAAAGAAAAACCCGTTTACACTCGAAAGCTAAGCGGTTTAACCGACCCGCCGATTGGAATAAATTTAGACAAAATAGAAATAAAGTGACCACTTCAATAAGACAAGCTCGCGAACAATATCAAAATAATCTTATACAAAAATTGTCAAATAGTAACCTATCAGCAAGAACTTAGTGGAAAACTTGTAACCAAATTTCTGGTATCAAACCTACTCACTCGGGTATTCCTCCCCTGTTTAAGGATGATAACTTGATTTTTAATGATATTGAATTAAAAGCGAATGAATTTAATAACTTTTTTGCCATGCAGACAAACATAGATGATACCGAAGCTGTTATTCCTGACTTAACCGTTCCAGACTATACACTAAGTGACATTACACTTAAAGATAGTGAGGTCGAAGATGTTTTAAAGATTTTAAATCCAAATAAGGCCTCAGGTCCAGACTTGATAAGTCCAATTTTATTAAAAGAGGCTGTATCACAGCTAAAATTTCCACTTTGTAAACTATTTAATTTATCTTTATCTAAAGCTATATTTCCGGCAGATTGGAAAAAAGCAAATGTAACTCCTGTTTTAAGAGTAATAATTGTAATGAAGTAAAAAATTACAGACCAATCTCGTTGTTAAGTATATTATCAAAGTGCATGGAGCGATTGTCTATAAACATGTACACAACTTTCTAATTGAAAATAGGATAATCACCCCTAATCAATCGGGTTTTACAAAAGGCGATTCTGCCATAAATCAACTTATAGATATTTCTAACTACTTTGTAGAGCTTTAGATAACGGAAAAGAGATTAGGGTGGTTTTTTGTGACATCAGCAAAGCTTTTGATCGGGTTTGGCATAAAGGGTTATTATCAAAACTTAAACAATATGGAATTTCTGGAAATTTACCTAATTGGTTTTGTGATTATCTATCTGCGAGGAGTCAACGGGTGGTCTTAAATGGAAGCAATTCAACATGGAGACAGATAAATGCAGGTGTCCCACAGGGCTCAATTTTAGGTCCGCTTCTTTTTCTTATCTTTATTAATGATATAGTATCTGATATTAAAGCTACTATCAAATTATTTGCAGACGACACTAGTATTTATTTGACAGTAGACACCCCTGAAAATACTGCTGAAATTCTTAATGGAGATCTGAATAAAATTCATATGTGGTCCTCTAAGTAGCTTGTAAACTTTAACTCACAAAAAACAGAAACCATGATTATTTCAAGAAAATCAATAAAACCTAGTCATCCGATCTTAAAAATGAATGACACTGATCTTCAAGAAGTTTCTACTCATAAACATTTGGGTATTATTTTTTCAAATAATGGATTATGGAATATTCACATTGAATATATAGTTAAACGTGCATACAATAGAATAAATATCCTTAGGAAGATGCGTTTTGTACTGAATGGTTCACTTTAGAAAAAATGTATTTTTCATACATTCGACCAATATTAGAGTACGGGGATGTCATTTGGGATAATCAAACACAATACTTGATAAATAAAGTGGAAAATGTTCAAATTGAAGCTATGAGAATTGTAACAGGTGGGAATAAATTAACTTCGATACAGATGCTTTATAAGGAAACGGGTTGGGAAACACTTTCAGAAAGAAGGGAAAAACAAAAGCTCACTATGTTTTATAAAATGGTGAATAAGGAAACTCCATATTATTTACAAAACTTGGTACCAAATCAAATTGTTAATTTACATAACCATTTCACTCGTCAGACTCAAAAATACTTCGGAAATTCGTACAAGAACCAATCTATACTCCGATTATTTCCTTCCTTCGTCTATTAAATTGTGGAATAAGTTACCAGACCAAACGAGAAATTCTACGTCTTTAAGCATTTTTAAAAGTCGTATAAAAAATCCAAATAATAAATGCCCAAATTTTTACTACACTGGTACAAGAATGGGTCAAGTATTACATGCCAGATTAAGGATGAATAGTAGTTCTCTAAATGAACATTTGTTCAAGCGAAATCTAGTAGATTCTTCAAACTGCTCGTGTGGTTTGATCGAGTCTACAGCTCATTTCTTATTGCATTGTAAAAAATATGACGAATTGCGTAATGACATTATTTTCTCAATTAATTATCCAGTCACACTAAACACGAATTTACTTTTATTTGGATCACAAGCTCTAAATTTAGACCAAAATAAAGATATTTTTGGAAAAGTACAAAAATTCATACTAAAGTGCAAGAGATTTACAAGTTAAATTGTTATTCACTATTCTCACTAAGTTGCATTTCATCTAAACATGTGTGTAGTATTTCGGTGTAGTTTTCTTTTTTCTTTTTATTACTTTTTTTTCTTCTTTTGTTATATTTATTTTCATTATTTTAAAATGAGTTTTTTTTTTTCTTTCCTTTCTTTTTTTGTTATATAGTTACTTAGTTTATACTTGTTCCATATCATAGTAACATTGCATGCTATATTTATGTAATAGTTAACTGGAGTTGGTATTTCAAGGAAACGGATTAATATAAGCTATATATAGCTTGTTTCCGAATCCTATTATTATTGTGTATTTTGTATGATGATATATTTGTATTGATGATGAATACATATGTTTAAACTAAACATATTTATTTATAGTGGATTGGGAAACAAGTTTTGCAACTTATATTAATCCATTTCCACTTTACGGGTGAGAGGGCTGCCTTGTAGCGGCATTAACCTACTCTTTTTCGAAATCTACAAGGGTGTCTTTAACGTGCAAGAGATATGGCTCTCTCTTAACACGGGTCAGACATTTATCGTCCCCTTCCGACGGACTATCATCGTTTCCTCAAGACCATACTCGCCAATGGTGTCAAGGGAGAGCCGAAAACCAGGAACCTTTGTGTTAGTAGTCCGATGCACTAACCACCCCACCACGGCTCTCTCAAAAATCTCCAACTTTAATGGCAATGTTAAATATAACATTAAAATTGACAACATTACATGACAAAATAACAATACAAATAAATGGGAGAAAATATAGGACAAAGAAACACACGAATAATAACTAACAAAAGGTATCAGGTCTAAAATTTAAATACACCAGACGTGTGTTTCGTCCACACAAGACTAATATAACCAGTGACGCTCAGATGAAAAAGCTTGAAAGCCAAAACAAATACAAAGTTGAAGAGCACTGAAGACCAAAAGTTCCAAACAGTTTTGACCAATACGGCTAATTAAGGTTTTCTGCTTGGGATGAGAACATCTTGGCTTCGCCGCGGTTGACAATGTTTTATCGGGGTAACAATCTGCTCTATCGCCCTCTCCCCTATGTGTTATTTGTATATAATGTCCTCACAGATTATGCAGGACTCGGATACGACGTCACACGCAAGAATACGGTTCTCTATTAGTCATCGGAAAAAAACGGTTCGCTACGAGGTAATTTGAGTGTTATACCACATATTCTCAATCTTAAAAAATAAAAACAATTAGTGAACTGTTCTTTTCTTCTACTTTTTAATCGTCATCATATGGTAATTTAAAGGATGTCAACTCTGCAAACACCTTTGTACTGTTTGAAAACTGTGCAAGGATACGGTTTTTACTTTCCCATTGTGAAATTGGTATATTTCTTGCATAAAGTCACTAAATACATTACCAATTAAATTCAAAACTCAGTCTGTATGGATATTATGATTGTATGCAAAACGAAATGATGAGAAGATCACCCCTCAGATGCGATGCAGCCGAAAAACCATCCAGAAAAGAAAAAAAAAAACTAACAAAAGAAAGATCAAAGTGTATTAAAGAAAATAGCCAATTTGATATTGAAAGTGATTCATTTTACAGATCTCAAGAAGTTTTAATAAATATTTGATAAGCCAAATTATAGAATACCTCTATCGTCAGCCATGTCTACCGTATTTACAAAAAACTTGAAGGCTACTTTCATTGCTGCTTCATAATTAGTAGAACCGCCGCTTCTGATAACACTCACTTGACTCTTCATGAATTTGATATTAAGGGGTGTGGCTTTTGCTAATTCTGTTCCATGACACTCTCTGCCAACTGTGCCAGATCCTGGTATGTTAGCAGAGGAGCTGAAAGCTACTATCCCAAACTGAAAAAAAGTAATGTTCAAAATTAGAATACATGTTTAACAATAGGAAGAAAAATATAACAATAGTGGAAAAAGTCGATAATACGATTTTTTTTTAAAGGTGCAATTTCTCCGTACTAACCTTTGCTATTTTCATTATGCCATGATAATATTGAATTTGTTTAACCATGATAAGCTGACCTTTATATATGTGCATTATCTGAGCACTCTGTTAAGTCTGTATGTCATGGGTTTCCTGCACAGACATGCTTACATGGCTTACATGAAGTAGATTTTGAAATAACTAAGCAAACATATGCCAGATAAAAAACAATTTCAATACTTTGAACGACAAAATTATTTTATGATATGACTCTGTACCTATGTATCTTGTCATACTTTGAATGACAAAATTATTTTATTTATTAATATTTCTTCTACTGTTAAATCTGTCTTTTGTGATATGCATATGACGTGACTCTGTACTTATGTATCCCGTCATACTTTGAACCACACTATCATTTTATTTATTATTATTACTTTTACTGTTAAGTCAGTTTTTGTTATATCTATTTTAAGTGACTGTATTTATGTATCCCGTCATACTTTGAATGACAAAATTATTTCATGTCTACCTGTGAGAATTTTAAACGCGCAATTGTACACCAGTACTTAAAACCCTCCATCCTTGATTGGTGCATTTAACATAGATAAATAAAATCATATAATATAAGCAAAATGAGGATGTTAAATTTGATGTATGACTTTTTGTGCTTCTTCGTTACATTTGTTGTTTTTATAGTGATTAAGATGATAACACAATGTTGACTGCTGTACCTCTATTTTTGACATTTTTACCGATTGTGTCTGTTTGTTTTGTTCACGCATCGGTGACAATATAATGGAAATTGATGCGACTGTCATACAACTGGAGGTTTAGCTAGCTATAAAACGAGGTTCAATCCACCATTTTCTACATTAGAAAATGCCCGTACCAAGTCAGGAATATGACAGTTGTTATCCATTCGCTTGGGGTGTTTGAACTTTTGATTTTGACATTTGATTGGGACTTTCCTTTTCCTTTCCTTGGAGTTCAGTATTTTTGTGATTTTACTTTTTCATACAACATTTCATGATATTGATATCTCAACTAAGGGCTTATATATAAGCCAGACACCTAGTTACTCTAGTAAAAAGTCAATTGAAGTACTCAAAAATTATTGTTTATTTTTCGGTGGCTTCAGCAAGGTATAAAAGTAACATGAATTTAAATTATGATACATTTGTATTTTCTCATAAATGGTTATATAAAACAAATGCGAGACCACAAACAAAATGTATACTTATTTGCAAGTTTGATATAGAAATTATTAAATGGCAAAACAAGTATTTGCCCCTCTCCCCCCCCCCCCCCCCCAAAAAAAAAAACAACACAAAACAAAACAACAAACAACAAAAAACAAAACAAAAACAAGACATGTTGACGTCTGACTAACTGTTTAATTGATGTATACCTCACTACTCATTTGGCTAATTGTTTTATTCAGATATTCTATAATTTCATATGCAAACAAAAGAATATTAAAAACAAAAGTATACATCAGTTAATATTTCCTGTCAAACAATCATGAAGTGCTTCGCTGGAGGACATGCCTTTAATCACAAGTTCATGTTTTGAAATACCTCGTGTCACTTAAATACTTCGTGTCACTTTAATAATAATAATAATAAAATCACATCACTGAAGCCCCCCCCCCCCCCCCCCCCCCCCCGCCAAAGTGCAGGTTAGATTTGACATGAATGTAGAAGCCACAATCACAAACACCTATATGACTTTTTTTTATCCCCTTCGGATCTACCATTTTTAATAAAAGATACTCTTGAAACTCCTTCTCTCTGACTTTCTCAAACTATTAATAGCTATTTCGATTAAGCTCTACAGATTATTTCTACATTATCCTGTCATTTGGATTAGGTGTTCCAGAGTGATAAAAGTGATGCTACCTTAATTCAACTTGATCTATGTATTGTGGTAATAACCATTGTGTTTAGGATTTATCATGTTTAGTTGTGGGAAAGGAAAGTCAGAGACCAGAAACAAAAAAAAAAGTAAGCAAATTTTACATTTGTAAAGGGTCATAACTCTGTAACAGTAAAAGTTAGGCCACCAAAAATCAATCTTAATCTGTGTTTTGTGGTAACAGGCATTATATATAACATTCATAACATTTGGCTGAGGCAACCGCAAGTTAAAGAAGGAAACCAATTTAAGACAAAATTGTAGACAGACAAGGGTTAATCGTTATGCCCCCTCAGCTACGGCTTGGGCATACAAATATTTGGGTTAACTTTAACTCTTTGTAACTATCTCTCTTTTCTCTTCTTTTTCTATGTATTCTATTCACTTCTTCCTAATCTTATTATTTCTACATTACGTACCCTGTCATTTGGATTAAGTGTTTCTAGAACTGATATGGCCGCTTCTTTGGCTATCTGCAGTAATGTCTTAGAATCATGCAAGTTTCTCATTGATCCAGATTTATCAATAACAACCACTACATCCTTCTGAACAGGGGTTGCCGTGGAAACATAAAATGGTCTAAATTAAAATGATTAAATGAGATCCTAAATATAATATCTATATAAACCTTTCAAGTTATAGGCCCATCTTCATACATGTAATTAGTAGAAGGTTTTGATCAGGTCTAAATGCGGTCTTTATTTCTAGTTACAAATTATTCCACCAGACGCTCATCTTGGTATACGTGCATCTTCAACAATGGCTACTCTTCAATATTGTAGATTGGACAATATTCTAGTTAATCTTTTTCTATCACGGTTTTAAGATAATCATTATTTATTAAAACGTTTCCCTTCTCTAGCATATGGGTTAATTTGAAGGTTGAATGAATACGAATATGATGAGATCGAAATTATTCACCTGCATTTAGCTTGTTTAGCTTCTCACTCACTTCTTTAGTTTTTGCTCAAAGCACAATAGAGGATAAAAAAATCCTCATTCAAGGAAAATCACTCCTATAAAGAGTCAGACTACTTAACTATATCGGCAAAATTTGAATTGTTAGTAGATCTTAACCTGCTGATCATTTTGTGATTTAAAGTACATCTTTATCTATTATAATTTTCTGCTTTAGTTTCAGAGATATAAGCCAACTGCATGTTACCCCATGTTCAATTTTTAGCAATGACAGAGTTATCGGATACAGTTTTTTGATAAGATACCCTAAAGATGATTCAGGCCAAATTTGGATTAATTTGGCCCCGGCAGTTTCAGAGAACAAATGTTTTGTAAAAAGATCATAAAAAATACCAAAAAAAATACCCCCCCCAAAAAATGAATTTAAAGGGCAATAACTCCTTATGAGGTCAATCGACAATGTTGCTCATGTTGTACTTATTTGTAGCTCTGACTTTGTTGAACAATTGCTGTTTACAATTTATCTCTATCTATTATTATGTTCAAGATAATAATCAAAATCTGCAAAATTTCTTTAAAATTGCCAATTCAGGGGCAGCAACCCAATAAAAAAAATATTTTTGACCCAAGTCAGATTTGCTCTTAATGCTTTGGTTTCAGAGATATAAGACACAAACTGCATTGTATCCCAATGTTCTATTTTTAGCCATGGCGGCCGTCTTGGTGAAGGAAAAGGTAATCGGATACATTTTATAAACTTGACACCCTATGAATGATTTAGGCCAAGTTTAGTTTGATTTTACTGAGTATTTTCAGAGGAGAAGATTTTTGTAAAATTTAACGGGACGACGACCACGGACGACGACCACGGACCCAAGTGATGAGCAAAGCTCATTTGGCCTACAGGGCCAGGTGACCTAATAAAACAGAGGATTTTGAAATTATGGCAATAGCTCAAAATCAAGAGGAGCTATATTCTTTTTATGCTTCAAATAAAATTGAGAATGGAAATGGGGAATGTGTCAAAGAGACAACAACCCGACCTTAGAGCAGACAACAGCAGAAGGTCAACAACAGGTCTTCAATGCAGCGAGAAATTCGCGCACCCGGAGGCGTCCTTCAGCTAGCCCCTAAACAAATTGTTCAGTATAATGAACGCCATACATGTAATTTTTAGTGTGTACACGAGAAAACTATTATAAACAAACGTACGTCTTATTTTCAATCTTTTGTTTGGTACAAAATGTAGCTGTCTCATTGATTCAAGACCCATTTCTGATATGAAATATATAATGATATCTAAACATAATTACCTGAATCTTGGATCGTAATTGGAGCAATCATTTAGCTTTAAGGATGGATAGTTTACATATATTCCATCTTCCTTCCCGAAGTACTGCCATTTAAGGTTTGGATTACGATTGTGGTTATCTTTCATCACATCTTGTATTTTAGCTGTCGGGAATGTACGTTCTGGTGGGGAATATGCTGATATTGTGACACAAGCTTGGTTCATGTTAACCTGTCATAAAAATAAGAAAAAAAATAAAGAAAAAATAAAAAATGAAAATTAGGGGGGGGGGGGTCAGCAGATTATAACTCCCCTTCAAATCTTTTATTCTTTACATTGATTTAAACTATCAACAGTAATCATATATTAAGGTGGTACCTAACACTACAGGGAGATAACTCTGTAAAATCAGCTAAACGTTTTAATTACGTTGTGTTGTTAAGGGAATATTAAGCTTCTCAATGATCAAATAAGTGTTTGTCAAACTGCTATATAACCAGTGAAATTTTTCTGATAAAACGGTTGGTTCAAGTTTTTTAAATTTTTATTTTTTTTGTAAAAGGGTCAAAGTAAATGCTTTGTCAAAATTTTGACAGAAAAATTACACTGGTTTTATAGCAGTTTGACAAACACCAATTTCGATCATTGAGAAGCTTAATATTCATCTCCAACACAACGTAATTAAAACGTTTAGCTAACTTTACATAGTTATCTCCCTGTAGTGTTAGGTACCACCTTAAGCTTCAAAGAGGGGTAGTAGGTGGTGGTTTCATCCTTG
The DNA here is from genome assembly GCA_019925275.1 of Mytilus edulis. Taxonomy (NCBI): domain Eukaryota; kingdom Metazoa; phylum Mollusca; class Bivalvia; order Mytilida; family Mytilidae; genus Mytilus; species Mytilus edulis. The sequence continues at coordinate 80,674,824 of CM034362.1, read as the reverse complement.
AATCCTACCCAAAAAATAAAAAAAATAAATACTTGACTTACTTTTCCTGATCCCTTGAAAATTATCATTAATTCCAGAGTCCAGAATAGTGTTAACCTAAATTCATGCGAAAATAAAGGGCCAATCCAACCCCCCCCCCCCCCCAAAAAAAAAGTCTGTAAGTACCAAGTTCTTATTTGCTGAAATTCCCATCGTATGGAATTGACAATGATTTAAGATCGTTGAATATCTCTGTAAATATTACATTTTTATCACACAAACCTTTGTTCTAAATTGACTACTGTTAGTAAGTCCCGTTGCATGACAGCATTGAGGCATTGATGTATAGCTTGGAAAACTGTCTATGTCCTCTTCAACAGCTTGTTTAATTCTCATCAAAGCTTGAATCGGTCCATCAAACTTGGTACTTAAGGAAGCCGAGATCTGTAAGATATAAACTACTTAGTTACACTTTTCATTACATTTGTACCATTATAATGAAGTATAAGGATAGTATGGTTTCTTATTAAGAAAGCAAATTTTTTTTTGAAGAGAGTTTTAAAGATTTTACTACAAAAATAACAAAATGTTATAAAATGGTAAGCCTTTAATTCAAACCTGATGTTTAACACTATACATTTGTGTGTATGTTTGTGTTGTGTATGTGTAGCGATTAAAAAATACCCCTTGTTTTACTTTCGAACTTTTATATCTGGGCGTCACTGGTAAGTCTTGTTTGGACGAGGCGCGTTTTTGACGTAATGAATATTGCCTTTTGTTATCTATCATTCATGTGTTTCTTTGCCAAATACGTTCTGCTATTTATTTGTATTGTAGTCCTGTATTATTATGTTGTCATTTTAATGTTATATTTAACAATGCCATCAAAGTGCGAGGTTTGGCATGCCACAAAACCAGGTTCAACCCAACATTTTTTTCTTTAAAATTGTCCTGTACCAAGTCAGGAAAATGGCCATTGTTATATCATAGTTCGTTTCTGTGTGTGTAACATTTTTACGTTGTGTTTCCGTTGTGCCGTTTGTTTTCTCTTATTTTTGAATGTGAATTCACATTACTATAAGACGTGTCACGGTACTTTTCTATCCCAAATTCGTGTATTTGGTTTTGATGTTATATTGGTTATTCTCATCGGATTTTGTCTAATGCTTAGTCCGTTGCTGTGTGTGTTACATTTTAATGTTGTGCTGTTGTTCTCCTCTAATATTTAATGCGTTTCCCTCAGTTTTAGTTTGTTACCCCGATTTTGTTTTTTGTCCATAGATTTATGAGTTTTGAACAGCGGTATACTACTGTTGCCTTTATTGATTCTGTAAACCAACTTATTTTCAAGGATATTTTAACACTTTCTCGATCCTTCGCAGAAATCTGTTTATCAGGAATATGACAGTTGTTATCTATTCGTCTGAATTATTTGAGCTTTTGATTTTGCCTTTTGAAAAGGGACTTTCTGTTTGAATTTTCCTCGGAGTTCAGTACTTTTGTGTTTTTACTTTTCAGTAATTGACATATAAGTCCTCTATCAATCAAGTGGTTAAACGGAAACACTTAACACTTTATAGGTAACCGAAAGAGGTTCCGAAATTGAGACATAAACAATACTAGAACACACTCGCGAAATCGCGGGCATTTAGAGCGTGGTTGAAAGTATGTAAAGTGTTGTAGAATGAATTTTTGTAAAATATTTTCTGGAGAATTTATTTTTTATTTTTTTCATTTTATAATTTTCTTGTCGCAGAAATCTGTTTAAATCATTTTAGTATTTTCTTTGTGTAATTCCATAAGAAATTATCCAAGTTTTACATCGATCATATCATTGTATAGCCATGTTAGTTTTCTTTCCGTGAATTTCGTTGAATATAATACATTGCTCACAAAAAATAGATGGTTTACAGTATTTAAGGATATTCGCTACTCTGTTTCAATAGAACACGAATTTAAAAAAAGTGTTATGAGTTGATAGTATACAAATAAAAAAAAACTTAAAAAAAGCAGACAAAATTAAGGATCCATGTGTTTTTTTTTTCGAGATATAAGCCATTGAACATTTGATAGAAATAATTCTCTCTTAAAATTACAATGGCACCCGTTTTCTAAAAAACAAAATATGAAAAAAACAAGGACTTTAGGAATGTTCAAACATGTCTTTTAAAACTATCTGTCATTTAGATATGAAAAGAAAAATAGCAGGGAAGTTTTTGTTTAATTGCACTACATGGATAAAACCAGAGGAATCCGAATACCTAGAAAAACATTATAAAAACCAAGAGAAGCGAACATCCTTTAATTATTGAATGATTTCTTAAACACTGAAGATTACCTCTGTTACCAGTCCTTCTCCATCCAATAAAGAGTTCGTGTAACGTAGATTGTTATAATGCTCCTGAATAAATATAACAAAAAATGGAACTTAAAAAAACCAAACCTGTACACAATTTAAGGATGTACCTAGATGAGGTTAATGAGTTTTATCAAATGTTCGGACTCCTATGATGTTTTCCTCTATGATACAGGATAACACAATTTGCATATGTGTAGCTCCTGCAAGTTTGCCGCAAATTTGCCGGAAACAATTGCCGCAAGTTTGCCGGACACAATTGCCGTAAGTTTGGCGGAAACAATTGCCGCAAATTTACAGGAAACAAATGCGGCAATTTTTCAGTTTGCTACCAGCTTACCTTCATTTGCATGGTAAAATGGTTGCGGGAAGTTTATAGCTAGTTTGCTGCAAATGCTTGCCATAATGCTTATTTTTCGGTCAGGGTTATGCAATAGTCATTTTTATAAGTCGTCATTGTGATGCTAAGGGTCTGAGAAAATCTTGATTGGGCTACCTTCTTTTTGAACATATTTCTAAAATTAATATGCAAAGCACACTGACTCACAGTAATCAAATCAATGAATTCAAAATTATATTTCTCAAGAATATGATGCCAAACTTCAAACTAATAATAAATGTCCTTTCCTAGATTTAGATATTTCGGTTTTAAACGGGAAACTCCACACTAGCATTTACGACAAAAGGTACGATTTTTCGTTCCCTATTGTTAATTTTTCATTTTTAGATAGTGATGTTCCTTTTGCACCATCTTACGGTGCAACGATGGATTAAAAGGTGGGATATAGCAGCGGACCCAAAGCCATCTACTCTTTCGGAAACTCTGCCAGTGACAAACAGTGACCTATATCCAAACATTTACATTTGTCAACTGATTCTAGTGACAATGTCGGTGACAGCAGCAACAGCAGACGGGAGTTTTAGCGTTATGAGAAGAGTGAAAACTTATGTCCGCTCTACAATGCATACAGAAAGACTTTCTAATCTGTCCATCCTTTATGCGTATGTTCCGGACCATATGAGTATTTGGACCATACGCGTATGGTCACGAGTCATGACCATATGGGTATATACTAGCGTTGTCAAATCGTACACTTTTGAGTAACCAGTTACTCGGATAATCGTTCGACCGATTAACCGGTTAACCGGTAGTTTGAATTGGTGCTTGAAAGCCCTTATCAATAGTACCCTACACATAGATAAACGATGTGGTATGAGTGTCAATTTGAAAACCTTTCATCCAAGTCATAAAGTTACGCTTTTAGAATTGAAGTGTGTCCCTTGGCATTTTAAGGCTTGTCTGTGTGGGTTCCTGGCGAAGTTTGACTTTTAATAATCAACTACACCGTATCAACTATAGCGTGTGTACCAGCTTCAGATTGAAAAAAAAACAAAAAAAAAAACTGCTTGATCTCGTAGAATTGAATATGTCTGAAACTGATTATTCTTTCCTTTTCACTTGTTGTCACCGATAATGATGTGGAGTGTTTCAATTTGAATGATTAATTATAAAAAAAGAAGATGTGGTATGATTGCCAATGAGACAATTCTCCACAAGAGATCAAAATGACACAGAAATTAACAACTATTATAGGTCACTGTACGGCCTGTTTCTTTACTTTGTTGGCATGTTACTCGTACTATCACGTATACATTGTGTACATTCACATTGGTTTTCATTTTACAATTTTTGAGTTAGCATTTCGTTTTTAAGTAAGACTAAGCCCTTCACGACGGAGTTTGCACATTTAGATGTAGGTTTACAGAATATTAGATCAGAAACGAAATAATGAAGTAAGTCGTAAAATTTAATCGCATTACTGATTTAGAGTTACTGTTAAAAAAACATGTAAACTAATTATGTGTCTTTAAGATCATGCCCCGAGCTGAGAGACAAGTTCTAATTAATTTTATGTTATTAGGATTAACAATAGCAATCAATTTACTGGACAAGTGATTTGTCAAATTAATTACCACGACGACAATTTTAAAATAAAACCTAACTATTTAATGATTTCAATACAAATTTATATCAAATCTATCAAAATTGAAAAAAAGTCCGGTTAGCCGGTTAGCGTTTTTGGTATTCGGTATTTGGTCGTTCGACAACACTAGTATATACTCATATGGTCGGAGTAATTAACACTTTGTTACAGAGTACTTTTAATACTTCTAAACTCTTCATATGGATCGTGCACAATCAAGATTTACAACAAGCAAAAAAGCTGTGTTACCGTGTGGAAGTAAATGTCACCCAAGCCTACATGCAATCATACCACACCTCCTTATTTTTATATCTACTTTACTTTACAAAAAAACATAAAAAAAAAACGTGTTAAGTGTTCATTTGATTCGAACATTTCGAAGTTAAATAAATAATTGACCAAAAAAGAACCCACAACAAACATAAACAAGTTTTAATAAGGTCATTACTGTTTTAAAAAGCTATATGTATGTAGCGTCCGGGGGGCTTCGCTCCCCTGGCCCTCATACCAGGCTTTGACCTGGGCCCACAGTGGGCCTTTTGCGGCCACCAGACCCTCCCTCGCCTTTCGGTTTGTGCTTCCACTACGCCCTTGGTGTTTATATTTCACAGCTCGTTCGCCATGCCTGTGTCTGTTGTGACGTGTTTTTTTTTATTTTAACGAACGTAATCTATGTATTGGTAACTTTTTAAACCAGGAATATCATTACTATGAATTACTTTAAACCTTCACTAAATTTTTCCATAGATATAAAGATTAGGTTTTGAAGTTTGGTTGTACCTTATTGCTAACGGGATATCACATCCTCAATTTTACAGAAATGTTGTTAACCGTGCCCGGAAATTGAGAAATGATCCTGGTAAACTTATCGCTCCTTTAATTAAACTTATTCTAAAAGGTTACCATTTCAACAATGTAATAAGATCATTGAATATGGTTTTAATTGGTATAAATATTGATTTTGTTATCAGTAAATTAAATGCAAACTAAATATTACTAGTATGTTATATATATATATATATACATTCATGGATCTACAATCTGTCGATACCTGTATCATGGCATTGCACAAGGTCGTGTTTTTCTCTGACTGTTTATGACGTCTTTATACTAAATCCATTGGATGTTGGATGTGTACGGATTGATAATTTGGTCTTAGATGCATGATTTTTTTTATTAGTTGTTAGTGCTTTGAACTAGCTGTCAGATAACTGCGAGTACTCTCAGATCTGTACCTAGTGTCTTTTTGTGGTTGGGATGTACATGTACTCGGCCACGTCCACTTGTAATTTTGTCCATTTGATGAGTTAAGCCTTTTTTAACTGAGTTTTATAGTTCGTTCTTATGTTGTACTGTTGTACCACTGTCCCAGGTTAGGGTGAGAGTTGGGATAGAGCTAACATGTTTAACCCCACCACATTGTGTATGTACGGGGCGCCGAATGGGACTCTTGTGGTTTTGTACAAAATTCAATTCTGTCATAACAAAATCATTTTTGTCTTACAAAACTATGTGCTACAGACTTGTTTTGTGAGAACTTCAATTTTGTGATGACAAAATTCATTTGTGTAGACAAAATTCATTTTTGTCATGACAAAATTCATTTTTGTAGACAAAATTCATATTTGTCATGACAAAAGTCAATTTTGTCTAAAAGGTATGCAAATATAAACATATTTGCATACAAAATTGACTTTTGTTACCTGATATGGAAATTAAATCACAAAAGTCAATTGTGTGAGGTAAGATTCAATTTTGTGAGACAAAATTGACTTTTGTGAGACAAAATTGACTTTTGTGAGACAAAATTGACTTTTGTGAGACAAAATTCAATTTTGTGAGACAAAATTCAATTTTGTCAATTTTGTTGAGACAAAAGTCAATTTTGTTAATTTTGTTGAGACAAAAGTCAATTCTGTCAATTTTGTTGAGACAAAAATCAATTTTGTTGAGACAAAAGTCAATTTTGTTAATTTTGTTGAGACAAAAGTCAATTTTGTTAATTTTGTCGAGACAAAAGTCAATTTTGTCAATTTTGTTGAGACAAAAGTCAATTTTGTGACGACAAAATTCATTTTTGTGACGACAAAATTCAATTTTGTAACAACAAAATTGACTTTTATGTGACAAAATTGACTTTCGTGAGACAAAAATCAATTTTGTTGAGACAAAATTCAATTTTGTCAATTTTGTTGAGACAAAAGTCAATTTTGTCAATTTTGTTGAGACAAAAGTCAATTTTGTCAATTTTGTTGAGACAAAAGTCAATTTTGTCAATTTTGTTGAGACAAAAGTCAATTTTGTTGAGACAAAAGTCAATTTTGTTGAGACAAAAGTCAATTTTGTCAATTTTGTTGAGACAAAAGTCAATTTTGTCAATTTTGTTGAGACAAAATTCAATTTTGTCAATTTTGTTGAGACAAAAGTCAATTTTGTCAATTTTGTTGAGACAAAATTCATTTTTGTCAATTTTGTGTAACAAAAGTCGATTTTGTATGCAAATTAGTTCACAGAAACCAAACTAAACTAATTTGAATTACAAAATTGACTTTTGTCGCCCAATTTTCAAATTAGGTAACAAAATTCAAGTCTGTGTAACAAAAATGAATTTTGTCATGACAAAAGTGACTTTTGTCCGCTGATAGATAATTTTGTATGACAAAATTTTAAATTTGTAGTATGATACAAATTTTGTTAAACTGAACTTATTTTTTGAACAAAAGTCACTTTTGTCTGTACAAAATTGAATTTTGAGTACAAAACCACAAGAGTCCCATTCGGCGCCCCGTAGTATGTGCATGTCCCAAGTCAGAAGCCTGTAATTCAGTGGTTGTCGTTTGTTTATGTATTACCTTTTTGTTTTTCGTCCTTTTTTTGTACATAAATAAGGCCTTTAGTTTTCTCGTTTGAATTGTTTTACAGTGTCATTTCGGGGGCCGTTTATAGCTGACTATGCGGTATGTTTTTTTTTTTCATTGTTGAAGGTCGCATGGTGACCTACAGTTGTTAATTTGTGTATCATTTTGGTCTCTTGTGGAGAGTTGTCTCATTTGAAATCATCCCACACATCTTTTTTATAATTAAAAAAAATAAATATACTATAATATCATTGCAAGGGTTTAGCAATTACATATTCCCATGCAATCTTAACCACATACATTGCATACTTTATTTGATGGTAGTGACCAACATGAGGAAAATGTAAATAGATAGATCTTACAAAACATATGTTTAACCCCGCCGCATTTTTGCGCAGGTCTCAAGTCAGAAGTCTCTGGCCTTTGTGTTGTTTTGTATGTTTAATAATTTTGATTGATTGATGTGTTTTGGATTTTGATTTGACGTCCATTTTTATTTATGGGACAGCTGAGGCCCGTCTCTGGGTTCGAGATTTTCTCGCTACGTTGAAGACCAATTGTTGGCATTCGGCTGTACATAACGCTCTTTGGTCGGGTTGTTGTCTCTTCGGCATATTCCCCTTTCCTTTCTCAAATTTAAACTATGGATATAGCATGCACACATCTGCATCTCACTCAATCCACCCAGTAAACAATGAAAAAGATTAATCAACACACCTGTATTTTATTAACTCCTAAAGCGTTATTAGCTATGTCTGTAAGAACCTGTGAGTATCCCCCTCTATCAACATACCTGTATTTTATTAACTCCTAAAGCGTTATTGGATATGTCTGTAAGAACCTGTGAGTATCCCCCTCTATCAACACACCTGTATTTTATTAACTCCTAAAGCGTTATTAGCTATGTCTGTAAGAACCTGTGAGTATCCCCCTCTATCAACATACCTGTATTTTATTGACTCCTAAAGCGTTATTGGCTATGTCTGTAAGAACCTGTGAGTATCCCCTCTATCAACATACCTGTATTTTATTGACTCCTAAAGCGTTATTGGCTATGTCTGTAAGAACCTGTGAGTATCCCCCTCTATCAACATACCTGTATTTTATTAACTCCTAAAGCGTTATTGGCTATGTCTGTAAGAACCTGTGAGTATCCCCCTCTATCAACATACCTGTATTTTATTAACTCCTAAAGCGTTATTAGCTATGTCTGTAAGAACCTGTGAGTATCCCCCTCTATCAACATACCTGTATTTTATTAACTCCTAAAGCGTTATTAGCTATGTCTGTAAGAACCTGTGAGTATCCCCCTCTATCAACATACCTGTATTTTATTAACTCCTAAAGCGTTATTGGATATGTCTGTAAGAACCTGTGAGTATCCCCCTCTATCAACATACCTGTATTTTATTAACTCCTAAAGCGTTATTGGATATGTCTGTAAGAACCTGTGAGTATCCCCCTCTATCAACATACCTGTATTTTATTAACTCCTAAAGCGTTATTAGCTATGTCTGTAAGAACCTGTGAGTATCCCCCTCTATCAACATACCTGTATTTTATTAACTCCTAAAGCGTTATTAGCTATGTCTGTAAGAACCTGTGAGTATCCCCCTCTATCAACACACCTGTATTTTATTAACTCCTAAAGCGTTATTGGATATGTCTGTAAGAACCTGTGAAAATCTCCCTCTATCAACACACCTGTATTTTATTAACTCCTAAAGCGTTATTGGATATGTCTGTAAGAACCTGTGAGTATCCCCCTCTATCAACATACCTGTATTTTATTTTCTCCTAAAGCGTTATTGGATATGTCTGTAAGAACCTGTGAGTATCCCCCTCTATCAACATACCTGTATTTTATTGACTCCTAAAGCGTTATTGGATATGTCTGTAAGAACCTGTGAGTATCCCCCTCTATCAACATACCTGTATTTTATTGACTCCTAAAGCGTTATTGGATATGTCTGTAAGAACCTGTGAGTATCCCCCTCTATCAACATACCTGTATTTTATTAACTCCTAAAGCGTTATTGGATATGTCTGTAAGAACCTGTGAGTATCCCCCTCTATCAACATACCTGTATTTTATTGACTCATAAAGCGTTATTGGATATGTCTGTAAGAACCTGTGAGTATCCCCCTCTATCAACATACCTGTATTTTATTAACTCCTAAAGCGTTATTGGATATGTCTGTAAGAACCTGTGAGTATCCCCCTCTATCAACATACCTGTATTTTATTGACTCCTAAAGCGTTATTGGCTATGTCTGTAAGAACCTGTGAGTATCCCCCTCTATCAACACACCTGTATTTTATTAACTCCTAAAGCGTTATTGGATATGTCTGTAAGAACCTGTGAGTATCCCCCTCTATCAACATACCTGTATTTTATTAACTCCTAAAGCGTTATTGGATATGTCTGTAAGAACCTGTGAGTATCCCCCTCTATCAACATACCTGTATTTTATTGACTCCTAAAGCGTTATTGGCTATGTCTGTAAGAACCTGTGAGTATCCCCCTCTATCAAACACACCTGTATTTTATTAACTCCTAAAGCGTTATTGGATATGTCTGTAAGAACCTGTGAGTATCCCCCTCTATCAACATACCTGTATTTTATTAACTCCTAAAGCGTTATTGGATATGTCTGTAAGAACCTGTGAGTATCCCCCTCTATCAACATACCTGTATTTTATTAACTCCTAAAGCGTTATTGGATATGTCTGTAAGAACCTGTGAGTATCCCCCTCTATCAACATACCTGTATTTTATTAACTCCTAAAGCGTTATTAGCTATGTCTGTAAGAACTTGTGAAAATCTCCCTCCATCAACATTTACTGCATGGCTTACACTGTTTATACACACTAATATAGTCAAGTGTTTTGTCAGGTATAAACCATATACTTTCATTATGTATATATGTAGCTGAATTATTTATCTGGAAATAGTAACAAAAAAATTAGTTTAACTTGTATTTTCAACCCCAAAAATGTAACTAACTTAGGGTGACCTATTTAGTATTCTCTGAAATACATATATATATAATAAATATCTGATCTCAGCGAATCTAATACAATAAATATAGAAATGTATAAAAAAAGTCCCCGAAATAAAAATATGAAACCAAGATTCAAGCGTGAAAACTAGCTGTCAAATATAATATACAACAACAAATGACAACCCGTGAATTACAGGATCCTTGTATAGCCAGACTATTTGATGGGTATTAAAATGAAGATTCAATTCGGTATAAAGTTTAACAATTTAATAAACGATCCAACAAGAATATAAACGATGTTACAATATTGAGTCCGGTGTTCACGGTTTAAGAACCTATCCAAAACTGAATATAAATTATTTTTAAGAAGTATATAAAACAGAATAATTTAGAAATACATGTAACAACGGATTAGGCAATTATTGTCCATTGTTCAGATAATCTGTTAAAAACTGTCTTTGACACGTAGATACGAAGTCCATTATCGGATTAGTAGAAACATACAGTTTAAACCAAAGATAATTGTGTGGGAATATTTGAGCTAAAAATGACAATTGAAAGATATAGTAATTAAAGTCAGAAAAATGATAGTCCAAATAATTAGCATGCTTTTCGTCCGGTCATACTTACTTGGGACAGTCTCATTCTGAACGTGTCAGGTGAAGCATGCTTGCTGGTGCCAAACACTCCCTTAACCTGGCACATAAGTGTAACGGTATGACAAACAAACAAACTATATACATCAGTTTAATGGACTCAACTAAACGATTACACGCACATTAAAACGATAACATGAGTACAAAAGACACAACATACAGTATAAGAGTACTCCTAGATAACTGAAAGCTAGTTCATATTTAACAAGTGAATAGATGAAGATGTGGTATAAGTGCCAATGAATGAGACAACTCTCCATTCAAGTCACAGTTTATAAAACATAGAGCCTTGGCTCACACCAAACAGCAAACTATGAAGGACCCCAAAAATGACTAGTCAGAGTAAAACCATTCAAACGGGGAAATCAACGATATAATCTACGGGCGCACTACGTTTGCGCGCATTTGGGGATTAAAATGTCTTACGTTTGCGCGCAGCTTTTGATTACATTTGCGCGCATTCATTTTGTAGGTAATCTCAGGTAAAAATATAAATTAAAATATATTTAAATTCTAAATGAATATTTTTTGTTGGTATTTTTATAATAGATATGACTATCAATTATTAATTTTGAGAATAGTTTGTTAATTTAAATTATATATTGTTCATATTGAAATCTTAAACCAAGTTTAAACCCCGTTATAGCTTAAGGTTAAATTATAATAAATGGGTTATGTCACACACAGATTTCTTAAACTTTTGCCTTGTTAAATTGTATCTGAAAATCGAAAAAAAAATATGCGGCTTTATCTCCTTTTTCCCTGCCTTGGAAGACTTAGACTAAGAGAGGGTACTCAGTCTGATACTTGTAAATAATTGAACAAATAAATAAATAAATAAATAAATAAGTATTATTACCTTATTTCACCTGAGTTTACTTGTCAAAAAAAGGCGCGCAAATGTAATCAAAAGCTGCGCGCAAACGTAATGATTTTTGCGCGCAAAAGTAATGGTAATGCGCGCAAACGTAATGCACCGTAATCTACATGTATATAAAAAACATATATCTACCTAAACCTTAATAGTTTAAAGCCAATAACATTAATAAAAAAATCATGCGTCTAAGCCTTATATATTAAAATCCAATAATTACTGTTGATTTTAATGTAAAAGCGACATTAACAATCAGAGAAAAAACAGGACCTTGCATTACAATTGATTGATTGTTTGTTGCTTAACGTCCAGTGGCAAATATTGCGTATTCAGGACGAGCATTACAATTGAATTACTCGAGGTATCATGTATATCGGAGCATAACTTATCATTCCTTGACTATAAATGTTAAAATCATTCACGTCAATAGCATACAGTCAAGAAAACTTTGCCGAATTTTTTCCTTGTACAATGAGTGTTGTAAAAGTTCAAACTATTGGCAAGTAGGAAGTGATGACACGACAGATGTATAGATTGAGTACTAGCTACAATTCAACATTATCAAAATGCAGATCAAATATTAAATTATTTCCTTTCATTAAAGCCAAGAAATCTTTGACCAAAAAATTTCTTTGTACGACGAATATGTTAATATCGAAAAGCAGAAAGTTGTTTTACGGGAGATATAAAAAATGCCTATTCACTACATCTGAACATATAAAACTGCATACCATATATAAAATCATTCCTATGTCATCCTTTGTTACAAACAAGCCAAGCAAATTTTGATAAAAAATTTCTTCCTTTCAAACGGACGGACGACTGACAGCCATAAATAGACCAACTGCAGAACAGTAGCTCAAGAGTCCTTTAGGTATGTTTGCAGACTGTCCGCAAATAGTAAAAAGATCAAATAAGGACATAAAAGCGACGGTTCCTCAGCTATAAATAGACATACTTCCGCATTTGGCAACGTAGGTTAAATTGTGAAGAAATAAATTAAAATAAAGCATAATTTTTTTTTAATTGTATATGCTTTTATTCTAAACAATGGTACAAGTTGTAGATTATTTGCCAATTTTTTTAGAAAGCGGGGGGGGGGGGGGGGGGGGGGGGTTGTAACAGGAACGTAAATGCTGAAATTAGGAGATAAAAATGTTACCTTTAAATTAGTTCAAATACATATCCATCCCATCATGTTACAAATATTATATAATTATATGCTTTTAAAGACGCTTAAGTCAAATAATGTCTATCCTGTTACTGAACCTACAGTAATCACAGTAACCACAGTAACCACAGTAACACGATAGACACATTTCATCATTTAAGATTGCTATTTTAAAATAACTACTCCCTTTGATGCAGCGATAATGTTTTTTTTCTGCTGTGATTTTGGTATCCAATAAATTTTGCACTATTTACAACGTATGGATATAGTAAACAAATTTGCTGGTATAACATGTACATGTAAAAGCATAGACACGATAAAATGGTACCCCCTTTTATCCGGTGTTGGACCCCCCCCCCCCCCCCCTTTAAAATGGCTGGATCCGCCCCTGCAGTATGATAGACATGTATTTCATGTACGCCGATTGATTTAGTTTGTACAGAAAAAACTTTACATATAATAATTATGATTTTATTAATTGTGATTAAACATTAACAATGGGGCAATTCAAATTTAAACAAATAATAAACAACAAAATAAAATTAAAGTGAGATACGAAAATTAATCCAATAAACACACAAACATAAGTGATAAATTTGTAATATTGCAATATTTATAATATAATATCCATGTTACAATAAGACCACTGTTCTCAGTTTTAATGACCTTTTAAATCCAATAATTCTAACATGTCTAAAGGAAGCACGGTTTAATATATAAACTATTTCTTGATTATCAGGGAAATCAATGAAATATTTTTTCCTCTAATTGTATATCATTACATAAATTTTGTCTGATATTTTCGTTTACCTTTGCATGGGGAATGAAATGAAATTTTATTAAGAAAGCTTTGATCTTTCGTTAGAGTTATTATCAACGTTCTAAAACAGCTCCTTTTGCAGAAATAAAGGCAATCAAAAAGTAGAAAAACAAATCATTTGAAATATGTTACCCTGACCCTATACCCACTTAATAAGAATAAATCAAACTAAAATATATTTAAATCTTATCAAAACATTATTATCTTAATAGTTTCATTGATGTTCCGATTCATAAATACTACAGACTTTTATTCAAACAGTTACAACTGCATTTTCAATTAAAAACTAAATTTAAGCATAAGTGTACCGAAATTCAGCATATTCAAATTACCCGTGCATAGTTCAATAAAACAAGGGGGCAGAAAAGCTCACCCCTCTCTAAATTAAATTCTGTAACAATATACGTACATACCATTAATTGACTATGTTTGTTGTAATATCGCAATAAATGAATGTTTTTTCCCAATGCTTCGGTTTTTCCATGTTGATGAACAACCCGGATATGTAATGTAAATTATTTGTAAACAAATTTTTCCATGATAGGCTTCATTAATTAATTACAATAATGGAAAATAACTCAGTCAAGCTATCAAGGATCTGCTTTTAAAAATCGATACGTGTCACGCGAAATCCTCAGGTAAAGAAAAAATAAAATTTAATGATAATGTACAGTGGCAAATATTACATGCATATTCTAGCCGGTATGAAGACAAAACAAACTTATATTTTAGGTTCTATTCGAGCTGATTGATAAATCAAAGTACTGATATACTGTTAACTAGTATGAATCCAATATATATAGTACCGTGTATTTATATATATATATAAAAAAAATCAACGTTAAGTTTATGATTTATATATCAGAGACATAAATACTTGTATCTAAGGTCTCTAATTCTTCAGTATCAACTACAAATGACATTGATTTAAAACTGAAATTTGTAATCAGTCTGTGTACTGAGCTGTCATTTCTCTAATCTAGTTCAATCTTTTTATATAGCCGTAGTGTAATGCATCGGACTATGACCACAAAGATTCCTGGCTGCCCCGTGTTAGGGACCGTTCAATATTTATCAGATGGATGGGCCGGTGCATTCTTAATATTGTTTTTTTTAAAAAGTTATTGCCCATCATTTTAAATTGTGAAAAAAAGTCCTTGCCCCTCTAAAACTCTAAGACAATCAAAAATTATTTAGGTTCTTTTTCTATTTCAAAGTTTTTAAATTTCTATGTCTTGAAATCAAAGAATAGACTTTATACAAAATTTAAAATGTGCTAGTTAATTATATATGTATAGATCTATGTGTGTATCAGAACCATACATTTAATTGATTTTTAAAACCAGTATGAATATACATGTACAGATTTTATTTTATATGTGCAGCCTCAAATACAATATTGATTTAGAATAAAGGAAATAATTCAAATTAAGGGACAATAACTCGTGGACTAGTAAACATATTATCATATACTGAATTACTAATTATTGTCCTAAAAACAGAACATGTTTATAGTTCAAATACCAATGTCCCTTTATCTATTCTACTTTTCAAAAAAGAAATTTATTATGGTCTTTTTAAGCAAATATAGGCAGACATGTTTTTGACTTTGATGCAGCCTTTTTCGCCTATTAATTAATTCCCTAAATTTGACAGCTTAACACCAAACTATAAAACAACCTGGCATTCTTTAAGATGAATATATAAATGAGATAGCTGTACAGTTATATGAAAATTTAAGTTGATTTGAAAAAGTTATAAAAAAAATGAAAGGTGACCATCTGAACTTAGTCGAAACTTAAAATTGTAGCTTCTTTTCAACCTATTAACTAAATCCTTTAAATGACAGCAAAAAAAAACCAACAAAGTACTAAACAACCTGGCATTCAGTAAGATCAATATACAAATGATATAGCAGTAGAGTTTTATGAAAATGCAAGTTGATTTGAAAAAGTTATGAAAAAAATTAAAGATGACTATCTTGAAATAACAAAAAAACTGAAAATTTAAGCTTTTTCTTAAACCTTTTTTTATTAAATACATAAGAATGACAGTATCACACCAAACTACCAAACAACTTGGCATTCTATAAGATCAATATATAAATGTTATAGCTGTTAAGTTTTATGAAAATCCAATGTTGATTTAAAAAAGTTATAAAAAAAATTAAAGATGATTATCTGGATTTAGCCTAAACTGAAAATTTGAGCTTAATTTAACCTTTTTATTAAATCCATAAGATTGACAACAATACACCAAACTATTAAACAATTTGGTATTCTATAAGGTCAAAATAATCTAAAAGATAGTCTGAACAGAAAATTCTAGCTTTTTATTCCTTATTTAAATCCTTAAAATTGACAGAAATGAGCCAAGCTACCAGTTTGTTGAGACATGTTTTGAGTGCCCGCAAAAGAAATATCCTACAAACCAATAAAATTGATAACAAAATTTTTCCTATAAAATATGTTCTGGCCCATCCACTAAATATTTAAAAAAAAATTCTTGCCCATCCAAATATTTCCACAAAAAAGTGCTTGCCCCGCCCCATTTTGCACCGGCCCATCCATCTGATAAATATTGAACGTTCCCTTAGTTAAGAGAGGGTAATATCGCATGCACGTTATAGATATCCATGTAGATTTCGAAAAAGAGCAGATTAATGCCGCTACAAAGCAAGACTCGCACCCGAAAAGTGGAAAGGAATTAATATAAGTTGCAATAATTTGTTACCCAATCCACTATACATACATATGTTTTAACTTAACTAGTTCAAACTAAAATATCAACTTCAGTCAAATATTAAATCAAATAAGTTTAATTTTTAAATCGGCAAGTTTGCATGCGTTTTTTGAACGAGCTGCTTTTGAACTGACATACAAACAATAAAATTGATAATGGAAATGGGGAATGTGCCAAAGAGACAACAAACCGACCATAGAGCAGACAACAGCAGAAGGTCACCAACAGGTCTTCAATGCAAAGAGAAATTCTCGCACCCGGAGGCGTCCTTCAGCTGGCCCCTAAACAAATACATACTGGTTCAGTATAGATGTGCAGCTTTGTTAAAAAAAAACACAAAAAAAAAACACATTCCCAATTGAAAATCACACAACGAGCCATAAATGTACATCATGCCAAAAGCGTTACATCGTTTATATATTTCTCATTTATTATAAGATATGTACGGTTTTTTTTTAAATCTAATAAATATAATGGTGTGGATTTCCTGTCTCTGTCAGACACAAAGAGTGAATAATAGATCTATCAAAATATTTAGGTTTATTATATTATTGTTTTGTAAAAATATTGTATGTTGTAAACGATAGTATTTGATATGCTCCCTCCCTCTGGGTACCTAATTCAGACAGATAAAATATCGTTTATAATTAATTTGATTCAATGGGATAAAACAGGTATATAATACACTAAACATCGTGCGTGTATATGATTAATTTGATTCAATAGGATAAAACAGGTATATAATACCACCGTGTAGAACGCCACTTGCGGGGTGTCGGCTATGTTTGACATGGGGTGGCAATTTTGAAGCGACGAAAAAGTAACAAGGTAAGTTCAAGCATCAAAATTTCTTATTTCTAGAACTCTCAGTACCATATAATGTATTGAACGGAAGGAACCGCAACATAATCTGTTTCCTGAAAGCAGAAGCAGTCGTTTTCAGTGCTCAGTTTTCTCAAACACCTCGCCCTAGTTTTCCGTGTTGCAGATTTTGAGGCTTTATATGTAAATTTCGGTATAAAAAACTACTTTACACAGCCATCCCCCGTATCATTTATATAGAATTGTATTCCTCTCATTGACTTATATCAAATACCAGTTTCTTAGTTAAAATTAATTGGTTTTAAAACTGTTATTTATCAAAATATAAAGTGTCGCCCGGGGTGTCAGATTTTGCGTCGCAAGGGGTAGAGGCTTGTCATAAAAAAATACATATTTGCTTGTAAATTAGTCTTCATATGATACATTTTATTTTAAACACATCTACTTTACCATGACAAAACAAGGATTTTTTATTTTGTCTGTTTTGGTCTAATAAAATATATGCTTTTGATTTCATTCACATCTACTTTACCATGACAAAATAAGGGTTTTTCATTTTGCCTGGTTTTGGTCTTATAAAACATGTGCTTTTGATTTCATTCATAGTAAAAAAAAATGGCTTAAAATATTTAGTTTTCAAGCTGGTAAACGATTTCTTTTCCTTTTCAGTCACTATCATGGTAAAAAAAGTCAAGGCTATGGCTCAATAAACCAAAACATCACAAAATAGTCCTCAACATAAGATATGCCCGATGCTTCCACCAAGCCAAAATGCATCATAGTTCATCACCAGGTTCATCTAAAAAGCACTCGTGCACGCCGAAAAAATCCATTACTCCTAAAAGAATTAGAACACTCTCTCTAATGAAACACTCACCGGCATCTTTTTCAGCTCTTTTTCAGCGAATGACAACACAACTTCAAGTAATCCTGAAGACGATGATACTACAATTATCAATGAGAAAACAACGACTTGTACACAAATATACAACGGAACAGGTTTACAAGAAAAAATGATTCAAGACAGCTCTTTCGTGCGTAATCGCCCAGCTAGAACTATCCGTTTTCTGTTACACATCTATCATATCATATCTACTTTGAAGGTCTACTCTGAATATATACATATCTCTAAACGAACCGGAATTGAATAAAATTTGAAGAATTTGATGTAACCTGTGTTTTTCTAGGTTGAATTTCTGTTACATTTATGTTCAAATTTGTGTAGGTGTGTTTGATTTAAAAAGTATCAGATAGAGATCGATTTATAAGAAAATGTATTCTTTTTTTATGACAAGCCTCTACCCCTTGCGACGCAAAATCTGACACCCCGAGCGACACTTTATATTTGACGAATAACAGTTTTAAAACCAATTAATTTTAACTAAGAAACTGGTATTTGGTATAAGTCAATGAGAGGAATACAATTCTATATAAATGATACGGGGGATGGCTGTGTAAAGTAGTTTTTTATACCGAAATTTGAATATAAAGCCTCAAAATCTGCAACACGGAAAACTAGGGCGAGGTGTTTGAGAAAACTGAGCACTGAAAACGACTGCTTCTGCTTTCAGGAAATAGATTATGTTGCGGTTCCTTCCGTGCAATACATTATATGGTACTGAGAGTTCTAGAAATAAGAAATTTTGATGCTTGAACTTACCTTGTTAC
This sequence comes from Mytilus edulis, assembly GCA_019925275.1. Lineage (NCBI taxonomy): Eukaryota > Metazoa > Mollusca > Bivalvia > Mytilida > Mytilidae > Mytilus > Mytilus edulis. The sequence goes on along the minus strand of CM034362.1, from coordinate 80,655,886 downwards.
TTTTTCGTCGCTTCAAAATTGCCACCCCATGTCAAACATAGCCGACACCCCGCAAGTGGCGTTCTACACGGTGAATACACTAAGTTTAAACATCGTAAATGTATATAATTAATTTGATTCAATAGGATAAAGCAGCATACTACTGAATATCTAATAGAAAGATGAAATCTACTGATCCATGGACATTTCATCTTTGAGAAATTGCAACCCTTTGATGAGGATCGTAATGCGGGTGTCTAAGTAGTGACATATTATATGTTATACATATCATATTTGATATATGCATATAATCCTCCCCAGGAGTCCTCATTTAAAAAATAGAATATTTGTAATTATAATTTATTTGATTCAAAGGATAAAACAGCATTTACACTGATATTTTATAGTTAGATGAAAAATACTGTTTTATCTTAGTGAAATTGCAATCCATTGATACGGATTGTAATGAGACTGTCCAAGTAGTCACATAATCGCAAATGTTTGGTCTTGTATTCAAATAATCACAATTAAAATGGCAAAGTAATCACATAATCAGAAACCCTATGAGAGGCTCGTTGATATCATGAGGATTGTGATGGGGGTCACTTCATGACGAAAAACGGTAAAATAATATTGTCAAATGACGTTAACGGTAATTTTTAGTTCGTGACGATAAAATGTACATTTTCTGTATGACGATAAAAAAATCGACTGATTTTGACGAATCACGTTAAGTTCTTTCCAAAATTAACAGTAACGGATAATTATGTGAGACCTCTGGTAAATCCAGATAAATTTAGACAAAGTATAAACTACAAACCGACTCACTGAATATATTACAATTGAAAACAAGAATGTGTCTCTAGTACACGGATGACCCATCCGCACTATCATTTTCTATGTTCAGTGGACCGTGAAATGTGGTAAAACTCTTATTTTGCATTAAAATTAGAAAGATCATATCATAGGGAATATGTGTACTAAGTTTCAAGTTGATTGGACTTCAACTTCATCAAAAACTAACTTGACCAAAAACTTTAACCTGAAACTTGCACTTTCATTTTCTATGTTCAGTGGACCATGACATTGAGGTCAAAACTCTAATTTGTCATTAAAATTGGAAAGATCATATTATAGAGAACATGTATAGTAAGTTTCAAGTTGATTGGACTTCAACTTCATAAAAAAACTACCTCGACCAAAAACTTTAACCTGAAGCTGGACGGACGAACGAATGAACAAACGGACGGACGGACGGACGGAAAGTCGGACGAACGAACGGACGCACAGACCAGAAAACATAACGCCCATAAATAAGGCATAAAAATGAATAATGAACCTGGTCATCCGAAACACCCCGTAAACTGTTATGTGTTTTTCACACTCTCATATACTAGAAATTATTCTCACATACAATTAAATAATTTACCCGATCCAATGGTAAAGTAAATAGATCAGGGAAGACTCGCGAGCTGGATCGTCATTTATTTTACTGATTTTGCTTGCAATAGGGTAGGACTAAATAAATTTGTTGTCGATTTTATTTACTCCGACACATTTAGATTACAGACAACTACCGTAAAGGGGATTTCCAAGTAGAAGAGGGAACTGTTTTCATCAGAAAAAACGGCAGTACCGAATAAAGGGCAAAAATAAAAAAGCAGGAAAGAGATTTCAACTAAACAATAAACTCAGGACAACATTTGTCATCCTAGCCACACCCACTATGTATACATTTCAAATGGTAGCTCCCTTAGTGTGTTGTATTGGCGTCCATATGTACTAATCCATTGGTCCATTGTTCCCGACGGTCTGTAGTGGTACAATCACAAATATGATTCAATGTCAAATAAGCCTACATACATTGTACTGGATGTGCATACTCAAACCTATAATAATTCTTAGTATGTATAAATGTTTGAATAATGTTTTGCTATTTTACTGAAATATTTTTTTATTTGTATACATGTTTCGAAATATTTAACCGACGTATTATGAGCAATGACACGGAGACAGTACAAATTAACCATCTGCTACTAGTGGAGAGACCAAGCCAACAATTTTAACTTTAATGGACCACCCTGCCCGCAGGCTAAATTATGAGTTTTTGGAAAGATAAATGTTTATTCTTAAATTTTCGCCTGGTCGTAGAAATGAAATATGGTGCAATTTAAAAAAAAAATAAGGTGAAAGGTTAGAATGTTTCACTATTGTCAATTTATTTCACAAGAGGTTATAAAAAGTCACCCAAAAATTTCTGAATTGTTACTCAACAAGAAATTTATAATGAAACAAACTGTGACACTTCATTTTCAACTTAATTTGAAAATAATGAAACCACCAAATGCACATTTTAATGGGAATTCAGAATAGCAACAAAATAGAAGATGGAACAACCGAATCTCAATTCATTTCTTTTTTTGCATTGCATGTACTTCTAAAGATTTTTTTTTTATAAGATTTTACGGCATTTATAAAAAGAAGTCAATTTGGTTTTGCTTTGATGTATATTTATTGACAGTCACAAATATTTCACAAGGCAATTAAATCAAATGAGTTTATTGATGGAATTAAGTTCCAGCGTATATTCTAGCTCTTTGAACTTTATAGGTTTTATGTGCCTTAGCCTAACAAAAGCACACTTGGACCCCTTAGAAAGAGTGGTTGTATGGGGTATTTTAACAAACAAAGGGCATGACAAATTTCGAAAACCTGGCATCAGTCATAGTTTTCATCGTCGTCTTCTTCCAATATTGCTTGGTGAGTTAAATAATTTCTACAACCATCAGACCCTTCACATGCCCAAATATTGGTATACGCAGATTTCTGTTGGTTTTATACACAGTTGTTATTGCAAGCTGTTTTCCCTTGTCCATATACGTAAAAACAAGTTCTTGAAGGAAATCTACTGACATGGGTCCCTCAAAGAAAATCGTGAAAAAAACGTTTTTACCCTCTTACCAACCAGAGTCTTTGGAAAGTATGATAACTGGTTTAGCAATATGAGAGTTTATCCAAATTTGCGTTTGAAGCATTGCACGTGGGATGTTCTGTAAAAACTTGTTTTCACATGAAGGAATTTTCACAAAACTGGCATCCTTTGTGGCGGCAAACTCCACCCTTCTCTGGTTTAGCTCATCACGAAGATACCTGAACTTTTCCTTCGGATCATACAATGAGACGATAAATGCACTTCCAATGAATGTAATGGACCAATAGGATAAACCAATATCCTGACTACAGTCTCATACTCACGAACATTAGCAAGAACTAAAGCACGACGAACTACTTTTACTGGGTTTATATGGGCCTTAACAAAGTCACCTGATTTACACTTGAGTTTTGAGGTCTTGGTCGTATCATCGAAAGTATTGAGAGGAGACCTCGACATATAGCTGTAGAAGACATGTGTTTCAGACTCATTAGAGCAGCCTTCCACAGAGGATTTTACCATCTGGTTGCCACATTCAAAAGATTCATGAACATTTATTGAGGCTTTGATTTCTGTAGAAATACTAGTATTCATCAATGGCTGAGGATGATCGGCAACGTAAAATGGATCGGTAATATTTGAATGCATATAGCCTATTAAATCAGAGACATTCTGCTTGTCTCGTGTCATTGCTGTTTGCTTGTTTTCTTCGTGTTCAATTTCTGCATCTGTGGCTAATCCCGATCTAGATCTCATTTCAGAACTAAAATGCGTAAGGATGTGTCGTGTAAGCATCCATCGAAGTACAGCGTTATTTTTCTTGTCAGTCCTATAATGCCTCTACACCCTTTAGAATCTTTAACACTAGTTTTCTCTGTAGCCATATCACTACAGATACTATTTAAGGCTCCATGTTTATGTCTGATTGAAAACTCATCTGACATAAAGACTGATTTTACCGTTTCAGACAGATTCAACATATCCAATTTGTAGGCTGGTGTCCACCTAGCATAGTTCGTCCGATTCGTAATGAAAAAGCATCGCAACATTGCAGCTACCATTTTCAAATGTAAAAGCCACAACCCATTTCGTTCAGCCCTAATGTTTTGTAACAATATCTCAACTGCACAAAGAAACATATTCCAAAATTACGAAGGTTGGTGATAGTTTACAGGAGTGTATTCTGAATTCTTCAAACAATGGCAACATATGTTTTCAAAAGTAGAAAAACACTTTCTGCGCTTTTGGGTGTTTCAGCAAATGAATTGTGACATACATTTACTTCAATATTAATTAAAGATTTTCGTCTTAACACCAATTGAATGCTTTTGAATCAAACAAAAGAGCCATGAGAGCTATCTTCATATACCAAAGTTCATCATCGAACACGTCTGGAATAGACCATTTTACATTTGGACAACAGCATACAATTTATTGTTGACCAGCACGTTTTGACATATCTAAACATTGTTTCATAGTTGTAAATACTATTGTCATGTCGAGGCTTGACATATATAACTGCAGCATAGACTACAGACGAAATTTCAGATTTAGCTATTTGTAAGAACCGGTCCCAAATGGAACGATTTGTTCAGTGCTTTCTGTAGAAGAGGGAATCGAATCTAAGTTTTGTCTCGAAAGAAGTTACAGAAATACCAAAGACAAGACATATCTCGGTTTTCGATGAAACAAGACACAACTTTCCAATAAACATTAGAATAACGAGGTGGTCCATACCGTTCGGCTGGCTTGTCGAAAGGTAAACATGCCATACGATTGGTATTCGAATCATTCAACGTCAAAGATCTTTCTAGTCCGCATTTAACCTTTATGGAACTCATGTGGGCGTTTGATGATTCGTTTTGATACTGAAATACAACTCTAAACATTGAGTGAAATGTATTTTTACAATGGGTTGTTTCAGCATTTAAGTCAATATCTTCTGCTCATGTCTGTATAATACGACTCCCTGTTCTAAATACAGCAATGCCATTAATTCCACCATACGCCTATTTGCACACGACATTATTTCTTATCTGGTAATGAAATCTTACAGAGGAAGCGAACAGTCCTACAACACTAGGAATATTTAACAGACATGGAAATCGACATTTAATCCTGACAAGCGTAAGTTTCGTCCATCAGCCGAAATAAATACGTATTCGTATACAACAGCACTTTACATATTGACAAGGCAAAATACCTACATGACCTAGGCGTGACAATTCGATCAAACCTAAACTGACAGTGCTACATAAACAACATCAGTAACAAGGTTACCAGCACACTTGGTTTTCTCCGATAAAAGCTTAATTTCAGCTCCAACTCAATTAAGGGACAAGCATTTAAACCATCACTTAAATACGCTTGTTTAGTCTGGGACCTTTTCATACAGGAGTGTGCTCCTAACGCAAAAACTGTTCCAACAAAGTTATGAGACGGACAGATTAAAAATGACACTCCGTCAATTTTAACGACACCATCGCGCATTGGTTGTTTCGTGCGATGTGTCTTTGTCTAAACAAAGTAAGGACATTTTTACCATAAAAAAATCATATACGTTCAGGTATTTCACATCCAATCTTATATGACATATCATTAACAACATGTACAAACCACAAAAGTATATGAATATATAATACTAAACCCCGAACGAGAGGGATTTCACTTGATATTCCTTTGGAAAAGGAATATTTTTTAAATCAGTTTAATTGAGGTCTGGAGCTGGCATGTCAGCAACTGATAGTAGTTCTTTGTTAATTTATGAATCGTTGTCAGTTTCTTTAGTTTCTTTTGTTACCTATTCTTACACCGGACATCGACTTGTTTTAACTGAGCTTTACCGTATGTAATGTTTGGTGTTTGTTATCGACATTCGCTAGAGGTATAGGCGAGAGGCAAATCTCACAAAACATGTTTAACCCTGCCGCAATTTTGCGCCTGTCAAAATTCAGGAACTTCTAATATTTGTAAGTCTTGTATGATTTTTAATCTTATTTCATTTGTATATTTCGGAGTTAGGTATGACGTCAATTTTCACTTAACTAGTACACATACGTTCAGGGACCAACTGAAGCCCGACTTCGTGTGCGTGATTTTCATGCTTGATTGAAGACCAATTCAGCTGTTTTCTTCTATTTGATCAGGTTCTTGTCTCTTTGGTGCATTATTTTTTTCCATGCGCATTTTTAATCTAATAATGTCAACAATGTTTCAATGTGTACGATGTGAAGATAAAATTAATTCTTGAGATTAATCTTGCTTTGTAAAAAAACGTACACTTTAATCGTGATGTGTACTTAACGTACTTCGACACACATCACTTTTAAATAAACTCGAATCAGCAGTACATTATGTGTACAATTAGTTTCCACTGTTTAGCGAAAAAAACACCCAAGTTTTTTTTTGATTGCATAGACGAAATCCCCCATTTATAAAAGTCAAGCAAACATGAGTTTGTAAGTTTGTAATTCTGTAACACTATTCCTACACCTGATATATGAATGGAACATGTATAGATAAAGCCGGTTAACCATACTCGAAACCATATACTTTCTAATAATTTATTTTTGGGAGGACATAAAACACGATGATGTCTGAATACGTTTTATCCCCATATCTTCATTATGTTATAGTTATTGACCAAGCAAGTCGGTATATTGGATTGAATCTGCACAGCTTGGTCGACCCTGATTAACCCGAACGACGTAGGAGTTCGGGTTAAAGGGTCACACGAGCGTGCAGATTAAATCTAATATTCCGATTTGATTGGCCAATAACTGTTTTAACACATGACGCCATCAATTCAGGTAACCGTTATGGAAATATGCAAACAATATTCCGCAAATGCACGGCTCCTACAAAGTTTCTTATAGGGTAAAGAAAGGGGGAAATACGACTTTGGTAAGTTTTAAATTAATAACTTTTTTTATATTTAAACTTATTCTAAAATTGCGATTTAATAGTAGATTTTTTTTTATCATTTCTGTTAAAGTTATTCCTTAATTGCTTTTGAATTTCTTTCCCTCAATGATATGCTTAGACAAATATGAATCGAGGAAGATGTTATATTAACGAAATTTAAAACGTTAAATAAACAGAAAACACGGTTTCTCTTTCCAATCTTTTACCATCCCCCCAATTTCTTTTTATCTACTGCACTAATTTTTAAGACACGTCAATCAATCTAAATGAAGTCTGATTGATTTGCAGCTCCCCCTCCCCCAAATCCCCGTTTTGAAACAAACTTAAATATGATCTTCATTAAATTCGATCCAAATATATAGTCACTTTATAGGAATTGATATTCAAAAAGTCGTTATAAATTTCATTCAGTCTAAAACTAATCAAATTTTTATTTATTCGGATATTCTTAGATACATTTCGTTTTTGATAGAAATTACCAGAAGAACTATCGTTCTGACTTTTAAACACTGCATGATTTAAGATTTACGTTGTACACAAAATGTACTAACATATTTGATGTCCCAGCTTATTTAAAAAAAAGGGAAGATAAATCATTCTTTTTTCCTATTTTGAAACTACGATGTACAAAGTTCAACTTTGTCGTTATTTTAAGGCAGATGGCGGATGTGGGGGGGAGGGCGAATAGGTCGTTCAGTCACCCTTGGATTGGAAAAAGTATCGTGCTTTAGCATAATATCGTCAATATTGTTTTTAGTCTCGCTTCACTCGGTGATTTAAAAAAAATATATAGAATAACGCCCCTTTTTAAATCTAGGAACCGCCCCTGAAGGTAAACATAGATTTCAACTGTGCAGTATATCTGAGGTAGTTTATACACACATTGGCTGTGCATTATCCAGATTATAGCACAGTAAAAACAAAGAGATTTTACCCATGTCATGTGCTAAGATTATCATAACGACAAATGTACAGGGTGCAAACATGTCAACCGTATTTTGACTAAATATGATGCACATACAGTATTTAAACTTCAGTTTTGTATTCAATTTGGTAATTTCTAATTTTTCTTTTTCAAAACATAAACATGTCATGGAACATATAAATTATAGACAATAAAAATAAAAATAAAAACGATTCCAAGAGCATTTTAGTCAACGTCAAATGCAACCCGTTAAACTGTTTCAGGCATTGACACATATTTATTATCAAAGTCAACAAAATTGCTGTCGGATGTTTATTATTAGAATAAAGTATGCAGACGGAGAAGTGTTGCTTTCAACTGCAATAACGTTTGCCCGCGGAACAAAGCTATCTATCCCCGCAGCATGTTTATGCACATGTCCTGAGTCGGGACCCTGTTGTTCAGTGGATTTGTCATATGTTTATGTGGTCTAATTTTCTGCGTTTGTATATCTGTTAGTCGTTCCTTTTTCTGTTTGAATTGTTTAACATATAGAGTCCTTTATAGCTTATGGATTGTGTGAATTCAGATTTCCCCCTTACCTTACATGTATATTGTTAGGTATTGAAAAAAATATTGAAAAACTTTATCAAATTGAATGCGTTTTGCATGAAAAAATTTGGTCTCAGACAAAAAAAAAAAAACATATCCCCCTTCCCCCACACACACATTTAAGTTAAATTGTTGCCTAATATAAGAAGTCATAAATTTGTTTCAATCAGAAGTAGGCACGCCTCCGGGTGCGGGAATTTCTCGCTGCATTGAAGACCTGTTGGTGACCTTCTGCCGTTGTCTGTTCTATTGTCGGGTTGATGTCTCTTTGACACATTCCCAATTTCCTTTTCCGATTTTATTACATGTCTTGGTGAACAGGGAAACATTATTGGAATTGCTTTCAACATGATTTTTTACTAATCATAGATACATGAATTGAAATCTGATATTTACACCCTACGCGTGCTTCGTTTACAAAAGTCGTTCGAATCAAACAAAATTAAAAATGCCAAATAAAGTATAAATTTATAGAGCATTGAGTGCCAACATTCCTTAAAGTTTTGCCAAGTACAGGTATATTTGATTAAATAAGAAATGGTTATGTTTGCTGCATCAACTATTAATTGATTATTTTTATTGCAATCAACATCTAGTGGAATCCAATGATGTATCTATCAAGGAACTACCACTGATAATGGCACTGGTATTATAGTCATACTCGGTTCACTGCCGGTAGACATTGGGATAGATGATGTTGTTGTTTTATCTAAAATAAACAAAAATGAAGCTGGTACATTACAACAACTTATTATGCATTAAATAATCTACCGTACATTTCTTTATACCTGATCAATCTATTTTCCCAATGACTCAATTAGATTGGGGCTAAGTCGGATACAAATCTACACCACTCAAGTTTACGTATACATGTACATGTGTAGGAATTAGATTTTATTTTGGAACGAATCTCATGTGTTGATATGCTTTTAATAATCATCTAAACAAAATGTAAACTCCATCGTGTTCAAGAAAAATTTAAAACGAAAAGTCCATCATCAAATGGTCAAATCAAAGGCACACATCAAAGGAATGGAAAACAACTGATACAAGCGATGTGTTCTGTAGAAAATGGTGGATTTATAGCTTACTCTCACTTGTATGACAGTCCAATAAAAGTCCATTATATTGATTACGATGTGCGAACAAAATAAACAGACATAATAGGTAAAAATATCATTAGTAGGTTTACACTTTTGTCAAACTAGTTACGCATTCTTTAAAATAGTTTCGTTGCATTGTCTTTTTTAACATAAAAACTCTGAAGATAACTTCAAAAATAAAGGATCTACATATATTTGCCAGACATCTTTATATAGTTTTTAATAAGTAAAGGAATAAGGAAAGGAGATTGAATGTGATATCCCGTGCATGTTAGTTCATTACAATTCCTTAGGGCGTGTATATAACAAGTGTATCCTAGATGATAGTTTTAAGCGACATTTTTAATTTTATATTGTCCTTATTTGATGGTATTTTCTCTTTTAGACATATTAGCTATATATAGATACAACTAGATTACAAAAAGTAAATTTGTGTTTTGTTTTTGAACATATATATTAAATATTCATAAAAGATGGGCGAAGTATACAAAAACTAGACATCGATTAAGGATTACCGCTATTTATCTAAAGCTATAACGATGACAGTAATATTTTAACAAAGTTTTGTTACATACCTGTTCCAGAATGACTTCCACGAGAGCAGGATTTTGAATGATGAAACAATTTCCTTTTTCCTGAAAGATGTTGATAAACATAATTAGTTATCAAAGGTACAAGGCTTATAATTTGATACGCGTTTTGTCTACATATGACTTGTTAGTGATACTAGTATCAAAATAGTTATAAAGACAAACAAGTATAAATAAAGGCAACAGTAGTATACCGCCGTTCAAAATTCATAAATCGATAGAGAAAAAAAACAAATCCGGGTTACAAATTAAAACTGAGGGAAACGTATCAAATATAAGAGAACTAAGACACAATAGAGACACAACACCGAAACATAACACACACATAAACGAACTATAATGTAACAATGACCATTTTCCTGACTTGGTACAGGGCATTTTATGAAAAAATGGTGGGTTGAACCTGGTTTTGTGGCATGCCAAACCTCCCGCTTTAATGGCAGTGTTAATTATTACATTAAATGACAACATTACACGACATGATTAAAATAAATAAACAGATAAATGGGAGAAAATATAGGACAGAGAAACAAACGAATAATAGCCATCAAAAGGTAACAGGTTAAAAAATATTTTTATTTTTTATTTTTATAAAATTGAAGAGGATTGATGACCTAAAAATTAAAAAACGTGATAAATACGGCTAAGAAATAATCACAATCATTAGGACAATCTCTAATACTTTTCTAAACTTTTTATTAAGATTTCAGAAATATAAATATAAACTACACAGGATTGCTATACTGTTTATTTTTTTTCAAATAATCGTGAAATCAATTATTTGTCAATTTCAATGCCTTTTTATAAATGCAATACATTAAACAATAAAGCAAATGACAAAGAAAAACAAAAAGCGATACACATAAATTTCGCAGCGACATAATGACTAAAAATAATGAAAAGTAAAGTGACAAAAATACTGAATTCCGAGGAAAATTCAAAACGGGAAGTCTCTAATCAAAATGGCAAAATCGACAGTCCGAACACATCAAGCGAATAGATAATAACTGTCATATTCTTGACTTGATACCGATATTTTGAAGTAAAAAAAGTGGATTAAACATGTTAAACCTGGTTTAAAAGCTAGCTAAACCTCTAACTGCAGTCGAATTAAATTCCATTATATTGACAACGATGTGTAAACAAAGCAATAGCCAAAATAGATATATAGGTCAATCAGACAGCGACCTAATGACTAAAAATAGTTAATTTAAGGTATGTTATTGTTTGCAAATTGTACTGATTATGATTCTGAAGGAGTAAATCAACCAAATTACATTAAATATAAATTCGAACAGAAATAAGGAAAATTATCTACTATGATAAATAATCAAAAAAACGAATGCAAACGATGCAAACCATTCAATTTTCAGGTTGTGAAAACCAAGACTGCAAGGAAGTATTTTTTGAAAATAACACTTTATACTTTTGACAATTTTACGTATTATTTATGTTTTCGTCACGCATCATTGTAAATATAATGGGATGTGATGCGACTGGCATACTAGAGAGAGGTTTGGCCTATAAAACCAGGTTCAATCCACCATTTTCTACATTTGAAAATGCCTGTAAACCAAGTCAGGAATATGACAATTGTTGTCCATTCGTTTGATGTGTTTGTCATTTAATTTTGCCATTTGATTAGGAACTTTCCGTTTTGAATTTTCCTTGGAGTATTTTTGTAAATTTACTTTTTTCATAGGTAAACTCTCAAACCAATTTATTTGAAATTCAAAGAAGAAAAATGCGTAGACATATGTACGTCCAAACGAGACCATAAGATAAAATTATACTCTGACAATTTTGTTATGCATTGTTTACACATTTCATGTCATTTGTCAAATTTTCAGACAAGAATTTATTATGGACGCTGCTTTGTAACAGATCTGTTAACTGAGTTGAATTTCAAACTTCTCCATTTATATACATGGTTTTATATCGTGTTGATTTTCGTTGATTTTTTTTTTTACATAAACATGATAAATAAGGCCGTTAGTTTTCTCGTTTGAATTGTTTTACATTGTCTTATCGAGGCCTTTTATAGCTGACTATGTGGTATGGGCTTTGCTCATTGTTGAAGGCCGTACGGTGACCTATAGTTGTTAATGTCTGTGTCATTTTTGGTCTTTTGTGGATAGTTGTCTCATATGCAATCATACCACATCTTCTTTTTTTATATTGATATTACCATTGAAATTTCAATAACAATTATTGCAGAAAAATGATGATAATCAGAATTCTTACCTTCAACTTAGTGATTAGCTACCAACAACGTGCAAATTATTAAGACTAATAGTGCATTCATTTTGCTCTTGTTTTACGTTAACGCAATACTGGTTAGTAATGTTGTAGTAGTGAATACTCAAGCCTCCATCAACATTGTAGTTATATAGTACACCAATGTGCACGAGCTGTCACAACTTGACGTAAACACTTTTACAAGACAAAAATAACTAACATGTGTTGAACGATTGTTATACATTAACTCATTCGGATAAAACACCTCCTACGTATACTTTGCTCAGTTTTACGTCACTATTCAAATTATCATTATTTGAAAGAAAAAGACAAAGCATATCACTTAAAGACTAACATAAGAAAATGTGGCAGTTAAATAGATTTTGATTATTTCTGTTCCAATGTTCATTTTTGTACGACCAGGATCTAATTAGACTCAACATTAACATTAAAGATTTTTCACGCCATACATATGTCTGGATCGACGTTTTTCAATTGAAAATACTCCTTTTATTTTAACATGTTTAACTAGAATTTAGTATTTACTTTGTTTTGCTCAAGAATTGACAAGAAATTATGTTCTTGAAAATCAAAATCGCTTAAACATTGTTGAAGTGACAAAAACTAAAAAAAAACTTTTTTTTGACATATTTAAACCATAAAAGGAAGTTTCTTTTGATATATTCAAACACCGTCATTACAATACCGTCCGTTTTTCCCCCGAATGTGACCTACCAAAACAGGCTGATTACCGGGTTAGTACTAGCATGAGCAACATGACGGGCGCCACGTATGGAGCAGGATCTACTAAACCTTTCGGAACACATGTGATCACCCCAAGTTTGTGGTGGGGTTTTAGTTGCTCAGTGTTTTTTTTATTATTGTTTTTCTGTTATTATTTTGTTCCCCGGAAAAAACTAAAGTCGTGTTATAATCTCGTTTTTAAATGTCAATGCTTAACCCTTCCTTATCCTTTAACAGATTAAGAGCAGTAAAATCATAGCATACGAATGAAATGTAAACATCAGTTTCAAAAGCATTGAAAATTTAATTTCTGCCAAGTCCTACCTTGACAGATCATCTATACAAAACGGAAAATTATTACTCCTTTTTGTTTTTCAACATAAAACCCTTACGTTTATTTCATCGGCTTAATAATAATTAGGTTAAACTATATAGGAAGACGACAGGCGGCCTTGCTCTTATTTCTTAGGTCCTATGCACAAAGATCACTTGATGATGTTTTCACCTTTAACAAATAATAAATACTGCAAAATAATGTTTTGTCAGTATGTTAACCTATAGTTATGCATCTACTTCATCCATTTGAATTGTAAAGTTGCATTCATAAAATAGAAAATGAATCTAGCCCCTTTTAAGGGAAATATATTTTAGTAAATAACAAGAATACCGAAATCAGATGAAATTTCAAACGGAAAGTCAGGAATATAACAGTTATTATTCATTCGTTTTATATGTTGGAGCTTTTGGTTTTGCAGTTTGATTAGAACTTCCCGTTTTGAATTTTCCTCAGAGATCAGTATTTTTGTGATTTTAAATTTCCATAAGCGATTGCAAAATCAAAAGCTCAAACACATCAAACGAATGGTCAACAACAATAAAATGTTATATTTGAATTCATATTGTAATATGCACCTCTTTAGAGCTGTATAGAAGGACAATTATGTTTCGATCAAACCTATCTTGATCTTAGCGTCACTGATGAGTCTTAAGTAGACGGAGCGCGCGTCTGCCGTATTAAATTATAATCCTGGTATCGTCTTACGAAATGGAAATATGATCATTCATGTTTTCAATACGTTGTTTCTAACTTCGTTAAAATTCCATTGTATTTACTAGTCTTTTGAATTCTGAATACTACCTACCTTATACGATGCGTATTAAGTAAGAATAATTTGAATATGTTATGTTGATTATTAGTCGGAACTCTACTGGTCCGAAACCATAGTTATTTCGTAGTGCATTTCCTTTAGACAATATAAGAAAATTAAAAAATCCCACCTGAGCTTTCCGATTATATTTGTTTAGTGTGTTTAACATCTTTTGGACATATTATATTAAAACTATAGAAAACGTATTGCCAATTTTATGTCAAGTGCGTCTTTTGAAATCTTTAGACAGCATCCCAAAAACGTATTTTAACCTTATTTAGCTGGACCAAATCACTACTTGACTTTCAAATTCATGACCAAATTTGTTTTTCGACCCCTCTTGCTATTTGAGGCAAAATACATGAAGAAATAAATGTGGAAGTGTTATAAAAAATTTGACAAGTAACACACTGTAAACACTATGAATTATATTCTTGTAAATAAAAATCAAAGGACGATAACTGTTTACTCGGACCTACTGATGATAAAACTCTTAATTTCCTAAATTTCGAATCTTCATAAAATGTATAACAACATTTCGCGCAATCTGTATGTGTAAAAGTTAATTTCTTAACCATTTATTTCAATTATTTTTCTTTTTTGTCGTAGGAATTAGTGCATTTTCATCATCAAAGGATGTATACATATGTGAACGAATCCTTACGCAAAGTTTGTCTTCAAACCAAATTAGATAAATTAAGTATAAAGTAAAAAAAAAACTCATCAAAGATAAAACGCTAAACATTTTGCACACTTGATAAACATTCGTTCTTCAAATACTCATCGGGATAAAAAAACTTATGATATTTTTTTCTACAACTACTGACCTGAACTAATGTTACAGCATATGAATCTATTTGTTTAAATGTTTATCAAGTGTGTACGATGTTTAGCGTTTTATCTTTCATGCGTTTTTGATGTTTTTACTTTATACTTTATTTATCTTATTTCGTTTGACGACGACATTTGCGTAAAGATTTGTTCATATACTTATACATTCTTTGATGCCTTAATTCATACAACAAAAAAGAAGAGGTAGAATAATTGAAATACATGTTTAAGAAATAAGTATTTTAACAATATGTTATCATACATTCTTATTCATATTTCGCCTTCGGTCTCAAGTAATAAATTAGCTTAACTTCTCTGTGAGGGGTGAAGTTAACATGTAATAACTCTGTTTAAAGAAACAAACTATAACCATAGACCATAGATAGCCAGTGACCTTGACCCTAGTATATAAGCACCTGTTCCATAATAACTTGTCATTATTTTTCTAGAGGGTGTGAAGTGAACAGCACTTCACTGATATTTTTTAATAGTCAATTTATTGTTCTTTAGTTTAGTAGGTTGGTAAGTTACTTTAATCCCTTTTTTCTTCAATACCTTTATCTTGTCTACGAAGTACGACAAGTGTTGAGGTTTATTAGAAATAACAAATGTTCTTGTCTACGATGTACGACAAGTGTTGATATTAATTAGAATTGAAGAATTTCTTGTCTACGATGTACGACAAGTGTTGTTGTAAATAAAATAAAAATTTATTGTCAACGATGTATGACAAGTTTATTCATTAAAGTTTTTGCCTACGAAGTACGGCAATTTGTTAGTTTATTATTTTACTCCTGTTTGTTAAACAGGTAGATAAATACAGGTGTATTTCTCTTTAACTGAAGGTCGTTTGCACTCTTCAGAATTACTCAATTAGCACGTGTTTTACCTGCACAGGTACACATTATTTTATTAAAATGGCTGAGTCAGAAAATGAAGATGTTTTGCTTTTGCAAGATGAAGAAAATGACATTGATAATAATGAAGCCGATGGCTATGATTGCAGCATCTGTTTGTTGCTAATGAAATTAATAATGATGATTTAAATAGAAAAACTAGAGGTAGTTTGAACAAACTCTCTAAAAAGCCTAATAGAATTATAAAAGGCACTGCCATTACTAGTGACAAAGCACCTAAATCAGTTAAAAGGAAGGCTAAGGCTACTAGTGCTACTAGTAAAGCTACTTAATCTCCTAGAGTTGAGGATTTATCTCCAGAGGAGTTATCAGTGTTGAGGGATAAGATGGGTATTTCTACAATGGGCAAGTCGATTGACACTTTGACTCATCTTTTTAGAGGATTTATAAATAAATGTGGGAAAGAGCCTGTAAGGACCCCTAGGTGTGAGACAGTTTCTCAGTCTTCTATTCAAGCAGAGGTTGTGAACCCTGCTGCTGTATCCTCTAACACTCAGATTTTGCCTCTAGAGGCTAATTTAAATGAAGATTCTGTTCAGGATTTTGATATGGATTACTTAGAGGATCCTGTATATATACCTCCTTCTGGAGTCTCTGATAGGGCTGGTGATAGTCCAGCACCAGTTAATTTTGACACATCTTTTGACCCAGCATTAGGGTTTTCTAATGCCTTTAGGGCCCCTCTTATTGAGGTTAATGTACCACATTCTCAACCTGGTGTTGAACAGGTTGGGCATTATGATTATGATTTTGCTTGGGAAATCCCACAATTAAATACAGAAGAAAAGACTGGGCCTAAACTATCTTCTGGTCTTTCTAAGGCTGTAAATGCTGCAATGTCTGTTAAATCTAATCATGAAAGTATTAAGTTGATTGAGGAGAGATATTTACGACCAGAAAATTGTGAGAACCTTTGTGTTCCTAAAGTGAATAAGGAGATTTGGACTGCACTGCCTAGACAGGCCCACACTGTAGATTCTAAAATGCAGGAAACTCAAAGATATTTTGTTAAGGGGTTGACCCCTATTGTTCAGTTGGCCAATCAGTGCTTTAAGAATTAGCCATTAGATGTTGACAATACTAGAAAGCTTTTGTCAGATTCTATTTGTTTGTTAGGCCATGGTTTTCTTTCTCTGACACAGAGGAGACGCTCAGCTCTAAGACCTTATTTTAATGATAAGTTTAAGCCTATTTGCAATTCTGATGTTCCGGTGGATTCATCACTTTTTGGTGCTGATTGCATGAAGCAGATGAAGGAACTTGGTGATTACACTAAGATTCCAATAGCTAATCCTAGATTCCTTGGTAGAGGATCCAGGTCTAACATTAATAGCGCTCCAAGCAACTATAGTAGAGACCATTATCAGTCTTTAAACTCCAGAGGCCCTGTCGGTCGACAGGGCGGACGGCAATTCCCCTCCCTAAGAGGCAGAGGGAGAGGTTTCCCGACAGGGAACAGAGGGTCTCAAAGAGGTCACAACTCTCAGAGAGGGTTCTACCAGAACAACCATTATCGACATTAGTTAAGGTGAGAGAACTTAATTATCCTGAATGGGAAAATATTACAAGCGATCTATGGATATTAGATACAGTTAGAAATGGTTATAAAATTGAATTTGATGTTGTGCCACAAGGTTCATCTTTTATGAATGAAATACATTTCCCTATTCACAAGATTGAAATTATTTCAGAAGAAGTCCAAAAATTATTGGCTAAGGGAGCTATTAAAGAAGTTGAATCATTGGAGAACCAGTTTATTTCCAATATTTTCTTAGTTCCTAAGAAAGATGGGTCTTCAAGGCCGGTTATCAATTTAAAAAATTTAAACAATTTTGTGGCTTATCATCATTTTAAACAAGAACATTTATCTTTTGTTTTAGATGTAATTCAAAGGGATGATTATCTAACATCCATAGATCTCACAGATGCTTATTTTAGTATAAGTATTAATAATGATTTTAAGAGATATTTGCGTTTCATGTGGAAAGGACGTTTATATGAATTTCAGGTTCTTTGTTTCGGATTGGCTTCTGCACCAAGAGTTTTTACTAAGGTTTAAAAACCTGTTTATGCATTTTTTCGAAAAAATGGCATTAGATGTATTTATTACATTGATGATTTCTTGTTATGGATCAGAATTTAGATAGTTGTATTGTAAATACAGAAAAAATGGTGCAGAAGCTTGATGAACTTGGTTTCAGAATTAATTATAAGAAGTCTGTCCTTATTCCTTCAAAACGCATTGTTTTCTTTGGTCTCATTATTGATACTGAATTATTTAAGATTTTTCTGACAGATGAGAAAATAGATAAAATTATCTCCCTTGGGAAAATTATTCTTCAACAGAAGTGTGTTACTGTAAGATGCTTTGCATCATTTATTGGTCTTGTGGTACATGCTTTTAATGCAGTATCTGTGGGACCACTTCATTACAGAAACATGGAGAGAAATAAAGTGGGTGCACTGAATAGTTGTAATGGCGATTTTGACTCTGAAATTTTTATCACACAAGAGTCAAGAACTGAAATTTTTTGGTGGGTTAACAATTTAAAATCTGAAAATGGAAAACTGATAAGACCCATACAAATAAACTTTTGGATTGAAACAGATGCCTCATTAGAAGGTTGGGGAGCTAAATTTGAAGGACAATTTGCTGATGGTAGATGGAGCTTGTCAGAACGCTCTTTTAATATAAATTTCTTAGAATTATTGGCTATATTTTTCTCTTTAAGAGCCTTTTTTAGTCACAAAAAATCATGCCATATTGGTATACGATCAGACAATACTACTGCAGTAGCTTATATTAATGAAATGGGAGGCATGACCTCATTGTCACTTGACAGGCTTGCTGCAGAGATTTGGGCTTGGTGTTCAGAAAGGGATATTTTTATCACAGCTCAGTATATTCCTGGAATAGAAAATTTTGATGCTGATCATATGTCTAGGAATTTTACAGACTCCACAGAGTGGCAATTGAAAGTAGAAATATTTGATAGAATTTGTAAACATTTCTTTGTTCCAAACGTTGATTTGTTTGCTTCACGTTTGAATTTTCAGATCCCTAGATTTGCATCGTGGTCATTTGACCCACAAGCTACTTATGTTGATGCTTTTACTATTTCATGGTCTAATTTTAGACCATATATTTTCCCACCTTTTACTTTGTTGGGGAAAATTTTAATGAAAATTATTAGTGACATAGTTGAGAAAGCTATTTTGATTATTCCTTTTTGGCCTGCACAAAGTTGGTTTTCTTTTCTAATACCAATGTTAATTTCTTTGCCAGTTAGACTGCCTCAACACAAAGATTTAGTTATGATGCCGCATACAGGAGAATGCCATCCATTAAGGAAGAGACTAAATTTAACCGTATGCATTGTATCCGGAAATCGCTACTTGATAGAGGATTTTCAGAATCATCTGCAGATGTCATCATTGCATCTTGGAGACCTTCTACAATCAAGCAATACCAATATTCTTGGAGAAAATTCGTTATTTGGTGTGTTCAAAGGAAAACCAATTATTTTCGACCATCTGAAAAGGTTGTAATAGTTTATTTAAATTATTTGAAAAATAGTAACTTTTCATATTCAGTGTTAAATACTACTCGGTCAATGTTGACACAGACTTTATCCTTTTTTGGAGTAGATGTTACTAAATTTGTTTTTGTTGAACGTATGTTGAAAGGTTGCTTTAACCTGAATCCGCCAAGAGCAAGATACTCTTTCACTTGGGATGTGAATTTAGTACTAACTTTTTTGAGTCCTTTATATCCATTGGAGGATTTAACATTGAAAACTTTGACTTTTAAACTTGTGTCTTTAGTTGCCTTGACAACAGCTGCTAGAGCACAATCTATATCAGCTCTAGATTTAAATTTTATGTCTTTTAGTCAAAGACAAGGCATTATAGTTTTTCATATACAGGAACTTTTGAAAACTACTAGACCTGGTTTTAGTCTGCCTAATGTGGTGTTTAAGCGTTTTGTTAAACCAGAACTTTGCGTGGTGAAGACATTGATTCATTATGTTTTACGTACAAGAGATGTCAGGAAGACTTCTAGTTTATTCATTTCTTTTTCAACTTTTCGTAAAGTTTCTACTTCTACGTTATCTAGATGGTTAAAAACAGTGTTACTTTTAGCAGGCATTGATATTAACATTTTTAAGGCACACTCATTTAGAGGTGCCTCTACTTCAGCTGCATTAGCTTCTGGATGTTCTGTGAAAGACATTTTGGCAACAGCGAATTGGACATGTGCGAATACATTTTATAAGTTTTATAACAGGGAATTTAATAATACTGGCAATAAGGACTTTGCTTCTGCAGTTATTAATGTTTGATCTTTATTAAATGTTGCATTTGTATGACTTTGTTTTTAGTTTGTGTCTACACTTTAAACAAGCTAATTTATTACTTGAGACCGAAGGCGAAATATGAATAAGAATGTTCCTTCATCCAAGCATATCTTGGATGTGCAGGATGAAGGTCATTCTTAGAATATGAGCCTGAGGCTCGAAAGTAATTAATTCCCACCCTAGGGATTATCAGTCAGACCCACCCTTTTCAAATGGGTTTTATATTTGGTCGACACAAACTTGCTTTAAATTATGACAAGTTATTATGGAACAGGTGCTTATATACTAGGATCAAGGTCACTGGCTATCTATGGTCTATGGTTATAGTTTGTTTCTTTAAACAGAGTTATTACATGTTAACTTCACCCCTCACAGAGAAGTTAAGCTAATTTATTACTTTCGAGCCTCAGGCTCATATTCTAAGAATGACCTTCATCCTGCACATCCAAGATATGCTTGGATGAAGGAACATTTTATAAAGAGCTGAAATTAATAAACTTCAAAGTTACTGTCAATTCATTATTATTCGTTGGATACCAATTTTCGTGGATTTCATGGGTACACAGGAACTACGAATTTAAATTTCAATGAATTGCAAAATTCTAAAGGAATGAATGCAGACTTTGCTAAAACAATGAAATTAAATATCCACGAATATGTGAGTTTTCTTCAAACCACGAAAATTGGTAGCCATAGTATATCATCAGTAGAGTTCCGACCAGTAAGCAACACAAAATATTAAAATTGTTCTAACTCGATACGCATGATATAATGTATGTAGTACTCAGAATTCAGAATTCAGAATTCAAAAAGACTAGTAAATACCATGAAATTTTAACGCAGTTAGAAACAATTCATTAAAAACTTAATCATATTTCCATTTGTAAGAGTATTCATAGAAAGATAATATGTTTTCTATACAGCTGCAAAGAGGTGAATGTTATAATATGAAATTAAATTTGTTGTTGTCCATTCGTTTGATGTGTTTGGGCTTTTGATTTTCCTATTTGCTGAGGAAAAAGTAAAATCACAAAATACTGATCTCCGAGGAAAATTCAAAACGGAAAGTCCAAATCAAATCGCAAAAGCAAAAGCTCCAACACCTAACACGAATGAATAATAACTGTCATATTCCTGACTTTCGGTTTGAATTATCATCTAATATCGGTATTCTTGTTTTTACTAAAATGTATTTCCCTTAAAAGGGGCTAGATTCATTTTCTTTATTATGAATACCACTTTACAATTCAAATAGATGAAATAGATTGATACATAAATTCAAAAGGTTAACAAACAGATAAAACATTATTTTACAGTTTTATTATTTGTTAAAGGTCAAAACATCATGAAGTGATCTTTCGTCATAGGATTAAGGAAATAAGAGAAAGGTCGCCGGTCATCTTCACCTATAGTTTACCATAATTATCATTAAGCCGATAAAATACACGTTGGGGTTTTCTATTGAGAAACAAAATGGAGTGATAACTCGCTTTCCGTTTTGTATAGATGATCTGACAAGGTATAACTCGGCAGAAATAAAATTTACCATGCTTTTGAAACTGAATTTTACCTCTCATTCGTATGATATGATTGTACTGCTCTGTTACAGGATAAGGGAGGGTTTCGCATTTACATTGGAAAGTTGAGCTTATAACACGACGTTAGTTTTTTGGAAAAAAAAAAAAAAAAAACAATACAAGTAGTAAACAAAACACAGTAGATATCTAAACTTGATCACAAAAAACCAAACCACAAACTTGAAGTGATCATGAGTGTTCCAGATGGGTTTGCAGATCCTGTTCCAACTGTAGCGCTCGTCATGTTGTTCATGCTAGTACAAACCCTGTAATAAACTTTATTCGGTAGGTCACATTCGGGAAAAAAGAGCGACGGTATTGTAGAGACAATATTTGGAACATATCAAAAGAAACCTCCTTTTATAATTTAAATATGTCGATACAATGTTTTTTTTTAGTTGTTGTCACTTTAACAATATTTAAGTGATTTTGATTTTCAGGTACATAAATTCTTGTCAATTCTTGATCAAAACAAAGTAAATACTTAATTCTGGTAATATATGTTAAAATAAAAGGAGGATTTTCTATTGAAAAACGTCGATCCAGACATATATATGAAGTGGATAAATCTTTAATGTAAATGTTGAGTCTAATTAGTTCGGTATTTAACCTTTCATGCCAACATTGCCCTTGTGCAATTATGAAATTGTTCTGAATAAACATTGAACGACAATGTTTCTTCCTATGTGTCGTATACATTTGCTGACGTCAGACACGCGAAGCATTGAATGCGATTTTAATTTGATAGATGCTTTTGTGTTCTTTTGTAAAATTGTTTCTTTTAAAATTGTAACACGATGATGACTGCTGTACCTATATTTTGACTATTTTATTTATTATGTCTGTTTATTTCTCGCAACGTAGTAAATATAACGGAATGTGATGAGACTGCTATACAAAGTGAGAGGGTAAGCGCTATAAAACCAGGTTCAATCCACCATTTTCTACTTCTGAAAATGCCTTTACCAAGTCAGCAGTATGACAGTTGCTGTCCATGCGTTTTTTTATGTGTTTTGTCATTTGATTTTGCTATGTGATTAGGGACTTTCTGATCTAGTTTTCCGCTGAGTTCAGTGTTTTTGTGATTTTACTTTTTCCTGGTCGTATAATAATGGAATAGTAATAATCTATAAAAAAAAAATCTATTTAACTTTCATTTCTATGATATATATATATCTTCTGATGTTAGTCTTTATGTGATATGCTCTTTCTTTTTCTTTCAAATGATGATAATTTTCAGAGTGACGTAAAACTGATCAAAGAACAGGTACATGTTGGCGGTGTTTTATTCGGATGAGTAAATGTATAACCATCATTCAACACAAGTTAGTTATTTGTGCGTTTTTTTAAATTTTTATTAGTGTCTAGTGAAAGTGTTTACGTCAAATTGTAACGTTGGTGAATTATATAACTACAATCGGGCTGATAGTTGAGTATTCACTGCTATAACATTACTACCCAGTAATAGAATTACAGTAAAGTAAAAATAAAACGAAATGAATACAGCACTAGTTTAAATACTTTGCGTGTAAATGATGAAGTTTGAAAATCTTAGTTAACAGATCTATTACAAAACAGCGTCCCTATTAGTTTCACTATTATACATGTTACATATTCTTGTCTGAAAATTTGACAAAGGACATAACATGTATAAAAATTGCATTACAAAATTGTCAGAATAAAATATCATTTTGTGGTCTCGTATTTTTCTTCTTTGAATTTCAAATCAAATATTTTTGTTTCAGAGTTTCCTGGTGAAGCTTTACTTATGAAAGTGCAAAGGACGTAGGATATTTACAATGGGTTATTTTCGAAAAACATTTCCTTGCAATCTTGTTTGAACAACCTCAAAGTTGTATCGTTTGCATCTTTAAAAAATAAGAATGAAAATGGGGAACGTGTCAAAGAGACAACAACCGGACCATAGATCAAACATTAGCCGCTGACTACCAATGGGTCTCCGATGCAGCGAGAAACTCCCGAACGCCAAAGGAGTACTTCAGCTGCCGATATTTTTTCAATGAAAGTGCAAAGACGTAGGATATCTATAAAGGGTTATTTGGAAAAATACTTTCTTGCAGTCTGGTTTCTACAACATTAAATGTGAAACGTTTGCTTTATTTGGCAAAACGTTTGGGAATTCTGATTTTTAATGCTCACCAACTTCGATCTTTATTTGACCTTTTTTACTTTTTTTGATTCGAGCGTCACTGACGTATGTTTTGTAGACAAAACACGCGTCTGGCGTAAATAAAAAAATTAATCCTGGTTTCTATGATGATTTTTTGTGCATCTTTGCATTTATTCGTTTGCTTATTTGTCATACAATGTAGTACAGAAGTTTTTTTTCCATATCTGTTCGAATTTATAATTGATGTAATTTGGTTGATTTTCTCAGTTAGAATCATGATCAGTTCAATTTGCAAACAATAACAGACATTAAAAAAAAATCATTATTTTTAGTCATTAGGTCGCTGCCTAATTGACGTTTTTGTCTATAATGTCTGGTTGTTTTGTTCACAGATCGATCGTTGTCAATATCATGTATTTAATTAGACTGCCATACAAGCGAGAGGTTTAGCTAGCTTTTAAACCATGCTAAATCCACTATTTTTATATGACAGTTTTTATCTATTCGTTTGATGTGTTTGAAGTTTTGATTTTGCCACTTGATAAGGGACATCTCGTTTTGAATTTTCTCGGAGTTCAGTATTTTTGTGACTTTACTTTTCATTACTTTGATTAAAGACGTCGCTGCCTAATTGATCTTTATGTCGTTCTTCTCTTTGTCATTTGCATTAACGTTTTGTGTATTGCATTTATAGAGAGGAATTTAACTGGACAACATAGACAAATGATTATTTTAAAGATTTCACGATAATCTAAAAAATACCAAATAATCAAAAGAAAAAAGTGTAGCAGTCTTGTGAAATTTATATTTATTATAAAATTTAAAAAAACATATTACTAAAAAGTTTAGAAAAATAGTTCAATTTGTCATGCTGATTGTGTCTCAAGCCGGATTTGGCTCAATTTAAAAAAAAAGTTTAGGTCATTAATGATCTTCAATTTCATACTTGTTTGGCTTTCTAACTGTTTTACTCTGAGCGTCACTGTCAGATCTTATGTAGACAAAACGCGCGTCTGACGTATCAAATTATAAGCTGTGTACACTGATAACTAACTATGTGTATCAATGTGTTACAAGAAAATGGGAATGTTTCATCATTCTCTTGAAAATAATTCTGATACAAGTATTTTTGTCTTTTGATGTTGTGACGATATACTACTGTTTCATAAAAGGGAAAAAGGTGTGGTACCATTAAAACATTTAATTCCGCTGCAATTTTTTGCACCTGTCCTAAGTCAGGAATCTGATGTTCAGTGGTTGTCATTGTTTATGTGGTTCATTGGTTTCTCGTTTCACGTTTAAATGTATTTACACTAGTGAGTTGAAGAGCCCTTTATAGCTTGCTGTTTGGTGTGAGCCTAGGCTCCGTGTTGAAGACAGTACCTTGACCTATAATGGTTTACTTTTACAAATTGTGACTTGTATGGAAAGTTGTCTCATTGGGACACATACCATATCTTCTTATATAATATCTATATAATAATATACTGTTAAAATATTACTGACATCGTTATTGCTTCAGACAAATATTAAGTTTACTTAACCGACGTCTTATGTTTGTATTTTTCGCCCATCTTTTATACATTTTTAATATACACGTTCAAAAACAAGACATACAAAAAAATTAAAAATCATACTTTTTAGAGGCTCCTGACTTTGGACAGGTGAAAAATTGCGACAGGGTTAAACATATTTTGTTAGAATTCCCTCTCCCCTATACCTCTAGCCAATGTCGAAAAAAACAAACACCCAACAATACGCACAGTAAAACCCAATTAAATTAATTCGGGGTCAATTTCAGAATAGGTAACAAAACAAACTAAAGAAGCTGATTCATAAATTAACAAAGAATACTAGCAGTTACTGACATGCCAGCTCCAGACGTCAATTAATCTGATTGAAAGATTTTGTCTTCATCATATGAATACCAAACAAAATCCCTCCTGTTGCAATTGGGGGTTTAGTATCATACCATTAAATTTTTGTGTTTTGTACATGTTGTAAAGTATATTATCATATAAGATTGGATGTGAATTACCTGAACGTATAAGATGTCTTCATGTTGATTAATATTTACGAAGGATGTCCTTGTACCGATGATACAATTCAGTAAATAGTTATCAAATGTGCAAGGGTCATAATTTAATACGCCAGACACGCGTTTGGTCTACAAAAGACTCATCAGTGACGCTCAGATCAAAATCGTTATAAAGCCAAAGAAGTACAAAGTTGAATAATATTGAGGACTCAAAATTCAAAAAAGTTGTGCCAAATACGGCTGAGGTAATCTATTCCTATTTTATTAAATGATATGACTAGTTTGTGGTATCAAAAAACCTGGTGTCATATTGTTTTATAAATAAAGGCAACAGTCGTATACCGCTGTTCGAAATTTATAAATCGATTGAGAAAATAACAAATCCGGGTTATAAACTAAAACTGAGGGAAACACATCAAATATAAGAAGATAACTACGACACACACACAACAGAAACAAATCATTAAAATTTAACACACACAGAAACGATCTATAATACAACAATGGCCATTTTCCTGACTTGGTACAGGACATTTTAAGAAAAACATGGGGGGTTGAACCTGGTTTTGTGACATGCCAAACATGCAAAACGCCTTAATGGCAATGTTAAATGTAACATTAAAATGACAACATTACATGACAGGACTACAATACATGGTCCAGAAAAACACACGAATAATAGCTAACAAATGGTGCCAGTTTTAATACGCCAGACGCGCATTTAGTCCATACAAGACTAACCAGTGACGCTCAGATGAATAAAGTTTGACATCCAACACAAGTACAACGCCGAAGCATTTAGCACGAAAGGTTCCAACAAGTTGTGCCTAATACGGCTAGGGTTTTCTGCCTGGGACAAGAACATCTTTATTATTTAGAATAATTCATATTTTCGCAAACAGTAAATTTTTATAAAATGATTAATCATATATATACATACTAAAACCGAAGTGGTGACTTACTACAGAATAAAAACGGATACATAAAACAACCTAAACCAGCACATAAAAATTCACAGCCGAGTTAGCCAAAGCCATCAACGCACAAAGTGACGTCACATTCGAAATTCTTAAAAAAACCATCCAAAAAATAGGATAAAATTAGAATAGTATTCAAGATTAGATTTGTAATACTGATATAACAATTATCAATAACAGTGAAAATAACAAGACTAATTAATATAAAATTGTGGTAGAAGTTAGATGATTAATTGTATTATCTAGCTACGTCGGTGTTTCTTCCGAATCACTTAGTCCCTAGAGTGTCTATATGCCCTTTTGTGTTTCCATGAATATCAATAATATGGTCATTTTTATAAATTTTCTGTTTACAAAACCTTGAATTTTTCGAAAAACTAAGGATTTTCTTACCCCAGGAGTAGATTACCTTAGCCGCATTTGACACAACTTTTTGGAATTTTGGATCCTCAATGCTCTACAACTTTGTATTGATTTTGCTTTTTAACTATTTTGATCTGAGCGTCACTGATGAGTCATATGTAGACGAAACGCGCGTCTGGCGTATAAAATTATAATCCTAGTACTTTTGATAACTATTTACACCACTGGGTCGATGCCACTGCTGGTGGACGTTTCGTCCCCGAGGGTATCACCAGCCCAGTAGTCAGCACTTCGGTGTTGACATGAATATCAATAATATGGTCATTTTCATAAATTTTCTGTTCACAAAACCTTAAATTTTTCGAAAAACTAAGGATTTTCTTACCCCAGGAGTAGATTACCTTAGCCGTAATTGACACAACTTTTTGGAATTTTGGATCCTCAATGCTCTACAACTTTGTATTGATTAGGCTTTTTAACTATTTTGATCTGAGCGTCACTGATGAGTCTTATGTAGACGAAACGCGCGTCTGGCGTATAAAATTATAATCCTGGTACTTTTGATAACTATTTCCATGTTGGAAAAAGTGATTTGTTTTTATAGTGATTGAAATAACATTAATTTTGACTCGTATACCCCAGTTTATGACATATTCACCTATAATGGCATACTTTTAAAGCTCCCCGTATTATTGAAACGATCAGCAAACACATAGTAGTTCAAAATTTACTTAAATTAGATCATAGATATTGGTTTAAAGGTGGAATAGGAATATAGAAAAATATGATAGAATGTTTTAATTTTTGATACATGCCGTGATATGTTAAAAAAACAAAAATCATAGGCCACCAAGCTTGTTTTCAACTACAGCTTGTGACCAAAATGATTTGTTTTGAATAGAAAATCTCCGTGATTATCTCATTTAAATAATATTCAAACAATTAGAAATTCAAACTCCCTCAGTCAAAATTGATATATGCACCTCTCCAGTTAAATCTCTAGTTTTTGGTGGGGTTCGTGTTGCTTATTCTTTAGTTTTCTATACTGTGTCATGTGTACTTATGTTTGTCTGTTTGTCTTTTACATTTTTAGCCATTGCGTTGTCAGTCTATTTACGATTGATGAGCTTGACTGTCCCTCTGGTATCTTTCGTCCCTCTTTTAAACTATTCAAATTAGACATAATAAAAAAGAATAAAACAAAAGCGAATTCCGAGAATGTTTCTTTTTAATCAAACGATCATTCAGATCCATAAAACGTCAAATGATGTATCGCGGAAGTTGAAAACTTATGTAGATAATATATATCTAAACAAGTGTCAACACTTCTATGTATTATCATGACTAACTATTAAGTATAACTAGAAAATTTCTCCAGGTCAAGAATTGTGGTTATTCTCACAGGCAGTATTTTTTTAAGGTTGAAAAGCTTAAGATAGAAGTGAAATGTCAAAATGTGTAGGAACTTCCAATATTTCTCCATTAAAGGAAAGGTATGTTTTTTTTACTACAATTAAATTTTCGATGTATCGCGTCTTCGTTTTAATCTGTTAATTGCACGTTTTTGTTCTATCAGCCTTTAGACATGATGCTTTATGTGACCGTGACATCATCAAGTGAACGTTTTTTTTAATGATTTTACTAAATCACATTGGAATTTATAATTTCATTATAAGGAATGACTGAGATATCTTTTGTGTCTATTTTTGGTGTTATTTCATAATATTCAGGAAAAATATTAAAGAATTCCTTAAGCAATACAGTTCTCTATACGAATAGGTTTTCACCTTTGACACTTTTATCAACACACAATAGGAATAATCATAGATTACTTTTATGTACGTTGCTGTTTTAACTCTGGGCCTCAATCATCACTGAAGATATATCAATTGTTGAAATATGCGTTAAGCCGGTACAATGATATTGATGTTGTGTGTGGTAAATTACTGCACATATACATTGTTTTTATCAAACTCCAAAAAGAGAAATAAATGGGGATATTTTTTGTTTCTTTTAGATAAAATTGAGACTGAAAATGGGGAATGCGTCAAAGAGACAACAACCAGACTACAGATCAGACAACAGCAGAAGGTCACCAACAGGTCTTCAATGCAGCGAGAAATTCCCGCACCGGGAGACGTCATTCAGCTGGCCCCTAAACAAATATATATACTAGTTCAGTGATAATGAACGCCATACTAAACTAAATTGTACACAATAAACTAAAATTAAAATCAATACAAGAAACTAAAATTAAAATAATACAAGACTAACAAAGGCCAGAGGCTCCTGACTTGGGACAGGCGCAAAAATGCGGCGGGGTTAAACATGTTTATGATATCTCCACCCTACCCCTATACCTCTAGCCAATGTAGAAAAGTAAACGCATATTAAAATTCAGTTCAAGAGAAGTCCGAGTCTGATGTCAGAAGATGTAACCAAAGAAAAGAAACAAAATGATAATAATACAAAATAACAACAGACTACTAGCAGCTAACTGACATGCCAGCTCCAGACTTCAATTAAACTGATTGACAGATTATGTCTTCATCATACATGTATGAATATCAGGCACAATCCTTCCCGTTAGGGGTTCAGTATCATACCATCATAACATATATGAGAAGAACATATCCCGTGTCATGCCAACAACTAGTTTTTAAATAAATGTGTTCATTTCCGATTCAAAGACCCTATAAGAGAATCAATAGATACCAGTTACTGCAATTGATACTTGTAGTCTTACAACATAAACAATACATCGCCCCAATATAATTTGTTTGTTCTTTTTTCAAAAAATGTCTTGCATATAATATTGTTATCAATTTAAAGTTCAAAACGAAAACAAATCGTCAGTAGATTAATTTGACATGTAAAAATTTGACCACTTGACAAATCGTCTTTTAAAAATAAAAATTATATGACTAACTAACGTCGTTTGTCTATATCCTGCTAAGTACATATACCAAATATTTACATTGGCAATAACAAACTTTTGATGTTTTTGTATTTATTCGAACTCAATAATGTGTTTTCAAAAACAAGTACTGAACTATCCTTGTATATGTTCAATAATGGAGGTTTTTTCTTTGCGTCAGTTTCGTTTTTCTACAAATCAAAGATTTAAAAACAAAATAATTACTTCATTCATTTGAGATATCTTAATATGTTACAACCGGGATATATATCTACCAAAAATAAAAATAAGGAAAAATTTCAAAATAAAGACAATAACATTTTGTTTCGATTTCCTTTTAAATACATTACACAATTGTTTAACACGTATGATAAGTTACTCTCGTTGTTTTGCTGTCATACCAACAAAATAAAATTTTCTCAGAACAAGTACTTTAAAATCCTTTATACTCTCTCTGGTGCAGCTTCCGTTTCCCATAATGTTTTAATAGATAAATGACAAAGTGTAGGAAATCAATACTTATAGCGACCTTGACGGATGTATTATCTTTTAGTAGAAAACCTAACAAAACGCTCAGGGTAAAACTCGAAAATCACGGCCCTGGCCATATGTTAATTTCCAACACAGATATGACTTCAATGAACTATTCCGTAAATAGATCGATTCATAGCTTTAAGTTGAAATGCATTTTATTTTACTATTTCTATATCTAGATTCATCATGGACAATACTATCAGAAACCAAAAAAAGGACGACGATGAAAATGAGTATGGTATGAGAAAAATTACATACTTGGAAAAATATGGGATTAAACACTTTCCTTACCGTGGAAAGCGAAAGTACGCACCATCAATTTACCGGTCAGTAGACGGAAGGATGGTTATCTCAAACGATATTTTTGGATTGACAATCAGGCAATTTGAACGAATGTATAAAGATTGTCTTCATAGAAGGAAAACACATGAGCAGTGGATACTAAACCTTAGATATCCTGACAAATCCTCAAATGAATATCTGGAATACTTGCAGAATTGTACAGACTTCAATAAAGGTTATACTTTGATCAACAAACTAGACAATTAAACATGTACATGTGTGTACTAAATTCTAGTATAGCACAACCCAAAAAAAAAAAAAAAGTTCTAATGCAATTTTCATGTAACATTTTTGTTTAATTATATAAATTCACAGTCTTGAAGGCCTTACTTTCACCTATAATTGTTTACATTTTACACATTGCAACTTAAGCGGAGAGTTTGTCTAATTTGTCCTCATATCACATCTTCTAATTTCTAATCGATAAAAATACAATTCCAAATGACAACATAAAGCAAATTTTCAGAATAGTATTTTACAATTCAGCATTATTGTCATAGCTATATCATTTCAGAGAGAACGAAATGACAAATCGAGTGTCGTTTAATTTATCAAATGTATGTTCAACAATCGTTTTTGTACATGTATCACCAATCATTAAAATCATAATTGCCACATTCACCGTTGTTTAGAGCAATAGTAACACCAGCAAGGATACAAAAATTCGTCAAAGACACTAAGCTTATGAGATCATCAACGATAGTATATTGATATAGAAAGATAAAGTATAAGTGCCAATGAGACAACTCTCCATCCAAGTCATTATTTATAAAAAATTATAAAAGTAAACAATTATAGGTCAAGGTACGGTCTTCAACACGGAGCACATGCTCACAACGAACAGCAAGTTATAAAGGGCCCCATCAATTACTAGTGTAAAACCATTCAAACGAGTAAACCAACGGTCAAATCTATATAAGTCAATATCCTTCTATTAAGTAGAATTTGAATCAATATAGTTTCCATGTGTACAAACTTGCTTTGTTAAATTACAATATCAATCTTATATTCGAAAACGTTTTGCCGTATCTTGCTAAGGTAATCAATATATTCTAGGTATATACAAAAAAAATGAAACGTATGAAAATGACCGGCTGATACTTTTTTTTATCTTCATTGAGAACAAACGTAAGGCCGATCTACAGTGTTACTAATTATACTCTTACCGCAATGTTCTTCTACTTGAAACATTTCTTTGGATGTTACGTTATATATACGGACGTTAGTTTACTGTGTTATGATACATAAGAGTAAACATATTTTCTTATATACATTGTAGAACACTCTCCTTGGTCTGAAAATGAATTGAAAGAAAAAGACTTATTCGAACTTTTGGTGAAGGCGGTCGGTACTGAAATAGATATACGTATTAGACAGAGATTATTTATTGTACAGGATATGATCGTCAATTTGACAGATGATGATACACAAATATCGAGTGGAAGTTTGGCAGAGGGACTAGATTTACCTGGAAGTGATATAGATATAATGTCAGTATGCAATCAAGTAGTTGTCAAACGAAATGCACGGGATACTAAATATGTAAAGCATTATAAACAACCGAAGCAACAAACTATATTTGTTATGGAAACAGATTATGATTATCAAGGATTTACAAAACTGCGATTAATAGCCGCCGGAGACACTGTCGATGCAACTCGCGAAAGTATTGAAATGACTACACACGGTTTAAATTTATCAGTCAATGGATTTCTTAAGGGTATGAAGGAACAAATGCAACACATGCACCTAATACCACACGGTCCTTGTCTTACATTTTCAGATCAAGATCGTGATTTTGCATTCTGCTTTCGATGTACATATTTACCTTATAATGCAGCTTCATGGCCGATGCGTTATCGTAGGCAATGGCCCTCTAATTTCGTGATTGACAAGATTGAACAATACGGATGTTTGATAGTACCCATAGGACCTAAGAATAAGTCAGATTCTAATATTTTATGGAGACTGTCTTTCTCTATGGCAGAAAAACAACTTGTACATTCGTTTAATTTTACTCAACTCTTGTGTTACGGTCTTCTCAAATTAACATTAAAGCGTATTATAAACACACATGATGACCTCAAAGATTTATTGTGTTCCTATTTTCTTAAGACGGCGTTATTCTGGGTCTCAGAGGAAGTAGATATTGACACATTTCAATTGCCTAAATTGTTTCGTTGTTTTTTTCTCTGTTTGAAGAAATTGATATCATGGGTGGAAACATGTTACTGTCCAAATTATTTCATACCTGAACATAACATGTTCCTCGAAAAGATCACGCTAGATAACAATAAAATGCTACTATGTGTATTAAACAGCTTACTGGTTGACGGAATTGATAGATTAATTAGTGGTTTATTTCCGCCCACCAATAGACATTACATTTTAAAGAGTGAATGTTCGTTCATTAAACTAGACCTTCTTTTTTATAGAATAAGTGTGAGTAGGGTTGTACGCCACATGTCAGAGTGTTATAATGTACAGACACTAACTGAATCATTACGGAAGTCAGAAATGTCCACGTTCATTAGTGACGTATGTAAATATGAATACAACAGAATAAGTAAATTTGCAGTACAACTACTACCACCACCAACCGTAATTAATAAAGAATTCAACATACTTAATATGTATCATAGACATTTACAAGACTATATCAAGACAGATGCCGTGTCGGGTTGGTTGTTTTACGCGTCGTTTTATTATGTGACGGGACAGTACAACGTAACACTCAAACTGATAGATTATGTTCTATCAAGATGTTCACCTGATATGGTGAACATGGAATATATCTATTGTGAAGAACGCATCAATAGTTACACACAACATGTTCATTCTAAAATGACATTTCTTGAAAGGATGAAAACAGCCGTTGTAGATAGTGTTTTTTACTCGAAACACTCCTCATTAATCCCTGGTGAACTACAACTGGAGGTTGAATATAGTGATCTTGGTATTCTGCCAATTACAATGTGTCACTGCCTTAGATTTTTATGCTATAATCATCTTGGTGAAATTATTAATAGACAACAAGCTTTACGTGCTTTGCATGTGCGAGTGAGAGAAGATTGTCATAATGAATTTTACAGATCATCTGATGAATTAACAATACTTGAAGTATGTGTGGACTTATCAGGAGATAAAAAAATTAGCGTATAAGTGTTTTCATGAGGCTTTACAATGTGATTATGTAATATGTCCTTCAACAAAAATCCGAGTTTCTCAACTTTTTGACGTCTAATATACGCTTCATCTTTGTACTGTCTAAATTCAATGGAATTTACTTTGAAACGATTGTTCCAATAAATAAATAAAAAAAAAGGAATTACAATTTGAGTCACATTAAGTTCGCACTTAATACATGATGTGTACGTTTCCACATTGTAGTCAGCTTATAATATAATTTTTGCAATATGTTAATAACAAAACAAAGGAAAACAAACATAATTTTTACTAGATAACATTTTTGTTCGCTTTGGGGATTCCGTATATCGTCAGATTATCGGAATTCCAATGGGGACTAACTGTGCACCACTTATTGCCGACCTGTTTTTGTATTGCTATGAGTTACAATTTATGACAAAAATAAGCAAAGACCCATCGAAACAACATCTGATAAACAAATTTAATAATACTTTTAGATATTTGGATGATATTTTGGCTCTCAATAATGACGACTTCAGTATGTATATTAAAGAAATTTATCCTGTTGAACTTACTTTAAATAAAGCTAATACTAACAATGACCACTGCCCTTTCCTCGATCTTGATATCTATATCACTAACGGAAAGCTGAATACTAAAATTTATGATAAAAGGGATGATTTTTCATTTCCTATCGTTAATTATCCATTTTTAAATGGTGACGTTCCCTTGTCACCATCTTACGGTGTTTATATATCTCAACTTGTACGATTCGCTCGTGTATGTAACAATGTTTTAGATTTTAACGAGAGAAATTTATGTATTACTGAAAAATTATTACACCAGGGTTTTCGATATCACAAACTAGTCAAAACATTTACTAAATTTTATCATCGGTATAAGGACATCATTCGTAAATATAGCTCAACATGCAGACTTCTTATACGTTCAGGTATTTCACATCCAATTTTTTATGGAAATATTCTTTATAAAGCACAAAGGTGTCAGTATTCACCTCAAAAACTAACAAAACCTTTGAATAGACTTATTAAGAAGGGATATAGTTACGATACTGTTGTCAGGTCATTAAAGATTGCATATTTTGGCGTTAATATTGATTCACTTATAGGGTCTTTGCATCGGAACTAAAGACATTTATTCAAAAACCAGTTGTTGGCTTGACAAGGGTTATGTTCTTCTCATATATGTTATGATGGTATGATACTAAACCCCTAACGGGAAGGATTGTGCCTGATGTTCATATGATGAAATCATAATCTTTCAGTCATTTTAATTGAAGTCTGGATCTGGCATGTCAGTTAACTGCTAGTAGTCTGTTGTTATTTATGTATTATTGTCATTTTGTTTATTTTCTTTGGTTACATCTTCTGACATCAGACTCGGACTTCTCTTGAACTGAATTTTAATGTGCGTATTGTTATGCGTTTACTTTTCTACATTGGCTAGAAGTATAGGGGGAGGGTTGAGATCTCACAAACATGTTTAACCCCGCCGCATTTTTGCGCCTGTCCCAAGTCAGGAGCCTCTGGCCTTTGTTAGTCTTGTATTATTTTAATTTTAGTTTCTTGTGTACAATTTGGAAATTAGTACGGCGTTCATTATCACTGAACTAGTATATATTTGTTTAGGAACCAGTTGAAGGACGCCTCCGGGTGCGGGAATTTCTCGCTACATTGAAGACCTGTTGGTGACCTTCTGCTGTTGTTTTTTTCTATGGTCGGGTTGTTGTCTCTTTGGCACATTCCCCATTTCCATTCTCAATTTTATACTATATGAATATACTACTGAAAAAGTTAAATCACAAAAATACTGAAAATCCAAACCGGAAAGTCCTCGAACAGCAAAATCAAATGGTAAAACACATTATGACAATGTTTCTATACAAAATCCGCAATGACAAAATGATTAAAAATTGTAACAGTAACTCATTTATCTATAAAACAACTGTGATAAGGAAGCCAATATTGCCTCGTATTTTCACTTATAAGAAAATACCAAGATATACCAAATTCCAAGATGAATTGATTTTAACAGTCGGTTAAGAACAAACTTTTGAGCATAGTACTGAAGTATTTTAAAAACTATCCTATCAGGCTTTTCTTGTCAAATGAAAGGTTTTGATTTTCATTAATAATTCATAAGAGATTTTATAAAAGCACAGATACATTTTTAAACATTGCATTTGACTACAGCAGTATCACAGTACTATAGTTTATGACAAACGAGACAATTTCCATTTTGTTAATATAAATTTTCCCACCTAAGCAGCAATTTTCAAAATTACCCGCATTTGAGTATACCTTCTAAACACATGCAATATTTGAGAGCTAGTTCGTTCTATATAAAACGTTATATATGCCAGATCAATTAAACGGTCATTGTTTAGTCAGAAAATAAAAAAAAACCTTCTCGTTCTTTTTCTCTAATACAGCATGGAGTTTGAAATTGTTGGTGCTTAATTAGTTCATGCACTTAAGGTGGTACCTAACACTACAGGAAGATAACTCTGTATAATCAGTTTAACGTTTTGAATACGTTGTGATATTAAGCTTCTCAATGGTCAACATCAGTGTTTGTCAAACTAGTAAATAACCAGTGTAATTTTCCAATAAATTGGTTGGTTCAAATTTTTTGAATTTTTATATTTTTGTTAAAGGGTCAAAGTAAATATTTTGTCAAAAGTTATGAAAATGAAACGAGCCAAATTAATTTTAGTTAAGGTGTTGGGTACCACCGTAAATGTTTCCTTTTATCTCGGTTGTCGTTCATAAAACATTTTTTTTGTTTTACTTAACGCGGTAAATGACGCATGCAGATTCGGGAAAGTCTTTGCACCTGATGTTGTATTTTGTATTTTGTTTTGCTTTTGTCTCAAACAAGGGGCATGCTGGGATGCTAATCCTTTTCAATTTAGTAATTAAACTTGCTGTTAATTGTTTAAAATAAACTTTTATTCGGTACATAAAATATCTGAATCAAACCAGCAGTATATTACCGATGTGTAACTATTGTAAATAGTTCCCTGAGGGATACACAAAGATATATAAACCAAAACCAGGTGACCTGAATGAACTCAAAAAGGAGAAAAACTTTGTGAATAAATAAAGTGATACGGTAGTTGTCTCCTGCTATGCTTAGAACAAAGGACATGCTTAATTTCACTCCGTCAAAACGTGGTTAGCTAAAACTAGTAGACGTAAGCATCGTTGTCAATATACTGGTATTTGTTACGACTGTCATACAAGTGAGAGGTTTAGCTAGCTATCGAACCAGGTTCAATCAACCATTTTCTACATGAAAAAATGTCTGTACCATTTCAGGAATATGACAGTTGTTACCATTCGTTTGATGTGTTTGGGCTTTTGATTTGGCCTTATGATTAGCTATAGGGAATTTCCTTTATATACCTTTCCTCGGAGTTCAGTATTTTTTTATTTAACTTTTACAGAACAACATTTTATTATATCTAACGATCTAGGACCGCCATAAGTAAAAACAGACATATCGTATCGGTCAATGAATTCGTAATGTTTATTTCAAAGTTAATGCAGTCTCAATTCTGTCATTCGTTTAAATGATTTTGTTGGGGCAATTTGTTTTGGGAACTGATATCTACTAGAAATGTTCGTTACGTGCAAACATGAGTAACTGTATGTTATCATACTCTAATGGGACATGTACTTTTGGCATGAAACAATTTACAGTTGACATTTAAAAGTTTTGTCCTATGGCTTTATGAATAACTGATAGTTCTATAACATCGGAACAAAAAAAATCACATTTTGTTGATAAACAAAGTGGCTGAGTATACCAAGGATTATTTAAAATGGATAAGTAGTAGAAGAAGAACACAACTAAAGACGTCGAAAATACTGACACGTCAACAAACCATCACATAATACAATCAAAATAATTAAACCTTGTCACAAATATGGATACTTCAAATTATGAAAATATTGAAACTGCAATTCAAACTAATGTGTCAAGAAGACAGGTACACGTTCATGTATATAACTTAAGATAATGTTCTTTCACTAAGTAATTCAAAATGTGGTGACTATGTGGAACGCATCTATCCCATCGAACTAGAGATAAAGGATACTACAGATACATTTGGCCTCATATCTTGACTTACATCTAGCAATTGACAATGAGGGTCGGTTGAAAACAAAACTTTGCGACAAAAGAGATGATTTCAGCTTTCCAATTGTGAACTTTCCATTTCTAAGTAGCAACATTCCAGCAGCACCTGCATACGGGGTATACATCTTCCAATTGATACGATATTCCCGTGCTTGCATTTCCTATCATGATCGTGCTGCTCACAAGAAAGCTATCAAACCAAGAGTTCAAAATGGTGAAGTTGAAATCATCCCTTCATAAAATTTACGGACGCCATCACGAGTTGGTTGATCGTTATGGAATAACCGTTTCACAAATGATTTCGGATATGTTCCTTACGTTGTAACTACAAATCCCCTTCCCTTTCATGAATGTGACATACCGAATTAGACTATTTAGCGGATTTGTTATCACATAAGCAACACGACGGGTGCCACATGTGGAGCAGGATCTGCTTACCCTTCCGGAGCACCTGAGATCACCCCCTAGTTTTTTGTTGGGTTCGTGTTGTTTATTCCTTAGCTTTCTATGTTGTGTCATGTGTACTATTGTTTGTATGTTTGTCTTTTTCATTTTTAGCCATGGTGTTGTCAGTTTATTTTAGATTCATGAGTTTGACTGTCCCTTTTGTATCTTTCGTCCCTTTTTTACTGATGTTTAATTATCACAAATCAATTAATATAAGATTATCAAGAAACACAATCTACAAATATCGCTTTTACGTCAAAAGGATCGAGATTGCGTCTTTTGACAAGAAAAGCGACTCTTGCTATCCATATATCAAAAGCATTAGAATTCATACGAAATATTACAATCTGAGGTAGAACACCATCGATAAGACATAATGAAAATACTTATAGGGCTAGTTATAACTTTCAGGAAATGCTAGTTTTTGGTCAGAAGTATAACACTTCATTTTTGGAAATATCGAACAATTGTATGGACTTCCGCTTTTTAAATTTTCCATAAAATTTGGTATTTTGCTTATACTTTTATTCTGATATATGAAAATAGTGTCGCTTGTGCAATATTATATGACTGACACATCGTATTGGTCATCAAATTTGTAAGGGTGACTGTAAAAATTACGCAATGTCGATGTTTGTCATTCTGCCGTTTTCTGTATGAAGTACTCATCTGTAAATGAGTGTTTATGCACATGCACGACCGTAGCGTATCAAAAATGTTTTAAACGTGAAATACCCTACAATGGAGAATAGGGTATGTAATTGATGATATTTCTTAAGATTGTTGAAAGCATCATGTTGTCTTTGATTTCCGTTTAGGTCGTCTATTTGTTTCGATGTTGAGGATGATATATTTGCATGATGCAGACATTTTCATTGTAGCATCTATTATCTCTTGTTCAAAAACGTATGTGACATGTTTGTAATGGATTAAATATGCAAAACAGCTTCAATATATATATGTAAGTGAAATTAAACAACTTCACAAGAGGCCTTTCAGTTTGACCTTTTTCGGCGATACACGTCTTTTGACAAGTAAACTTACAAAACTACTTAACTCCGAGGAAAATGCAAAACTGAAAGTCCCTAATCAAATGGCAAAATCAAATGATAAAACACTTTAAACGAATGGACAACAACTGTCATATTCCTGATTTGGTACAGGTATTTTCAAATGAAGAAAATGGAGGATTGAACCTGGTTTCATAGCGCTTAACCTCTGACTTGTAAGACAGTCCAATTCAATCATATATGCAATGATGCGTGAACAAAACAGACAGAAACGGTAAAATTGTCAAAAAATGGGTACAGCCAGGGTTTCCCCTGGGTCAATTAGTATCTTTCGCCACCTCTTTCATCAAAACAATATATGTTTCGCCTCTGTATTATTTTTTTCGCTATAACATAAACATATTTTTTGTTTAAAATTTTCCTTTTTTTCTATCCCCCCTTAATAAGATAAGTTTGTCCCATTGTTGTCCATGATTATTATCTAAAACTTATCTTAGAGTCTACATTGAAATGAATAAACACTTCACATCTACTTTTAAAAATAAGGCACTTTTTTTAACTAAAAAAGGGGAAAATTCTTTATATTTAAACAACTTTTCTAAAAGAAGGGGCCACTCCGACGGGTGGTTCTTTACCCTTGGCATATATTTCTACATAACAATACTTTTCTTTTCAAGACCATCGTAAATGAAAAAGTTGAGACGTAAACTATGCTTGAAACACGTCGTGTCACTCAAACGACTTTAAAGAACTCTCAAGAATCAGTTATCTATATCAAAGTCAAAGAATAAAGTTTTAAATTGGAGATTTTTCTTGCTGTTAAACATTTTTCGTCATAACAACTGAACTATCAATAGAAGAAGCAGAGGAGACTCAAAAGTTTGCCTCGAACTCGTGCGTCGAAAATTAATAAATAATTTATCTGACAAGTTATGGACACAATTTAATTATATATTAAAAATGCAATCAGCTGATTATTTATTTTTGCCAAAATCTTAACGGGTTCAAGGTGAATTACGAGTATTGTCGGTGTGTTATCATTTCGCCTTAGCTGTGAATTCCAGGTAAAAAAGGTAAAAAATATACTTAATCCAGATGGGAATTGAACTAAGGCGAAATGTAAACTTAGATAAATATATTTTATAAACAAATAAACCTCTGTGTTTTTGTAGCAATTTAAACAATATGTAATTAGGGAATTGTTTCTCTTGAAATATTATTTTCAATAAAAAAGGTGACCTTTTTTATAATTTCAAAAATTGTGTAATCAAACATTTGTTCTCTCAATGAAAACGTTTGCTTTCCCACAGATTTGTTTTAATATATAATAGAAAATGTAATAACAGGAAGAAATAAATAATAATTTTGTCGTTCGAAGTGCTTTCAAAATATCATTTCACATTGGGAATGGTGGCATACAGATTTGAAAAATCAAAAGCTTTGATAGAACAAATAATTTTGAAAAATATCGAGATTCAAAATTATCCAGAACTTCTTTGATATTTTTAAGAATCCACATATGGTTATTACCACTAAGCGAGTAAACAGTTTCACCGTATTTCTGAAGACCCTCTTTCACTACGGACAGAAGTTAGTCAATCTAATGGACAATTTTTTAGTTGAACATGCAGGTGAGCCGGCAATGTACCGTTGTTTGTACATAATTTTGTGAAGCTGAGGTATCCAATACAAACAAGGTAAGTCCTTGGATTGTTGTTCAATGCTATGTTCATTGAAGCCAGGAAGGACTTATGATTTGCCAAAATCTCATCCGTGGCAAATGATATGTCTTTGTATTATGGGATTATCTGAGTGCTCATTTATTCCTAATTATTTTACAATACGTTCGAAGTAATACGATTTACATACAAAGGTAATATTATTTGATTCTTTGTTCGCAGGAACAACAACATACTTGTCACAAAGAGATGATAGACATTCCACGGCCTCGTTGTTTCTGAAAACGGACTTGTGTCAATCATTCACATAGTTTTTAAACTTATGAATGCGACGTTTTATCATAGACTTGATAGTTTTGAACCATTCTAACAAAGTATCCAGTTCAACCTCTTCTCGTTTAGTCCATGCTCTGGCGTATTCATCAATGGAATCCATAATTACCTTGAAGTTATAGTTCCAATTGATGTGTTTAGTTTCTCTTATCTTAGGACCAAGAGAAATCATCTTTTTGGAGATTTCCATGTTGAGTTATGTTTAGATCCCTAGTAATAACATGACCAGAGGGGCTGTAACTATAAGGCGAGTTGGACCTGTCACATGTCAAGAGGGTTTTTAGACAATTTTTTAAGTCAAGGTCCTGCAATGCCTGTTTATAAATAAATACTTTTGGATCAATGGTTTTGGTTTAATTGTATGATACAATAGGAACATACTGATTTTGAAATTAAAAAGGAATTTAAGAGGCAATGTCAGAAAGCACCAGGCAGGACTGTTCAACTAAAAAAAAAAATTTGGTCAAACATATATTT
Source organism: Mytilus edulis (assembly GCA_019925275.1). Taxonomy (NCBI): domain Eukaryota; kingdom Metazoa; phylum Mollusca; class Bivalvia; order Mytilida; family Mytilidae; genus Mytilus; species Mytilus edulis. The sequence continues at coordinate 80,613,470 of CM034362.1, read as the reverse complement.
TACCCTTTCAGTATAACATACTGACTGGGAATATATAATTTTTATTTTAATTTTTTGTGAATTTGACATTTTTTTTAATGAAATTCAATATAAGCCCTCAAACTGCTAATTTTCATTGAAATGTATGGGGAAAAAGCCAGTTTCTAACTGTTTTTAATGATCCATCATCGGAGAAAAACAACACTTATGACTAAACTACCTATATGGAAGTCTAGTACTATGTTGGTGTAAAAAATAATGAAAATAAAATTTTGGTATCTTTTTGTTTTTTTTCTTCAAAAATAAGGTAAAAAAATGCTAAAATAAGGAAAATTGAGAATAGTGAGAAAAGCCAGTTTCTAACCGTTTTCAATTATCCATCATCGGAGAAAAACAGCACTCATGACTAAACTACCTATATGGAAGTCTAGTACTATGTTGGTGTAAAAATTAATAAAAATAAAATTTTTGGTATCTTTTTGATTTCTTTCAAAAAATAAGGTAAAAAAATGCTAAAATAAGGAAAATTGAAAAAATTGAGAAAAGCCAGTTTCCAACCGTTTTCAATTATTCATAATCAGAGGAAAACACCACTTATAACTTAACTACCTATATGGAAGTCTAGTACTATGTTGGTGTAAAACATAATGGAAATAAAACTTTTGGTATCTTTAAAAAAAAAATAAGGTAAAAAAATGCAAAAATAGAGAAAATTGTAAAATTTGAGAAAAGCCAGTTTCTAACCTTTTTCAATTATCTATCACCAGAGGAAAACAACACTTATGACTAAACTACTGACATGGAAGTCTAGTAAGTATGTTGGTTAAAAAAAATGAAAATACAATTTTTGGTATATTTTTACTCTTTTTTTTTAAACAATTTAGTAAAAAAATGCAAAAAATAGAGAAAATTGTAAAATTGAGAAAATTATGTTTTGGCAAACCAAAATGGTATTACATCGATTAAGTTACAAAATACCATAAACTTTTGCATCTTTATTGTATTTATCATGTTTAAGTGATAGTTTGTGATGACAAAAATTAAAGAAAAAAAGTTGTAGTCTTGTCGCCACTTTGTTCATTTGGTTGCCATAGCAACCATAAAATGTACACTATACATTTCCTGTCCTGTTTTGTACAAATTTTCACCATGAACGTACTGAGTTGGAAGATGCAAGAAAATTCTCATTGAATTGGCATGTAGATCATAAGTCAATGCCACAGATACCTACAATACAATTTTTGCTGTACTTTGATCTTTGACCTCAAAGTAAAAAGATGATTTTTGTTTACACTTTTGTGTCGGGAGCATGATTTGTTTGCCCTGTGACAAAATCTTTTGATATTTGGCACATGTGTGCAGCACCTCAAGACAATGTGTAGTGTTCCATGGACCATCATCCCCAAATTTATCCTAACCTTCTTTTTGGGGTATTGAACCTTCTTACCAAATTTCATAGAAATCCATTCATTAAAACTAAAGTTATTGTCCGGAAACCAATGTGTCTTCAGACAACAACGATGACGACATAATGCCATTATACGATCCCAAAAATTGTTTGCGGTGGTATCAAAACTGATTAGATCCACATTTCTTAACCTAATATATTCTCAACTCCCAACTGGCATGACCATCATGACCATAGATCTTGTCCATTTATGTTTTTTTTTGGGGGGAGGGGGGGGAGATTTCAAATCATTTTTCCAAGGTCAACTTTAGTTAGAGGACGGACACCACATGAATACACTAGTACATGCACATATATATACTTGATAGTGACAAAATCTACAAATAAGCATGCTCTTGGTTTTTGCTAAATCAAATATGATATGCAGAGTGGTTATTTCTTTATTGAAGGCTGTACATATTACTATAAACTTTTACATTGTATGGTCTCTTAATGGAGAGTTGTCTCATTACAATTATACTACATCTTCTGATTTTTATTTGGTTCCATAGCAGTTTCTTTGGAAATAGAAGCTTTGTTTATCTTCATCACTTGGTTTGTATAAAAGTCAGAATAAGACAACAGAGAATTATTCCCATACGTCACAATGATAATGGCGTAAAGAAAATTGTGATAGTTACATGTAGCCGTGAAATTGGCAATCATATCAAATCTCCTTTGTTAATAAGAAGGATAACTTGACCTGAATAAATGTGACATATACTTAGCTACAGTGTTAACATAACAATTAGTTTAGCATGTTGATTCAATCATTTAACTTTGATCAAGATTCAAATGCATGTACTGCACAAAACAAAAAATAACAAGGGCATACCACAACGATACTTATATAAAAGTTTAATCTTTTTTGGTGCACATATTTCTAAATAGCACAGAAATATTAACACAATTATTTTGAAAAATACAACTTTTGACTTTTTTTTCCTTTTAACAGATTTGTTTTAATATACATTGATCCGATTTTTCTGTTACTCTGTAATAATTTGTTTTATCAAGTTCAACACATATACATCTTTTTTTAATTCATATACATGATATAAAACCTTGCTAAACATAAATGACATATATAAATATTTGCCTATAAACACATGAAACATAATAAATATCTAAATAGTTTCAGAAAAAAATGAAATATTCTTTTAGACATCCAGTAAAATTTTAAAAGATAAATTTTCATAAACAATAAAGTTGATAGTCTTAAAATTGTCCTCTATCAAAATTTTCATTTTCAGCATTGAGGTCTCTCATTTACTGAAGAAGCTGCTGAAATATTACCAAAAGTCAAACATATACATAAAAAACTTAAAAGGTATTCAAATGTTCTGTTGGTCACTTTGATGGTCCCAAACTGGTTACAGTTTCATGTGTGTTTTTCTTTTAGCTCAGTCACCTGAAAAATATAAAGGAACAGTCAAGCTATACATTTATACATCAGTTTTTTGCTTGAAAATGTTTTAAATTAATTATATCAAATAAGATGAATTTGAATATTATATATACATGTATTAAAGTACACATATTTGAAGTTTCATATAATTTTTTAGAGGATTTCACATTCAGGACTTCATATATTATTTAAACAATGCAAATATTGTCAAATACAAACAGATTATGTCTTCAAAAAACAAATCAGTATTGATTAAATTATGTAAATTCATAAAGATTATTAACACAGGTGTATGTGCTCCTGGCTAAAATGGATTTCATATATTGTCTTAGCAACTATTTTGTTTGTTCTGTCTTGTTGTAAATATTGTACATAATTGCATGTCTTCTCTATACCTATGTATATGGTTTATTGCGAATAAAGATATATAAGTATATACATTTGCAGTGGGAGATTAAAACCCTTCTTGCATATCTGGAGTACATGGTCTCATTATTTTTTGTGTGTGTGTTATCTGTGTTTTATTTTTTTCCTAAATTAAGGTGACACTGGTCATCTAATAATGTTTAACAGCTCAATTGTTATGCCTTCTTATTCTGATTTGCATTATGTATGTACTGATGTAATGTCTGGTATATATACTGGATTTAAGATTCCACATACTTTATCTTATATGGTACTTTATCTAAATAAAGATAAACATGTAACAAATGTACTTTAATTTTACTCACTTTTGAATTTTCATATAAATGCAGTAGGTTAACTTCAAAATCAAGTTGACCCATTTCTCTAATTAAAGGCTCCTCTACATGTAAGTATGTCATCTGATGTATCTTTTATCTGTTTAAAGAAATAACAGATTATAAGGTGATCAATTATTCTTTGAATTGAATTTGGAAAATTGTATTTAATATTAAATTAGTTATTTTCTTATCTTAAGAACCGGTGGAAAATATATATTGATCTGTTAGCATCTTACTACATTAAAACATAGAAAACTTATTCAACCTTTCAAAATTACAACACTTTTTTGTAAGATTAATTCTATTTTTAAATGGACAGGTTAATGTACAAAATGATCTAAATGAACACTTTAGAGCAGAAAGGTAAATTGTGATTTACTTATTACTTTACAAGTTTACTTGATATATTTGAGTCAAATTAACCTTATATGCTCACCGTGATCATACATGTACATGTACAAAAGTACAATGATGTATCTAAATACTAATGACAAGATCTCAAAATGAGCTACATGTATTTTTTTTTTTTTTTTCAGTTTTGTACTAAATGTTAAAAGTTTGAAATCCTTGTATCATGTATATCATATGTCTAGATTTAGTTTCTAAGGACATGAACATGATGTAGGACAATAAACAACAAATTTATGAAACAAAGGTATTGCCATCCCAAAAGATCCCATCTAAATAGTGGATTAAGAGTCTAATTATCTTAAGATTTGATATACAAGTTTTATTTTTTTAAATAAATATATATGCAATAACCACTTTACAATATATGTGTCTTTCATATGTCATAAGGTCATGTAAAATATAGGTACATTGTATATGTAGCAATCAAAATTACAGAAAATTTAAATTTGACTCTCATAATTTAAAAAGCAACAATTTGCTCCTGCTTTTTAACAAAGTAAGCTTACTGTTTACATGTATATCTGACATAAACATATATGACTATCCTGATAACTGTAGGATTGTCTTTTCTTTTATAAATTGTGACTTGGATGGAGAGTTGTATCATTGACACTCATTATGTACATGTACATATTAATGATAAACATGATAAACATAATAAATAAGGTGACATGGTCTGTTGTGTATATGGAGGATACGTGTAGTTGTATATGTGATTTTCTCATTGACAATCATCATGATCATACCACATCTTCTTTTTTTGGTAACTTTTGAGTCTGATAGTTTTTTTTTTTTTATTCTATATTATTATCCTATTCAAATAACAAATGAATAATGTTTGAACATGATGAATAAAATTGTATTAAATTGCATTCAGCACAGATCATAAATTTGCAGATAATAATTTCACATTGTAACTAAAAATATGGGGGAAAGGGGGGATTTATTGAGATTATTAAACAGGCCCTCATGATTGTCAGTTGGGAAAAAATTGTAATTGGTAAATGAATTCTAGTTTTCAAAATAAAGCAGCATCAAACAACAATGTGTCAAGAAAATTCACACAATAATTTGATTTTATTCAATTTAATAAAGACATTTTGAAAAGTATGTTTAGTAAAATTCATTTAATCTTCTGAATGCTTTGATCTGGGACTTTTTTTATACTAGTATAATACAAAAATGTAGTCCCAGCTTTGATTGATACCTTTTTGTATCAATTTATTCCAGAAGTAATTTCAAACTTCCATAATTTAAACTATTACCTGTTCCAGCTGGTATAACTGTCGCAAAGAATTCTTTTATACACTATAACTATCCTCTGCTTCAAAGTGATCCGCCTTTCCAGTTTTCAAGATGCCCAAAATTGGGCTATTCCAGAAATAATCCATACCCCCCCCCCCCCCCCTATAGAAGGTTAAGGATTTCCAGAAAAAAAATCTGTTAAAATCTCAGATTTTCCAGAAAATATTCTCTAAGTTGGCAATAATTTCCAGATTATTTTCAAAAATTCTAAAAAATATTCCAGGAAAAAAATGAGAATAATACTAAAATTTCCAAGAAAATATCTGTGGAAATAAATATTTCCAGACAAATTTAACTTCCAACAGAAAATTTCCAGATTAACAATTTTCATGAAACATATAAGTTGTAATATTGTGTATATTGTGTCATACATGTAGATGATTAGATCAAACTGGCATTCATTCAGTAGGTTGGGAACAAACCCTCAATATGGTAATTATACCTGTATAGAGGGATAATCCTTCTATAGAGGGGTAAAATTATCCCTCTGTAGAGGGATATTTTTGTTTAGACTGGATTTAAATCAATATACGGCAGAATGGCATTCTCTACTTATTATGGCAGTAACCTGGAACAGTTGATGCACCAATTGATGTACTTAATTTAATATGCAAATGCCCAGTTTGATGCTTATCTGACTAAATATAAAATCTATTGTTCACCATGATTGAAAGCTGTGATGATCAGGTAAATTCTACTCACTTATGCCTCACTGAACAGAATTTCTATTGTTAGATTTAACATGAAATTTAAAGGTCAACTGTTCCTTTTGTTGTTGATCAGGTGTTCAGATAGGTTTACAATAGATTGCAAGTTTTGTCACTTTAGCAGAAAACTGGTTATCCCAATTTTTAGTAAAGTGCATATGTTGATGCATATAATGCTAGAGATTATAGCCAATATAACTAGAAAATGCCATTCTGCCCTAATTTGCTTTAAATCCAGTGCAAACAAAAATACCCCTCTATAGAGGGATAATTTTATCCCTCTAAAGAAGGATTATCCCTCTATAGAGGTATAATCACCATACAGGGGGTTTGTTCCCAACCTGTTCAGTGTTTGGCAGCTGTATGCTTACTTGTTTTTGTTTAAATGTCTTTGTGATCAAGTTCATTCATTTCAATCATTCAATTGATACTTTATAGTGGGTCTTTTTATATTGTATAATGATACATTATGGTCTCCGGTAAGGGTGAAGGTTGGCTCCTGTTATAATGTTTAAAACGCTGCATTTTTTTTTATGCACCAGTCCTAAGTCAGATGCCATTGTTCAGTGGTTGTCATTTGTTGGTGTAGTAACTTGTTCATAGTTGTTTCTGGTTTCTGTTTTTTCATATAGATTCCACCAGGGTTCTCGCTAAAGATTTTTCAAAGATTTTGGTGTGAGCCAAGGCTCCATGTTTTTGACCTATAACTGTTAACTTTTTATGCGCTGTGATTTGGGTTGAGAGATGTCTCATTGGTATTCTTACCACATCTTCTTATTTATACATGTATCAACTAATTTATGCAATGACTTTGTTTTAAAGATACGCTAGGAAAAAAATGTAGGATGACTTAAAAGATCATTAGGGCTTGTGTTTTTGTATGCTTACATGTTCATCATCTTAAACAGTTATTTATGATTAAATATCATCTTTAACAGTCAATAAACCTTAAATATTGCTATTTGGGAATGCAACACTTGACCCGACAATTTGCAAAAATCAGTGACAAAATGTCTGCTGATGTTTTGATCAGTTTACAAATTGTTACTACCAACATTTACAAGTGAATTCATTTATTTAAATTTAAAAAAAATATGGGTAGTTTGTTTCCCATTTTAGTGTAATTTAAGGGATATTACAAACATTTTTGAGATGTATGAATAAATAAGGCTTAAATGACCATATTAAATGATTTTTACAAATTTTCAATTTGTTTAATTAATTTTATTGTGTACTGGATTCACAAAGAAAGAAAACGTCAAGTTTGATATATATTCTAAACATATTTTGAAAATTAATTCTTAAACAATGGTTCCCAACAGAGAACTAAGGTTATATTTTTTTTCTGGTGGTAGATTACCAAAAAATATTAACTTTATATATGATGGACATGCATTGGAGATACATGTAGTCAACGAATTGACATACCTTGGGTTGAATTTTTCAAGAACAGGTAGCTTTATGAGTGCTAATAAAATTTTAGTTAGAAGAGCAAATAAAGCAATGTATGAAGTATTGAAAAAGGTGAGGTTGTACAACTTGTCAGTGATATCACAATATGATCTTTTTGATAAAATTGTGATGCCAATCCTCCTGTATGAGTGTGAGATTTGGGGTAATTAATACTGATATAATACAAAAAGTGCACTTAAAATTTTGTAAACTATTATTAAACCTTAAGAAGTCAACACCTAAATTTATGATTTATGGTGAACTTGGTATTTATCCCATGCCTTTATACAGTTGTATATACAGCTGTGTATGGTTAATTTTTGAGGTCAGATTGGTTGAAATACGTTAAAGATACATAAGATAAATGTGGATATAGCAATATATGGTTGTCACAAAGAAATTTTGATTCTAAGTGGTTGGGTATTAGTTTAAAACAAAAGTTATTTGATCAGTCTCAACAGAAATGGAGAGCTGATATTGACTGTTCATCAAAAAGTAGATTTCGAACGAGTAACCATAAGTTACCAATCGAAACTGGTAGATGGAATAAAATTGAGCGAAAACTTTGATATTGTAACTTATGTCACTATAACGAGATTCGTGATGAATTTCATTACACTTTGCAGTGTAGTTCTTTGGCAAATTTTCGAGCACAACAGTGGCGGATCCAGAACTTTTCCTAAGGGGAGGCCCGCTGACTGACCTAAGGGGGGGGGGGGGGGCGGGGCGCTCCAGTCATGCTTCAATGATTCCCTATGTAATCAACCAAAATTTTCCCACGAAAGGGGGGCCCCCTGGATCCGCCTACATTGTATGCACAATATGTGGATACTTTTTTCTTGCACAGATGTAACATACTGAAGTTTGAAAAACTATTTCAGTTAAAAATAAAAAATAAGTTGAAAAAGCTGTGCAAGTTTTATCAGGGTTATAACTTTTCAAGTGAGTCTTCCTGAATAATCACCACTCTTCGCTACTATACTGTTTATTTTATTTTATTTCATATTTTCATCTCATCTTGTCATGTGTGTTTGTGTTTGTTATATAACTTTTGATGAACTTCTTTGTACCATTGTAACTTTATGGTGTTTGAGTAATAAAGAATCTTGAATCTAGGCAGTCAGTGGGCCCCTACTTATGAAAATTTCTGGATCCGCAACTGCCGAAATGAGATATTTGAAATGCAAATTCGTATAAACATGACTTCATAAAAGAAAAAGAAAACGTTTCCAAGAATGAAACAAAGCCTTTTAAAAATTGAAAAGGTATTTACAACTCAAAACAGTTACATTATGACCAAATGTTTTCCAGTGGCTTAAAATAAGGAAATATTTTTTTCTTCTTATAGTTTTATTGTGACTTCACTATCATATTTATTAATGATGATTCAAATCATAATTGGTGCCTATTATAATATTATTTTCTGATACATTTATATCTATTGTTTGGACAAAACCCCTATCAGCTCTGATTTTCAATCTGTATACATCAGTTATAGGACAAACACTGCAGATTTTGAGATTCTTCAGAAAAATAGCCAGAACATTAACCAATTAACAGCTTATTGACAAATCATTAATTTCAAACACTTGTTTATTTGTCATCACCGCAGGAAATCTTCTGATTACCACAACATCTTAGATGACTGACCAGAAATTACCACATGTGTACTATATATTGTAAAAGTATTGTTCCATACATGAATTGTTATCAAAATCAGCTAGTGGCAAAATCTTCTGAGTTTTGAATTTTATAAGCTCCACCCATTCCCCCCCCCTTTTTTTTTGGCAGAACAAAATTTGTGTTTAGTATGTATTTTATCTTTATATTTATATGATAAAATCTTCAATATAAATTTGAATAAAAAATGACTGATTTTCTAAAAAAAAATTGTATACTTGAATGAAATTTGAGAAGTTATCAAATTTAATGTTCTCATACCACAGTCACACTTTGAAAATGTTTTCTCCAAATACAAATGGTGTCAAAAATTCAACACAAGTTTTAAAAAAATTATGAAGTAGTTCACAACTCATTACAAAATGAATGTGTCTCTAATCTCATATAATTTTCTGTACATGCAGTTTTACAATTTGCTATGCTATTTGTCGCCTGCAACTAAAGTTGCCAAATCTAGACATCTAACAATCCTTCTTTGGGGTTTATATAATTTCTTATTGTTTCCAAATCCCTGTATTTCTTTACATGTTATAATTTCCTAAAACATGATGAAATTAAAGAGTGCACACGCTGAAATGTCTCGCCTTCTATACTAATCATTGATATTATGTTGATAGTCCTAAGTATAAAGTTAAGCTTTATAACAACTGTCACATAAACTTAACATTAACCAAGATAACTAAACAAAGAACAATGAACCTTGAAAATGAGGTCAAGGTCAGATGACCAATGCCAGGCAGACATGTACAGCTAATAATGCTTCTATACAACATATATAGTTGACCTATTACTTATAGTTTAAGAAAAATAAACCAAAACACAAAAAACGTAACACAGGGCAATGAACCGTGAAAATGAGGTCACGGTCAAATAAAACCTGCGCGACTGACATAAAGATCATAAAATATTTCCATACACCAAATATAGTTCACCTATAGCTTATAGTATTAGATAAAAAGACCAAAACTCAAAAACTTAACATTGACCACTGAACCATGAAAATGAGGTCAAGGTCACATGACATCTTCCCGCTAGACATGTACCCCTTACAATCATCCCATACAACAAATATAGTAGACCTATTGCATATAGTATGAGAAAAACAGACCAAAACACAAAAATTTAACTATAACCACTGAACCATGAAAATGAGGTCAAGGTCAGATGACACCTGCCAGTTGGACATGTACACCTTACAGTCCTTCGATACACCGAATATACTAACCCTATTGCTTATAGTATCTGAGATATGGACTTGACCACCAAAACTTAACCTTGTTCACTGATCCATGAAATGAGGTCGAGGTCAAGTAAAAAATGTCTGACAGACATGAGGACCTTGCAAGGTACGCACATATGAAATATAGTTATCCTATTACTTATAATAAGAGAGAATTCAACATTACAAAAAAATTGAACTTTTTTTTCAAGTGGTCACTGAACCATGAAAATGAGGTCAAGGACATTGGACATGTGACTGACGGAAACTTCGTAACATGAGGCATCTATATACAAAGTTTGAAACATCCAGGTCTTCCACCTTCTAAAATATAAAGTTTTTAAGAAGTTAGCTAACACCGCCGCCGCCGCCGCCGCCGTAGCCGCCGCCGCCGGATCACTATCCCTATGTCGAGCTTTCTGCAACAAAAGTTGCAGGCTCGACAAAAATTACAAAACTTTTAAACAATTGTTAAGGCCACATCAATTTAATTTCTTGTTCTACGGATTTTTGGACTTCAAAAATTGGGGCGAGCGAGCGATTTGAAAATTTTAATAAAAAAATATTTGATTTGCAAATTTTAGAGGCGAAGCTTGAAAAGTAAAAGCGAGCGACTATATTTTTTTTTTGTAAACATAAAATAGTAGGTTTTGACAATTTTAAAACTTGATTTATCACTTGTACTTTGACCATGTTGACATTTCTTTAATTTATGAAGGATTTTTTCCCTGTTCACCAAGATATAATTGAATAATTAGAATTGCTATATGTATGTGTGCCAATTAATGAGACAATTCTTCATCCTAAAAACAATTTTATAAGTATCCCTTTTATGAGGGGTCAATATAAGTTATAATGTATTTTTTTGTAAATAACACTTTTTAGTACAAAAGGGCTCATCTTTTCCCAAAGAACTATATATCTATCTGGTATTAAATAAAAACATGTCCAAGAATTTTGTGATATTCCTGGACCTTAGCCATTTTAACACATTTTATTTAATATTATTTAAAACAAGTGGACCCCTCTAGTTGTTTTTTTTCAATTGATTTGTATAGAAGCACTATACAAATCCTTGGTATTTCTTTTCTACAACAGTAAAATGATACCATATGAGCCCTGTTAACACAGACCAAACAGCAAGCTATAAGGGACACAAAATTATAAGTAAAATTGAGAAAGGAAATGAGGAATGTGTCAAAGCGACAACAACCTGACCATAGAGCAATCACAATTCGAACTGGAAAACCAACGATCTTATTTATATATACAAACGGGAAAATACCAAATAATTTTTATGAACATCAACAAACGATATCTACATTGTAACTGCTGAACGACAGGCCCCTGAAGCAATCAGGACAGGTGCTTAAACATGCGGCGGGTATGGATTAGTTTTGTATTGCTAGCATACAATATAATTGCAGTTGAAGGCATTTCTTTCCGAAGTTCTTTGAAGGTTATTCTAACAACGAAAATTTCTTGATAGAGAATATAAGTAAGGGGAAGGAAAACAATGTTATGTTTTGACTGGTATTTTCCTCTGTTACATATTTCTACGGAGCACTCCCACTTTAGTCTTGGGATAAATGTGTATCATGCTGAATCAAATATTATTTCAGATATTTACACAGTGTAATGGGGTGCTTATATGTTTAAAATCGTTATATACAGGTGAGACTGTATATATCTTTTTATAATATTTACAAAAAACAGTGCGGAAAATGGACACGATTACATTTCCCGATGCGGGAAGCAGGAAAATAAAAAAAATAAAAAAATTCTGTTTTGAAAAAAATAGGTGCGGGCGGGTTCGTTGAACAAGGAATTAAATTGGTGTGGCCTAAACTCTAAATTTGTATAATATGAATGACATTTTCAATGTATACATGTTTAAAGTTAAAATAAGTTATGGAACTGAAAGATGATTACATTATGTATATATTCAAAACATATTCATATAATAGATGTAATCATATTAATCCACTTAGACAATTTGTAATTATCATTGATAGAGTCCATGTATTATAATGATTGATAAATAAATGAAAAACAATTTAAATAATAAAAAAATAAACTTGTCTAATTCTAAAACTGAGACTAAATATTTATTTTTGCAGAGCAAGGGATTGTGGATACATAGTTCCTAGTTTTTATCTCCTTTGTCTTATAACATGTAGTTCAGGTTATTACATGTAGTACATGTATATTATTATATAATTAAAGTCCACAGAAATGGCCATGTGTTCACAGTGGGACTCTTTAAAGCTTCAATTACTGATTGTTTGTCAACTGAATGGCTAGATAAAATAATCTTCAACCTCAACAACTATGAAAAGAAGGAGGTCCTGGTGTGTGGTTTCTCACAAATTTCAATACAAACATACTTGTAGAGTACATAAATAAAACCCTATAAATCCAGATAGTGAACTATGATTTTGTTTTTATTTTGAAACACTGACTTGTAAATAGTTGTAAAAATCTTGATTTGTTATCAACATCCAGTATATTTACTATGTCATTTCTTTTTATTCTTCATTTCTTAGTATGGATGTTTTGCATTTTTTATCATAAACCTTATAGCTGCATTAAATTATGACTTCTTCACAATAAAAAAAAAAAATTAAAACAAAAAGATAACTATGGGTCTACAATCAAGTTTGATTACAAAATCAAAAGTTTAAGTATTATTAGACAATAGTGGACATGGTGGAATTTGGATGTTATAACCATTTATCATGTTTATAAAGGTTTTTTTTATAATTTTTGTCATGAATAAATTATAATATACAAAGTATTCACATCAATTTAATTTCACTTAGTTCTAGAAATGCAAGTTTCAAAATATTTTATTGTCTGAGAATTTTTTCCCCTATGCTATGTAATGTAACACATGTTTTATGAAAATGCAAAAAAGCAAACAAGTTCTTAGTATAATACCAATATACTGATATACATGCATGTACATGTAACTTCCATGGTAAAAGAAAAGAGGGGAAAATATTATTATCTCGATCTCCAATAAGTAGTTGTGAAATGCCCCAATAAGATTAATAGCAAACATGTCATGTGGTGTTGGAAGTAGGCATCTCTTTTGAAGTATTATCACTATCAACATCTACATGTATATCCCCTGAATGTAATGTTAGTAGCTGAGGTACATGAACAAATGTACATATTTCTTTTTTTTTAGGTCCTTTTGCAAACGATTTCAAATTTACAAATCTCTGACTTACGTTCAGTACTGACAACTCTGGCTTACAACTTGTATGGACACACTTTATACATGTAGTATTGAAATAATAAAATGTGGTATCATTTCCAAATTGCCAATAAGACAACTCTCCAATAGTCCAGATAATCATGCCGTCTGTTGTTGGTATTTTTCAATTTTCACTTCTTTTGATCCAACATTGACACACTGGACAATGCTGGAAGGCGTCAAAGCAAAAATTTTAAATAGCTTTCCTAGAAATCATAATTATTTGGACTAGCTCCCCACCAGAGATCAAAAGATACAAAATAAACCACTTAAGAATATCATACAGCCTTCAACAATGAGCAAAAACCTAAACCACTTTCTGGTACATTGTTTGTAAAGATACATTGGGCTTTAGAATTACCTAATGAACTACAGATTGATATACATACAAACTCAAATCTTAAGTTTACTGAAAGCAACTAGAATCCAGATTTTCCATGGAATTTTTAAACTTTCATAGTTGCCTTCTATAGGATGTCTCTGGATTTCCAGAAATTTTCTAATAGCAACAGCATAATTTTCCATGGAATATTTTAATTATCTGTTTGCCTTCTATAGGACCGACATGGAATTCCAAATTTTTTTCTGAACCACATTCCAAATTTTCCATGGATTTTTTTACAAACCCCATGTACCTTCTATAGGGGAGGGTATGGATTATTTCTGGAATAGCCCATTATGGCATTTAGATCTTTCTTTGCCTTTGGTGTCCATGATATAACATGTACTGTTTTGAGGTGGGAGCAAACAGTATAATTTCCAGCTGAATCATCAAAACTACTCACGGATGGCTTTAAATTCCTCATATTCCACATTTCCAGCAAATAATACAATAATTTCAGTCTTATAAATAATCCTCATTCCCGTACAGAATTTGTAACTGCCTTTATTAAACCAATGTGTCTAGAAATAGATCACCCGTACATGTATGCAACAATCTCTTGATGAGGGAAATAAGTTTCCCAACACCACAAAGTCATATACTTTTGTTAAATCGTTACAAAATGGTCAATTATGTATAAGAATATACAACAGAAGTTCATTTTTTTTACCACACAGCTGATTACAACCTTTATCGGTTTTTAAATTGAAGAGCATCACTTTTGGTATGTCTAAACACCAAAAAGTCGAAAACAAACTGCTGTTTCCCAACAATTTACTGCATTAGAACATTTACATATCAACAGATACCAGAGATGTTATTATCATTTCCTGCTGTATTCATCTTTAAGAATATATATCAATTGTTATATTGTAGGCTGTTTTTGTTGAGAAATTGATACCCCTATTTCCCTATATAAGCAGTCAAATTTACTGTAAAATCAAATTCATTTTTTTATACATAATAACCCAATATGACTTTTAAAAATGTCATTTCCCAACAAAACAAGGTGCATACAATACAAAAGCACATGTATCTCAAAAAGGTTGTTGAACAAAATTTCTAAGATCTGCCTGGTTTTCTCTGGCATTGCCTCTTAAGATGTTACCTACTTGTGATGTAGATATTGATTGTATCAATTCCTCTATCGGAACAGGAAGGAATTTCTTCTTTAAAATGCAAGTTCGTAACTGAGATTAGCGAGAATTCTTTTTTTGATTTTGTTTGCTCAATAAGTCTTTGTTTCAATTTTGTGTTAGTGGACCGCTGTTTGTTTTGTCGTTTTTGTTTCTTTTATCATGAACTTAATAGTTTGGTATGGACTTTAATTGTCCTTTTGGTATATTGTGCTTCTCTGTTAAAACAAATGGTCATTCAAATAAACTAAATAATGTCTTTATAATAGTATGAACAGAGACATGTAATTGTATAGTATGTATTTGGCAGTCAATTCTAATCCATCTTAAAAATAGAACAAGTAGCGGCAATTGGTTTTATGGACGGACATACGCGCAAAGATAACATTTAATGTTTTAATTGATGCATTGTGAATGTTCATATCAGTTTAGGATAGCTTGTGTTGCCTTTGTGAAATCCCCACAGGTGACTGCATGTGATCACTTTGGTCTAGCTCCGACCGACAGTAAAACCAATTCAAAAGTAGATAGTCATTTGGCTGGCGGGATGTTTAAGTACGTCAGGGCAGAATTTGACATGTCTCGTGTAAAGACAGCACAATGATCACTGAACTTTAAAAACAATAAAGTTATAAAAGGTATCTAATGCTGCATCACTTTGTATTGAGAATTTTAAATTTGTTCTTGTCCTGAACATGTATAAACTATTTGCCATTGTGCGTAAAACAACCAACGACTAATTATCTGATGTTGTCAAAAAACCATACTTTAAACATTACCGCCTAATTCGTTTTATTCACATACCCATTAAAAGATACTATATCTGCCCTTGAATTTTTACTAGAAAACATTTTTGTTCGCTTTGGAGATTCCGTGTATCGTCAGGTTATCGGAATTCCAATGGGGACTTACTGTGCACCACTTATTCCGAACCTGTTTTTGTATTGCTATGAGTTATAATTTATGACAAAAATCAGCAAAGATCCATCGAAGCAACATCTGATACACACATTTAATAATACTTTTAGATATTTGGATGATATTTTGGCTCTCAATAATGACGACTTCAGTATGTATACTAAAGAAATTTATCCTGTTGAACTTACTTAAAATATAGCTAATACTAACAATGACCAATGCCCTTTCCTCGATCTTGATATATATATATATATCATTAACGGAAAGATTTATACTAAAATGTATGATAAAAGAGATGATTTCGCATTTCCTATCGTTAATTATCCATTTTTAGATAGTGACGTTCCCTTGTCACCATCTTACGGTGTTTATATATTTCAACTTGTACGATTCGCTCGTGTATGTAACAATGTTTTAGATTTTAACGAGAAAAGTTTATGTATTACTGAAAAATTATTATACCAGGGTTTTCGATATCACAAACTAGCCAACATATTTACTAAATGTTTCACGGTATAGAAACATCATTCGTAAATAGAGCTCAACATGCAGATTTCTTATACGTTCAGGTATTTCACATCCAATATTTTATAGAAATATTCTTTATAAAGGATAAAAATGCCAGTATTCACCTCAGAAACTAACAAAACCTTTAAATAGACTTATTAAGAAGGTATATAGTTACGATACTGTTGTCAGGTCATTAAAGATTGCATATTTTGGCGATAATATTGATTCACTTATAGGGTCTTTGCATCGGAACTAAACACGTTTATTACTTTTAAACCAGTTGTTGGTATGACACGGGTTATGTTCTTCTCATATATTGTATGATGGTATGATACTGAACCCCCCACGGGGAGGATTGTGCCTGATATTCATTGGATGAAGACATAATTTTTTAATCAGTTTAATTGAAGTATTGAGCTGGCATGTCAGTTAGCTGCTAGAAGTCTGATGTTTTTTATGTATTATTGTCATTTTGTTTATTTTCTTTGGTTACATCTTCTGACATCAGACTTGGACTTCTCTTGAACTGAATTTTAATGTGCATATTGTAATGTGTTTACTTTCTGCATTGGCTAGAGGAGGATTGAGATCTCACAAATATGTTTAACCCCGCCGCATTTTTGCGCCTGTCCCAAGTCAGGAGCCTCTGGCCTTTGTTAGTCTTGTATCATTTTAACTTTTACTTTCTTGTGTACAATTTGGAGTTAAGTATGGTGTTCATTATCACTGAACTAGTATATATTTGTTTAGGTGTCAGCTGAAGGACGCCTCCGGGTGCGATAATGTCTCGTTGCATTGAAGACCTGTTGTTAGCCTTCTGCTGTTGTCTGCTCTATGGTCAGGTTGTTGTCTTTTTGGCATATTCCCCATTTCCATTCTCAATTTTAATTTTATTAAATTCGTAAAACGGCGAAATAAAAATTCTTGTCAACTGAGGATAGCATTATTTTTCATTATAAATGCGGTAAGAGATTATTTTCATTCATTTGAAAGTTGTTGCTTCTAATTTTAGTAGTTATCGTAGTGGGTAAAAAAAAATTAAAATGCTACAAGAAAAATTTTACTTTGTGGTAAAAAGCGTCGAAAGCAAACTAAATGAACATACGAAGGCTATGTTATAGAACTACGTGCAAGATTTGCTGGTATTTTCATTGGAAACAAACTACGACTACAATCATTAAATACCACCAAAAACATAAGGATAACCCAAGTAAGTTAATCGCAACTCACGTATATGCAACCAGAGACATGCAAATACAATGTACAACCCAAAACAGTTAAATACGTTTGATTGAATACAAGAAAGTGGATGTATAAAGTCGAAATTGTCTTATGTGTGTTATTCTACTTATTTCTTCCTAAGTCATTTACACTAGATGATAATTATTTCAATATCATAATTCTCCTCAATCTGGATTGAACGATTAAAAGATCGATTCCTATAGTGAATCAAATCTTTCAAAAATGTGAACTGGTAAAAAATAACGTATTTATTCGCACAAAAAGTTTGTTAACATTTCTGAGTACCGCCGATTATCAATTTCACATGCTTTATTTTAGATCGACATCGTTTGAATGTAGTTGTTTCAATGTATCTATGAATATCCGTATATGCTGATTAAATATCGTATCTACATGCCCTCTTTGTAACGTATTTTACGTAGATTTGGATGAAATAAGCAAAATAAGTCATAGGTACTTGAGGACAGGGTATTTGTTTAGTCCCCTGTTTTTTTTCTTCAAAATCCCCTTTTGCTTGTTGTCCATCAATTTTAATTATCTCTGTTTTTCTTTATTACATGGACATATTTATACTAGAATTACATTGTATTTACTATTTAATACCAATTCCAAGCCTATTATACACAGCGGTCACTGAAACATAGAACATATATATACATGTATAAATATATTATACCACAAAAGTATGTATTTACATAAACCCTTATAATATACTTAGTAAACAGAAACGATACCTTACACCGAACGATTGTAAGATCTTGTAAGCTAAACAGATATATGTTCACATAACTGAATTTTTTTCCTACATATTAATGAATGTAATACATCTTATGATCCAATGGGGGTATATTGTTCGCTATAAGATTGATCTGGAAATTTTCATCGTCATCATCATCACCGAACTTCATTTCGTCTCTTATTTTCTACAAAATAATATCATAGAAAATACATTCAATGCTCACTACTAATTCTCTGTTGAGAATTGTTCTCGGAAAATCTTTGGTATTTTGTTTAGCGTTGGAACATATTTAGCTACGTGTAACACATACAATTAGGAATGGAAACGAGAATTATGTGGATTCATTTGTTTTCATGGCTATCAATTTTCGGACAAAATGAAAGATATGTATTTGAAGGCTATATATAATGATACAGTATTATATACGTTATCTAGAACAGAAAAATATGACTTTTAACTATAGCATCGACGTGGCAAGTTATTCATTTCTTCATGACAAAATTAAATGGATTATAAAAAAGGAACGGATAAACCAATTTGACAACATTTGTTATTCATTACCCGAGTCTCACAAAATACCATTATTAAATAATACGATTAAAACAGCCCTAATACTACCAAAACGGCATGTGTCATACTGGTGACGTCGTCCTGGTCATATAAATCACGTGATATCTACTGCTTTTCGGCCCGGTCCAATATTTCCAATACGGACTGGTAATGAATCCTGAATTGCATGTAAACATATAAACATATATTGTGCATGTAATTCAGAATTTATTGCCAGTCTGTATTGGAAATATTGGCCCTATATTCACATCATTGCTAGTCTGTATTAAACAGCTACTTTTGTATAGGTACTATTTCCGTACTAAAAAAATGCAGTACTGGAAAATTACTTTTAATATTTAGTAGTTTTTCTTTACTTTAAAACTATTGTAATATTTAGGTACTTGTATTTTACAGTACTTGATTTGTACTAAATATTTTTGTACAGAAATAATATAATATTCTATGTTTGAAAATCATAACTTAAAGAGATTTTAAATAGAAAAACTTTCAAAATGCTGAAAATGTAAAGGTAGTAACCAAAAATCTGTAGTACCTAAATTTCAAGTACAAATAAAGTACTGTAAAATACAGGTACCTAAATATTACAATTATTTTAGAGTAACAAAATAGTACTGAATATTAAAAGTAGATTTCCAGTACTACAAATCTTTAGTACAGAAATAGTACCTTCCGTAGATGTGTGGAAATATTGTTCCTTTATTCACATTTGATATATGTACTACATGCACAGCATTCAAGACAAGTCTGTATTGAAAAAGTTGGATTATTTAATAAAAGTTTTATGAACTAGCTGTTTCTGTTTTGGCACTGGTATAGATTCTCGGTCAGCTGTCTCGAGGCCAATACAGTAAGCCTTGAATCTATACCAGTGCCAATACAGAAACAGCAAGTTAATAACACTAGAATATGACATGTCAATACCAATTATATTACAATTGAACATACTGTTATTGCCTTTTTTCTTACATGGGCGGTATAATAAAAGTTTTCTACGTCGTTACAATCAATTTCTTCTTTTCTACTGCTGTTTTGAAATACTTTGAACATTTTCACCGTAACTATGGTCATAGCTAATACTCCACCTAAGGCTCCAATTACTGCTTGAATTACAGTGACTATGATTCCTTTAAATATAGAAATTATAATATTTTTCAGTTTCCCATGGTAAATGTTTATTTATTTCTTTGTTTGTGTTTATAGTGATTAAGATAATAACACAATGTTTACTGATGTTCCCCTTTTTTAACATGCATACCTATGTTGTCTGTTTATTTTATTCACATATCATTGTCAATATGATGATGAATGCGACTGTCATACAAGCATGACAAGTTCGAGCTATAAACCAGGTTTAATCCCCCATTTTCTACATCAGAAATAACCTGCACCAAGTCAGGAATCTGAAAGTTGTTGACCTTGCGTTTGATGTGTTTGGGCTTTTGTTTTTGCTATTTGATTGGGAACTTCGTTTGTCGAATTTTCCCCGGAGATTTTGTGATTTACTTTTTTTTCTATTATGTATAATGCTACAACCACAAGATATAAAACAAAATACTTGGATGTGGTAAAATTGTAAATGTGACAACTCTCCATCAAAGACCAAATGACATAGTTTACACCTATTGGTCAACGTAAGGCCTTCAAAAATAAGTAAAATATGAAACGCAAATTGAGCTATAAAAGGCGACCATGAAATGAAAATAGTAAATCAATTCAACGAGAAAACTAAATGTCTGACTTATTAAAATAAACCACAATGACCATAATATACAAACACAATATACAGAACAAATGACAACCACTAAAATACAAGCTCCTGACTTATATTTGCTGAGTCTTTTTACATACAAAATTAGCTATTTGGAACGATCATACGTTCTGATAAGCTATCAATAACATCTAAATATGAAAATTACAAATTGAAAACAACTATGTGATCAAAGGTACCAGGCGTATAATTTGATACGCCAGACCCGCGATTCGTATATATAGGACTAATTAGTGGCGCTCAGATCAAGATAGTTCGAAAGCCAAACAAATATAAAGTTGAAGAGCAGTGATGATAAAATTGCAATACAGGTCCCTTATAGGTAACGAAAAAGAAGTTAATGTTTTACATAATAATGTAATTTTCACGAGACACCTTTTAATTAGGACATTATCTTTAACGTTAAGTTCATTTGGAAAAATGATATGGAAAATTGATTGTTGGTCACATCGATATATTTAGACTTGAACAGTAGTTCTTTTTATTAAAGAATAATTTAATTTTGGATGTAACGCGTCTTCTGATTGGCTGACGTTATTTTGTTTTGAGCCCATAGACATAATTTAGTCATGTGACCGTGACGTCATCAACGTTTGTTTTTTTTATGGTTTTCTACGGTTTAAAATGGAATTAAGAATTAAATTATAAGAAATGACTGTAATATTTTTTCTGTCTATTCGAAATAACATAAAAAATGTGGTGCACACTGTTAAATACGTGCGTTATTCAGTGTGCACTAAATTTTTAATGTTAATTCTTAATTGTTTTCTATTTGTTGTTATGTTTAAACAAGAAACATACCGTAATGTTTAATGAGTATAAAACTAAAGTGAAAGAACAAATCAGGTGTTCTATTGGAATAAAGGATATCATGCATATCTTGCAAACGAGAAATAGCTACTGATAATAAAAAACATGGTTCGTATAGTCAATGGTTTCCCATCACATGGCCACACCAAAGCTACAGAAATAAAACAAAGCGACATTGAATGTAAGTGTTCGTATTTACATGGGAAGGAAGACGAGTACTACATGCCAAACTGGATATGCATACCCTTATACATATACAGGTTTGACTGTATTTTTCAAACATGTGTAACTAGACTAAATTTAGTTATACCCGATATTGTTGATATAACATCTGCTTCATCCGGCGCTTCATCTGTGAGGTATAAATAAAATAAAGATTTTAAAGTAATCATTCTCGAGTGAAACAAAAGGCTTAATTTAGACACAAAAAACAGATTTGTAAAGAGAATATCATAATTTAATGTCCACTTCGAATGTTCATAGCTTCATTATCTTAACATCTCAGTTCTAGAAGAACAAAAAAAAACCAGAAAATATTTCTCATACATGTAAAAAAAAAACATAATTCAATTATATCTCATACAAGTTAGAGGTTTACCGCTATCGAACAACCGTTTTCTACATTTGAAATATAATACTTCTACCAAGCCAGGAATATGACAGTTGTTGTCTATTCGTTTGATGTGTTTTATCGTTTGATTTTGTCATTTGATTAGTGACTTTCCATTTTGAATTTTCCACGAAGTTCGGCCTTTTTAATTTTACTTTTTCTTTATGATAGTCTTCATGAGAGTTCTTCATATCTGTATTTGTTTTATATTTTCAGATATTTTCTCTATTTTTTGAACATTTTGCCCATTATTCTCTATTCTTTATATTTCAACATCACATTATTCTCTATTGCTTATTTTAGTCCATTTCTATTGATTCATTATCTATTTTGCCCATTAATACCTATTATGTCAACCCTTTTTCATACCCTTATATAGTATAATTAATATCCTCTACATTTTAAGTTCAAAATAATAAAAAGAACACCACCAAAATGTTTCTAATAGATGTATATCAGATGTTTTATGGAAGTCAATTATGTTCCAATTAAACATCTTATATAGAGTCCTGAAATCCAAAGAAAATTTCTATAAACCTGTTAATAAACGCAATTTATATAAACTCAAAATATCATGTAATTTTAAGGTGGCAGTCCAGTGTGAATAGTTAATCGTAAAAGGACATAACAATATGGAAATGAACAGTTTTGATAATGTGTAAATTGCATTTAGATATGATTATTCAGTTTAGAATAACGTTGACCTTTTTTTGTCAAAATATAATAAATGTGAGCCAAACATAAATCATTAGTACAATTCATACCAGATAGTGTTGATTTGTCTGTCGTTGGATCTATTTTATCCGTTACTGTAAGGTCTAAAATCATAACAAGTGAAAATAACATAGATATAGGAAGATGTGGTGTAAGTGCCAATGAGACAACTCTCCATCCAAATAATAATTTATAAAAGTAAAGCATTATACATATTTATATAAAGCAGACAGAAATAGACTAAATAAATACATCAATTATTCAATCAAACTGTTCGGTTTGTCTTGTCAGACGTAAACTGAACCTGCTTTATAAATTATTGATAACTGTTCGATAACAAGTGAACCCCGCCGCAATTTTGCGACCGTCCCATGTCAGGAGCCTCTGGTCTTTGTTAGTCTTGTATGATTTTTAGTTTTAGTTTCATATAGTTTTATAAATTGACCATAAACCCACTTATTCATGGTATGGTATCAATATTTCTGACCTGACACTACGTACTTTTTATTGCTTAATTCTTTAGAATTTAATATGCAATGTTTCGGGTTTTTTCGGGAGAATAATCCCAGGTAAACCCTCATCAGAGGTCGACCTTTATATATTTATTTCATATCTAGTATCATAGATAGATGTGTGTCTGTTTCATAACAGTTTTTTTTCAAATTTACTACACGTGCATATAGGTCTACATTGTAGCTAGTCTTTTTACAGACTCTATTTTATAAAACTATTTTATAAAACTACGTACTAGGAAAACCGAATGGTTCCTGTTATATTCATGTATAGACCCGACATGGTATCTACACAAACCTCTTCAATTGTTAAACATGGAGACATTTGTATATTATCAAATAGGTGTTAAAACATACACGACAGTCTGCTGTTGATTTCCGCAGTATAGCACTGATAACTACTATCTCTATTAGATCTCGTGTATATTTAGGATAGATTAGATCACGTGAATAAAGACAATAGAAACTTTGAGACATTAGAAAAAAATCAAGCCTGGCTTGCTTCATAGGATTACTCCATGTAAATCGTTTCTTGTCTGGGTAGTATTCTCGTAAGGGATCAATTTGATCAAAAGTATCAATAAGTTTAAAGAATTTTTATTTTGCTTGTGGATTGTTTATATTTAGGTAGTTGTATGTATCGCATGCCTGATTCTGAACTAGGTTAAAATCTCCTCTCAGAATAACTTGTTGGAAGTTACAGCAGATTCCAACGAGTATGAAGCTATATATAGATTCTTTGGTAAGCTTCCTTGCTAGCTCAACCATGAAATCATTATTAGGTAAGGTACACAAGCCTGTGGGTGGAGTCAATAGTTAAACAGAGAACCAATCAGAACTAGTGACAACATAAAATTGATTGATTCACAAACATGTGTAGGTGTGTTTGAATTGCCAATTTTATTTCAATCAATTACTAAGTTCATTTATAAATACAGTTATGTGTATATACTTTACAATGGTATAATCATGGCGTAAATTACCTTTTGTTGCCTTTGAATTACGAATTTTTCAAAATGCAATAGTATAAAAACAGCAAAGATAATGAATAATAGAGATGGGCCATTTTGTACATATACAAAGGGGAAACTTCAATCAAGCATTATTATTTATAGTTTCATTGCATTTTAAAGGTAAACGGGATTTTGTGGCAAAAAACCCCAAGATTAAGCATAGATTACTCTTTTGATTTTCTATGATGAGCTAGCGTTTAAAGTTTACAAAAAGTCTTATCACAACCTTTAAATTAAAACAATCGTGCAAAGTCACGAAAGTCGAGCGCATCCTAGAAGGTGTACTTGAATTGGTCCATATTTATATGTATTTGTTTAAACCAATATCTAAATTTCTAAACTTGTTTTTTAGGCAATCATTGCTAGCTAGCACTGCTTGCAATAATCCTCCATCTATCAAGTACTAAATTGCCAACTATGAGAGTACAACGGGGAAATAATGTGGTCTATAAAATTTCTATGTGTTTAGCATTGAATCAACACTAAATATTATTATCCTTGAACAAAACATACACCGTAACTCCGCTTCTAATTTATTGTAATACAAAGATTTTTTTAATTCAATTAAAGACTATAAAAAATAAAATTTAATTTGCAAAGTTATTTAGGTAAACCTGTTTGTATGAAACATACATTATTATTATAAACAGGCCATTGATATGAGTGTTTTCATTGGATGACGAATTAGTGTTATGCTCCTCCCAATTATAAGGTAATAATCATTTCATGGTTAAGCTAGCAAGGAAGCTAACAAAAGAATCTACCTGTAGCTTCATACTCGTTGGAATCTGCTGTAAAGTTTTATATTATTTCATTTACTTTATTATAAAAAGATGGTGAGTCCATATAAATTAACAAGTGTTATATTTTTACCTTCAATTATAATATCTACACCAAGGAAATTTCCATTATCATCTTTTTTTATCTTATTTATTTTATATTAAAGATTACTTACAAATAAAATGGCAACTCCTCTTTGATTGGAAGCAAAAGAATTAAAAATGCATTCTCCTCCCCATTGGTTTCTAATAAATGATTCTTTTTTTTCAGTAAAGTGTGTGTCTTGCCGACAGTAAATATGACAGAGTTTTGATTTCAAGTATTCGAACACATCTCTCCATTTCTCTCTAGAATTTAAACCTTGACAGTTGCATGAGAATTTTTTTAATGAATCCTTAGTCCAACAAATAGCTTAGATATAGCATAATTTTTCCATTTATGGTTTCTTTCTTTTAATTACACTTTGACTCATACAACTGTCTATGAAAATACAAAGCTGTAATATTATATCTGAATAAACAAGTTGAAATATCAATCTACTTTCATGCATAAATAAATCTTTATAAAACATTGTACAAACATCATAAGAATTGAAACAAATAAAAAAAGGCAAGAGTAACAACAATCATTATTGTTATTTAATGATATGTATTCTGATTTTTAAAAATAAAAACAAATTTTGGATTACCTGTTTCCAAAGAAAGGGGTTTATGGGGAAAAAACCTAACAAATTTATATCCACTCAAACTAAATTTCAACAATCAAGGAGAGACAATCCAAAATATTATCTCCCCTTAATTGTAAGATTGCAAACCATATGTGTTTGGCAAGGTTTTAATCAGTATATTATGGTTATTTTCAAAGTCTTATTTTGATTTCATTTGTTTCCTATTGTCAAAAGAAAGACATTGATCTCATAACCTTAAAATGGACAAATATTTTAACACTTTAAAATGTTTTTCTTATATATGTTGGTTAGTTATAAGGTGGATGCAAACATGAATAAAATGTACTACAATAACAACACACAAATAAACAACCAATTGAACAAAGCAACACACAAATAAACAACCAATTGAACAAAGCAACACAAAAAATCCATTTAGTATAAAGTAGCATGCACTTTCATATAAATGAACACAAGCAATTGCAAACATCTTTCAACAGTTACAATTTAAGAGTTCCAAGCCTAAAGCAAATAAAATGAAATGGCTGTAGCCAATAGTTAAAACATGGGTTCAACCCTAAACTATAACTATTTTCTCAGAAGTAATTTATCAATTAAGACATTAACATTTCAGCCCGTGGTTAAATATCCAAATGAAAAATAAATGTATAATAAAATTAACGATACCAATTTTCTTGCACCAGATGTGCATTTAAATGCATATTATGAAAGTTGTCTGAAAAAGAGAACTGATTCCCTTTTCTTTTTTCTTTCTTTAAAATTATTTTTCCTTGATTCATTAATATTTGATTATTTATCTAAAGGTAATATGAGAGAGATATTCTGTATTTTTGATTATTTAAATGAGAGTTACATGTATAAAGTAGATAGTTTTATGATTGTATCCATTGTTCATTTGCATTATTATTAACAAATGCCAGCTCATAAGCTAAATGCACATAAAAGCACTTGTAAGAACAATCCAACACACATATACTTACACTCCTTGTAGTACTCGAAAATGTATAAAAGGAATAACAAGTACATCAGTTGTAGATGTGTACAAATGTGCATGCATAGTATATGTATTTTACCAGAGACAAAAAAGCAGATATCTGAGACAAAGTCAGTAAACTTATCAATAGTGATAACAGTATGTGACGGAGTATTTGAAGGTTCTATGCAGGTTAGCATCAACGAAATTGCCTGCGAATATGCCACTGGTCTCTTGAATTAGTGCGTGTTTCAAGGATTACAGTGATTTCCTAAGTGACGAATGCGTGTTTTTAGTTTTTCATCTGACCTAATGTTGTATGCAATTTTTGCAAGTTCATTTCGGGCTTCCTTCATGCATGGAGAAAGATCATCTACAATGCGGATATTCTTTCCGGCTAAATGTGACCCATGTGATAAGAATAGCTCTTTATTGGCATAATGTATGAATCTAATTATTATGGGATTTGGTCGTTTTCTCTCTCCTGAATTCTGCCTAGCTGGTATTCTATAGGCATTTGCAAATGGGAAGCTCTCTACTTTAGGTTTTTCCATTTTTAAATAATTTATAATCAGGTCATCATTTACTTTCCAGATGTTTTCATCACTCTTTTCATGCATGCCATACACTAAAGCGTTATATTTGCGGTCATGTTTTTCAAGAAGTAACTGCTTTTCTTCTAAATGTTTTAGGTCAGTTTCAAAACTCTGCCTAATTGACTCTAACTTCTCTACCTCTAGACATTGCACATTGAGTTGCATAGCCTCAACCCCTCTGTGTAGCTCATCGTGATCTTGTCTTAATTTTTTTAATGCTTGACCTGTTATTGAGACCTCTAATTTTACTTGTATTACATCCTGTTTTACCTCCTGTGCTAGATTTGAAAATTTATTTTGAATTGTATCTAATTTCTCATTAAATTTATTTACTTTTGAGTCTACTGCCAAAATAAGAGTTTTGAGATCTTCCATAGTTGTTTTTTAAGGGCTTGCCATGATGATATCAGTAAATTGTGTGTCAATTTCAATATAACCTTTATGATTGACATGTACATTTATGACGTAACAGGTAAACAATATCAACGATGAAGCGATGAAATTATGTCATAGTACCACGATTGAAAATGCGTAATAAATGTCTTTGAACTATGTAAAACCTCTAGACAATTGTTTGTTTTTGATTTTTACAATTTTTATAGTATTTCTATTACATATTCATTGAGTATTTTGTTGTTTTGTTGTTTCCCCGGACTTCAAACAATAACAGGGTGGCTGCCATTACAGGGGAGGTAATAATGTCTTTCAATGGTTTTCAGTTCATGGATAATGCCTTCAGTTGGTTGAATTACGACATTTGAAACCAAAATTGTTCATATCTTTCATACCTTCAAGGATATCAGCTTTCTCTATTTATGCTTTAAAAAATCATCTTTGGAGGATTATGAGGACTTGTCAGCAGCTTAAGCGATATCAGACTAGTTCACATAATTGTTTACCTCTAGATGCGGGTTTTCGAGCTGTATTGAAGACTTATTGATGGCCTTGGTCTGTGTTTTGGTCAAGGCAATGCTCCATTTCCATTCTCTATTCAAATATCCTTAAATTATCTACCCTTGTATACAAGTAATCAATTATAGTTATTTCAGACCATCAAATACACCGATAATCATTACACTCTAGTTATAATCAAACATTAGCATCAATGATATTTACGGAAGGTGACCGATGGCAGTTATATATATTTGTATGAAGAATACGCTTGTTTAAATATGTGTAATCATCGTTTGCAGCTTTATGTCAAAGTTATACATTTGATATATTCAGCGCGGATTGATAACGCATTTTCTACTACCTCTCTTGTTACATTAATTTGGGTAATAATGGTTAAAGTTAAATAAAATCAAGACTTATAATAAAATGACTAATTGCTAAATATTTTATATCCTCCAAGTATTATGATAGAGAGCCCAGACTACACCGAATTGTAATGTTAACATAATCTCAAGGATGACATATAAACTTGTCTTTGTTAAAAACTTGTACCAAAAGTTAAGATAATCCAAGATGGTTGCCACATACAGTTGTCAGGTATCTGTCACCATTCAACCTTTGTAATTATATTAATAAAAAGATCTGAACTCATCCAATGCTTTGTGTTGTTTCCGTTTGCCCTTATCATTCCATCAAACGTCTTGAAATAGAATCATAAAGGTTTGTTATGAATTCTAAAGATATTATTGTCCATATGTTCCGAATTGCTTTATCCATTTGATCATTTGAACAGTGATGGTATGTGCATCTGGTGTAAATAAAAAAAAATCAATTCTGATACCTATGATGAGTTTATGTACAACCACTGAGTTGATGCAACTGCTGGTGGAGTTTTAGTTCCATGAGAGATTTTACCAGCCAAGTAGTCGTCACTTCTGTGTTGACTTGAGCTATCATTGATAATCTACCACAGTTTTGTGCCTGTTCAATTAACACCATGCCGGCTTTTCTTTTACATCTTCCACAGTTTTGGACCTGTTCAGAATACACCATGTCGGCTTTTTTGACATTTGCAGTACGAATTCGAATGGATTTTTTTTACAACACGCGTTTCAAACTCTTCTGCATACAAATTTTGCTTAACAGTACGCTTGCCACTTGTGATACCCTAGATATATTAAAAACACAACTTTTTT
Source organism: Mytilus edulis (assembly GCA_019925275.1). Classification (NCBI taxonomy): domain Eukaryota; kingdom Metazoa; phylum Mollusca; class Bivalvia; order Mytilida; family Mytilidae; genus Mytilus; species Mytilus edulis. Next base: position 80,583,803 of record CM034362.1, on the reverse strand, counting down.
GCAGGCAGTGGACGTTTTCTATCCGACTTGACAGTGTTGCAAAAAATTTTGCGAGTATCCCGTGGTGTTAGCAGATCTGGCATTCCCATTCTGTCATTGTTTTTCCCAAACTCACCAACCTTTAAAACGATTCAAACCAAATAAATAGTTTGAAGTAGATGTCTTGTTTGTGGGGCAATATTAGGTTCTCTCAAGAGCGTTATGTAATGCCTCATTGCCGTTGTTCTCCGACAATCACAGTTCCTAGCGTTTTGGGGCCATTTTCAAAACTATACGAAATGTAAACATAGTCAAACTTCCGGTGACGTATCGGTACACTGACCAACCTAATAACTTTCATATTGTGCAAATGAGAGACAACTTAAACTTATCTACAGAGAAAACTGTTATTATAGTTTTCAATTGCAAAACGCAATTGACATGACGTCGTTCAAGTATCTCTTTCTTTTGGCATGATAACGTTTATTTGCATTTACATGTCTTTTGATTTTCTTTGTTGTTTTGTTGCTGCCTGCTGTAAATATACATCGCAATTTATTGTATTAAAATATTATTTACTATATTAACTGAGAAAAATCGCAGTAATTTAACATAGATAAATTAATGACGTTCTCCTTTATGACATAACTTTTTTTTAATTATGTTCAGCAATAGATTAACAGACAATCAACCATTCAAGGAAACATTGGTATTTATGTGATATACATTGTTTATATTTTAAGGATTTATCACTACAGAAGTTGTTAACTGAGAGGAACAAAATTAAAATCATTCACGATCCGATTTACAAAAGAGTAAATATTTTATTTTAGATAAAACGTGATGGATAACCTTGACTATAAGTTCCTTTACGTCAAAAGTAATCATTTACGTCATTTCGATGCAAAATACTTTATAAAAATCTAACTTTATAAACTTAACTTTTAATCTGACACACATCAGTATCATATACTTAATTTTGACATATGTATGTTTGACTCTATAGATATATGATAAGATGATTCATATTCAAGATAAAAGAAAAAAAAAACAAACTTAAAAGCTGTTTTATTGTATCTGTTTCATGTCTAAAAAATGTGCCGGATGACACTTAATGGTCGTAATCGTGGAAATTTGCACGTAGCACAGTTTAAGATAAAAAAAAACTAAAAATTTATTATTGCAGGATGGTAACATATAAGCTTGAGAATTTAGAAGTTTTATGTATTCGTATATTTGAGAACAGTTGGCCGTAAGCAAAGCTTTTGGCAGACATCAACCGAAAAATCATCGATATTCAGTGTGTTTTAATTTGAAATTAAGAAACTTTGGAATACAGATAATGCATTGGATATTACCCTGTGCCTTGTTTGTGGCAGTTAATAGTTTCTCAGTCAAAGGAAATATCGGTGAGTTATCTATTTTTATTTCATAAATATCTCAATCGTTAACTCTAAAACTACGGAAGCGTATTACAGACATAGTAAAAACAAAATTCACAGTGAACTTTTTTTTTGTTCAAAATCGAAAATTTGACATTTCAAATCTTAAAATTTCGACTTTAACTCGAGATTTTAACTTTTCTAATCTCGAAATTTTGACTTTCTAAAATCTTGAATTTTCTACTTTTTATAAAGCGATTATTTCAAATAGAAAATCTTATTTTTTTGGAGGAATAAATGAAATATGTTTCACGTGAAAATATATATTTTAAGTCTGGACTTCAGAAATGTGTATCAACTTAAAGACAAGTTCTTTCCGTATGAAACTCTTCGATATCAACTGCTAATCCATTTCTTAATTTAAAAATAAAACCAATTACTTAATATAAATAGCCAAAATGTGTAAATGACACTTTAATTGTTTGCGTTTATGTCTACTACTTCTAAAAATGTAAAAACTGTGTCTGAATACTAACAAAAAAGTTTTAAAAAGTCGAAATTCAAAATAACAAAATTTATTTCTTTAAAATAAAATTTCCGAGATTTAAAATAATAAATTTTTGAGTTCAAAGTCGAAATTTCGAATTTAAAACAAGTCGAAATTTTGAGTTACAAAATGTCGAAATTTAAATTTAAAAAAAAAGTCGAAACTTGAGTTTAAAATAAGTCAATACCTCTAGCTTTTATAAAGTAAAAGTTTCGAGTTTTTAAAAAGTCAAAATTTAAAGTTTAAGTAAAACTTTTCGAGATTGACAACATTTTGTCAATGAAAAAAAGGTCATTGCCAATTTTATATTTACTATGTCCCTAATACGCTTCCGTAGTAAACAGTTAAAACTAATTCTAGTAAATTTTATCAGAAAAACACCAAGCAAAGTAGAAGAAAATTATTCGTAAAGCTATATCCTACTGTCAATACTTATCAGTTAAAAGTGAACTAATTGATTTCATTACATTTTAGTAGTTCGGAATCCTCAAAATTCGTCAAGAGAGGAATCCATGTTAGACGGTACTATGAAGGAATTACAAGGTAAAATTCAATCGATACTTAGTTTATTTGTACTGTTTTTGTCTTTTTTTTTTTATATTCTTCATTATTCTTACTAGGTAACTTTACAAATCAAGTAGTTAACAATTCATTTATCGTATTATTTTTTCGAAAAACGCTATATTGTTATTTACCAATTAATATTTTTTTACTTAAATTTGATTCACAATGTCATGTTATTTTAGCTTACAATTACATATGTGTGAAATGTAAACGGGTTATTGATCATTTAATTAGCTCATAATAGAGCTTTTGCAACATGTTACGAAGGAAAGAAACTCTACGAACGTATCGTTAAGGAGCAGTAATTTTGTTATAATAAAATCAACGATAAATGTCTACCGCTATTGCAGTGTATTTAAAGACAACAGTCAATATTCCATATTCATTTTGCAACCTTGCAATTTATTTTTTTTGTTACACATCGCTGTTCCAATTCTATTTTCTGTCATTGAATGTTACGTTTGGTTTCGTTCGTTTACATGTCGAATATATGCGTTCGATTTATCTCCCTTTTCCATTTTTAAAGAACATTGTCAGTTTGTTATGTTGTTACAAACAATCTCGCGCGTCTGGTTTGCATTTCATTTGATTGAGTGTTGGATGTTTGACGTTCTATGGAAAGCATTTCATTCTTTTCACGCCGAGATAAGCGTTTGTAAAAGGATTAAAAGAGAATGTGGACACATCTTTTATAAATACGGAACAAATAAAGGAGGGTCAGTTTTGGGTAAATTCTGTCTACTGGAATAACGCACCAAACATGAAAGTCTCAATGTGCGCTAGGTGCAATTGGTTCGACTTACTGTTTTATTATTTTTAGGAATAATATACAGATATATAAAGGTACACTCGACAAATCGTAAAGTTAAAGTTTTGTGTATCCTTGTTAAAAGAATGAGTGCTACAGCATCAACAAAACTGATGGTTACATAGTTTTTGAAACGTATATTTTCTTTAAATTCCATTCTTAAATTAAACAAAAATAAAGAGAAAATTAAAAACCGAAGAAAACACATACAGTATGCCATAAAAACGAAAAAAAAATTAATATTATATCTATTAGAAAATGTGTGCGATTATAAAACATACACAAAGAGAATATGAACTGCCATGACAACAAAACAATCCAAAAAAAAAAAAAAAAAATCATTACAGAACATCTTTTGAAAGTGTTAACTGGTTTTTTTTTCAAATATTTATTTCAGTGTTTCCCTTCTTGAGTTTATCAGTTTAAAGGGTCACTAGCCGTCAAATTCATGGACACTGATTTGACTCAAATTCTCATATCCTATTGATAACCTTGTAAAAAATTTATCCAAACTATCAAAAGTCTAAAGTAAACAATTTACAGGGCATAGGGTCGATAATATATAGTTTCGTTTCATGTGTATTTTAACCTAGACTCCATCTAATTTACTATCGAGTTGATCTCAGATGACGATATATACGATGTTAACAAATATGTAGATATAAATAGATTAAGCTAACTCGTGCAATCGGATTTTTATAGGTCTGTTTAATTTTATTTCATAGATTAAAAATATATGTTTCTCAGTCATCGTTTTAACCTGTATAAGAAAGATTATTTGTGTATCGGATCAGTCATCAAATGATTTACCTTTGTTTCACTTTCAATGTGGATATTCGTTTCCTTTAAATAATCAGTACATGTACAATGCATGCGTTTTCCATCTCTAGTTAAGAGGTTAAAATGAAATTCACATGAATACGGATTTAATGAGGTCGAATTATTCACTTGCAAGTGAATATTTCATTATCAATATTATTTAGCTTAATTTGACAAAACTGAACCATTTTGGCTGCTAAAAGCGAATTCTTATTTCACTGTTTCACTTTCAGCATTGATTGAACAAAAACAAATCATACTTTAGATTGTTTATATATAAATATATGTGTGTCGTAACTAGTGGCCCTTGAAGCTAGATTATAAATCAGGTATAATCATTTAAGGTCAAGAAGTGGTAATTTGAATTTTAGAGTTAGGGCAACGAAGTTTTTCCGGATCCGAGGATGTTTTGTTTTTCAATTAAAGACTAAAGACGTTAACGCCTAAATTAGGTTAAACTCATATATGCGAAAGACCGACCCTCTTCCATTGATTTAATAAAATTCAAAAAGATTCATACCCCCTTCCAGTCCAAAGTTCTATATTTACCTTATTTTATGTATGTACTAAAGAATTCGAAATGATGTTGTCATGTTTATCAACATCTCTTGCACGATTGCTTTCTTAAGTCTAAACATTTTATATTCTTTTATCTTCTTCGACATAATTTATTGATCAATTAAATTTTTAACTGTTTGAATAAACCGTATCTTGTACGTCATTTATTATGTATACATGTATATATCAAGTCAAAATAATATATCTACGACACAAAATTGTCTTACAAAATCCAGAATTTATATATTTTGTTATGTAAAAGAAATTTCAAAGAGAAAAAGATCACAGCGGATAGTCTAAAATTACTGAATAAATTAAATGAATCCGCCCTGTTTTCTCGCTACGGCAAGTTACGTCAAGTTAGGTAAATTTTCGTTCCTTCGTAAGATGTTGAGAAACCTTATTTGGCTGATTTTGTTGTTGTTTTCATTTGATAAAGAATGCAATTGTACGAACGCTAAACGACATAAACGTGCAAGTTGCCAAGTATGCATATATTTTATTCAGTTTTAATAAGCCTATACTTAGACAATATGATTCTCTGGTCATATTACTCATTTGTGTTTCAATTATAATGAGCAATGCATGTTATATCAAGATAAAAATAACTTAACAAATAGAATGTGACAATGCTTGAGCAGTAAAGTGTTAAAACTAAATGAATAATATTGGGCAAAAGTTGAAATATATCAAAAGCCATTCATGGACGCGGGAATAGGACAAGTAAAATGTAATGCTATCGCAACCCTACCCGATACACAAGATTCACTATAAAAATCCCGAATCAGATTTTGATATTGCAGTTTAAAACAAACTGTTTCTATTGTTAAGACATGATACCATTAAAATACTGCCTCGCTGCAGTGGAGAGCAATGGTAAGAACTACAGTGTAACCTGCCTAATCCAATATACTGCTTTAACCGACACATTTTCATGGTCTCAAAATATGCCGTTCCTTGTATAAAAAATCTGAGTATTCCGACAACCTTCTTAGTCCGACATTTTTTTCTGGTTCTACAGTGAGTCGGATTACACAGGTTACACTGTATATAGAAAACATACATCCTGGACGACCGTTTGTTGTAGTATTTTTTTGTATGATAAAACTTACAAATACTTAAAACAAACATTTAAAAAATTATTTTAATTTTGTGATATTCAATTTAATTTTTTTTTTGCATTTTTTACAGAGTTTTTATGTATGAAAATAATCTTATAATGGGTACGAAACTTGAGCATGTTGAGGTAATACAATAAACATGGACATATTTTGATTAAAGGAGTATGTTTACAAGACAATAACAACAAAACAGCCAATCAGATGAAACGGGACGCAATGAACATAGTCCAAGGTGAGTAAACTGAGAACATTTTGTATGAATATATATATTGAGAGCAACAAGAAAATCATTTGCATCTGCACTTTAATAACATTTCTAATGGATGAGGTTGGAAGTTGGATTTTTGAATTTCTATTATTTAGGTTAACCTTACGGAGTTTTACGGCGAACGATTTATTATTATTTTTTAATTATACAAGTTATAATGATAGACATGCATTTCAAACTGAAACTCAAAGATCTTTTTTAAATATTATGTTTGTTAAGTATGATTAATATTGACTGCATTTTACCATTCAAGTCTGATTATATTCTGTGTATTTAATCATAAAAAAAAAGCATGTATAAAGCATCATCACAAATATTTCCTCAAATATACAGTCCGCCAAAGTTAAGCACCACCGATATATAACTGGCAATATTTTTTCAACTATTGAGAAAGAAATATTTGTGTTTGGTGTTATGAATTGCCCTAAACATACACAAAGAAAATTCATTACGACCAAAAAAATTGAACTCCGATAAAGCAGTCAAGGAAATTTCTTGTTAATGGGTATCTGCGCGTTTTCAAATACACTGTTTCTCCAGGTGGTCATGTTAGTGTGCTAACATTGATCCGTCGACTTCAACCGAACAGCAAGTCGTGTTGTCAAAAGACATGCCCTTACAAGCAGGCACTGTACAGGCATGTTCAATAGAAGAATCACGATCTATGCTCGAACATGAGAAGCTGACAAAACAGTCATTGGTCAGATGAGAGTCGGTTTATGTTTCGACCAGCAGACGCCATAATACGAATTTCGCGGGGAAATAATACGGCCTTTGACCAATGCAACATTTGCCCAATGATTTCATTCGGTCCTGGTGGTGTTACAGTACGGGGTTGCTTCTTATATCGTTGTAAGCCGGGTATGCATATCTTGCAGGGTCACATAAATGGACAGACATACAGAGATTTAGTGCCTAAAAACATTGTAGTCCTTCATTTTGATAATCCCCCAGTTGTGTCAACGTGGTCACGACCCTGGTACATGGACGACAACGCTAGACCACACAGGGCAAGGATTGTAACCGAGTCCAAAGAGCAAAAGGCCATTTACACTATAGTTTTGCCTTTCATGTTTCCATACATAAACCCTATCGAACATGTCTGGGATGTCATTGGCAGAAATCTCAACCGCAGAGACCAACCTTCACAAAATTTTGTCGATTTAAAAGTGGTAATTGTTGATGAATGGCTTAGATTTCCTCAACTAAAGTCTTAAATGCGTGTTACGTGTTTCAGACGTCGTGTTATGGAACTGTACCGGAAGTGAGGTTGTTACACATGCTATTGACTCAAATATTGACATTAAACTTTGCGAACATACCAAAGATTATTTCTAGAAAATTTTAATGATATTGGGTGATTAATTGATGTAAAAAAATAAAATCACAGTGAAACTTAAATTCCGTTTCTGATTTGTGTAATTTACACTATTTCTATGAATGTAAAACCTAAAAGCATAGAACCTTCATAAGTGACCCAAATTATATTTGTGGTTTGTTTATGGTATATGTTAGCAAAATTGCTACATGAACGTTTTCTTTTTTTCGAGGATTAATTGATTTTTTAAATTGGAAAACATTTCGATGCGACAAAAATAGGTGGTGCTTAACTTTTGGCGGACTATATATGTTATAGATAATGCATATTTTAAGGTTTGTCTTGTCGTAGAACACACCGAGGGATGTCAGGATTGATCAAATGAAAGACCGACCGGAGGGAGGTCTTTCTTTGAACAATTCTGACACCCCGAGGTGTGTTCTACGACAAGAAAAACCTTAAAATATGCATTATCTGACTTATATACCGTCAAAAAATATTAATTTTATAAAGATTTGTAAAATTTAGTATCCTATTTTACCGACAACACTAAAGTGGGATATTCCTTTCTAATGCGTTCAGGTTTTAATACGCCCTGCGGCTCATTTAGAATGTGAAATAAAACTCACTAAATAATTTAGATATAAACCTTTTAAAAATTATTATCCATACACAATAAAAATATTACTGTAACTGCATGAAGTAAGACACAAGTGTACTGTTACCATCCGATAACGGTGTATGACAAATACAAGACACATTGTAAGTAATTTATTGTACCACTTAGCTTATGGAAAGGGGGAGGGGGTATGTTTTTTTTCTATTTGTTATCTTATTTCTATCGCGGAAAAGTTGTTATTTTTTTAACAATTTTACTTGAATTGAATGAAAAATTCAGAAAGATTGTCTTTTGAATAGCAACACATTTTATTAAAAGATAATCAGGATATAATTATATACCCTCCGCGCACCCGACCCTTTCGTGAGTTACGTTAATGTTATTCAATAGAATAAAAGATTATCTTATTAGTTGATCATTTGATAGAGTAAAAGGTATACATAAATTTTAAAAAGTTAAGAACTGACACGAAGACGAATATAAATACATGTAGGTCACAGTATGATTTCCTATTCAGTGTGTATCGTTCTAAACATGCATGAAATATTTGCCACTGGACGTCAAGCAAGCAACCAAAAATCAATCAACCTATTCAGTTTGACCCAATAAGATTTTCAAAATCTTACACACGATTATGTTAAATCTGGATCTATTTTATGAAAGTCTACATTAAAATTCATCTGACATATATGATAATGTATCTTTATTGTAGCGATAAATTAACAAAACTCCATGTTATTTGTTTCTAAAATTAAAATGCGGGACTACAATGACGGTTTCTTTTACACCTATCATCGATTGAACTTTAAAAAATAAATTTCCAAATCGGCAACAAAAAACTATTAGACGAATAAAGTTTTGAAGTAAATCATAGATTGCATGTTTATCAAGGACAATAATGACCTCACACAGGTCATTATTTAATGCCTTGGAGCATATATCATTGAAACGTGGTATCGTCCAGGTTGATTCTGAAAAAGAATGACCTGTTGTTCTGAAAGAAAATAACTCCATATAGGTATATAAAACAAATGTAATATGTGTAAATAAGTGAAACCTCCCGTTTTTTGGTATAAATCCGGACACTTTGCTGTTATGTGTTTAAATTAAAGTTACTTTGAGTGTATTAGGCACACTATAAGTAAACGAAAGCCCCACTTTTTTAAACACATACGCGCACAAGATGAATTGTGGTGTCCAAAAGGGACACATGATCACATAAAACTGCCTCGATTCACCCATTTAAGTTAAGCAAATTTGACTGGCAGTTTTTTGAACGGCAAACATATCAATGCTTATTGTCAGTAACTTTGACATATCTTCCAAGTGAAAACAATTAATTAACCATTTAATAGAAATGAATCAGAATTAAACTACATCGGGGGCATTCTAAATATTCCCACTTAGGTGCACCTAAAGGGTATCTTACTTTACGAAATTAATCGTTTATTCTTCACATTTTGTTGAGCGATTTTAAAAATGAGTATATAACAGCAATTGGAAGTCATTAACAATGCAGAATGTGTCTGTAGACACTCCAGGCAAAATTTGTACTGTTGCGATAGTGTCAAGACATATTTAAGACCGTCAATAATTGTGTTGAGATATATTCAGACAGCTTTAAGACGGTCAAGAACGTGTCAACACATATTCAGAAATTATTAAGAAAATCAAGAATATGTGAAGACTGATCGAGACAAATTCAAGACAGTCAAGAATTGGTTGAGACTTATAACGACTCTTATCAGATGATACAGAAAGTGTCGAGAAATATTAAGATAATATTCATACTGTCAAGACACGTGTGCAGAAAAATCAAGAACCTTATTAGACAAATTCATACAATGTTAAGAATTTTAAAATATAATTCAAACAAATTAAGAATGATGAGTAAAATTTCATGCAAATTCAGACAAAAATTGGTCTTTTCAGACTTTTTGTAGTGATATCAACCTAGAGACTAAAAAAATACGAGCTGTGATCTGTGTTAACAGAAAACGTCAAACGTTAAGTCTTCACGTTAATGTGCGGCTTTATATGAAACCCAAAAAGAGTTATCAACAATACAAGTTTTTGTTTTAAATTAAGGAACGCCACTTGAGGGTGTCCTCTACATAAGACTTATCAGTGGCACTCGAATTAAAACGGTTCCAGACCCAAGTCAAAGTACAAAGAAAATTTCAAAAGCGTAATTAAACGACAACATCAAATATGTAAAAGATGTGGCATGATTGCCGCTGACAAGTATACACAAAAGACAAAATGACACAAAGAAAGACATCAATAGATCACCGTACAGCGTTCAACAATGAACAAAGTCTTTACATCATAGTCAGCTATTACAAGCCGTGGATTTTACAATGTTAAACATTCACACGAGAAAACATCAGCATTATTTACCGGAAATGCCTAAAATGTAAGCAAAATACGGCTACACAATTCATATAATGTATCCACGAGTTAAGTTTTGTTAGCATGATACATAAGTGTTGAAACAATCGTACAGTAGAAATCTTCCCTATAGTTCGTGTAAAGCAATTATCTTGTACGCATGATTAACATGATTGTTTTATCAAGTTCAGGGAAACTCCTATGAAATTGATAACGGGTTGGTATTAACTCTTCATTTAACTTGGTGTAGTTGTTTTTATTCATTTATTTTTTCCGTATACTCTCTATGGTTTTTAAGGTAGCATAATACAAAGATTTTATACCTCCAAATTCCCCAGTTTAAAAATGCTGTAACTTTCTTAAAATGCTTGTAATTTTTTAAAAGTGGTAGTTATGGATAGCTAACAGATTACTATTTCAAATTAATTCAATGATAGTATTATACAACAATCACGTAATCAATTATTATGTTTACTGTGTCTACAAACTTTTACAAGCAACTTCCACTTTCAATTGAAATTAGCTTCTTCATTGATAGCCCGAGAGGATTGATTTTATTATATGTTGTTCCTAGAGGCATTATCTACAAAAGATGTCTCAGATTTCGGATAGAATGTATAGATCAAATTTTACACTTAATCAATCATTATCTACTTTTATGTGGTAAGGATGTTTACACTAATTACATATTTAAAATAGAATGGAATACGATAGCTATAATTTGAGACATCCTTTTGTAGCTCCTGCTGTGTTGATTAAGATGTCAATAAAATTTCTTGTATAGTTATAAAGATGATAGAGCTAAATTCATTCAAGCAAACATTAATGGCATAATAATTGATTACCAAATGATTGCATGACAAAAATATTGCATTCATTTAAAAGATTAATATTTTAACTATCTATATATACCTCTTTAATAATTTATAATCGGTCTTTAGAAAGTAAGGGCATTTTGAAGGTTGGAGATTGGAAGTAAAATAATTGATATTGATAATTTTGATATAAACAGGAAAATAAAAAAAAAATGAATGACTGAATAATTGATTTATAGTTGCTTTACGCAGCATTATCACAAAAGAAAAATATTTGGCGGTAATTTTAAAAGTTTTGAAGTTCAATTTTACGTTAATATTTTTTTACAGCCAAAAATATTATGAAGTTGAAAAGTAACTCTGAACTATTCATAATGTCGAAATATTTGTACTATTTTCTTTTTGTATTCACAAAAAAAAAAAAAAAAAACACCAAGAATTCATGTTTTGTGAAAAGATAACTTTTACAAATTTTCACATTTATCAGAACATATTGCGTCGAATTATTTATTTTTCTCTCAAAGATACTTATTATATTATGATCATATCTAAATCATATTTGAAACACATATCCGATTCATGTCTGTGCATTATCTAATGAATGGAAAAGTCTTTTTTATAAAAAAAAATATATACACCACATTGAGAGGTTCTCGGCAAGTGTGTTAATTCAGTGGTTTGAATAGCCTCATACACACGCAAGTAATAACGGATAAACAGTAGTAATAAAATATTTGGTATTCAAGATAAAACTTCAATCTAAATGTTTGAAAGGAAACAATAGGCATTAATTTACTATTTTATATGCTGTTTTTATTACTTTCTATTTGGTGGTCAAGTATTTCAAGTTCTTATTTCTTTCCTTTCTAGATGTGGGAACGTACAAGGATATTGTTAAATTGTATAAACAGATGAAGGATGATACTGAATGGATTTTGAAAGGTATTTTTATTATGTTGAAAAGAAATTTATCCATATAGTAATTCATATTCTATTCAGACTCTGAAAAATGTCACCAGTGTCAGAGCAGAAAGTTGACGAACCAGGAATATGTCATGGAACGTCTCGTAATTTTTCTAAAAAAAGTTCATCGAAAGGTTCCAATACCTTGTTGATAAATACTCGGTTTCAACTCACAAATAACACACGATAGATTCTGGGTACTGCAGTTGTTTATCATGTTAATAACGTGTTAAACTTTTCTTTCATTTTTCCTGATGAATATAACATGTATTACTTGTACTGTCTAATCTGTCTAGTCTGTTCAATATTCATTTGACGTGACTCGGTACTTGTACATCCCATGATTGTGTTATTGTTCTATGATAATTTTTATAGTCTTTTTTGATAATCTTCGTTGTCTATGTTCATTTTGATGTTTCTTTGATACAATTGGTTTGACTCTGTACTTATACATCCCGTTGTTGTGCTTTTGTAAAAATGAATGTTTTTGTCTTTCTGTTTTGCGTATGTGCTTTGTATATATATGCCTTTGAAGTTTCTTTAATACATACATGACATGGCTCTGTACTTATAAATCCAGTCATTGTGTGGTTGTACTATGGTAAATTTGTGTATTCATGTCTTTATCTTTTGCCAATATGCTTGGTCAATACGTCATTACGTCATTTGGTCAGGAATATGACAGTTGTTATTCATTCGTCACTGCTGTGCCCCTAATTTGGTAATTTAAAATATCATGACTGTTTTGTGAACGAATTGTTGTAAACATAATGGAATTTGGTGCAGTTGTCATACAAGTGAGAGATTAAGCGCTAAAAAAACTAGGTTCAATCCATCATTTTCTACATTTGAAAATGCCTGTACCAAGTCAAAAATATGACAATTGTCCATTCGTTTGGTGTGTTTTATCATTTTGATCAGGAACTTTCCGTTTTAAACGATCGGAATACAGTTTTTTTTTGTGATTTTACTTTTTGATGTGTTTTAGCTTGAGATTTTTGACATTTGATGAGGGACTTTACATTTTGGATTTTCCTCGGAGTTCATTATTTTTTTTAAATTTTACTTTTTAAAACATACATGTTTTAAAACATTGGACAAGGTAAAAACAGATGGGTTATAATGGTAAATACACATCTATGTGTAATTTTGTGTAAAGGGGATACTTGTTACTAAAGCCAGGTTCACACCGCCGATCAGATCAACTCGATGAAGACTGATCAAGTAATCGGGAGACTGGTCTGATTCAATCAACAAGAACGTTCGGGGTTGCCTACCTTGATATGACGTTCTTCTCGACAATTTTTGGCATGTTACTCGAGAAGAGATCGGGAATTTGTCGAATAACAGTTGCATTGATCGGCAAACGATCATGTAGAGATCGATTTTGGTCGGAATACAAATATTTTACTGATCATTACTCGATCATCTCGACCTTTTTGCTCGACTACTGTCTGATCATTTCCCTATCAACGCGATCTGTATTACATATTAGCTCGACTGATGCCCAATTGCTTACTGATTATTGCGGCTTCTATTTTTTTTATCCTAGACCAAATCGACAAATATCTGACCCCTAAATGACCACATTCGACCAATCTTCGATCTCTACTGGGTCATACACGAGTACACATGACTGCTACACGATTCTCTAAAAGGGTTTGCAGATCCGCAAAAATAGAGTGTCACTGTTTATTTTTAAGTGTACAAAAGAATAACTCCGAAAAATTCCACCATCATGTTTATGTACAGTACTTCTCTGTACTTTTGGAAGGAAATCTAAAATTTTGAAAGAGAGAAAAATATACAAAAGGAACAATCAAACTCAAAGGTCGAAAACAAATTGACACATCAATGGCAAAAAACGAAAACCGATGAAAAGACGGAGAGAATACATTACACATAACATAACATAGAAAACTAAAACCCTAGCAACACGAACCCAACAAAAACCAGGAATGATCTCAGGTTTTCTAGAAGAGAAGTAGATTCTTCATTTCAGCCCCGAAGTATTTTTCAAATATGAAAGTTATAGTGCAATAAAATTCATTTTATGAAAGCTAAGGAGCTAAGGTACAGCAATCTTGTAGTAAAAAAAGATGTGGTATAATTGCCAATGAGACAACTCGCCACAAGACAACAAATGACAGGAAAATATAAACTATTATAATAGATCACCTATATCTATGGATAAATGTTTACACACTTTTTTTCACATGATTTTTACTAATTACTATAGGCGAGTGACATTTTCAGAAAAGACGTTTAGTTAGTGACTTTAATGCACCCACCTAACACACAGCTGAATTTTTTAAATGTTATAGTATATTATCTGAACTTCCTTTTTTTGGTCGGTCGTAAAAAATTCGTACGGTGCAATTTTTGTAAAAATTGAATTAAAATCGAAAAACAGTTCCAAATTGAAAAATGACCAACAGTGTTGAAGCGTGAAAAATTAACATATAGCTTTATTTTCTGTTGTTATGATGCAAGCATTAAGTACGTTTAACATGTCAATTTATAAAAAAAATACTTTTCAAAATTAAAAGAAGTAATTTTTGAGAAAAAAACCCAGATTTTTGGATTTTTATATAAAAATGGTGCCAATTTTCATTTTTTTTCCTTAGATATTTTCGGCTTGAAATCCAAATTTATGATGTTTGTATTATTCAAAAGTTCATTTCTTGTTTAATAAATTTCGTTATCACTGTATTTTTCTTTTACATACTCCCTCTTTTCAATCAAATTTCCGAAATCGCATTCTTTGTTAATTTCCCTCAAGTTAACGGACATAAACGCTTCGAAAAAGATTATGAATAACCATGAAGGCAATTTTTTTGGTACAAATATTACGCAAAGTATAACAAAAATTAAAAGGACCATAGAAGCTGAGAGGTAAACGTTTTTTCTTGGTAGAAAACCAATATCTTATTATTCTCAGTCAATTTGTACTTACAAAAGGCAGAGATAATAAATAACTATTGAAAATTACTTCTTTCTCAATTGGATCAATGCACGTTTTAGTTTGCATCTAAAAGTACTCAGAAATGTTTCAGATCTGATATTTTCCCCATGAACTTGAACGTGAGATATGTTCAACTTTTAAATTTCCAACCGTTTTAACCATAGCATACGGTAGACTTATTTATGGTGCAAATTTGGTCAGTATTTTAGAGGAAGCATAATGTATGTGCTAGGGCCACGTCAAGAACCTGTATGTCGACATGCTATAAATACTTTAATAAATGGGGATATCTATTCATTCAGTTGACAAATTTTGAATTCTTCGTAGATATTTGAAATACAATAATTGCTCTACCTCAGGCGTTTATATTACCTAAGCCGTATTTTAAATAGGATTACGTGTTTTTAGATATTCTTCGAAGTTTTACTCGGTTCGAGCGTCACCGATGAGTCTTATGTTGTTTTTTTTGTAGTTTTGAGCATCAATCAAGCATTTGGGTATCTAATTAAAATTTTATAGCTTTATATTATACAGTGTAGGCTATTGCTTCTATGCAATGTTAGGCTATGTTTTAGGCCATACGATAAGCTGTTACAGTAGTTGCTGGTATACAGAGATTATAGTGTCCTTTTAATCATACTTAATCGTACCTGTCTTATAATATGATATCATCAGGCTTCTTATTCTAGATACGGATTAACAATTTAAGAGGAGTAATGTCAGAGGGTCAACGATGGCCTGACACTTCTGTGTGCTGTTCACGAGTTCTATAACCAGTGGGAATTATGGTTGGCGATGCACCATGTTTATTATGCATGTATAGTTTCTTTTATTAAATATATGTACCTTTACCAGCAGTGCATGCTTTTACAGGTTCTAACAGCTCATTATCTATCTTTGTTCCTAAAAAAAACCTTCTCTTTTAACGCTTTCGAAATCATCAATAGATGGCGGGTCTATCACAAATTAAACAAAATTCAAATTGACACGTAGATCAGTGCTTCAAGAAAACTCTAAAGGGTCCAAAACCAAAAATAAGTTTGTATAAGTCTAATCAAGACGATTTGAGCAAGCTACATAATATCAGACTTCCAACCAAAAAGATTGCCATCTTGTCACGCCTACCACAAAGTGCATCATCATTCAAACGACATGTTTTGAAAGCTGTGAAACAATGACATGGCTTCATAACAACGTATAATACGTATACGGCAGTAGGTTTACCCAAGTATGAGTACGTAGGACAAAAGTAGTCTTAATACGTCATACTTTCTTCAGAATTTGATAAATTTGTTCTTGTGAAAGAAAATATATCTGCATTAGGGAACTTGTGCATGTACTGAAATCATTGTAAATATCTGTTACACAGAATTATGTCAGTAACAGCGAAGTATCAGGAATTGTTCCAGTAAAGCAAAAGCTTCACAGGCTCAGTTTTAAAATATGAATTTCGACTGTCTTATAATGTTAAAAATCACAAAATTGAAAATTGCATTACTTGTAATAAATCGTTAATTTTTTAATAAAGAAATAGATTATTCACAGAAGCTCCGCCAGAATGACAAACAAAAACTACATATAGGTTTAGCCGAACTATATCCCGCAAATTTATATTAGTTGATAACTACACGTATCTATATTTATATAATATCTATGTTTTGAATACTGGTAAGACATTAATGCTTGAATTTTTAACTGCACAAATGTGAGTAATAAAAAAATACGTTAAGAAATTAAAGTGTTTGTAAAGTATATAATCCCAAATGTTAAAATAAAGGTCACCGTGGGACCTTACTTAAGTTTGTAAATCACCGCATTCTAATTTTGCATCTGGGGTCAGTTTCACAACGAATCTTACGACTGAAGCTGGTCGTAAGTCATATAGTTCAGTTTACTTACGATAAATCTTGTCTTATGTTTTTTTATGAAACCGACTTCTGTATCTGAAGTTTGGTAAACCTTAACTTTGCAGCTCTATATGGTACGGGCAGGATTCCATTATGATTGGATCCATATCGCAGTAACTTCATTTTAGTTTATGACCATCCCCTATTATATGATGTATATGCATACTTAGTTTGGAAAACCCAGGTTCAACGGTTCAAAAGATACGGACCGGACACATACCAGACAGGCACGAATCAAACAATGTTTGAAAACTTGACGACTCAAATGTCAATGTCAATGTCAAAATGAACTGATTTAATTTAGGAAGAACCACTTGCCATTCCATAATACATCTCTGAACTAAGTGTGTTTTACATCAGTTCTATAGTTCAAAGCAATGCATTTTATATTTGAAATCATTGGTTTTAGGATGAACTGTATACCTATATACATGTATAATTCGACACGGGCCGCAAACAAATGGGGACTGACGGACGGACAGACTGAAAATATGATTCATATTTAATATAATAGTTCTTGAAAAACTGGTCATTATCGTTATATATGGACTGCCCACAGGAGAGTGGTATTGACTAAGATAGTGATAATGACTGATAAATTCAAAATGCCTACAGCGAACTCGAGTAGTTGTACGATTTCTATGGCAAAGAGTGAAGACCAGTCGTAGTAATACTGCCATTCATTTTAGTGCTTTTTTTCAGTATATTAATACTTAATCAAGTTACCTTTAATTTTATAATTAACGAAAACATATAATAAACAACTTAAATATAATATTTAAAACAGGAACATGTTTTATAAAAGGTACATCTCTTTGAACAGAGAAACCATGCCCCACCGGTCATAAACACAGAAATCACGCCCCAATGGTCATTATCATATAAAAGTTTGTTAACGACCGGTTTTCTGGTCCGTTTTTTTCTGTTAATAACCGATGGAATTTAGTACTGAAGAATAATGAATGTCATGTGACCTTGACACGATTTGTAGGCTGTTAACAAACAGGAGACTATTGTCTATTTTTTACTCTCTTTATTGCGTTGTTTTCCCTCCCTTTTACTCATCCAACTTACAAATATTTCATCATATTTTTTTATTTTGCATGGCACACCATCAATTATAGTAAATATTAACCCATTTAAGGTTAAATATTTATTTTTATACGTCGTTTTTGTAGAAAGTACCGTTTTACCTATAGCAAAGTAAAAACGTCGAAATGACGTCAACTATCGCCAAACCATTAACGATATGCAACTAAGAATCAGAGAGACGTTATCATAGTAAAGGAAAATTTGTATTAACTATATTACCAGCTGCTTCAAATCAGACAATAATACTACAAAAGTGTTATTCTTTCAATTTTTTATGAATGACCTTTGACCCCAATTTAAAAAAAAAATGCACCATATTTCACTTTTACGACCGGGAAAAATTGAATCTACACATGTTTTCCTTTCGAATGATATATAATATAGCTGTGTGTTAGATAGGTGCATTAAAAATATTTTTTAGGTCTGAATGTCACTCGCCTACTAGATCTCTTGATAGATATATGTAAACAGTTGCAGAAAAGGTATCACTCCAATGGATTGAAAATTTACTTTTGACCACTATAAGGGAAATAGGTGACCCCCCTTTTTACAATATGTTTTAACAAATACATGCACGTTATTGTCATGGACACACCAACATGAAATTATCTTTAACCATTCATTATTGAACTGGATATTAAATCTATGGTTAATACTGATTACATGCATATGCACATATATGACACAAACTTAATTTGTAAATAAGGAAAAGGAGGTGGTAACATTTATATATATGTATATGTAACATAAGAACCAATCCGGTGAAACATCTCATTTTGTGGTGTCATTTACAAAAAAGCAATACAACCTACCATTGATATCATATCAGCTTCCTACTCTACCTTTTATACCCATTGAGGTTCTCTTTGCTGAGCTGCTGTAAATTTCTCATTCTGCTTATACTGGTGTCGACGTGTCAGCCAATGCCTTACCAAGAATTTTCGGCGTCATTCGCTGTCTGTGCCTTCGTGTTAGTCTTCTATGCTCTTTTCAAGCCCCGTCACAGCTGTTAAACTTTCTCTCTGGAGCTCTGACAACCTTGTCCACAAATCCAACTGCGTAATTTCCATGTAGATATCTTGTATCACTAGTTGTTGGTGGGGTTCGTGGTGTTTATTCTTTAGTTTTCTATGTTGTGTCATGTGTACTATTGTTCGTCTGTTTGTTTTTTTCATTTTTAGCCATGGTGTTGTCGGTTTATTTTAGATTTATGAGTTTGACTGTCCCTTTGGTATATTTCGTCCCTCTTTTATAAATGTATAATTTAACTCAGACCCTCTGTGAACTACTGACTCTTACCAAATAAATGAAGAATGTGTCAATGGAACACAAATAATGTTCTCGCTTGCAAAGGGTCATTGCCAAAGAACGGTAACGATCACGCAACTCTAATTCGCACATAATCAGTTGTTTATGGTAATACGCATTGTCTATATGTTTCATACATTTGGTTGAGGCAATATAAAGTTAGAGAACAGAAACGAGTTGTTGGGAGGTATATATACGTATGGACAGACAAGGGTATACACTAAATAACACATTCGCTGTGGCGGGGCATTTCAAATTCGGACGTTTTCTTATACTGAAATTGTACATACCCGACCAATGCTCGACTATTCCATACGACCCCTTTACTATCAGGTCGATCGGGTCTTATCGAGATCGAGCTTAGATCAAGAAAAGTTATTTCGGTCTAGCTAGTCGAGTAAAGATCGTGTAGAGATTGTGTACTGGTCAGAATAATATAATATGTAATCAATTTGTGGTAGGGTTGGACTCGTGATGAAGTCTTTAAGGAGTCGTGATATATCGATTATAAGTCGTGCGCAGTTGGATAGCGGATGGGGGTATCGTTAAAACTAGGTTCACACTGCCGATCAGATCAACTCGATCAAGCCCGATCAAGACAAATTACGTGATTGGGAGACTGGTCTGACTCAATCGACAAGCATGCTCGGGATAGTCTACCTTGCTCTTCATCGATCTGACTTTCTACCCGAGAGTTTTTGACATGTCAAAAACATTCAAGTAAGGATCGAGAAGAACTTCACTCGATAAGAGATCGAAAAATCGTCGAGTAACGGTCGAATTGATCAGGCAAGGATCGTGTAGAGATCGAGTTTGGTCGGAATACAAAATTTTTACCGATCGGTACTCGATCATTTCAACCTTTGCTCGACTAATGTCCGATCATTTCCAGAGTAACTCGAAAAAATGCCCGATCGCTTTCAGATCACTGCGACGTCTATATTTATTGTATCCCAGACCTATTCGACCAATACCCGACCCCTTCGCGACCACATTCGATCACTCTTTAATCTCTTCTCGGCCATACACGAGCACACAGGACTGCTACATGATTCTCTAAAAGTGTGCGCAGATCCTATTAACTCTCATAACTCTGCTTCCACCAACATATATTGGCAACATTTTTTTTATTGTACAAAAAGTCCTCCATGTACAGTACGTGTTTTAACTTTTGCAAGGAGAGGTAACATTTTAAAAGAGAAGCAAAAGACACCAAAGGACAAATCAAACTCAAAGGTCGAAAACAAACCGATACAGTCATGTCAAAAAATGTTAACCAACGAGACGACAAACAGCAGTTCACATAACACAGACAACTAAAAACTTAGCAAAACGTAACCCAACAAAACCTGGGAAGATCTCAGATGTTCCCAAATGGAAAAAAATCCTGCAATTTTGGCACCGGCGGATTTTTCAAATATGAAAGTAAATATGCAATAACATTTATTATTATTGAAAAATCCGCCGGTGCCAAAATTACAGGATTTTCTTCCCTTCCGGATCACCTGAGATCTTCCAGGTTTTGTTGGGTTACGTGTTGCTATGTGCATGCGTTTTTGACAGTTAAAACAGGGTCAGCAATCTCTGATTAAACGATGCATTTGTTTCTGCTTCTGTAACGTTTGACAAACAATAACAAACGGCACACAACAATTGCCAAACTTTTGTGAGAAAAAAATAAACTCTTGATCTCTTGATAGATACATTTGTCAAGTTGTAAAAGGTTTCAGAAAAGGTATCACTCCAGGGGATTAAAATTGTACTTTGGGTAAAATTTTGCGGAAATATGTGACATCTTTGCCCTCGTTTTAAATATTTTTTAGCAATGACATGCAGGTTGTTGCCATACCGCAAAAAGAAAATGAATATATTTAACCCTTAAACTACTGGATATCAAATCTATCAAGAATACTGATTACATACTTATGCACAATATATGACGCAAACGGTGTGTTTTATTTGTAAGATAGCAACGACAAGGGGTGGTAAAGTTTATGTATATTACTGTCTATCATAAGTACTAATCCAGAGACAAATCTCATTTTGTGGTGTCGTTTCCAAAAAAGAGCAATACAACTATCATAACATATCAGTGTCCTCTTTGTTGACTTAGTGCAAGTCTCTCATACTGCCCACACAGTGGTCATCATGTCAGCCACTGCCTCACCTAGATTTCGCGGCGCCCGTTGCTGTTTACATCATCTTCTATGCACTCTTCATGCTCCGTCACAGCTATTAACCTGTCTCTCTGAGCTCTTATCACCTTGCCCAAAAATCCAACTGCTATTTTTCTATGTAGATATTTTAAGTGTATGATTTTACTCGGACCTTCTACTGAATATAACCGAATTAACGGAGTGTGTGTCCAGCTAGCATATTAGGGTCATTACGCAAAAACGGCCACCCAAATTCGCATTTGAACTGTGTTTTATGGTAATAAGAATTGTGTTTCATCAAATTCGGTAAAGGCAAAATAAAATTAGAGAACGGAAACTAATATTGTTGGGACGTACGTACGGACAAGGGTTACACTTTTAATATACCCACTCCGAAGCGGCGGGGAATAAAAATTTCGGAAAAAATGTGCATCCTGGTCGAGATCAGGTTGAGATCGTGAATAGTTGATTTGGTCTAGATAGTCAAGTAAAGATCGTGTAAAGATCGTAAACTGATCGGAATTCTCGAAGTATTCATTTTGTTGTCGGGATGAAGTCGTGATGGAGTCATTAAAGAGTCGTGAATGGTCGAGTTAAGTACGTGTACAGACGGATGGCGGTCGGGTAGAAGTAGTAAACAGGCCCGATCAAGAATTTGATTGAGCTTGGTCGTGGAAATTTGGACAATTGGGATCATCGAGTTGATTTGATCGGCAGTGTGAACCTAGCTTAACAGTTCTATCAAGAATTTGGCTACTCCTGGTCGCGGACATTTGGACAATCGGGATCATCGAGTTGATCTAATCGGCAGTGTGAACCTAGCGTAAGTTCCAAGGATGAATCTTAACTATTCCACTAAACATTCTATGTGAAATCAACAAATGAACATTATTTAAAGAATCTGATATTTTGAATTCATGACAATTACAGGTAAATACCCCAATTGTTTTCTCCAAATAGTCTTTGTTAAATTGGCACTTTTCCAAAAAATAGCACAGAATGTATCTTTGTTTCAAATAAAGAAATACTTGGCTTGAGTAAAGTTTTATCCTGTCAAGTACTTGACACAAAATATCACATAACATTTCATTGCGCTTAAGAAAATAATCATCACATGAAGTTATCCATTCAAATTTCACCGCTTTTTCTGCCTTCAAACACCAAAGACATATGTTTTTGACTCAGAATGTTTCTATTGCAATAAAATTTAGGACTACAACTGTCAAGTTCTAGGGAATATTTTTTCGAACTATTTTTGTATGCATCCAAATATGACTTTCTATAATTTTGCGGTATTACACGTAAAGAAAACTTTTTGATGAATAAACCGAATGCGATTTGTTTTCTTTGTGATACTGGTCTTTCAACCTTACTGTCAAGTTTTGTCACTTTTATTTCAATGGTTTGAGAAAAATCTAGTATAATGTAAGACGACATCTACGGCGATTTGATCAAACTGTATTCGAAAATCAAAATCTAACCGCTTTATGAGAGAATATTTTAATAGTGGACCAATTATTGATCAAAGATTTATCTCATCTGCCTACAATCAGTTGAATGTGGTATAAACAAATTCTCTAGGATGGTAAATACTCAAGGACTCTTTGTCTTCATTTCAAAACTTTCTCATAACATTTCATTGCATATAAGAAAATAATCATTACAGGAAGTACACCAATCAAGCTTTTAACCCTTTTTCATGCACACAAGCTTTGGTAACCATGTAACCTTAAGTTTCACCAGGTTTCACCACATAAAAAATAATGGTGTTTTGACACACCAAACATATACATGATATGTTGATGACAATGACGGCAACGAAATGTATGACTTATTTCCTTCTAGGGAATGTTTTAACGACAATTTGTGTATGCAACAGATATTACGTACTATGTTTTGGTAGTATTACACCAACAGTTGTTAAATCATAGTTAAATATATATATAACTAGACATATATATATATATATATATATTTTATACAGAATCAGATGATAAAGAGCTAGTCTCGACAATACTGGGTTTGATGAAACGTGATGCAAAAGGCAAGTGTTATAATGTTTTGATGTATCCACAATTAAATTGAAAGGATATAACTCACATATTTCATCAATGTATGCATGCCCAGAGAATGAACCCTTTTTTTTATTTTTAATAGGTATCTGATAGGGTAGTGCAACATTTCTATTGTTAAGCAATACAAATAGCCTGGTGAATAATTAGTAAATTACAAATGATTTCATATACAAAAATTATTTGAACTACATTACACTTTTAAATGTCATAAGAGTCAGGTTATATGGCTATCGAGAAATACATATCAAATGGTTTACACATTAAACGTTATTATTATGCAGGAATATGCGAAAACGAAAATGCAAGGGACTGTACAGACCTTCAGAAATATGATTTTAATTTAGTTTCTGGTGTATACAAAATATATCCCAAACAAAACGTGTATTGTGATATGACAACAGATGGAGGAGGTTGGACTGTGAGTATCAATCAGTTATAATAGAATTAAAGTGTTTTCTTAAACATGTTAAATACGGATCCTGCTTTATAAAGACCTTATATTTCATAATTTTTTTTTACACAAGTAACACATTCAATCAATGTTTGTCTTATATAACTGCTATCATATTTAAATTGTCGAAATTGCAATCCGTACTCATGTCGCGTTTTTTTTCTAATTATCTTTAGCGACTTGAACAGATTAGTATTTCATAATAATACGAATTTGGTCATATAATAAGCAGGAACTGCAAACCCTGCTGGGGAATATGCGTTATTCTACCGTGTCTTGGTTGTTGATTCTCTGTTTTGTACAGCATATACACATATTTTTTTGCGTGTGTATACTGGTATGACGATGTTGTTGTCTGAAGACATTTGATTTCAAGACAATATAACTTGTGTTCATGTGAATGGATCTCTGTGAAATAGATTTGTACCATAATATTCCATACCATAAAGGAAAGTTGGGATTGATTCGGAAGTAATGACTTAACTTTTCAGACCTTATGGGGCTTAAACAAATAAGGATTTTCTGGTTTCCAGACAATGTATAAGTGTATGGATCTCTATGACATTTTATCCCAAGGTTGCAAAGTAAAAAAAAGATGGATGGAAATCATCGAATTAATTTGAGTGTTGTCCAAATTGTGTATGAATGAGGGGCCAAAACAAGAATTTATCTTGTTTCAGGAAGGACAATGCTTTTTGTATAATTCGGGAGGGATTTGGGTGATAATGGTTCAAACTTTCTAGGTTTTGTTATAAATTAAGTAGTTACTTTTTCCAATTGAATTGTTTCATATTTTTCATGTCGGGCTTTAACAGCCGACTACGTGATATTGGTTTTCTCATTTTTGAAGGTCGTATGATTGCCTACAATTGCTTACACCAGCTTCATTTGAACTTTGGTGAATAGTCATCGCATTGGCAATCATACCCATTGACAATTTTTTGGAGAAATAAGGGACATCAAAATAATAATTTCTGATTTCCAGACAATGAATTGAGTTAATTCCAAGTTTCAGTTTGAACAGGGTTTCATATAAAAAAAAAGTAAGATTGGATTGATTTTTATACGACCGCAAACAAATTCTGCGTTCGTATAGTGCTAGGATGTCAACGTCGTCGGCAGCATCTGTGTCGGCGGCGTCCGAAGACATATTTAGTTTCCAGACAATAACTTTAGTTTCAGTTAATTGATCTTTATAAAATTTTATCAGAAGGTTAAATACCACAAAAGCAATTTTTTTTGGGAGGGGGAGGGGGTTAAGGTACCAACAGTTTAGGAATTAGGGGCCAAAAACAAACAATATTTTTGTGGTTTCTAGACATTAACTTGTTAGTAAGTAAATAGATATCTCTTAAGGTTACAAATCACGAAGGGAGGACTTAGCAAGATGAGTTAATAATGTCTTGCCAAAAGGGATCTTTTTTGAAATTACATTCTATCAATGTATTTTTTTTAATGATTTCGTTATTCTTATACAATATTCAAAACAACCCCTTTTGTTTGGTTAAATCCCCCCCTGCAATAAAAATTAACAGTCAGTCCCCTTTCCCCTTAAATAAAAAGTAAAAAAAATTAAAAAAAATTATATCTATTTACCATACAAAAAATGACTGATGATAAAAACACAATTTAATGCTGATCTAAAAATAATCTGTGGTGATACGGGTTTACAAAGATTCTTTTTTTTTAAACATTAACGCGGTAGTGTTAGAGCGCACCTTTTTATTGTAATAACATTAACGGTACCAATTTTCCTGCACCAGATACGCATTTCGACAACACATGTCACTTCAATGATGCTCGTGGCCAAAATATTTGAAATCCAAAGCTTATATAAACGATTAAGAGCTATAATTTAAAAGGTCAAAAAAGTATATCCAAATCCGTGAAAGAAATCAGAGCCTTGCATTAGGGTGATACATTCCTTAATTTATAATAATTTCTAACATTTTGTAACAGCAAATTCTAATAACACAAAAAATCCATATTTTCATGCCAGTACCGAAGTATTGGCTACTAGCCTCGTGATACCCTCGGGGACTAATAGTCCACCAGCAGAGGCATCTACCCAGTGGTAGTAATAACATTAACGGTAGTAATTTTCCCGCACCAGATGCGCATTTCGACAATACACGTCTCTTAAATGATGCTCGTGGCCAATATTTGAAATCCAAAATTTATATAAAAGATGAAGAGCTATAATCCAAAAGGTTCAAAAAGTATGGCCAAATCCGTGAAAGGAATCAGAACTTTGCATGATGGAGATATATTCGTATTTTCATGCCAGTACCGGCTACTAGGCTGGTGATACCCTGTGGGACTAACAGTCCACCAGCAGAGGCATCTACCCAGTGGTAGTAATAACAGTAACGGTACCAATTTTCCTGCACCAGAAACGACAATACATGTCTCTTCAGTGATGCTCGTGGCCAAAATATTTGAAATCCAAAGCTTATATAAAAGATGCAGAGCTATAATCAAAAAGGTCAAAAAAGAATAGCCAAATCCGTGAAAGGAATCAGAGCTTTGCATGAGGGAGGTACATTCCTTAATTTATAATAATTTCTAGCATTTTGTTACAGCAAATTTTAAAAACACAAAAAATCCGTATTTTCCGTCAGTACCGATTCATGACCCCTCTTCAAATGTCTGTATATTTTGTTTATGAAGAAGGTATGGTATGAAAATAAGTTTCATGTATTATTTTTTATCTTTTGAACCTTGGTTGCCATGAAAACCATCCTTACACAATTTTGCTTAAATACATACATAATTAGCCTTTGAAAATTGAAATATAAGGGATTTAAAAGAACCATAGAAATACAGTTAATCAATACAAACAATATGTATATTAACAGTATTGACAAAAAAAAACCCAAACTATACAAAAGCATTAAATTTTTGAATTTACTAAATAGTTTGTTTCCATAGGAACCATTAAAATGTGTTAAAATTCGAAAATGGAAAATTTCAAAAACTCTTTAAATTTTAAATCTGTTTATCTCCCAAGACCAACAATACCCTGACATGTCATTGACGAATTTTGAAAGACCACATTCCATATATTAAAAAGTTAAAAAGAAAGTCGTGTGTTTTTTTTTCTTTAAAAACATAATTTTAGGCAAAAATTGTCAACTTTCACCAAAATTCAGATTACCAAACATATGAATGCTGAAACATTTTGAACATAAAAAGCTAAAACATTCCATTTTTACGTGCATTTCTGACACAAATTTGGTAATTATAAATGAGAATATATGATTGATAGAGATATTTTGGTAGAGAAGGATTTTTTTTCTCTGGGGATGGTGCCCGGCGCCATCCCTTTTTTATTTAAAAAAAATCATTTTTTTTTCTAATTCAAAAAAATATTAAAAATTTAAAAGATGGAATTTTATTGTTAACATTTTGAGCATTAAAACTTGAAATTCCTTCAAAGGATTAGGGCCATAATAGAACCCCCTACACCATTTGTATATATTTAGAATTTTTTTCAGAAATTGGGAATGTGTCAAAGAGACAACAACCCAAACAAACAACAGAAACTAGCCGAAAGGCTGATGACTGAATGAAGGATAGTTGCGTCCCTAATTACACTTGTTTTGTGCAAATTGAAATTTGAAATCTTTAGATGCTATTTAATGGTCTTTAAAATTAGACACTGTCCAAGTTTAATTTCAATCTATTTGAAAAAAAAACTTAATCTCAGATTGTCTTTAAATTTTAAGTCTAAATAACAGGCTCTAAAGAGCCTGAATCGATCACCTGTAACTTTTTGGTTAAATTTTGCATCAATGATTATTTGTGCTTTTCAATATATATCAATGAGTGGCTTTAAAATTCCATTTAAATGTTCTTTGTATCTGTCGTTTTTTTTCTTCAAAAGCAAAAAATGCATTTTACCCCTAAGTTTCATTTTAGCTATTATATGATAGTGGCTAAGTTTTTTGAAGTACAAGGTAATAAAAAACAAAATTTATACAAGATACTCCCAGGTCGGGCTGAAATTGATTTAGCATATTCAGAAGAAGATTTTTTTTTAAAGTTAGCAATCTAGATGAACAAATTGTGAAAAAATTCTTTAAAGGGCAATAACTCAATAAGGGTTCAATTGACAATTTTGATCATATAAACTTATTTGTAGATCTTACTTTGCTGAAATTTTTGCTGTTTACAGTTTATCTTTTTTCATTAATAATATTCAAGATAATAACCAAAAACTGCAAAATTTCTGTACAATTAACAATTTAGTGGCAGCAACCCAACTATGGGTTGTTAGATTCATCTGAAATTTGCTCTGGAGGCTTTAATGTTTGCGGTATAAGCCACATACTGCATTTTACCCCATGTTCTGTTTTTACCCATGGCGGCCATGTCTTTTTTACAAAATAGAAAATAAAACACAAAGTTTATTCTAGATATCATAAGGATCTTTCAGATTCAGTTTTACTGGAATTGGTTCAGTAGTTAGAGAACAGAAACGGAAAATTCAGCAATATTTCTATTTGTAAATTGGCATAACTCTTGGACGATTTAAGTGACACCACCAAAATTCAAACTTAGTCATAACATTTGGTGAGGCAAACTAAAGATAGAGAACAGAAACCAACTTTTGGACATACTGACGGACAAACAAGGGTAAACCTAGAGGGGGCATAAAATTGTAAATATAACAATTGATTAAATTAGGCAAAATTCAATGAATGGTCATTGCACATGGTTGTCATAAAGGTTTGAGAATGAAAACAGTATATAATAGTTCAGTTTAGTTAGGACCAGCAAATTTTCCTCAAGGCCACAAGGAAAATATGTTTTGAGAACCATAAAAATTGCGATTATTCTGCCGTATACAAATAATAATTCAGTTAGTTTAAAAAAAAATAATAGACAAACTGTCCTTTTCCACCATATACAATAGAAACATTGACAAATTCTTGCACAATTTAATGTAGATTGTTGGTATATATTTCCTCAAATAGAAAATGTAGATTTGTATGCTCCCACCGTAGCAAAGGGGGCATTAAGTTGTACCTATGTCCATAAGTAGTTCCGTTTCAGAGTTATACCCTAATACAAATGGAAAATAATGCTGACTTTTTTGTTTCCGTTCTCTAACTTAAGTTTGCCGCAACCAAATGTTTTGAAACTTATACGCAATGCATATTTCCATAAAATACAGAACAGTTAGAATGTTATTGGTGTTACTTGTACTGTCAATAATTTATGCCCCTTTAAAAGGAAAAAATGCTGAATTTTCTGTTTATGTTCTCTCTTTTTCGTCTGTCTGACATAGTTCATCTTACCTTGCCATCACTTTCTTAGAACATTGATAATGTTAAGTTAATATGATACTTGTACTAAAATCTTTACTTAACACATCTGGTGCAGGAAAATTGGTACCGTTAATGCTATTACTACCACTGGGTCGATACCTTTGCTGGTGGACTGTAAGTCCCCGAGGGTATCACCAGCCCTGTAGCCAGAACTTCGGTACTTGCATGAAATTCGGATTTTTTTGTGTTATTAAAATTTGCTGTTACAAAATGTTAGAAATTATTATAAATTAAGGAATGTATTTCCATCATGCAAAGGTCTGATTCCTTTCATGGATTTGGCTCAACTTTTTGGACCTTTTGGATTATAGCTCTTCATCTTTTATATAAGCTTTTGTTTTCAAATAATTTGGCCACGAGCATCACTGAAGAGACATGTATTGTCGAAATGCCCATCTGGTGCAGGAAAATTGGTACCGTTAATGTTATTACAGAGTTTCAAAAGTATTTCAATGACAAATAAAACCAACCAGACAGGGCGAGCCTTCTTGCTTAGCAGATCTTAGTCTAGGGTTAAAGTTTAAAAGCATCAATCTTTTTCAAAAACCAACAATGAGTTGCATTAAATTGTTACTGTAACTTCTTCATAGCCATTTGAAAGAGAAAGTGTCCTGAGCTATTTTTTTTTATAGATAATCATGTTATGCTCATTGTGAAGGCTATACGGTGACCTGTGGTTGTTTATTTCTATGTCTTTGCTCTCTGGTGGAGAGTTAATTGTCTCATTGACAATTACAGCATATCCTCTTATTTTGATACATAAACTTACTAGTAATTAAATTTTGGATTCAAC
The DNA here is from genome assembly GCA_019925275.1 of Mytilus edulis. Classification (NCBI taxonomy): domain Eukaryota; kingdom Metazoa; phylum Mollusca; class Bivalvia; order Mytilida; family Mytilidae; genus Mytilus; species Mytilus edulis. The sequence goes on along the minus strand of CM034362.1, from coordinate 80,553,571 downwards.
ATTATTCTTTTTCACTGACAGTATCAGTCTTAGGCAAGACAACGGGTTATGCGTATAACCATTTTTTTTAAACTTCTGAGAAATCTTACATATCTTATTGAAGGGAGGGGGTACATAGTTTATTATGCTGCCCTCAACTTGAGAAGGTGTGTTATGTTTAGATTCTTAAAATACCTAGTTAAAATACCTTGTTAACAAATTTTATAATTTTGAAAAAAAAAGGAAAAATAATCGAAAAAAAGGGGGGTGCACCATACCCAGAGTGATTATTTTTCATTTTGTACAAGTATATCTTCATTCATCATATATTCTCGTTCAAAAGTAACAAATGTTTGTCAGAATTGCACATATAAATGGAATATTTTAGCTTTTTAAGTTCATAAAATAAAATTGAGAATGGAAATGGGGAATGTGCCAAATTGACAACAACCTGACCATAGAAAAAAACAACAGCAGAAGGTCACCAACAAGTCTTCAGTGTAGAGAGAAATTCCCGCATCCGGAGGCGTCCTTCAGCTGGCCCCTAAACAAATATATACTAGTTCAGTGATAGTGAACGCCATACTAATTTCCAAATTGTACACAAGAAACTAAAATTAGAATAATACAAGACTAACAAAGGCCAGAGGCTCCTGACTTGGGACAGGCGCAAAAATGCGGCGGGGTTAAACATGTTTGTGAGATCTCAACCCTCCAAATTTGTCAATGACATGTCATGGTATTGTTGGTCTTGGGAGATAAGCAGATTTAAAATTTAGGAGTTTTTGAAATTTTACATTTTCGAAATTTTAACACAATTTCAAATGGTTGCTTTGGAAACAAACTATTAAGTAAATTCAAAATTTTAACATTTTTGTATAGTTTGGGTTTTTTGTTTGTCAATACTGTAAATATACATATTGTTTATATTGATTAACTGTATTTCTGTGTAACTTAAATTCCCTTATTTTATATTTTCAAAAAGGGACTTTTTTCACATATTCAGGTAAAATGTTGATTTGATGGTTACCATGGCAACGGGTATAATACAGGGAAAATAAAGACAGAATTTTACTCATCTTCCAAAGTTCTTATGACATAGGGCCAAAAAAATTCCGTAACATGTAATGAATCACCTTCTGCATGATTTTTACAAAGACCGGTACTTAATTAACTCGTTCATCTGCCTGAATTTGTTTTTGTAAGGAATTTCAGAAAAGATTTTTTTTATATAATTTTTCGAAATAAGTGTACACCATGTACTACGAAAATCGTAATTATAGAAATAAAAAGATGTGGTCTGATTGATAATGAAATAATTATCGACATGATACCAATAACGTAAATTTAAGTAACTACATATATAGGCTACCGTTTGCCTTCAACAATGAGGAAATTTTACATCAATTAATAATTTGGAAAAGACTTAACATAACAAAGTCAATCAAATTTAAACTGGTAAACCTGATTTATTTAAAAGTTATAACATATAACAAATATGGAAGACAGGAACTAGTGACAACCAATAAATTTCAGGCTTCTGACGAAGTACAGGCACATACACAATGTTGTGGGACTTAACATGATGGTTGGCGCTTAAACCTCAAAAACCGTTCATTCTCTTGCTGTGTTGTGTGAAAGTACATACTATAAAAATCAATTGAAAATGGATGGACACCATTAACAGAAAAACAAAACAAAACAAACAACCTAGTTACCAAAAAATAGTATTCGTGTGGTGACAGTCAGTTCATAGAAAATTAATGAACAAAATCAAAAATGGCAGCCTAAACTATTCAGGATTTAGTTAGAATACGTCATAAACGGACCTGACAACACATGTTTTAAAAAATTATAGTTGAAATATATACAATTTTGTATTAAGGGTTTTGGGTTTTAAATTCAGCTTGATATAACATATTCTGATGTTTTTCAAACTGGAAATAATTATTACTTTACCTTCAAGTTAATGATAAATTTTTTACATTCAATTCTTCCTGATAATTACTATTGTGTAAATGATAGATAAGTTATTATGCAATGATTGATAAAATTTCAAACCCTTATCAAAAAACGCTTTGAAACAAACGTATAAGTCAGTATATGTTTGTAGGCCTCGATATTCCTTACCAACAGAAAATCAATATTAATGCTTTAATATTCTTGAACACAACTTCCAAATTTCAATACTATTACATTGAACTGGTTACCCCAGACGATGTTTTCGAAATTACGTAAATAACTGCAAAATCTTTAGGTACACAATATCATATGTAATAAAACTACTATTTTCAGTATTTAAACTTTTAGTCATAATAAGCGGAGTATCCCACACTCAAACTTGGATTTTGTTTTAACATATATATATAATTTGTAGGATCCTTTACTATATATATATATATATAATTTGTAGGATCCTTTACTATATATATATATATATAATTTGTAGGATCCTTTACTATAGATAATTTAGCTGATCTCTAACAATTACATCTTCATGCCTTATATATCATGTACTGTAGTACGCCGCTAGATTAAAACTGACGAGAAAAGGGAACACACGGCCAGCGAAAGCTCTTTTTTTGAGAGCCCAGGTGGTCGTGTGGTCTAGCGGGACGGCTGCAGTGCAGGCGATTTGGTGTCACGATATCACAGTAGCATGGATTCGAATCCCGGCTAGGGAAGAACCAAAAATTTGCGAAAGCAAATTTACAGATCTAACATTGTTGGGTTGATGTTTAGACGAGTTGTATATATATATATATATATATATATATACAGAAATTTTAACATCTTTTACTACTCATGAATATAAATTGTGTCTTTAATGTCTAATTTAATTTAATATTTCAAACTAAATAAAACACTGGAAACAATTGTGAATACATATATAATAACATTTTGATTGAACAAGTCGAAACTTTTTTTTTTTATACTTAAAGTTCATTCTTGTTTCGAGCGTGCTTCATAGGTTTTTCGTATAAACGTATGTTATAAGCAAGTAGATAGATATTATGAAGTTGTGACATATAAGATTTTATTTTTGAAATGAGATACTAGAAAGGTGTTGTTGCTTTTTGATTTTAGATTATCCAGAGAAGGATAGATGGAACTGTTAATTTTCAGAGAACATGGACTGATTACGAAAATGGATTTGGGAATGTAAATGGTGAATACTGGCTAGGTAAGTACAAAAGGGTAATACTTTTATTAAATAAGGCAACAGTAGTATACCGCTGGTAAAAAATCATAAATCGATTGAGAAAAAGAATCCGGTTACAAATTAAAACTGAGGGAAACACATCAAATATATGAGAAGAAAAACGACACAACAGAAACACTTAAATGCAACACACACAGAAACGAAATGTAAGATAACAACAGCCTTTTCCTGAGTTGGAAGAGGACATTTTAAGACAAAATTGTGTGTTGAACCTGTTTTTTGTAGTAAGCCAAACCTCCCACTTAAATTGCAATGTGTAATATAACACTAAAATGTCAACATTATATGTCAATGCTACAATACAAATAAATTGAAGAACATACAGGACAGAAAAACACACAAATAAACAATACAATAGAACATTACGACAAGCTAATAGTTAGTACAGGTACTAGGCTTATAATTTATACGTCAGACGCGTATTTCGTTTACATATGACTCATCAGTGACGCTCAGGTCAAAATAGCAAAGAAATCCAAACAAAGATGAAGAGCTTTGCTGACATACAATCACCCAAATATTGCTAACCTTATTTGCCTGGGATAAGAAAACCCTTAGTATTTAGAATAATTCATATGTTTGCAAACAGTAAATTAATAAAATTTACCATATAATTGATGTACATGTAAACATCGAGGTGATGGCTTACTATAGAAAAAAAAAGAATACGCAAAACAACCTAGATCAGCACATAAAAACAGCACATCCGAACAACGCATTGTATGTCAGCCAATAGATCGACGCACAAAATGACATTTTAGGTATATTACTAACAATTTTCCAAACAATTTGATAGAGTTCAAGATAAGGTTTGTAATATTGATATTACATGTATTTAAGGATGTACTTTGGTGAGGCAGGAATTTGTATCAAACTCTCGGACTCCTAGTTTTTTTTTATGTTTTAAAATTTAAAATATTTGATCCCATAACACCCATTTATCTTTTCATACAATACTTAATATTTCATAAAATATTTCAATTGCCAAAACTAATACAGATTATTAATTTCTATTCTTTTGATTTGAGACCCTCATAATACCAATGCAAATATAAGTTAAAAGTCCGAGTTAGCTTTTCCCCGCTATATTTTAAAAACAAAATATCTCGAAAAGGATCTCCATGACCTATCGATATTTTTAGCTTATTTTGTTCCTTTACTAATGCTCTACCAACTTAAATAGAAATTTTAAATTCTTCATTCTTTGAATTTCACTTAAATACAATCCTAAATAACAAATAAAATTACAATACTTATTAAAATAAAATTGTGCAAGTAACTAGATAAGTTGTATTATCTAGCTATGTCGGTACTTCTAGTAAATCAAAAACCAAATACATAGTGTAAGCTTAAAAGTTTTTAAATAATCTTATAAATGAACTGGGTGATAAATTACATTAACCCTCACACACAGAATAGAACAGACAAAAGTTAGAATTACAAGTACAAACGATTTCACAATAACAAATATAACATCAAAACTAAACACATGAATGTTGGATAACAAAATACCGTGACGAGTCTGATAGCTATGTGAATTTCCACTCATCAAAACAGTCACAACCGTAAATAGGTCACATATGGTACTTAAAAGTTCAGACGATATAATGGCGAACTACAATCTAAGACGTGGTAAAAATATCCTTAGTAGTTCGGACACAGACACATCGTATGGATCAACCAAGTATTGATGGTATCCATAACATTTCCGGAGTGTCATTTTTAATCTGAAATATGGGTTATACAATGATAGGACATCATCAATATATCTGAAAGTAGAATTAAGTTTAAAAGGGAGTTCAAAACTAAATCTACCAGTAGGGGTGCACAATTAGTACCCATAGGAATACCGATTGTCTGATGAACACATCAATCCTAAAAATTCAACAAATATATTGTCGATCCAAAAATCCAGTATTTTGATGATATCATCCTCAATATATTTTCTGGTAATTCAGTGCGGTTTTTGATAAAGGAAAAACTATTATAACCCAAAACATGAAAATCGTATCTACGAATTCCATTTTTATAGAAAAAGCTTTGTTTATTGAGATGGTTAAGTCGATCTTTCAACTGAGCATGGGGAATAGTAGTGTAAAACGTAGAAAAATAAAAAGACTTTATGTTGCTGCAAAATTGCAAAGATTGTGATCGATGATTAAGCAGTAGATCTTTCAAATGTTTGAGAATTCATATCTGGTTAACACCACTGGTAGAATATATCTCATCACAATATTTTTGAAGGCCATCTTCAACTGTAGAAACGTATAGTAATCAGTACTTTAGAAAGATGATTAGTCGAACAGTTTGATGATCAAACTATGTATCTTTCTTAATATGGAGTTTTGTGAAGTTTTGGTATCCATTATAATATCTTTGATGTTGATACTAAAAGAAAGGAGAACAGATTTTTTTTTTAATTTCATCCTTGGTAAATGATGTTAAAGAATATTAAGTCATTGTTAGAAAGAATAATCGAAAAGTACAGTAGGAACTTCTAACCGTTCACGGACCCATAGATTCACTAGGGTGTGTTTGCTATGTGAAGATATATGATACTGCTAACTTCTTTCTCTTTTCCAAGAAAATGCTTTCATTAAGTTAGCCTCATAAGAATAAACAAATAAGTGGTCAAGAAGATCACAGTTGACGATCAAGGGAATGCCAATTGTTTGTTGAAAAACATGTCCACCAAACGTTACAAATATGCTGTAAACAAAGAAATCAGACTCTCGATAATGCCAGGTTTAGATTTGTTTGTTCGTTTTAATAAGATCGATTTTCGCTAATTATGATTTATCGATCATCGAATTCACTTCAAATGTCTGAGTGTATCAGTAAACATGTTTTAAGAAAATCATTGCTAACATTGCAAACAATAATTATCTATATATATTAGCATCGAATTGTCAAATATCAGAGTACAGGAGGAAATACTGTGAATTTTCTAAAAATTAACAGATGTTTAGCATTGAATCAACACAAGGGTACATAATCCTTAATTTTCTAGAGTAAGCAATAACTGTTTATACATGTTATATGTATATTGATATAAACATGTGAATAATTATTCTGAAAATAACACAACTATTTTATATACAATATAGGAAACGAACACATTCACAGCCTGACATCTAGTGGTAAATATGAACTCAGAATAGACCTAACAGACATGTCCAATACGGAGAAGTATGCTGTGTATAAAACATTTGTAGTTGGAGATGCTGCATCTAAGTACCAGCTAACTGTTGGGGATTATAGTGGAAATGCAGGTAAATAATAATACATATATATGTGTAACTTGATAACAGTACAAATTACTATATACAGTGAAGTATTGTTAGGTTATGGCGTGATTTGATGCACAATATTGTTCAACGTACAGTACTTTGAATGAATATGGTTAGGCTATCGACGAACAAAAGTATATCTTCATTTGACATGTTTGAGGTGGAAGTTATTGACTAATGCTAAAAACATAATACCACTTTGAATAACCCAACCAAGATAAAATACACATAGTAAATGATAGGGAAGACGAATTTAGACTCGATTTAAAATCAATAGAGAATAATAAAAAAAAAATTGCTAAAACAGAATTTTTTATCATGATTGGAAGATATGGAAAAAATAAAAAGATATGTGTTTCTCTATATGTAAGTGGCACCAAACCCAATATCAATGTTTGTGATTAATCAATAACATTCTTTTTTATTTATATAGGTGATCAAATGACTTATCATAATGGGATGAAGTTCTCAACTACTGACCAGGATAATGACCGAAATAATGGTAAATGTGTAGACTCCCGTGGGCCATGGTGGCATAACAGCTGTTATTTTAGTGGTCTTAACAAGGCATTCAAAAGCAATCTGTACTGGAGGAATTTCAGTAGCAACTCAGCCAAAACGTCAGTTATGATGATAAGAAAACTATAGTAGCTAAATTGAGCTTAAATTTAACTTTGAAATAATTTCCATTTGTTGAATAATGTTTTGGATAGATATCAAAAAAAATAATTACATTTCGGATAAAAGACATTGTATTAATTGTTTCCTTAAAATATCGCTCTTTAATATCATACATTATGTACAGGTTTGTTGGTAAATAATTCAAAATTATCTTTGTTTTTTTTTTTTGCGTTTTGTCCAACAAAGAAAAGTAAATTTGGGTCGATACAAGTCCTGGTGGACAAAATAAGATGTGCTTGTCAGATCTCAGTCTCACAAAACACAATTGTATTAGTATGTGTGGATGTGTGTGTGAGTGTGTCTTTGTCAACATATAGGTACTTTAACACTTGTACGCTACATTGTGTACATTGTTTACAAACTTTGGCAGGTAAAGGTACAACACGGTACTAATCTGGGTTGAATCAATAACAAATTTAATTAAGATTGAAAGTGCAACTATGAAAAATACATTTACACTCCAACTTGCGTTTTCGCATTATTATTACAAGCTTTCAAAACCACATCTAAATTAATAATCCAATTTCCCGAAACACATAAAAAAAAAATTGTCCAATTACAAGGATCAGAAAAGTCATGCGAGGTCACTGACCTCAATTCGTTTCTGATTAGACAATAAAAGGACCCCAAAAGTCATTCCGGATAAATGATCAATTTCCGTAAAAAAAATATTGTGTTGATATTTTTTATGAATATATCCGAAAATACGTTTTGTGAAGTAGCAAAGACTATTTGTAACAACTATAATAATAGTTTAATGTATTCAGATAATTAAACCAACACATTTTATAAGTTAATTTTACTAAATATTATCCCTGGGTATTCAGTGGTAATTTAACAGTGAAGCTTGATGAAATGCTGTACACCTAGTTTAATTGTTAAACAGCAATGTGTGCAATAAAGAATCAATTAGAGTGATAACAAAAATAAAAAATAAATATGCCATTTCCTTACGAATGATAACAAAAGCGTCATCTCTAATGACTGCTGAACATAAGGTTCCTGACATGAAGATCATGTGCAACCAAATGCAACGTGACATCGTAACATAGAAAGACATATACAATACTATGGAATTGAAAAACTCGACCAAAAATAAATATTAACAAAACAAGCAAATATATATACTGAACGAATTAATTTGATCCATGATAGTTTATTTACTACTCGTCTGAAGTCTACTCATTATAGTAAGACACATATTGAAGATCAGAGGAAGTGTACTTGTGATTTAATTCTCAAATGACATGATGAAAATAATTGAACGGCATCACTTTATATGTATTTGTTTTTAGTCTATTGAAGTTTACTGCTACCTTGCATTAAAATAAACGCAATAAAAACATATTGCAATAGAATGACTAAAAAAAGAACTCTGTCGTTATGTTTACAATAGTGTTTAAATGTCCATTCGTAACATTCTCTTTGCTTTATATGTCTCACATAAGCGACTGATCAACAGCTTTGGAATAGTTATTATACAAGTTTAGAGCAATTTGATAAAAAAAAATGTAGCACTATCAATATGCTCCGAATAATGTGTGTTTGTGTAAAAAAAATGTAATCGCAATCTTCTTAAGGGGGCTCGCGGGTCTAAATCATTTTTTTTTATTTGATATAGGATTTCGGTATATTTTTCTATAAAAATAACTTAATCTTATACTTGATAGAAAAATGAAATGAAAATTGGGGTCACCGTTCATTTACGCTCACAATCTGCCTTTGAAAAAAGCACACATTTTTGTTAATGTCCTTTTTTTCTGTTGAACTAATACGCGAAATAGCTGTAATATCGAACTAAAAAAAGAACTAAATGACAGAAATCGCTTAAATTTTACAATTATTAAATTTATGTACAGCTTATTCGATAACAATAATAAGAAAATTTAGGTCACCGATGAGTTAGAAAAGATATTTCAATTTTAATGCCAAAAAAATGGCATTTTTGCACCAAAGGGAGATAGTTTGGAGCTTTTTCAATGATATCTACATTTTAATTGTCACCTTGGCCCAACACGAATTGATTTCTTGGAATGATTTTTGTACCATATGATAAAGTAACAACTACTACTTCGTAGTGATACCATATGAACAGAGAAGTATAGTCAAGCGTCATAATAATATAGATAATTTGCCTAATGGTTTATCTCAACCCTTCATGATATGGTTATCATTATCATGAGGCAGATGTGGTCTCCATAGTGATTTTGTAATGTGCGATGCATCCCAAGGCTCAAAGACAATTGTAATTAAAAATTATATGCATAACTGTTATTCGAATTCTTAAGCTCAACAACCAAAAACACCGCATCAGAATTAATGAACATGAAAGCATTCCAAAAGAGAGTTGTATATTACTGTTTTGCCAGAAGTACATTTGCCTTAGATTTCAATATTTCTTGTTATGCTCACAAAACGAAGCATCAGAATAATAATATTATGATTAAACAGTCTAACGAAATCTGTAAAGATATATGTTGATGCAAGTTAAATCAACGAAATTTTGAACATTGTGAAATTTTCCATTTCACTTCGTTTTCAGTTGTTTCATTTGTCGGGAAAAGCGACATAACTCATAACTATAGGGGTAAAAAGTGTTTGTGATTTACAGTGGTTAATTTCCCTTTGTTACAGACACTACAAACCATTAAAGTATGAAATGGCCTATATCTGTACTAGACTGTACTGATTTTTACTCGACCAGTCTGAATTAGTCTGACTTTACTTGACATTACTCGACACCAGTTTGAACCATACTCGACTGTACTGAATCGTACTTGATCCTTATCTTTGCTGTTGAAAATAGTCTGAACTATTACTCGACCAGTCTGAAACAGTCTTAACCCATTCTCGACCTGTAGTCGACCTATTTTTCCAGTCTTAACCATACTTAACTAAAGGTCTGAACAATACTGGACCAGTCTGAACCATACTAGACCAAATTACCTCTACTTTTTTAACTGTTAAAATATAATTCTTTTTAACTGACATATATAACAACAGCCAACAAAATTTATAAATTATTTAACCTTATATTAATAATATATCTATTATTATATTTAGGATGAAAAAAAATATATTATATATAATTTATATCAAAAAGGGATAAAATTAAAAGAAATAAATAAAAAAAAATTTCTGATTAGTAGAGAAATATAAAGTATTACCTCTGCTTTTTTAAATAGGTTTTATCAAGGATTGCATGAAATACTTCAGGAATATTCATAAAATTTTAAATAATATTGAAAATATTATTCAAAATTCATTTTTTAGATTATTTGATCAGCTTGTTTTATTTATACTTTAAAGATGATATATATTATTATGTAAGTGTTGATTAATATTGTGTTAAAGTTATACTATGATTGATTATTGTGAAATTTTAATTCCAATACTTTATCGAATACATTTTTAATTTCAGGTTGTTGAAATATCATTTTTTTTTTAAATATTTCCTAAATTGATCAAATTCAGTCGATAGATACATTGTATAGGTCTAGGTCGGTTAAGACTTGGTCGAGTACGGTTCAGACTAGGTCGAGTATGGTTCAGACTAAATCGCGTATGGTTCAGACTCATATAAATGATTAAGTACTTGTCAAGTACAAATTCAGACTGTTAAGTATGGTTCAAACTACAGTCGAGTATTATCAAGTAAATTTCAGACCAATTCAGACTGGTCGAGTAATAATCAGTACAGTCGAGTACAGATATAGGCCATTTCAGACTTTCACTGGTTTGTAGTGAGATATCAACTAAAAAATACCTCAAAAATGAAAAAATGTATGCCCGAACATATGTGTTTTTATTTGCAAATATTTTGTATTTGAAGGTTAAAGTAATGGATACAACCTGTTTGAAGCATACTCTGAGGTCTGTTGTTCTTAAACTTTGCTGGCATCAAAATAAAACAGCATTGCAGAACCAATATAATGTCTACACCTTACATCTGAATTAACTGCTAGAGTTTTCTATTTCTGCAATGTATCTTTTCATGTGTTCGTGTCTATGACAACATTGACCTTAAAATATTTTTGGTTGAGTTCTACTGATGAAATAAAATCCATTTCAATGGTTCAAATGCACATAAGTTATAAAAAAGAATTCTTTTACTATAGAATTTCTGATGGACAAAATTATATCCAAAAAAAGTTAACATTAAACAAACCATTCTAAAATCAACAGAAATATTCTCTCCAAAGCGTAACATTAAATAAAACTATTGATAGGTCACGACACAACCTGCTATCATTTCAACATTATATTTTAGTTTAATTACAAGTTTTATTTTGTATCAGTTGATATTTTTGGAGCCTTTTATTCATAGATTAATTGTAGCTTGTTGTTGTGGTTCATGGATATTTTTCGTTTCACGATTATTATACAAATTAAACCGTTGATTATCAGATAGAAATGTTGAAAGTCTGCAATAATATCGTCCTCGTATGTAAAATCATTATATCCAATGTCTCACAAGAGCTTAGAATAAACAGCAAAAAATGGTAATCCTACATATTCTTTAACATCATTTACAAAGGATAAAATGTTACAAAATTACAATTGCAAATCTCTCCTTCTTTCAATTGATATTAACATAAAAGAAAACGAAGAAAATATACCGTCATTATACGAAATACAAAAAACATTCAGCAGAGAAAGCCTTCAAAAATATTGTCTACTTATGTACACAAGTACATGTTTTTTCAATGTCTCACACAACAGCTTTGAAGAAATAGCACAACTGGTTGTCCGACATATTCTTTAATGTCATTTACATAAGATGAAATTGAAAAAAATTACAAATCTTTCCTTCTCTCATTTGGTATTTCCATCAAAGAAAACGAAGAAAATAAACCGTCAGTATACTGGATATTAGACATGAAAACAGTCCGTGTAAAGAACGGTAAATAGCTGAATTATCATGATTTTCGACTGATTATGTTTTTAAAGTGTTGACTACTATATGTTTTACAGTTAAAGATGGCCTTCGAAAATATTGTGATGAGATATATTAAACCAGTGGTGTCAATCAGATGTGAATAGTCTTTTCAATATTGCAGCAATATTAAGACATTTTAATTTTTCTACACTTTACATTACTATTCCCAAATGATCATTTGAAAGATCAACTTCACAATCTCAATAGACATATATTCCAGTGAACTTGAAATTAGGAATACTACAGAAACAAGATATTTTTTAATTATTTCATTGCCAATGAATACAAAGAAAAACACGCTTAAAATGTACCTCTGTATCTTGAGTTTGATGCAGTTCTTTGAGTAATAACTTAATAACATAGTGTCTGCAAATCTCTTATAACCAATCAAAGAATGGTAAAATGAATGGGAAATACAATTTGAATATTGTTTCGTTATCTATCTTGTCTTGTTAATAATTCATTTCACGTTTTTCATATAAATTACAATAATAATAAATATATATTTCTTAATATCGTTTAATTCTATGCGTAGAGTTAGTTGTATGTATGTTTGCCGTTATATATGATGAAATACGACCTAATTCAACCGATATTTCATTCAAAATAAATAACAAATTTAATGCTTGATGACACGGCTTACTTTTGATATAACATGTAAAACTATGGAATTCGAATTCGATCAATACAAGTGTATAATGATATTTATCGTATAACATGAATAGAGACAGTTAAATTTTAATATGTAAAGCACGATGCTTGTCCAGCTTTTTGAATAATCAAAATTTAACTGTTGAGAGTGAAGAAATATCGTAATACACGAGTTATGACAAAAAATGTTATGAGTTTTATCCTTCTTTTTCAAAGATTTCCAGAAAATTGTGTAATTTCCATGTGATGAAACCAGTCATTGTCGCCTTTTTTCATGACACCACAATAAGAAATTCCTAAGAAATCAAGAAAAAATAAATGTCATAATTAGAATCATTTGCTAAGAACAGATAGTTAATTAGTGATGAGAAAGTGTTTTGTAGCACCGCTGAAGAAATTTGCAAATACACAAAAATAGAGAACAAATATTCGATACGATTTTATGTTATATCAAATACATATTCATAGTATAAAAATAAGAAAAAAAAAACTATCAAGTGCTGATACTTTAATCAAGAACCATTCTTAAAAATTGAAATGATCTAAAAATACAAAACGAAGTCCAATTACAATGTGTTAAACTGATTTAATAAGTACAAAATGTCAAATGTAAACAATAGCATACAGTCAGGTGAACGTGACATTAAAAATGTCCAACAATGAACGGAACATGAGAGATTTGAAGATAACAAACTAAAATAGTAATGTAAATTAATTCTACTCACACTGTTGTCAGCTACCTATTGTACTCAGGATGATGTTTGTCCTAAAATGTTCTTCGGATAGGTGATTTAAGTTTAACTCGAAACACGCATGAGAAAAGACAAATGTAACAGTTATTACGACATTCGAAGTTATCATACGACATTAGGATAAACAATCGACTTGGATCATAATAATATAATTAAAATTTGAAAATAATCAAACCATATAAATACAAAAATATGGTTCCATAATGCTAACAGTTATTTTTTATATTTAAATACAAAAGAGGGAGAACCAAAAAATGCTTTTTGGTAGATTGAAAACGTGATGTTTTTGTAAATTGTTGGAAAATTTGATGTCCATAGAAATGCGAACTCTTAAAGTCGGATTATCTGAGTTATTTCTCGATTGAACGACAAAAAATATCGTTAAATATGACGACGCACACCATTTTTAGTCGTTATGAATGATTCGAAATTCCAATCCAAACGATTAATAATGACAATCATCAGAGCAAAATGAACAATTATGAAAAAAATAATTGACAACATAAGCAGCTTGTTATTATGCAATATAAATGTTGATAATTGATTTATTATCTATCATGTCTATGATTGTATCATTTGACATTAGATGAATGAAAAAAAAAAATATTCTGTACATTGAAGTCTTTCAGGGCGTCTACATTTTGACTTATCGTGGCGTTCGATTTTTTTTTGTTATATTGGGACGAAGTCCCCAATAACAGTAGAAAAATCAATAAAAAAAAAAAAAAAAAAAAAAAAAAAAAAAATCGAGGGAACCCGAAATTTTCATTGTTCTAATGAACTCAAAATCGTTCAATTTTTTTTGATGTCATGTTTTGAATTCCCGCATCTGCGCAGAAATCTACAATGTACTTCCTTTTTCCGGTCTCGTTTGTATGAAACTTTGAGTAAAATATATATCTATATATCTATCAGTCTAGTATAAAATAGGAAGGAACGCAATGCCAATTTCATTTTTAATAATTCCTTGATGTGAAAAAACGTTACCTGATGATAGCGTTTCTTTGTTTACATTGCATAAGACGTCATAACTTAAATAACGTCACAACTAAAATCCCTAACAACAGAACCAAGATCGGAAACGTTACGGTATTTCCGTTTCTTTTTCTTAACAAATATATGTAAGTTACAAAAAAATAATTCATACAGACTTCGTCCCCATTTACAGGTAATGCCTGCCTCATATTAAGTAAACGTCAATGAGACAGTCAAACAATGACACAACAAATAATCTAGGATGTAATACAAAGTACCTACAATGTGAAAATTTGTATGGTCTAATTAGTTTCGATGTATGAAGTTTAAACAATTATATAAGCATCTTCATTGATAACTCTTACCGTGTGAACGATATAGCATAGCGTTGACTCAAGTTTGTTTTATTAACAATTGTTCACATCGTGTCATGAGTTTACTTACAGTAGGACAACCGGATGTGCCTTTTTGGCCAAAATGTGATTCGGCGGCGCTCAGTAGTCCTACGCCGAAAATTGGACTTTTTTTGCGTCGGCCGACGTCAGCTGAAAAATGGCGCGCTTTTGTAAAAAAATTCATTTGTTTAAAGCAAAGTACCGGCGGTAAATGCTGTTGATTCTGTGCACATTTATAAGATAAAAATATATGAGTTTACTTATTATTTTCATGTTTGGACATAAAAAATAAAAGAAAATATTATTTTTTCACATCTGAACATAGAATTTCGGATTTCGATTTTCTGCACTGTAGAATTAAGTAGCCGTATTAAAAAGGGGTACAAAAAAAAAAGCATATCCTTCAATTACCCTAAAATTTTTACATCGTATTTTCGCTAGTTTTTCACATTAAAATCCGTAACGAAAAGGGGTGTCCAAAGTAGGGCAAAAAATTGTATCCATTTTAAAGTAGGGGTCTCATTTTTTTAAGGTTTTTCCTTGCATGGCCGGTAGAATTAGAAATTGGAAAAGATTCTGTTATTAAAGTAAATATTCATTCAACTATCAAGAATAGCTGAATCCTTATATATGTAACCCCTATAAAAATATCAATATGTGTCAATAAATTGTAAAATTATCGATTTTTTTTCGAAATTAAAGAAGGCGCCATTTTCGCCTATTTCTCTATTACGTCTATTGGTCTGCTATAATTATTAGATGATTCTAAAAAATCTCCGCCTCGATTTTTTTTATACTTTCATTTTATAATCTTTGTTACATAATGCAGATGTTATGAAAAAATTAGGCACTTCTATCGAGTAGAAATGGAGAACAGTCATCTTTATTTTGTATGTCCCCACTATGGGGCGTGGCCCTCCTTTTTACTTGTTTCTGAAGTACACGATAGCTATTCATCTCTCGAAATTAATTATCAACTAAATATCATTGAAACAAATGAATATATTTTAAGACATCAATAAATTTTAAGTGCTACTGATTTTTTTAACAGAATATGCCGGAATCGACCCCATCCGATGTTGTGTCAATACATAGATCAACGTTGTCAATTTCCGACGCCGAAAATGTCAACGTAAAATGTCATTAAATGTTGGAATCTTTTCTTCTTTGTATCAATTTTGTTTATTTTAATGTCAAGAAAGTCATGCAATATGTTGAATCCGTATCAACGTTATACCAAAAAAGGCCTTACTTGGTAAACTAATAGTTTAAGGCCTATATCATCATCATGAGATTGACTTGTTGACATCTATATAGTCCAAATATTTATGACGTCTAGCAAGGCTTTTTTAATTTTTTTTCTGGGACGCCTTCCTACGACTATGCATAGCGGGAGGGGGCGACCATTTGCTTTTCTAGGTATGACTAGGTGGTGGGAATTCGAAGAGAATCCTGGTGTGTTTGTACTAGTACTTGTCTGTCCTAGGTGCTTTACCTTTATCCATTCAACGGTACCTGTTCATTATTTTTGTTATTTTGTTTAATGTAAATTATTTGAATGAAGTATGTAAAAGTTTGTTGCCAACTTTTTTAATAAACCGCATAAACCATAACATTGGAGATCTATAGTAGGATTTTTTTCTGGATTGACTATTTATTATTTTGCATTCATTGCATCATATGCTTTTATTTCTAAATATATTTCACTTTTGCATACAGACGCAGAATATTCCTTTTCATGTCGTATTGTGTCATGTTATTTAGGGGTCTTTTGTATATATAGCTTACTATACGTGATTGGCTCTGCTAAAATAAATGTTGAAGGCTGTCAGAGATCTATATTTAGTCATTTGGTATCTGGTGAAGAGTTGTCTCATTGGCAATCATACCCAACTTCTTATTTTCATATTAGAACTGTAATCAAGCCTTAAGCAGGCAAACTGAAAGGGTACTGTAGTACCTTTAATAAATAATTTCTTACAAAAAACTGTTCCACTTAGAAAAATCAATGAAATATTTCAAATGATACAATGTAGCTAGCACACTATTGGTTCTGCTCTGGCAGACATGTTTTCTGCTCTTTGGTTGGGTTGTCTCTTTAACACCTTGCCCATTTCCATTTTCAATTTAATAGATTATTTAAGTATGTGCTATGTGATAAATATCCAAAAGTGAGCTTATTTGATCAAATTCAGCCTTGTGATTCAATTCTTGAAAAAATATCAAAGCAAAATTGAGTTTTACAACATATGGGTGAAAGGTAAAAGTCTAATTTACCATGAAAAAAGTCAAATAATTCTGGAATGGTAAAACTTGATTTAGCCCAAAAGTTAAAGTAAGCTTTCTTTAGATTACACGCATGCAAAATAAAAGGGAAACACTTGAGTCCAGAGGGAAGATATATTCGTTTTTCACAAGAAAAGAGTGCACACGCTGAAATGTCTCGCCTTCTTTACTAATCATTGATATTATGTTGATAGTCCTAAATATAAAGCTTTATTACAAATGTCGCATAAACTTAACATTAACCAAGAAAACTAAACATTGACCAATGAACCATGAAAATGAGGTCAAGGTCAGACGAACTGTTCCAGGCAGTCATGTACAGCAAACAAATTTTCCATACAACAAATATAGTTGACCTATTGCTGATAGTTTAAGAAAACACAAAACAAAAACTTAACATAGAGCAATGAACTGTGAAAATGAGGTCAAGGTCAAATAAAACCTGTGTGACTGACATATAGATCATAAAATATTTTCATACACCAAATATAGTTGACCAATTGCATATAGTATTAGAAAAAAAGACCAAAGCTAAAAAAACATAACTTTGACCACTGAACCATAAAAAAGAGGTCAAGCTTAGATGACACCTGCCAGCTAGACATGTACACCACACCTTACAATCATTCCATACACCAAATACAGTAGACCTATTAGATACAGTATAAGAAAAACAGACCAAAACACAAAAACTTAACTATAACCACTGAACCATGAAAATGAGGTCAAGGTCAGATGACACCTGCCAGTTGGACATATACACCTTACAGTCCTTCCATACACCAAATACCCTAGACCTATTGCTTATAGTATCTGAGATATGAACTTGACCACCAAAACTTAACCTTGTTCACTGATCCATGAAATGAGGTCGAGGTCAAGTGAAAACTGTCTGAAGGGCATGAGGACCTTGCAAGGTATGACATACCAAATATAGTTATCCTATTACTTATAATGAGAGAGAATTTAACATTACGAAAAATCTTAACCTTTTTTTTAAGAATTTACTGAACCATGAAAATGAGGTCAAGGACATTGGACATGTGACTGACGGAAACTTCGTAACATGAGCATCTATATACCAAGGATGAAGCATTCAGGTCTTCAACCTTCTAAAATATAAAGCTTTTAATTAGTTATCTAACGCCGCCGCCGTAGTGGCTGGATCACTATACCTTTGTCGAGCTTTCTGCAACAAAAGTCGCAGGCTCGACAAAAATTATACAACAGTGATATTGCTTTAAAACTTTTATTTTCATGAAAACAACTGAGTCAATAATCTGATTCTTTTACTTAATATGGTGACATTTCACTTATGCACATTTTAATGTTGATGAGTCTTGCATATTTCAAAATCCTCTTTTTACTACACATTGAGCCCATAGTCAGCTTAAGTTTAATTTAATATTCAATCCTGCATAAGTTCAACAAAAATGTCTGCTAATAAACACTTGAACCACCTCGGTTACCATTCTGTACATGAATATATCTCTCATAACAAATTTCATATACATTGCTGATTCCAGGTATCAAAATTTTCATCATCCAGTAAAATTCTTCTTCTGACAGGATGTGTTGTGTACTGAAAATAAAAAAAATAAATTTTTGTTATTAAATTAAGTTTGTTGATTCAATTGAAAAGTAATGATGAATGATAATTTTAAAATATTATATTTCATTGTTATGGGCATCTTTGACCCAAATATGGTCTGCTTAAGTCATTCTCTATTGTGAAAAAAAAAATGGTAAAGTTTATTAAAACACTTTTGACATTCTCATGGATATGATGCACATTATGTCAGAGTTAATTCCTTTATATTGTTTTTTATCTTTATAAATTAATTTTAAATTACTGTACCCTTCATTCTTGAAATTAGGTTTTAAATCCAAATGAAACTATCTTGAAATTATACAGCATAGATAATACATGTAGTATAAAATCTTTAAACTATTAAAAGTATACCATTTGGCCTTAAAGTCTGTGTATAATTCTTGGACCTATAAACTATAAATTTCAACTTCCATTCCAAATTTATTCCATTGGCAACTTTCTTGTCTGACTGTTAAATGTAAAATATTTTCAGTCTATTTCCTTATCAAAATAGTGTTAATTCATAATGTCTATCATGTTTTGTTTCATATTTGTGGGATTGAAATCATAGCGCATTGTAAATAACCCACTTGTGTTACCCTGAACAGACACATTTGGATTACTTACCCTTAATATATTCTAGTCATATTGTTTTCTATTTTAAACAAAATAAGTTTGCTCTCAACATTACTCGTCTTGGACATTCCATTTGATTACTGTTTTCTTGCTGTATGTATATCATGTATATCATATATGTGCATGTTCTGCAAGTGTTTTTGTTGATATATAAAAGTCCTCTGTTTCGAATTTTTTATTCATACTAAGTGAACATCTTTCTCCATCCTGTAAATATAAAGCAAATGTACATACAATTACTAAATCAAATTTACTAAATTATTCAAAGCAAAATTATTTTTTTTCATTGTTATTATCAACACATGCATACATGAATACAAATTTGCCAAATAAATTACCAAGAAAAAACATATTTTCGTGCTCCAATGAAGACCCATTGGTGGCCGTTGACTGTTGTCTGCTCTTTGGTTGGGTTGCTGTTTCTATGACACATTACCCCAATTTTTTGTATTTAATATGTATTATAAATGATTATGCCTCTAGCATTTCTGCTCAATGCATAAAAGTTACAGGCAAAGAAAACATATTATAATAGTGTACATAAATATATGCAAGCTGAAATTTTATACATTTTGGGGGCACTCACAACCTAGTTTAAATTAAATCCACGAACCACCACTGTCATAACACCATTCATCTGATAATATCATGATATTAATGTAGTTGGAGTACATTTTTTGAAAGTAATTAATATTGTCAATGGACATGATGAATTATCATTTCTAATTAGTTTGTATATATATATATATGACTATAGCCTATAGGAATAATATAACATAATGGATATAAAGAATCTGTACAGGCATATTAAATTTGGGGTCTCACTAATTAGCGACAAGAAGTGACAAGAAGACTATTTACACGTAGCGACAAGAACACATTTTTTTTTATTAAATATAAAGAATAAAATTGAGAATGGAAATGGGGAATGTGCCAAAGAGACAACAACCCGACCATAGAAAAAAACAACAGCAGAAGGTCACCAACAGGTCTTCAATGTAGCGAGAAATTCCCGCACCCGGAGGCGTCCTTCAACTGGCCCCTAAACAAATATATACTAGTTCAGTGATAATGAACGCCATACTAATTTCCAAATTGTACACAGGAAACTAAAATTAAAATAATACAAGACTAACAAAGGCCAGAGGCTCCTGACTTGGGACAGGCGCAAAAATGCGGCGGGGTTAAACATGTTTGTGAGATCTCAACCCTCCCCCTATACCTCTAGCCAATGTAGAAAAGTAAACGCATAACAATACGTACATTAAAATTCAGTTCAAGAGAAGTCCGAGTCTGATGTCAGAAGATGTAACCAAAGAAAATAAACAAAATGACAATAATACATAAATAACAACAGACTACTAGCAGTTAACTGACATGCCAGCTCCAGACTTCAATTAAACCGACTGAAAGATTATGATTTCATCATATGAACATCAGGCACAATCCTTCCCGTTAGGGGTTTAGTATCATAACATCATAACATATATGAGAAGAACATAACCCGTGTCATGCCAACAACTGGTTTTTGAATAAATGTGTTTAGTTCCGATGCAAAGACCCTATAAGTGAATCAATATTAACGCCAAAATATGCAATCTTTAATGACCTGACAACAGTATCGTAACTATATCCCTTCTTAATAAGTCTATTCAAAGGTTTTGTTAGTTTTTGAGGTGAATACTGACACCTTTGTGCTTTATAAAGAATATTTCCATAAAAAATTGGATGTGAAATACCTGAACGTATAAGAAGTCTGCATGTTGAGCTATATTTACGAATGATGTCCTTATACCGATGATAAAATTTAGTAAATGTTTTGACTAGTTTGTGATATCAAAAACCCTGGTGTAATAATTTTTCAGTAATACATAAATTTCTCTGGTTAAAATCTAAAACATTGTTACATACACGAGCGAATCGTACAAGTTGAGATATATAAACACCGTAAGATGGTGACAAGGGAACGTCACCATCTAAAAATGGATAATTAACGATAGGAAATGAAAAATCATCTCTTTTATCATAAATTTTAGTATTCAGCTTTCCATTAGTGATATATATATATCAAGATCGAGGAAAGGGCAGTGGTCATTGTTAGTATTAGCTTTGTTTAAAGTAAGTTCAACAGGATAAATTTCTTTAATATACATAATGAAGTCGTCATTATTGAGAGCCAAAATATCATCCAAATATCTAAAAGTATTATTAAATTTGTTTATCAGATGTTGTTTCGATGGGTCTTTGCTTATTTTTGTCATAAATTGTAACTCATAGCAATACAAAAACAGGTCCGCAATAAGTGGTGCACAGTTAGTCCCCATTGGAATTCCGATAATCTGACGATATATGGAATCCCCAAAGCGAACAAAAATGTTATCTAGTAAAAATTCAAGGGCATATATAGTATTAAAGCATATCCAATTGACATAGTTTTTTTGTTTATTGCTACTAAAAAATGACCTAAAAGAGTTTGAACATATATATTCACATTCTGACTTTTTAAATGCCCATTTAATTAGGTGTGTGAATTTTTTCTTAATGAGAATGTGAGGCAATGTGGTATACAGGGTAGAAAAATCAAAACTTTGAACAGATTTAAAATCACCAATATAAGCATGCAATTTATCAAGTACTTCCAACGAGTTCTTGACACTCCAAAAGTAATTAATTCCACTATTTTCGAAGGCCTTATTTGAACAATTTATTATCAGGTTTTTAATTGTACCAAGTGTGCTGGTCAGAAGAATAGACAATTTAGTAGTGGAACAATGGCTTGAAGACGAAATAAATCTATATTTGTAAGGTGTTTTGTGTAGCTTCGGAAGCCAGTACATAGTTGGGACTTTCATTGTATTTGGCTCTGCTTGTAAAGCGGTAGCTAAAAGTTTATGTTTGTTACAGATGTTGTTTTCTGAAAATGGAGTCAGTTGGAATGTTGGTGAATTGGTGATTTCTTTTTTCAGAACCTCAATGTAAAATTTACGTCAAACAAAAATAATATTATTAGCAGCTTTATCGGCCGGGACAAAAACATTTATTGGCTGGTTCTTTTAGTTTATGTTTGATACGAGAAATAGTTTTTTTGTGGTTATTGTTAATAGTAAAATGTTCTTTAAAATGTTGAATACGTATATCAACTGTCTTCATTACTGAATTAAAAAAAGAGTCCAAAGATTTTTTGTCAGCTTTTTCCCGTTTTATCCATTTCATACAGTAAGTATGGAGTGAGTCGTGGATGATATTACGACACTCATTCCAATTAATAATTGACGGGGGACGATATTTAGGTCCTTTACTGAGGAATGATTTTAACTCTCGGTCTTGAACGATGTTAAGATCTCCTGTTATAACATGGGAAATGGGTCCATAAATATATTCGGAGGTACTACAATTACATGAAGTAGGTGTATTTTCACTGATATTAACATCTTTACACAGTTGACTATAATTAAACACAAATTTCCGGGTAGATTTCTTGTAAATATAACAAATAAGAGGTAGCTCAGTATTGTCAAAATATCCAGGAATTTGCTCTTCAACAGAATGGTCGTTAAATATACCGGCAATATTTACAAAATCAAAACCTTTATTGACATACTTTATTTTAATAAAATGTTTTTTTATTATCTTCAGGGCGATCAATTTTGGGAAATAGTTTAGAATAACAATATGCCATAATAATTTGAACAATTTCATACTTAGGACTGCTATATGAAATTGTGTTGCAATCCTCCAAAATTTTATTTAACTTATTAACCGGTAATGAACAGAGTTTTGTTAACAGATAATGCCTGCCGTTGTTTTTTGAAATAGAAATTAGGTCCGAAATATTGGTATGATTGGTCCGAAATTTTCTTTGATTGCGATTTGTCCTACGACCGTGAGAACGGTTTTTACGAACAGTTTTAGAAACTATATCCAAAATGTTAACGGAATCGGTTCTAGATATATTACCAATTCCCATGATATTATCATTAAGACCGAGAGGGTAGACTGTCTGTAATTTTTTAATTAATTTAATTCAATTATTTTCCGTGATCGTACAAACTTTGAATGAGATTCACCAGG
Source organism: Mytilus edulis (assembly GCA_019925275.1). Taxonomy (NCBI): domain Eukaryota; kingdom Metazoa; phylum Mollusca; class Bivalvia; order Mytilida; family Mytilidae; genus Mytilus; species Mytilus edulis. Next base: position 80,530,102 of record CM034362.1, on the reverse strand, counting down.
CTGCTTATTTACTACTTTTAAAGGTTGAACTGCTAAATATTTAAAAGGATGGTTGTGCTTCTTAAGGTGTTGGTAAATGATACTTTTGAATTTATTGGGTCTTTTAAAACGATACAGATGTTCTTGAGTGCGTTTAGATAAATATCGTCCAGTTTCTCCTACGTACTGAATACCACATCCCGGTTTGTTTCATGTGAGTAAATAAAGAATACTGTTTGTTTTTCAAGTTATATCAGTTTCAAAATTCAAAGAAAATGTGCGACCATTAAACGTGGACCTAACCGTATTGTTGGTGGAAAGACGGGGACATGTAAGGCATTTTTTGGCATGACACTTATCGATAGAAGGGTAACCACGATTTTTATTGTTAAAAATGTTAGCGATGGTAGTATTTTTAGATAACCGATTTTGAAGATTGAGACGTGTAGATACCCTTTGAACAAGTTTAGTATTTAATATTTTTCCATTTCTAAGCTTCATAATTGTTTTTTTTTAGTGAATTATATTATAAAGGAGCAAAGACTGGCGTCCAGAATATGAACCAGCATACAATAATTTGAGTTATGTAAAATTGATAAATCTGTTCGGCTAAAAATGTCAAACGCTGTCAGTATTAATTACCCGAAAAAGATAGGGTATATCAGGGTAGGACTGATGGCTGACTAAATAGTAGAATGGGGCTGAATATTGAAATACTACTTTTTGATAAATATTCCTAAAGTAATGAACTAGAGCAGTTCTCGCTCAGACACACACTCCATAATCTAGTATATTATAAGAACATAAACCTGAAGCACGGGGAGGCACTCTACTGCCTCCACACGGCACTAAAGACAAACTGTAAAAAATAAAATTGAGAATGGAAATGGGGAATGTGCCAAAGAGACAACAACCCGACCATAGAAAAAAACAACAGCAGAAGGTCACCAACAGGTCTTCAATGTAGCGAGAAATTCCCGCACCCGGAGGCGTCCTTCAACTGGCCCCTAAACAAATATATACTAGTTCAGTGATAATGAACGCCATACTAATTTCCAAATTGTACACAAGAAACTAAAATTAAAATAATACAAGACTAACAAAGGCCAGAGGCTCCTGACTTGGGACAGGCGCAAAAATGCGGCGGGTTTAAACATGTTTGTGAGATCTCAACCCTCCCCCTATACCTCTAGCCAATGTAGAAAAGTAAACGCATAACAAGACGCACATTAAAATTCAGTTCAAGAGAAGTCCGAGTCTGATGTCAGAAGATGTAACCAAAGAAAATAAACAAAATGACAATAATACATAAATTGCAACAGACTACTAGCAATTAACTGACATGCCAGCTCCAGACTTCAATTAAACCGACTGAAAGATTATGATATAATATACATTCAATTTTTTTTTTAATATACGGGCAGAAATAATTTGATATTTTTTTTTTCATTTCAGCAGAGACATATGTATGTATTTCTCTAATTCTTCGTCAATTTATTCCTTTCTGCACCCATTGGATAAACAAATTTAATCAACGTGTGGTTCGTTTGATCACAGTACTTCATTGGTTAAAATCCGATTATGACGTCGAATTTTCTTGCTTTCCTCTGAATTTCCTATTGTGACGGCATGAAAAAGGCGACCATGCCTGATGACGTCACAAAGAAAGAACACATCTTTTTGCGGATCATTCGAAAAAAAAAGGAATAAGTTTGCCTGCATAATGCTTGAAAATAATTAGAGAATCAGATTCCACCACCAAATCTCGTGTAATACGATTCTTATCCACTCTCGACAGTTAAATTACAAATATTTAAAACGCACGGGCAAGCCTAGCGTTTTAAATTTGAAAATTTAACTGTCTCGAGTGGATAAATATCGTATCGCACTCGATTCCGTGGTAGAATATATATATATGCATGTCTCTGATTTCAGTTCTTTGTATTTCACAATTTATGTCTGTATTTTCTGCAAGTATATTCTACAAAGAGAGTTTTAAAAAATAAATTATAAGATAAATGTATTATTGTTCTAAAATAAGTAAAAGTAATATCATAATAAACAGGGTAAACGTAATACTATTAAACATAATAAATGATAAAATATCATGTAAATAAATTTATCATTTTTTTTCTATCAATATTAAATTTCTTGTTACTAAAACTGTTTTCTTTTGCATATTCTTTTAAAGTCATAAGAAACCTCAAATAAAAAAAAAAATAATGCATACGTTTTTTTTATAACTCAATGGATAGTTTTCATTCTTTAATTTATTCATATTTAGAAGAAGTTTACTTTATTTTAATTGCTTCCTTCCAGGAAGCAATTCCCCCGACATATTTTCCGTATGCAAAGTGACCTCAGTGTGACCCGTCTCGTAAAAATCCGGTGATCACAATACGCATGGATGTCCTTAAAATAAACTATTATCTGTATTTACATGTTAAACACGTGCTTAATTTCCATACTTTTTTGTTGATTTTTTGTCGATTGTTGACAAACAGGTGACAATCGTTAAACTTCGGCTTCAAAACACGTACTTTAATTACCTGCCATATTTTCACAACAACACTGACCGATTGAAAAAAAAAAGAATAACGATTATACGAAATTTACACAAAAAAAAATGATAAATTCGTACACAGAAGACTAAGTTTAGGATGTTTGTATACATTGGTTCAAGAATTGGAAGAACATAATTTCTCACCGGTCACTCGTTTCTTATGACTTTAATATTTATTTGGAATAAGTAATTTTAAGAAGAAAAAAATGGTTTTCTTGTCGCTAAATAGTTTCTTGTCGCTTCTTGTCGCTAAAATAATTCTTCTTGTCGCTTCTTGTCGCTAAAATTCTTCTTGTCGCTAATTAGTGAGACCGTAAATTTTTAATAGTTCCTGGTCATGGGGATACATTTTAATGCATGTGTAAGCTCTGAAATGGGATGAAGATTCAGTGGTTAATTTCAATGTGTAAATTTCTTTTAAAATATCGGATATATATTTAGAGAATGCATGGCTATCTATTTTTTTTTATTTGGGAAAGAGGAGTCTGTGCCTGTAATCTCTTTCGCTTTGTATTTTATGTATATGAAAGATTTAATTTTTATGAATATTACAATTTGGTGAACATAGATATGAAATCAGGGACACAAATATCTTTTTCCAAATGAAATATTATACCAGGTATAAAATAGCCAACAGTAAAAATGAGTCCACTTTTGAGTTGAACCCCACACGTTCAGCAAAATTCGAGTAGCTTCAGTACTCTATATTTTGCAATTTTTGGGGCCTTGAAATTATCCCCCTTTTTAGAGAACTTACAATCGGCATGAAACGTGATCATACGTGCTTTCGAATTTGATTCATTTTGGTCAGTATTTGCAGTTAGAGGTTTACAATGTTCTTTTATCTGAACAAAAAGTGAAAACGTGAATATTTCCCATGGAGACCGTGAAAAACGAAGAACACCTTGACTAGTTTAAAAACAGATGTTGACAACTTGTGTGGGTATAATATTTCCGGAGACAAGTGCGGATACCTTAGACCGAAATCCGAATGTTATTCATTTAATACTAGTATAGTATATGAAAAGGAAATGATGATATATTGGATTTCAATTTTCATGTTTGATATAATTTTACATTTTATTTTTGCCGTTTAAATCATTTCTTTGGCATGTTTGGATCCGACTTATTTGATAATAATTAACTGAAATATCTGGAATACACCTTTACCTTTTGTGTTGTTTAGCATACAGTTTAAGCATCCAAGAATGTCATAAATGCAACTTTTCAGCGTGGAATGACAAATCCAACGTCAAATAATGGCCGCCATTACGTGTTGACAACGTCGTCTAGTGAATCGTATCACTGAGCACCGAAACCCTTACTCAGGCGCTTCCGGTTGTCCTACTGTTACAAATATTATACTTTCGAAAAATGAGTGACTCATCTAAAATTATAATAGATCTGCTTTTAAAATTGTGATTAAATGCATTGAGCTCCTGATTTGCCTTTTGTGATAATAACGGATATTTTCGGTTAATACATTTTGTTATTGTCCATTACAACATGTTATGACTTTCCATTAGTTAAACAAACAATAATAATGGTAAGTAATGATTATGTTTTTGTATTTGATTAATTGCATCTCGAATTAAGGTCGACGAAAGTCACATGTGTCAGAAAGGCCAGCTATACCAGTTACATTCGCTTTTATGCATGACATAATCTTTGTTGATTATGTTTAAGGTACCCACTTGTCTTTCAGGAAGACAGCATGTTGGCATTTGAATGTATTTTCATAGTTTGATTGCTGTCTCAAGCTCTTAAACCTATACATCGGATCTCATTCTATTGATAATGACCGTAAGATTTTATACATTGGCTAAGCAATGCAAATCGTATCGTAATAAAATATAACAGAGAATATTATGACGGCGCTATCGTTCTCCTTTAATTTATGACATAACTAATTGTCCGTCTATAGTTCATTTTTTATAACTTCTTTCCAGGTCTCGCTGTAAATCATTTATATTCATTCGTATTCCTGCCTACAGAATTGTACAGGTTTCTTTAATATTGTTTTGTATATGCCCGATTGGTGATCCGTATGTGTAGGAAGAATATTTCTTTACTTCAAACTGTTGAAACCGGATTTGACATTCCTTCTGTAAATTGCCTTGTGATAAATTACAAAATCTTACCCTTTATATTTAAAAGGATTCTCCTAAAAGATGACCTTTGGTAAATTAATAGTCTACTAGAAATTTCCATGATTTGATGATATTGTCTGGTCCTATCATGCATTATGGACTAAAACATCAAACATTAAAATACGACTGTTGGCCCCCTGATGATGTCATATTTGTCATACTATCTGTTGATGAAGAATTAAAAGATAAATATTTAAAGGCAACAGTAGTATACCGCTGTTCAAAAGTCATAATATCCATGTAAATATGAATGATTTTTACATTATGTGTTAACATGTTAACAAAGTAATACATCTTAAAAAACCTTCTCAAGGTTTAACTGCGGAAAGACTTAAATAGTGTCGGATCCTGTCGGGTATTTTAGGATACGCGCTTGCATGGCTGTTTCAAATCAACAAAAAGTCGCGGTAAAATATAAATATTAGCATTAGCAAGCATTTCATAGAAATTGTTTTATGTGTACAAAAAAAACAGGAATACATCCTTCAGTAGCACGAAAGTGAGAAAAAAAACTTTAATGATTGACTGAGAAAATATTTGTGTATATACTAGTTGATAACTAGCCTTGAAGTTTAGTTCCTACTCAACATGCATACGCAACCACTCAGTGCGACAACTTTACTATTATATAACTTTTCAAATAAAACCTTTAATCTGAAACTAATCATACTATCTATAAAGAAATATGTATGCTTCATTCTGTGAAAATATGATCATCTAATTCATACTTTATATAAAAAACATCCAAAAAATGTAGTATCTGCATAATGCTGCTCACGTTAGATGACATTTGATGACCCCTTTGATGAGTTGATGGCATTTGAACGTAGGTCAAGTTTTAGAAAAACAAATCATCACTATTTGGTATCGACATGATCGAAGGATTGTAACATATCTGCTTGAGAAATTGGAAGTGTTTAGTATACATGTACACATATTGGAGAAGATTTCTTCGTAAACAAAATTTTGGAAAGAAAATAACCCGAAATGTTAACGATATTCAGTGTGATCCGTTCCGGAACCTAGAAAATTAGAAATAAGAAGATAATGCATTGGATATTGCCCTGCACCTTGTTTGTTACAGTTAATATTTTTTCAGTCACGGGAAAATTAGGTGAGATAGAATAGTATTTACATTGCAAGCTTTTATGTTTAACTGATATCAAAGTCGTTAAATTGGATATAATTACAAAATTCTATTTTTTTTTTAAATTATTTAAACTTATTTTATTCAATATTAGTAATAATACATTATACATATAAGTCTTGAATTATTCGTTAAAACACATCTTAGTGTCATAACTTATCACAAAATTTCGCGCAAAAAATGATGAGACATGTGATCATCATTCCGAAGAACAACTAAGTGTTTCTTGTTATAGACATTCGGAAGTCACAAAACTCGTCAGGGGAGGAATTCATGGTGAACAATAATCTGAACGAACTACAAGGTAAAATTTATTTAATATAGAGTTTATTTGTACTGGTAACAAGCTGCGTTGAATCAGATTTGACTTGAGCATGTTGAGGTAACTATAATTAAGTCAAATAGCGATTGTTTTTACTTAATATGTAAATTTGCTATTAACCAATTCATTATTATTTTTATAAAAAGTTGATTAACATCTGTATTTACAAAACGCTACCTATAAAGAATTTTACAACGTGTTTCTTATTCTAGTTTATCAAAAAATTATCCTTTATATGGATTTAAAATATTATATTATATAGTAGCAACATATTTGTTAAAGTAAACTTCATAAACAATATACATACAATTACAATTTCACAAAAACGACACACTAAACAGAACCTATACTATGTAGCGTTTTGTATTTTTTAGAAGTTAGTCATGGTCGAAAAACACCTGAAGATTTAAGGGTTGATGGTATAATGTACGAATTACAAGGTATGTTCATGAAATTAATATTCCTTGTTATCTGGTTTTACGAATATGTACTTTTATTTATATTTTGCTTCATTTTGTTGTTTTTTGTATGTGCTGCAATTTAATTAATAAATGAATAGAATTAGGTTTGTAAGTTCAACCCACAAATACATTTTCAAATTACATTCGTGCTAGTGTTTTATTTGTCGTAGTTTGTTAATATTTACCTAAGAGGAAGTGGATCTTTATATTCATCTAATTTACTCAATTTCTTACATTTGATTAATAACATACGTAAAATTGTATTTGAATAACAAAACAATATAAGAAACAAGTTACAATGTATATACTAGTTATTCTGAATCAGAGCTTTGTGTGTATCTACGACAAGACGTCATTTACTTAATCATAAAGATCACCTTCGAAGATTGCCAATGATTAGATAAACCGTCCTAAATATGTATATATGTTCCAGACCATACGAGTATTTGGACCGTACGCGTACGGTCCGGACCGTATACGTATACTCGTACGGTCGGACCATACGCGTACGGTCGGACCGTATGAGTATACGCGTACGGTCCAGCTGACCATACTTGTTTTGGGATCATATGGGTTAAATTCAAACAAACATTTATCAAAATCTTTATGTTTCGTTATACAAATTGTTATAATTACAGTTAGATGGATAAAGTGAATAAGCGAACAATTGAATTTAAATATTTGTTTATCCGATAATTCTATTTTATTACTCAAGGTGACACTGGTTTCCACAGAGAACGTCATTTTTTTTTTTACATTAACATGTTTTGATTATGCATGTTCCTTTGCATATGCATTTTTTTGTAAAGTTCCTAAATATTCTAAAACTATAATTGTTCTCCCACTCTATGTTTACTTCCGATGAATTCAATTTCAAGGAGCATACTGGGCTGCTATTAATGAATTACTTACATGCTAAATACAGGAGATTAACAGATTGAATAAGCGTGATTTTTTTTAATAGTTATCATATGAAAAGTTTTTATTTCAATTACTATTGATCTACCATATACATTTGTATCAAATAAACTTGACCAACTTCTTAATATTAGTCAGACCGTACGCGTACGGTCCGACCGTATGCGTATTTTGAAAAAGTACGCATACGGTCCAGACCGTACGCGTACGGTCCAAATACTCATACGGTCTGGAACATATACATTTAACATGTTTGAATAAACAAATAACCACTGTATATGTTGACTCATTTTCTAGTTCTTACTGATTTTCGTGAGTTTCCATTTCGACAAACTCTTCTTTTAAATACGTGAACATCACCAAACATGTTCAACCAGTTGCCAATTAAAGTTTAAATTCCAGGTCAACGGATTAATTGAACAATTGAATATCAAGCCAACATTACATTTAATATGTTTTTATCTTTTTTTTTGCAAAATTGATTCAAAAGAACTGATCATAGCAAAATACTTTTTTTTTCAATTTCCACTGTTAGAAATGTTTGAAACCAAATTGAAAATAGGTTGTTATAAATAGAAGCTGATGTCTATTTAAAACGGTTGCTATGTTAACTGGAATCGAGAATAGAAACGGGCAATGGGTCATAGAGACAACAAAAAAAAGAGCAGAATACAGCCTAAGGCCACCGGTGATATTTCAACGTTGCAATGAACTCCGTTCCTAGTAAACGGTCTCCAGATGTCCCTTAAATACGTATTGATCATGTTTCAGTACAATGGACGCCACATCAAACTCCGAAGCATACATATGAACCAAATAAAGAAAGTTAAAACAAAAACAAAAACTTAGAGGTTTCTGATATGAAACAGGCTGCAAAATGCGATGGGTTAAAACATTTTTGTGATATCCCAACTATTTTAATATACATATGTCTCTATTCAAAGTGAAATAAACAAACAATAACTATCACAGGAAACCTGTATGCTTACAATGACGTCTTAATCTTAGTTGATTTAGCAAAAACGTTGGTTAAATGAATAATATGTATTAAAATTGAGAATGAAAATTGGGAATGTGTCAAAGAGACAACAACCCGACCATAGATCAGACAACAGCAGAAGGTCACAAACAGGTATTCAATGCAGCGATAAATTAGCTTATATGACCGAGTTGTTTTTATCAGAATGTAAACATAACACGTAAGATAAAGAACATGAAGTCGTCATGATGTGAATTTATGTATCTGACATTAATTTATATTCAAATTAACAGAAATAATAAATAGAAAGTTATAAATGCTGATGAAACATATAAAAAGTAAAATCACAACGATACTGAACTCCGAGGAAAATTCAAAACCGTAATCAAATGGCTAAATCAAATGATAAAACACATCTAACGAATAGACAACAACTATCATATTCCTGACTTGATACAGGCATTTCAAAATGTAGAAAATGGTGAATTGAAGCGTTAAACAAATAAGCATTGTACAGAAAGTTTCCTTAATCATGGTCTTTCACAATCTTTTATACATAATCTGGCTGATAAGAAAGCAAACCTGAACCAAAAAGTATATAATTTGTGATACGGAAGTCTTGATATGTTACGAAAATATATCGGAAAAAGGCTACACAGTTTTATCTTTATATTTTTTTGTATATACATATCATATGTCTGACTAGAACTGTGCTAACAAATAATATATTAACATTACTTCAGGCTTCGACTCTGTTGTATTATTGAGCTTTGGTAAAAAACTTTACAGCTTTGTGTTGTTGTTTTATGGGGCATATTTGTTTGTTTTATATAGCTTATGTTTGTAACATACTGCTGACTGCAATACACCTATTCTTACCTTTTTTACTGATTATGTCTGTTCGCCTTATTGAGCTTTGGTGAATTTTTGTACAGCTTTTTGTTGTTGTTTTATGGGGCATATTTGGTTGATTTATATAGCTTAGGTTTATAACATACTGCTGACTGCAATACACCTATTATTACCTTTTTTTTAGTTATTATGTCTGTTCGTTTTGTTTACACGTCCTAATGGAATTTGATGGAACTGTCGTATAAGTAGGAGCTTAAAGTACGGTGATCGAGTAAAGAAAAGTCGCTTATGTAAGGAGTTTAATCGTCATTTGTACTATACGGCTATAAATCACAGTATTGGTAGATCAAATATTAAACTTAACATTTTGACTTGTCGTCAAAAAATCGTACGGTGCAATATTTGTAAAATGGGCTTTGAAGTACGACGGTTAACTTAAACGAAAAATCGATTTAGAAAAGTTTTAAGGTCTACATTGTAAAATAACGTCCGTGCTATGATTTCTGTTATTACAACATTGTTATTACACCTTATTTTAACGATTTAAATAAAGTTTAACAAAATTAATCTTTTATTAAAGAGTTTATGTAAAACAAATGACACTACGAATATTCTGCATTGAATAGAGTACTTTTCAATTCAATTTCATCATTTTTAACGCAAAATGTACATTAATTAACATTTACATGATATTTCATACCTTTATTAATCAATAATAATAAATTCATTTATCTCAGAAGCACTAATTAAGCAATTAAAGCCAAACACAAGTCCCTACGCTCATATGACGGAGCTATTCGAAGCACATACACAGCCTCTTATAAATACATATAAGCAATGAGGGCTGTATCACTTACATTCAAATACTGGGATGTGTTTCTTGAAGCAGTAGATATTTTGCTGTCAAATGTTAGAGCAGGACGAGACGGAAATTGGTCACTTCAATCTCAAATGTAACCTTATGTTTTTTTGTAACAAACCGTAATATTTACTGAAGGTTGATGCCAGTTTACATAGTCGATGTGCTTCAACTTTTTGCGAATATTCGATCATCTTTTATGGATGGCTACTTTTCTTAAAGACATGACTCCTGGACAATTTGAGGGTCAAGGACCGACATGGTAAGAGAAAAGACCGTTATAAAAGCCCCAAGGGGACCAGATAGCACTGTAGGCATAACACAATCAAAATCTCTTTTAGAAAAGACATGCTACAAGAGATATTCGAGATTCTTTGCTCACAGCTGTAGAGGAAGGATTGAACACTGTAGGCATAACAAATCAAAAGTCTGCGCTTGTTAGATGGACCCTTACTAGATATTTCCTAGAACCCCTTAGTCGTGTAACGCTGAAAATGGCTGGAATTGCTGCAAATAATGCAAATTCACAAGAGGAAACAAAACCAACAGCAATGAAGAGAGACGAAGAACATGTTATTGCTATTGTGAACCATCTGAATTATCCATGACTGATCCCTTTGATGTTGAATCCCATCCTCCATGTCTTATCAATATCTCTTCTAGAAAAGGCATGCTACAAGAGATATTCGAGATTCTTTGCTCACAGCTGTAGAGGAAGGATTGAACATGTCTAAGCATTGTATCACTAGTTCACTTTCTTTAGGTCCTTCAAGGAGTTTTTATAGTCCAATATCAAAGACAAAACTAAAAATGTTGAAAACATGACCACAAAAAACAAACCTTAAATATAAATCGGGGGAAATACTTTTAGGTCACATACATCCATAACTTGTTTTTAGACGTGCACTGAATGTGGCAAAATATAGCGATGATGTACCATAGAACATGTGCTGTCGCACCCTGTAGATCCCATTCCAATTTCCCCTTTTCAAGATGACGGCACCATGAGAAAATCATGTAAGTCTTATTTGTTGAAGTAATTAAAATCTGAAGTTCCTTGAGCACTTTCCGTACCTTCCTTTGTACCATCACTCCCAACTTACAGTTGGTAAGGCATTGGTTTAATGTATTGATGTTTAGAAAGGTAAACAAAAACATTCGGTGACATTGCAGCTGACTATTAAAAAATATGTCCCAACGAATTTCTATAACGCAAACAGTAGCAAATGTTTTTGACCGCTACGTCATGAACAACTCTATAAAGTCTGTCGAAAGGGAACGCCGCACAAAACTATAGCTTCCATCAAAGTTTATCAGAGAATTCCTGACTACAAAACTTTCAGAAATCCCCTATGATTCCACCTGATGTGAGCTTTGCATAACCAAAACGTTTGTAAATTCCGAAATTGTCAAATTATACCAACACTGTTAATGGCTATCGTAATTTGTTAAGCACTCAAGAGGAGGTCAATAATCGATGTCTTAAACTTTGACACCAAGTTTAGAGAAATAGGAAATAGTGGAAGAACAATCATACGGACCTCTAATACAGATGTGATTGTTCTGTGCGTTCACTACTATAAATATATGACACATACGAGTGAGTTGTGGGTGCATGTGAGGAACATTAGCAGTGTAAAAATGGGCGAAGACTTTCCCAAATTCACTTACTATGTGTCTGTCTTTCCCCAACAATTAGTAAACTATTGCCTGCTGTACATGCACTAACCGGATGCGACATAACTGTCTCTGTTTGAAGTAGGTAAACAAACTGTCTACAAGACTTTGAAGGAAACGCACGACTATTTTGGTGGGTTTTTTTTTTAGAGTTTCGGTAATATTGACAAACATGAAACCCTTGCTTGGGCATGGAAGTTTAATTCAAAGCTTTATGATCAGAAATATTTCTTTAAAACCATTTCATCATAGCAATTATCCAATGCACTTCAAGCTTGCCACCAGTAAAGATGCAAGTTTAGTCAGAATACCTCCCTGTGAGGCAGCACGGAAACATCATGTTTTACGTACTTTTTTTCAAACTAAAAATTTGGAGCGCATTACACATTGCTTACCCGCTTTTTTCGTCAATTTTACAATACGGTTGGCGAAATTTAAATGATTCATTACACCCCTTGTATTTTAATTGGCATATGTCAGCAGAATTCTTGCAGGATCTTGTGTTTTCATTGAAGGGAAAATGTCCATGTCAAAAAATCATGTGTTTGTTCACAACAAAACCCTACATGTCTGGAGCTTTACTCCTGTAAAGGGTCAGAATTATATGGAAATTGCAAATCATGTTCCTTGACAGATGAACCAGAAGATACTCCTGGCATAATTCTGTTGTGATGATGTCTGGTTGGAATTTTGAATTATAACTGTTTTCGTGGTATCGGGTGCTTTGAAGTTTTCCTGAATTACATGAATAAGCTTATGCAAAAAACGCCTCCATGATAGCAGGCTTCAGTTAAAATAATAATATTTATCATTTATTGATGAGGTGGAATGTCAGCCGGTAAGGTAACTACTGTAACTTTATTAGAATACTTGCATAATAGATCAAGTGTTTGAAAAAAGTAAATTTCCAGAATAAATCGATTTCCTAATTCATTTTTTTTTTTCATTTTCAAAATAATTCATTGTTTAATGATTTAAAAATAATGTCTGTATCTGATCTTTACCTAAATTGTTGTATATACCTTCAAATTTCAAAATTATGGAAGAAAAAAAATAAAAACAAAATTTGATCTTTGACCCTATTTTATGGGAAACTGTTACCACATTTCTTTCTGACGACATTGTTATTTCAAAAGTACTCATTTTTCCGAATCCAATGATATATAATATAGCCATATAGTATGTTTGACGATTAAATCTAAAAAATATTGGGTCTGGTCACCGTACTATTTAGTTAACCATAAAACCAGGATTAATCTTCATATGCGGATTCAGTGGGGACCTGCCCACCCCATCGCCTTTGGTTGGAAAAATTGGTTGATATATATGTCAAGATCGAAGTACACATTGATATTATGTGAACAGCACAAATATTTTCGTTACCGTGTAAGGTCAAAATCGATCATGTAACCTTGGTTAGTACCTATATCCACTGTACAGATGATCCACTGTGTTTCATGAATATGACCGTTGCAAGCAATTTATTTGATGTGTTTGAGCTTTTAATGTTTTTATTTTCACAGATACTTGCCGTTTAGAATCTCCTCAAATATGTCAAAGTTTGGTATTTTAGTTATTTTACTTTATATTTTAACATTAATAAGACATCTTTAGATAATAAAATGCATTTCCCAATTGATAAAATAATTGTTTACATATTAGTAAAATATATAATATACATCAATAATATCCTAGTGTTCTTATCATTCCTTGTGTAAAACTAGCTTAGATAATTGTTTTACTACCTTACAAATGTATATGAAGATATTTTGTATTTGTAGAAAAATGTCTACCTGCAAACCATACTTTAACTGCCGACGATATAAAAAAGGATACACAAAATATTCTCAACAGTAAGTATTTGATTACATATTTGTTTTAACAATCTATTCAGTGTAGAAACATGTTTAAAAAACGACCAAAGTTAACATTAAAGATCATCAACGCTTATTGAACAGGAATGTACAAAAACCTGATAAGCAAACAAGATCTTGCCTTTTTAAACATATTTCTTATTGATTATTTATTTTTATTTTTTAAGATGTGATACTATACGTGGACATTGTCAAATTGAATAAACAGATAAAGGAAATAATCAAGTGGATTCTTAAAGGTAATATAATTTTGATATAATTTTTAAAACAAATGTTATATATGGTTTATGATAATAACTGTTGTATGGTTATCCTAGAGTTTGTACGTTCACGCTCTTTGTTCTCCAAGTCGTCGCATTGGTGATCATTCAACATCACAACTAAAGTAGGCACACAAATTTGGTTCATGTAAATACTGAATTTAAACACTGTATAGTAAGTGATGGTTAAATACTGATATCGATTATGATTTGCAATACGCTGATATATATCATGTAGCTTGTTTTAAGACAACTTACAGTTGTAGTGTATGTTCATCCATTGTGCAGTTAAAATTAGTTTGGTGAACATAGTTATCTAAAAACTGAACATTTTTTGTTTAATTACCAACTCTTTACTTAACAAAATGTATATTATCAATATATTCATTTTGTAGATAATTTTGATAAATTTTATCACAATTAAAATGGTAACACGAATAAGACAAACTTCAGATGCATTTAGTAACAATATACTCTTTTTGACAAGCGTCTAGACTTTGAGAATACATTTGTTTAAATTTGCGAAGACAAGATCAGGATTTCCGTATAATTCGAAGAAGATAAATGACTAAGAATCTTGTATAAACGAACCTTTTTTGTATATATTGGTGTTTTTTTTTTTCCACTTACAACTGTTGCTTCCAATTGCCCCGTATGGAAAGACGGAATGTTTGTTCATCAATGCAAAAATTGGTTTAAAGGTTGATTAATTTGTAATATCTTGGGTTTAAACGTTTTCAAGCTTTCTATGAAGAAAACATTGCGGACTAATATCAACTTATAATGCACTTTTATAAAATATTCGACAATGAAAGTAAATATGAACAACAGAAAATGAATTATATTTTGCATAACTTGGGGACGAAAAGCAAGTATCAGACATACTTAGAATGCTGACACGAGACGTAAAAGGCAAGTTAAAAACAATGTTCATTAGCTTAACTTCATCTATCCGGTAACAATAACTAGCGAGAATTGGAAATTGCATGCTATCAACTCGAACTATCGAGTATATATGTAGAAAGTAAAATCACAAAAATACTGAACTCAGAGGGAAAATAATTCGGAAAGTCCTTAATCACATGGCTTTTCAATTAATTTTCAGTATGATAATATATGTAGTATATTATCATATTGAAAATTAAACAACGAGCCTTTAGCTTGATAGTAAATATCCATTTTTATCTTAACCTTTCTCATACATGTAGTAAACATATATTGTGTGGAATTTGAAAACTACGGATTTTCTTATCCCATGCATTGATTACCTTAGCCGTATTTGGCACAAAGCTGTTTTTGAAATCTAATTAATTAAATTGACGTCATAAATGCGCCTCTGGAATAAGACATTCTTGCGAATGTTTAAAAGCATTTGATATGTTTAAGAATTGGATAACATTTACCAGAATGTAAGTATTTTTATATCATTGAAACAATATAGAGTAGTCCGTGGAGGCATTGAAGGTCAACAATGTCCTAGTGAATTCCTTTCGCATATATTCAATTTCGTAAAATTGCAATATAGGCCAACCAAATTAAAGCACGTATTGTATAAATCCGACATAAAACACATCATTCAATGTGAGACACGTACGACACATATATTTGGTACATTCGGAAAATGAATCATCAAACATATTATACAAAATAAGTTAATGAAAAAGTTGTTGTTACACTCTTTTGATAATAAAGATAATAAAAACTACCGGGCCACGTCCACTTGTATTTTTGTCCATCTGATGAGTTCATAGTGGAGTGACAAAGTCGATGAACTTTAATGGACCACCCTACCTGCAGGCTAAATTATACATTTTTGGATAGAGAAATGATTAAAGTTTAATGTTTGCCTGGTCGTAGAATCGAAATATGGTGCATTTTTTTTTTAATTTGGGGTTAAAGTGCAGAGGTCGATTTTTTCACCGAAGTACATTTATTTCACACGGGGTTATGAACAATCAAACAAATAATATCACATTTGCTTTAATAAACAAAATTTAATTCTTAAATGAATCAATAAACTGTAACAATTCACTATCAAAAAAAAATAATAAAAAAAAATAAAAAAAATGGCGATTTTAACATGTTTAAAGAAAATTCAGATCAGCAACAATATTTACACACAAGATAAACATGTTTATGACCTTTAATTGGTATTTTGTTCTTCACATATACATTTTACGATGTATTTCTGATTTATACGTTTTCTCAAATTAAAAGAGAGTAAATTATGCTTCTGGTATGGTATATGCCATTTGTCAGTGGCAAATATTTCACCAAAGGTATGTGAATGAGATCGAAACAATTAATTCTAATGCGTCATTGTTATGTGTACTCCAATAAAAATACATATTGTACGGAGAGAAAAACAAACTTTCCCTTATTGCAGGACAGCTATGCATACATGAAACCCATAAAACAAATAAAAAGTGGTCAGTCATAAAGTGGAGTTGCAAATGCAAAACAAAACATACACAAAATCAAAGAACCAAACAAAATACACAGGTTCAAATAATCGCATAGTCGAAGTGATATTAATCACAAAGAAACCAACTGTAATCATTTTGTTAAAAATAATGTCATGAATATATACAGCTTTATATGATTCACTCAGACGCCATTTTCATCGTCATCTTCTTCACTAATTTGAATGTGAGTAAGATAGTTTCTACAACTCTCAGAACCTTCACACGAACAAATAGTTGTACAACCTAGATTTTGCTGGTTGCAGACACAATTTTTATCGCAAGCCTTTTTACCCTTACATGTGCAAATCAGGTCTTGAAGGAAATCTGCTGACATAGGTCCTTCAAACAAAATCGGTAGTAAACCATTTTTACCCTCTTGCCAACCAGAGTTGTTGGGCTGTCTGGTTGCTGGTTTTGCAATGTGTGAATGCATCCAAACTTGCTTCTGTAACATTGTACGGAGGATGTGTTGTAAAAAGGACGCCTCACATGGGGGTAATCTAACAAGATTCATATCTTTTGATGTGGCAAATTTCACCCTTAACTTGTTCAGGTCTTCATGTAAATCACTAACTTTCCTCTTCGGGTCGAATAACAAAGCAACAAAATTGCGTCCATCATGAATGGCGGATTCCTGATCTCCCGTTGAAAAACCTATCTGAAGGGATTGGAAATTGTCTGCACTTTTCTGCAAAAGTTTGTACATAGACTTCTTTCCGAGACCAAAAAAAGAAGAAGTCGTATCGCATCCTGTGAGGGCATGTGTGGCTGGCAGTAAATTACAGATTGAGGGTTCAAGTGAGCGACATATATCGTGAACAGGTAGAAAACGCCTTCCATCTTTCAAATTTGATACTGACCCAGTTTGGAACCACATCTCCTCTGTATTTTCAAGTTTAGGAAAATAGTGGACACAGAGCACTAACACATCAGTGTCAGATGACTTTATAATAATACGACCTTTTCTATCATTCGAAAAAATATTAGCATCTGCATACACCGAGTGAAGAATCATTCGTGTATCTGCTTCTTCTTGTGTGCTGTATAAGTCAGTACAATTTGACAGGCCATCACAAGAAAATCTCTTGACAACTTCTGGGTTTTCAAAAACACCCGCGAGAAACAATTCGGTACCTCCCTCTAAAGGAGACTGTCCAAAATACCGTTCGCAATACTCACCAAGTAATCTGATAAGTGACTGTTTATTTTCTGGATTGCAAAGGAACTTTTTCCAGTCCGGAATTGCTCTTCCTTCAATAACCTGATAAACCTTTTGAGCTCCAAATGACAAGGTTCGACGCAATCTTTCCGCTGCTTTGATTGAATGTTTTACATCGTAGCGATCAAAAACATCGACCACTGTTCCGGCATTTAAAAAACACGTCAGAAGCATTGTTACATAGTTTCGTAGCAGATCACCAAATGTGTTGCATTTCTTGACATCCATACATTGAATAATTCCCATTCCATCACGTATCAAAACTGTATTTGCTGTGTCATAACTTGGAAGGTTGAAGGAAGAGCAGATTTCCTCTTCCAGTAGGTGAATTATATCTGATTTGCAACACTTACGCATGGTACCATCATCGTGGAAAAGTGCTGAAGGTATTGAACCAATAGGATATGCCAAGATCCTGTCTACTGTAACATCTTTTCGAACATTAGCCAGGGCTAAAGCGCGACGAAATATCATCTCTGGTTTTATATGGGCTTTCACAATGTCACCTGTTTTACATTTGAGTTTTGAAGTCTTAGTCATATCCTCAAATGTCTTTAGTTGAGACCTCGAAATAGGACTGTAGAAAACACGGTTTTAACCTTCATTAAAGCAACCTTCGACAAAAGACTTGACCATTTGGTTGCCACGTTCAAGAGATTTTAGAAGAGAATCTGGAACGTCTTTTGAGGCTTGCATCCCTGTAGAAATATTGATCAAGTATTTTGGATGATCGGTGATGTTAAATGAATCAGTCATGTTTGAATGCACATAACTAACCAAATCAGACACATTTTGTTCGTCGCGATTCATTGCTGTTGGTTTGTTTTCTTCGTGCTCACCTTCTGTGTCGGTCGATAATCCAGATCTTGCTCTCATTTCAGCACTGAAATGCGCAAGAATATGCCTTGTAAGTATCCATCGAAGTAATGCTGGTTTTTTTCTTGTCAATCCTACAATGCCGCCACAACCTTTGGAATCTTTAATGATAGTTTTTTCTGTGGCCATGTCACTCCAGATACCATTAAAGGTTGCAGGCTTTTGTCTGACTGCAAACTCACCTGACAAAAAGGAGGACTCAACCGTTTCTGGTAAATTTAACATATCCAAAACGTAGGCTGGAGTCCACCTAGCATAGTTTGTCCGGTTAGTTATGAAGAAGTATGGCAACATTGCAGACACTGATTTCAAATGTAAAAGCCACAAACCATCCCGTTCAGCTCTTATATTCTGAAACAATATTTCAACTGCATGAAGAAACATATCCCAAAATGCAAAGGTTGGTGATATACTACAATAATGTGTTCTGAATTCTTCAAACAAAGGTACAATATGTTCTTCAAAAACATTGAAGAACTCTTCAATATCTTCAGTGCTTTGTGGTGTGCTGGGGACAACAAATGAGCTATGACAGTCAATGAACACCTTCCACACATTTTGTTGAATCGTTTTCATACGGTTTTCATCTCTACACCAATTAAAGAATGCCTTAAACAAAAGAACCATAAGAGCCTCATAGGCCAATGTTAATCCTCGAACACCACGATTAAACTGTTTACCAACTAGCATTTAACCTTAATGGAACTAATACTTGCGTTGGATGTGTCATTTTGATACTGAAAGACAGCTCAAGCCATTGAGTGAAAGGTATTCTTACCATCTATAGTTTCAGCATTAATATCAATATTATCAGCCCCCTCCTGAATGATATGACCACCTTCTTCAAAAGAAGCAACCCCATTACGTAAATATTATGTGTCTTGGATTCTGCCTATTTCAAAATTTGCTAGACTAGTCAGATATCTTCGTACTTCTGAGTGTGATGAACAAAAGCCATGTGAATTTAGATTTTCAATCAGGTTTTTGGAACCAAACTCATGGTGGAGTTGTAATGCCAAACCAAGATGAAATGGGGTAAACATGCCTTTATTCAATGAAACAATACATTCGGCTATTGCAAGGACTTTACGCATCACATCGACAGGAAGGTCAGAAACATTACCCTCTCCATTGTATGACTTATCATCAATAATCCACAACAAAAACTTTGTTAATAAGCAAGGAGTGTGCTGTGTAGAATAAGACAACGACATTTCAGATGGTGTTGGGTAAGTCTCATTTGATATATCTAAGGACTGCAATTGTCTACGGATTATTGAAGCGGCTGCATGTAAAGTCTGGTCTTCATTTATAGGTCCTATTTCAACTTCAGCTTCAATTTCCGAAAGTTTTAACTCACATTTTAAATGGCTAGCTGCTTGAATGGCTTCGGCAATTGATATAGAACTGCTGAATACTATATTGGATCTTCCCTGCCCTTTCTGTGTCTGAATGACGATAGAATTTCCATAATGCTTTTCTAGCCTTCGTTGAAGTTTGGCTGAAGTATATCTCGTTTTTAATTCGGGAGGTAAGAAAAAACAGTATTTTTCTAAAAGAAAAGACATAAGGTATGCTTTTTTGTGAATAAGCAAGTCTTCATTTATGTGACCAACGAAGGATTGAAAAGCCATGTCATGTACAGAAATGTCCACCTTATCATTAAATTGTTCTTTCTTTGGAATGCTAAGTAAACAATTAGCAATGCAAGCTCTGTGGTAAAGAGCTTTAGATTTAAATTCTTCCGAAAAAAGAAGTGACTTCAACTCTAAATCACGTTTATGGTCTGCTAATTCACTTATTTTTTGTAGTCTTTCATCACTTTCTAAGTGACGTAGGTTTTTGTCGCGCTTATACGACTTGTGCTTACAGAAAATGCAAGTAGTCCAATCAAACGGCGTGAACATTGATCTGGTCTGAACAGGATGGGAACAACATGGTTGATTCGCATTGGAAGTGTCTTTAAGATTGTTAACATCAGGCATTACAAACTTTTCTAAATTGACTCTACTAGTGTAGGATTTGTAACAAGATTTGTGATAACACAATCTTTCAATGTCTACATCTGCAAGTGAACTATATTTATCATAAAGTCGACGAAACACGTCATCTTTTCTTTTATTCACAGCATCTAAAAGTGTTTGCTGTCCTTTCGTAGATAAAGAGGACAGTTTTTCCACTGTTGAAACTTGACATATAATGCAAAGATTCCACTGGTTTGACATACGGCGAATTTTAGCTTGCGAAGCCGTAAGCTTTAATGGGCTACTAAAAGTAGACATTTTCCGGATAAACAACTTATCCGCACCAATTCAACTTTTAAATTATATAAGACCTATTAATTTGTCAAAGTAAAAACACATTTTAATAACCATTTGACTCAAAATTAATCAGTAACAATTAAACACTAACAATGTTTAATAACCCTATAATACAAAAATATTAATAAAACGACTTTGAAAAGGAACAACTACGAAAAATACTATGACAAAATGTTGATGTGATTCATCCAGGTAAATCAATCAAAAGTAATAATACTGCGTATCGGTAAGGAATTAAAAATCCGGAAATTCAATGCATTTCATAGCAATGTTTATAAATTGCTAAAAATATAGTTATACTCATCCCAATGAGCTGAAGTTGGTCTCATAAGTTTAGAAAATGAAGTTTTATTACTTTTCACATAAAAAAAACTTTGTAATACAATGTAATATATCGATAAATTATGAATTACAAGTTTTGTAACCTCTCCGTTCAAATAAAAAAAAGAGTATGCATTTTTCAAAGGGGATAAAAAAGTTAAAAATAAGGTTCAATAGAACAAATTTTCATTTTATAATATACATGTGTAGTTACTTTCTTAATAAAATCTAAAAGTTTGTGGATTATAAAAATGAAATCATGTTAAAAAATGTTTTTGGAATGCATTTCAAGTAAAAATCGAAAATTCATTTTCTTTTACTCTCAAAAAAAAAATTGCACCGTACGAAATGTCTACGACCGGGCAAAAAAGTTAGATTAATGTATTGGCTTTGCAAAAATATAATTTTCAGCCTGCAGGTATGCCGGTCCATTAAACTCGTAAAATAAGCACCTTTTTCATGATTTGTCACTCCACTATAAGCCTTTTTCAACTGATTTTTATAGATTGTTCTTATGTTGTACTGTTATACCACTGTTCCAGGTTAGTGGGAGGGTTGGGATCCCGTTAACATGTTTAACCCCGCCACAATATTTATGTATGTGCCTGTCCCAGGTCAGGAGCCCGTAATTCAGTGGTTGTCGTCTGTTTATGTGTTACATATTTGTTTTTCGTTCATTTTCTTTCATAAATAAGGCAGTTAGCTTTCTCGTTTGAATTGTTTTACATTGTCTTATCGGGGCCTTTTATAGCTGACCATGCGGTATCGGCTTTGCTCAGTGTTGAAGGTCGTACGGTTGTTAATGCCTGTGTCATTTTGGTCTTTTTTGGATAGTTGTCTCATTGGCAATCATACCACATCTTCTTTTTTATACTAAATATACAAGTATAATTTTGTTGAATTGTCAATAAAATGATTTTATTTGTATTGATAAAATAGCTTCGGGAGTATGTGCGATAAAAAAGGACTGTACTGAATTGCGAGATGATGTATCCACCTCTGAAGTTTACTTGATACGTCCCGCAAAGTCTGAAGTCAAAGTTTACTGTGATATGACTACAGATGGCGGAGGATGGACTGTGAGTTTTATTATGATTTGTCAAAAGATCTTTCTGAACATCTAGACGTTCTTTCTCGATCTTCATAAAATGAACGAACACAAACGCCCAATAAACAATTTTAACAGCAATAAATAAACGATAGTCATTAGGATTTCCACCAGACCCTTTACATTTCTTATACCGTCTGGAGACTGTCTTGAATACATATGTCGATGAAATATAAATCTGAGAAATAAAAACAAACAACAAAAAAATAATTTAAAAAAAGAATATAGTTCAATCGGTGATTTAATAAATACGCTAACTTTAAAAAGATGTTATGAAATTTCTTTGTTTCAGTACCAATGAGACGATATTCGTTTTTCGTCAAGTGAAATAGTTAATAAAAAAAAAATTGCCAGCATACAAATATGGACATATACTAGCAACTGTTTTACTACTGAAACAATCATTTTAAACTGAACAACTCTTATATGCATGAATTTAATGCAAGTTGTTCTTGCCTACAAGGCCTACTTGAACCAGTTCTGACTTTTTCTTAATAGACCGCGATAGGAAATGTACTGAACATGTACTATACAACAGAAAAAAATCTTGACATATTGCCTTGCAGTTAACTCCGGCATTTAAGAGTTGTTCATTTTCATAAGTAGAAACAGTTATTAATGCAAATAAAACGACATGCTTACGTGTCACATTCATTTATTTACCATCAAACTCATGTTTTATTAGTTATTAATGTTTTAAAGTACTCAAAAATTCTTACTTTTTTTAATTTGAAACATAAATATACAATATTAGGTCAATGTCAGGTAAATATAAACTTTTTGTATCGGGCTGAGAAACTGGGAAAGGGTGGGGTTCTACCGAGGACTTTCCTAGTTTTGTGCCAAGTACACAAAAGATTTTATTTTTATGATATTGACCTGATATTGTTTTTATACTGCAACTTAAATTAATGCATTGATAGCTGTTTAAATTGGGACACACATTTCATACTTATGTTCATCCCTTAATGAACACCTGATTTTGGAAAAAGTGTTCCATAATGAAATTGACATTGTACAAAATATAGCTGTATTACTATATCTAGGCAATAAACACAACTAGTTAAATATGTGAAAACGACAATTACTGGTGTTTATGTTATACTTGTACTAAGTAATTTTTCTTGTATTAATTTCTGCATTGTTATTAGATAACTATTGATTGTTTACATCTAAGATATTATTTATTTAGTTTTAAGAGTTGTAAAATTGATTTTAGATTGAATTTAACTGAGTTTTACCATATCGATGATTTTTAACAATACAGGAGCAAGCCTGCTACTGATGGACTTTATTAGTTCCAAATTGAATTTAAACCTACAACTTATTGTTCACCTTTTACTCTGAAATGTATAGATAATGATAATAATAAAGATTTACAATTTTAATTACTATAATCATGTTTATATCAGATATTTACATTTTAATTACCGCTAAAGGCTTTTTATGAGTTGTTACGATTTAAATTGCGATACGATTTATCAAAGGACATTTGAATTAAATAACAATAAAATTTGAATGATACATTAATGTAATGTGGAAGTGTTGTAAAGATAGTCGAAAAGGTTTAACTGTCATGCACTTTCAAGAGACATAACTCTATTTTTGTTCAAAGAACATATAATAGCGTACCATTCATTGCAAAAGTATTGCTACATTGAGTATACTTATCCCTAAAGGTTATCAATGAACCAATAAACGTACGATCGATAACAATCATGATAATCTGTATTTGTATTGATATTTCTTTCTTTTTGTTGTTACTCACTTAAATTTTTTTTTTTAGACCAGACAAAAAAGGATCGCTGCCAATGCACAACTTGAAAAGTTGAATGTGAATGTTATATTCAGATATTTTTGACTATTTTTTTTATAAACACAACCTGATACTACATCAACTACTAACAATGTAAAAGTGATTAGTTTCAATTAATAAGTAATTATGAGGAATCTATTCCAGATAATACAGAGAAGAATAGACGGATCTGTTAATTTCCAGAGAAATTGGAAAGATTTCGAGAATGGATTTGGAAATGTTGCTGGTGAATACTGGCTAGGTATTACGTTAAAGAGCGATAGCGAGGGGTAAAATATCAGCATGCAGGGACAATCTGTGGTAGTATCTCGATAAATTCAAGCCACTGAATTATTGTGATTTTAATAGGACTAATACGAAAATTGTTTTTGATCAAAGCACTCGAGATGAAGGCATTATTTGCCGTTCCCATAAATAAACGCACTATTTAATTGACGTGAAAGAACGGATTAAACTGAGTAAGTGACATGTTTGAACTATTTACAATAACATGTTTAAAAAGGTTTGAATGAAACTAAATGATAAGTGTATTTATATGTCTTATATGTTTAAAGGAAATAGCTAATATGACTCATTTTATCATCGTTTGTTTACGTTTCCTTTCGGTTTCACAATGCTTTTATTTATACGGCATCGTTTTATGACGTCGGATAGTCGGATGGCACAGATCAAACAATATATTCATATTTTACCACGGGTGTGTACTCTAAACGTTTGAAGAACGTCATGTTAGAATAACATTTATAAGTGTGGATTAATATGTTGCAATTTATATATCAATCACTTGAGTCTTTCTGCCTATCTCTTTATTATTATAGATTTTCGACATGTTGTATTATCCTGTAACGCTGTCGTATTTTGTGTATTATTAGGAAACAAACCCATCCACAGCCTGACAACCAGTGGTAAATATGAACTGAGAATAGATCTGACGGATCTGTCCAATACACAGAAATATGCTGTGTATAAAACGTTTGTAGTTGGAAATGCAGCGTCGAAGTGTAAACTGAATATTGGGGATTATAGTGGAAATGCAGGTTATAATAATACATCTATGTGTAAATTAATAACAATACAAATAATTATGTACCATGAAGTATTGTGAATTTTTGGCGTTATTTTGTGTACAATATTATTTAACGTACATTTCTTTGAATGAATATGGATAGGATATCGACGAACAAAAGAAAACCTACATTTGACATGGTTGAGGTGGAAGTTGTTGACCGATGCTAAAAATCAAAATATCACTTGGGATAACTCAATCAAGATAAAATTAACATATTAAATGTTGCTTAGTAAAAGCAGATATAGGACATTGAGAGAGAAGACGAATTTAGACTCGATTTAAAATGCCACAATAGAGATAAAAAAAAGCGTGCTAAAACAGACATTTTTTCATGATTTGAAGATATGATAGAATTAAAAAGATATTTGTTTCTCTATATGTGAGTGGCAACAAACCAAATGTCAGTGGTTTTGATTAATCAATACCTTGTTTAATTTATATAGATGATCAAATGGCTTATCATAACGGGATGAAGTTCTCAACTACTGACCAGGATAATGACCAATATGGTAGTATAAACTGTGCAAACTCCGCTGGGCCATGGTGGCATAACTGCTGTAATTATAGTGGTCTTAACAAGGCATTTAAGAGCAAGCTGTACTGGAGGACTTTCAGTAGCAACTCAGCCAAAACGTCAGTTATGATGATAAGAAAACTATAGTAGCTAAACTCAGTTGAAATCGGACTTTGAAATAATATCCAGTTTTGTATGAATGTGTTTGATATATAAAAAAAAAGAGAGGTTAAATGTCAAATTAAATTTCGGAAAGAAGAAATGTATGCTTAATATTACTTCTTTGATATTATGAATTGTGTACAGATTTAGTTGTATATAATTCAAAATATTTTTGTTTTATCGTTTCGTCCCAAGAAAGAAGGTTAATTTAGGTCGATACAAGTACATGTGGACAAGATATATATGTGCCTGTCAGATCGTAGTCTCACAAAACACAATTGAAAGACATATTGGTCAGCATACGTTAATTTAGCAAGTGTCTTTACAAATAAAGTGTAAATACATTGATAAAAAAGCAAATATGCCATATCTCTACGAAATATAAAAAAAAAATGTCATCTCGAGTTAATGCTGAACATAAGGTTCCTGACATGTAGCGGATTTCAACATTTTAACAACTTCACCTAAACCTGAAACACTAGTGACATCATAACATAGACATAATAAGTAAATAGACACTCAACGAATTATTTTGATCCATGACAGTTTATTCAACTCTCGCCTGCAGTCAACCTAATATAGTAAGACCATTTAAGATGAGAGGAAGCGTGCGCCATGATTGAAATAATTGAATTTGAAATAATAATTAAATCATTTAAGAGCAATTTGAATAAGAAAATGTAAAAAAAAACTATCAATATGCTCTGAATACTGTGTGTGTGTGTGTGCGTGTGTCAGTCGTGTCAACTGGGGACACACACGTGTAGGAAACCCTTCAACTGGGGACACATATCAAACGGGGACGTCCCCAATTGTCAAAGTGCTGTAAATCGAATTTTTTTGCGTCCTTTTCTATCAGAAACAAATTTTCTTACAAAAACAATTTTATAAACATTTGTCCTCAATTCAACTATTTCAACCGGACATAGTTTGTGTGACGGCTTACATGTTGGAAACTCGCAAAGCGCGGACGTGATACACTCGGTCCCCGTTTGCACCATCTTATTCATATCATGTGACCAAGCACAAAATGGCGACCGATTAACTAGCAGCGAGGTAAAGTTTATTTGTGTTGCACTATTTCATGTATTATGATGGGCGGATCAAGGATTTTAGATTAGGGGAGGGGGACGCAAAGTTATTTTTTTAGTTATAATTATCGAAACATTGGAATATTCTTTTAGAGAGGGTGCTTTGTAGATATCTTGCCTGCCAAGCAAAACGTGGCGAGAAATATTTTGTGGTAAATTAACACAGGCACAATGTCTCAGAAAAAATCCTATATTAAGGTATATAGGGGGGGGGGGCGGAAATTTTGAGACAAGTGCCTTTGTAAATTAAAGTTTCAAGCTAAAACCGCATAGATCCACCCCTGTCAATCTACAATCACCATAATTTATAACAAGAAATCTGTGAGCTTCTATTCAATGACTCACAGGAGTGGCTCACCTGACCAATTTTAGATTTTGAAAACAAATATTTCTTCTTTTGCAAGCGATTTTTAATTGTCTTTTCAAAAAAAAAAAAAAATTATTGTTTTTTGTTGTTTTCTGACAATGTCTGAGGTCGTGCCAAACTTTTTATATACATTTTTTACTGCAAACCTAACCACTTATATCAGAATAAGATGCTTACAAAGATATTTTTATTTTAATGGGATCCTTTGTAATATGGAAATACGAGTTGGGGCCTTGACCTGTCAACGTATAGTTGTATATATATTATGATACAAACTAAACTAACCTTTTGTTTGAACCAGTATTTCTATCTTTCATTAACATGATTAAGAAAGAATCTTACCTGAACTGTTTTCTTGGCCGTACAATGATGAAATAACCAATCCAACCGCGGGTAGGGCCTTTCGCCTAATTCATTTTACTTTGTGGGAAAGTGAGGTACATATGTTGGGATGTTTTGGAACTTCGATTATCAAAGAAAGTGTTTATAAAATCAGCAACTACACCATGTACACTGTCACAATTGTTTTACTTTAACTGACAGAAGCCTATCATTTTTGTCATCAAACTCAGTACCGCGTTCGACACCTTTCTTTGAAGTATAATATATTTATAGAACTTATAAATAAATCATAGGTCAGTTTGTTAGTAATCATGTTGATTCTGTTAAACTTACTGTTTTATATAATTCTTTGAATGTTAACAGATGTAATGCAACGACATTAATTTTTCGTCATCTGTTCAGATACTCTATTGAGCTGAGGACAACCAATGCTTTGCAAATTTTATAGGGGGCGCACGCCTGCCAAGCCCCTGCCCGCAAAGCCCTCGCCTTAATCTGCCCCTGATTATCCATCTATGATGTCTTTTCTTTTCGACGATTTACACGTTAAGTAAAATGCCTCATATGGAGAACAGGTCCAGGAACTGATTCATACCGTCAGTTTCCATTTAACGTAATAATTCTAATCTTTAATACTTTTATATAACATGGTAAATCAGAACTATCAGTAGATTTATCTACAGTGATTTATATAGTGTGAAGCAGGGTTTCCGCTGGTGGTCGCCATTTTCGCAATTTGCGAAAAAATAATGATTGTGGCGATTAAAATTCGTCATTGGCGAAAGAAATATATAACGATTTATTTTCAACCATCTTGTTTATTTACTTTTTTCGGGTTTCTCTGATTTTACCGATCAGATAATACTCGGAATTCACCTTGAACTCGTTAAGATTTTGACAGAAAATCAATAATCAGCTGATTGCATTTATAGCTATAGACATCAAAGGACTAAATAATAACCAGGTGTTGATTGTATGATATGACAAAATGATATGGTTAAATGGCTTCTGTCAAATGTCACAAAAGAGATTTATTAACCACTTCGCGACGCACGTGTTTGAAACAAAATGTTTACGCTTCCTCTCCTTCTTTAAGTGATAGTCCAGAAAAGAAAACTGTTCACAGTTGTTATGACGAAAAATGTTCAAAAGCAAGAAAGGTCTCTGATTTAAAACTTTATCATTTAAATTTCATATAGATAATTGATTTGAGTGGGTACTTTAAAGTCGTTTCAGTGACCAACGTGTTTCAAGCATATAAATTGGATCAATTTCAAGTGATAAAATGTTTTGTTTTGTTGTAAAAACCACTTCTTATTTAGGGGGGGGGGGGGGGGGGGGGGCTAGGAAAAAAAGGAAATTTTTAAAAGAAAAATATATCTGTGTTACTTGGCGAAAAAAATAATAAAGTGGCGAAAATTATTTTTTGATATATTGTTTTGTGGAAAGAAGGATGGAAAAAATATTGACAAGGTAAATGTTGGTGTGGGAAAATGAATTATTAGAAACAAAGATCGTAAATTTGGCTTTGCGGAAAATATATTTGTATATATACAAGTTGATGCCGGGGTAAAAATTTGCGTTGCAGCTCATTAGCCATTTGCAAATAATTTCTAAGCCCTCATGTTAAAATCATGTTTTCAGGACAAATAAGTGTCCTTGGGATATTATTCAATTTTAAAATACTCTGGGAAATTATGGTACCCTTTGCTTTTCAAAGTGCTGTACGGTTAATAGATTTTTTTTGGGGATCCTCTTCTATCAGAGACAAATTTCTTATAAAAACAATAATTTAAATAATTGTCCTCAGTTTAACTATTTCAACCGGACTATTTGTGTAAACGCTTCATGTTTGAAACAAGCAAACTAGACAAGTCAACGTTTCGCATTTGCACATCTTATAACATATCACTGATGAACCATACATGTAATGGGACCTGTCTGCATGAAAAGTGGTGAGGAAACTTGTTTATCAGTAGTCCTTTTGGTCTCATTGGGGGTTCTATCCTGATCCGCTTACTGTTTGACAGATTCCGTTATCCTGATACACTAATGTTAATTAAGCATTTCTCATTTTTGTCGAGCCTGCAACTTTTGTTGCAGAAGCTCGACATAGGATAGTGATCCGGCCGGCAGCAAGTTTAGCTAACTTCTAAAAGCTTTATATTTTAGAAGGTTGGAAGAAAATGGATGCTTCATAAATTTGTTATACATTTTTGTAGATGCCTCATGTTACGAAATTTCCCGTCGTCACATTTTCAATGTTCCTTGACCATGTTGAAACAATTTCATGTTCAGTGAGCCCTGAAAAAAGTTCAACTTTTTTGTAAAGTTGAATTCCTCCTTATTATAAGTAATAGATAAGCTATATTTTATATGGTGGCGATCCCTTGCAAGGTCCTCATGTCTGTCAGACAGTTTTCACTTGACCTCGACCTCATTTCATGGTCAGTGACAAGGTTAAAGTTTTGGTGTGATCAGTCCATATCTAGATACTATAAGCAATAGGCTAGTAATTCAGTGTATGGAAGACGTTTAGAGCTGTCATTTATGTCAACATGGCAGGTGTCAATCTGACCTGACTCAGATTTCATGGTTTCAGTGGTGATTAGTTAAATTTTGTGTTTTTGGTTCTTGTTTTGTCCTCATACTATATGCAATAGGTCTACTATATTTGTTGTATGGAATGATTGTAAGGTGTACATGTCTAGCGGGCAGATGTCATGTGACCTTGACCTCATTTTCATGGTTCAGTAGTCAATGTTAAGTTTTTGAGTTTTGGTCTTTTTATCTAATACTATATGCTATAGGTCAACTATATTTGGTGTATTGAAATATTTTATGATCTTTATGTCAGTCGTGCAGATTTTATTTGACCGTGACCTCATTTTCACGGTTCATTGCACTGTGTTAAGTTTTTGTGTTTTGGTCTATTTTTCTTAAACTATAAGTAACAAGTCAACTATATATGTTGTATAGAAGCATTGCGAGCTGTACATGTCTGTCTGGCATGGTTCATCTGACCTTGACCTCATTTTCAAGGTTCATTGGTCTTTGTTTAAATAGTTATCTTGGTTAATGTTAAGTTTATTTGACAGTTGTTATAAAGCTTAACTTTATACTTAGGACTATCAACATAATATCAATGATTAGTATAGAAGGCGAGACATTTCAGCGTGTGCACTCTTGTTTGTCATTTCCCGGGTCCCGCTAGACTCCATTTCCCGTTTAAACGGCACAATAATTCGACTTTCACGTGTCAAGCTTACAAAAAATCAGCAATCCCGTGTCACGCTTCGACCCCAATGAGACCCACGTTGAAGACTTTGACCTACCATGGTTTTTCTTTAACAAATTGTGACTTTGAGATTTGTCTCATTTGCACTCAAACCACATCTTATATCTGTATAAATATAGGGGATCTCCATGACCTGTTTTAAGATGGGGCACCACCATTGTTAAATTATCATCTGCCACCGTCCAAAGATCACCGCCATCATTAAATTATCTTCCGCCATCCTCAAACAATGTAAAAAAAAACTGCTGTTGTTCATTTATAGAAAAAATGTTTTTGTTTCTCTAGCGACCCCATTTTCTTGGTTTGCAACCTATAATCAATTAACCCTTAAGCTTTTTGTATTACAATCCAAAGGGTCTTCCTGATTACAAATTTAAAGCCCTAAGGGATATATCCGGCTAAAAATTACTAATCACTTTAACAATTGATTGCATTATCATGATTATTAGGTAATGTCTGCAAATGCTAATGAAAATTTTAAATAAAAAAGATAAAGGTTAACATGGTTAAATCCAGTATTTTAACAGAATGACAGAGAAAAAAGTATTACAAGTGGAACATATGATCATGATGATTGACTTGCGCAATCAGCATCTCCCTTTTTTAAAAGAGTACAAAATAAGACGTTAAACTGAACATAATTTTATATATACCAAAAAGCATATTAGTACAGCAATTATTGATACATGTAATATTTGATCACTCTTCAAGTTTAAAAATAAATACATCATCACTCACAAAACATGAATATTAACTGCAACTTGATAAATTGATAAAAATGACAATTAAGGAAATTAGTTGTTATTATATAATGAAATATATATATGACATGTATAATAAGCAATGTGTATCAGCCTGTTCAGCATTCCTTACATAGAAATGAGGGAATGAAATATTTTCGATCATGCAACAGCGTAAATACAAGTTTTTCCATGGTGAAAGTTGCTCCAACATTAAATTTTCATCTAAAAATGTATAGGAGTCCCTGGATATAAATTTTAAAAAAATAGTTAAAAGTACTCAGAATATTGGCTTGCTTGCCCACTAACATGACTAAGCACCCTGTAGTTCCCTTTATAAAATCAAAGGCAATGCACTGGGTGTGGTGGTCTATATGATGTAGATGATATTTACCGGTACTTACAATCTCCGTACAGAATAAAAATTTACTTATAACGATGATAATTAAATTAAATTGACCGACCCATCTGCGGAGGAACTGATAATCTTAAACTAAGCATGCTAAGAAATATGGTTTCTGTTGACATGTTTGATAAAAATCAACAAAAAAATGAAAAAAGTTAAGTTGGTAACTGCTTAAAGGGAAATGATGTGAAACTGGCTTGACAGGTACAATGTATGTCATGTAAAATTGCTTTTTTATGGTTATCAGTTTTTCAAAAGTCAATTAAACCACATATTTACCGAAACAAAAAACAGTAATTGTTTTATTTCATTTTCTGGGAGAAATGTATACATGTATTGGCAAGTATTTACCAAAACCAATTGTACATAGAATGTTTTTTTAACAAAATTATGCACGTAAAAGCACCTGACGTTTTGTAAGGTGAATATGCTTATTTATTCAAAATCCCATTCATATAGAAAAACTTACTAAAATTTTATCGATATGGAATAAGAGTTTATATTTAGGATAGTAGGTATCCATTAGCACGATTAGCATGATTAGGGATTAATGAGAATTAGCTGGTAACCATTATGGATTAACATGATTAATGAGAACTAACTATATATAGTACGTATCCATTTAATGATTAGGGTTTAATGAGAACTAGTAAGTACCCATTAGAGATTAATGAGAATTAGTAGCTATACATGTAGTTACCCATTAAATATTTATGATCATGAGTATTTAAGTGAATATTCATGATATTGCGAATGAGAATTTAATTGTCAAAAGATTTAAATGTGAATGGTAGAAATATAGATTCTACAACTGCAACAAGTGTTATGATATTTCTCCACTCGAGACAGTTAAATTTTAATATTTAAAGCACGAGGCTTGCCAAGCTTTTTAAATAATTCAAGTTTAACAGTTAAGAGTGGAGAAGTATCGTAATACACTAGTTATAGTGGTGGAATCTGTTTCTCTAATGATTTTTATCCTTTCTTTTCAAAGATTTGAAGAAAGTTGTGTACTTTTTATTTGATGTCATCATGCACGGTCGCCTTTTTAGCTCACCTGGCCCAAAGGGCCAAGTGAGCTTTTCCCATCACTTGGCGTCCGGCGTCGTCCGGTGTCGTCGTCGTTAACTTTTACAAAAATCTTCTTCTCTGAAACTACTGGGCCAAATTTAACCAAACTTGGCCACAATCATCATTGGAGTATCTACTTTAAAAATTGTGTCCGGTCACCTGTCAAAATAATCAAGATGGCCGGCATGGCTAAAAATAGAACATAGGGGTAAAATGTATATTTTGGCTTATAACTCTGAAACCAAAGCATTTAGAGCAAATCTGACGGGGTTAAATTGTTTATTAGGTCAAGATCTATCTGCCCTGAAAATTTCAGATGAATCAGACAATGGGTTGTTGGGTTGCTGCCCCCCCAATTTGTAATTTTTAAAGAAATTTAGCCGTTTTTGGTTATTATCTTGAATACTATTATAGATAGAGACAAATTGTAAACAGCAATAATGTTCAGCAAATTAAGATCTACGAATAAGTCAACATTACCAAAATGGTCAGTTGACCCCTTAAGGAGTTATTGCCCTTTATAGTCATTTTTTAACAATTTTCATTAATTTGGTAAATTTTGGTAAGTTTTTACGAAGTGTTTTCCTCTGTAACTAAAGGGCCAAGTTCATTACAGATAAAGAAAATTGTAAGTAACAAGAATGATCAGTAAAGTTTGATCTTCAAACACATCACCATCACCAATACACAATTTTTTGATGAATTCATCTGTTTCCTTTGTTTAATATGCACATAAACCAAGGTGAGCGACACGGGCTCTTGAGAGCCTCTAGTTTCATGAAGTCACAATAAGAAAATTCAAAACAAACCAAGAAAAGTTAACGTCACAATTAAATTTCGACCAATGATTTGCCGAGAAAAGATTTTTCACTAGTAAGGAGAAATAGGTCCTCAGCTGGCCCCTAAATAAAAGTGTGTACTAGTTCAGTGAACATGGACATCATTAGGTTAGGGGGAGGGTTGGGATCCCACTAACATGTTTAACCCTGCCACATTATTTATGTATGTGCCTGTTCCAAGTCATGATCAGGAGCCTGTAATTCAGTGGTTGTCGTTTGTTTATGTGTTGCATATTTGTTTTTCATTCATTTTTTTACATAGATAAGGCTGTTAGTTTTCTCGTTTGAATTGTTTTACATTGTCTTATCGGGGCCTTTTATAACTGACTATGCGGTATGGGCTTTGCTCATTGTTGAAGGCCGTATGGTGACCTATACTAGTTGTTAATGTCTGTGTCATTTTGGTCTTTTGTGGATAGTTGTTTCATTGGTAATCATACCACATCTTCTTTTTTATATATTTTTAGACATCTGCAAAGGACAGAAAATTAAAAAAGTCTATAAAGGCACAAAAAAGTCCTCAGAGTTCAAGAAAAGATAGGATGACATTTTTACTTGTATACATTTGTAAGTTAAAAAACATTGAAATCTAAGGAACATAACTAAGCCTATTTTTGTTTACCTATACAAGTCAATAGAATACACTTGTTTATGTAACTTATATAAGTATATAATTTACTTCTTCAAGTAAATAAAAAATACTTGTACAAGAAGGTACCCTGACTGATATACATGCCATTAAGCTTAAAACATAAATTTTATGTTTTAAAAAAAATATTTGTTGGTTTATTGTTTTGCTCTTGAAGCCATTTTGTGGTCATGTAAATGTATAGGACAACAGAGTTGGTGTACGTGGGTTCGATTCCCACCCTAGGCATTCATTTATATTGGCTGGTGCAAAGTGGGCAGTTGAGCTTAGTGGCCCTGCGCTGACTCTGTTGTTCCTATATCAAAATGTCAACTTGTCATGGGGAGGGCTTGCTTGCTTTCTTTATCCTTTATTTCAAAGTCTTAAACAACCAAACCCTGGTACATTGTATATTAATTTTGAAATTTTTTACATTCGTGACATTGTATATTGTGAAATTTGTGTTTTGGTTATTTAGATTTATACTCTGGTTGCATTACCATAAGGGTCCATTGAACAGCAAAAGGTTAATGATTAGTAACAGACCGATTTTACTTTTTGCTTTGCTCTGCTCTGCTCTGCTAATTATGATGAAATTATATTGGCTTTGGAATTTGAAAATTTCCTGAAATTAACAGTTATACGGACTTCTTTTAAAATGCCTTCAGATATTCAGCTGATATTTGTTATACAGTACGCCCAAGGAGTTTGTAATCCCAAACTCCATACTCCGATATTTTTCCTGGTGTAACACCAGGAAACTCCGACATCCCTCCCAAAATTCTCGGAGAAATTTGGGAGTATTCCCTCCGACTTCCGCGTAAATCCGCTACCTTTTGTTTATTGTATTAGCGACATCACTCCCAGTCTGGTGTGACGCGGTGTGACACCAGGTAATTAATTGCCCTAATCCGTCTGATCTATGCCGGCACGCGACAGTCAAGGTATGAGAGATTTCTAATGTAATTAAACAATTGTATTTCCTGTCTATTGATTATCTGGTTATATCTGATTGCTTGAAACAAATGAAAGATTAAAATAAAAAGCAAAACGTTGTTGTTAATTCTTTCAATTACTCTGTACATTTTAATCAAGTTTTTAAACAACTATATTTGATTTTGACTTCCGTTTTTTTATCAGTAAATAAATATTTAATTTACTAAAAGAGATATAATTGTGCAACAATAAACGGAGACTAACGCTGAATAAATGAGGGCAGTTTAAAGAAAAATTACACGTCTCAAAGTTTTTTATACTACAAGTAAAAAAGAAAATATTATTCCTTATCTGTTATGCTAATAATTCTACGCCATTTCCATTTTACGATTACAAAATAAAAGTTTTAAAATCCAAAACGTTGTTGTTAATGCTTTCAATTGCATTAAAGTTTTATAAAAAAAAATTATACTTGATTATGACCTCGTTTTTTATTTATCGGTAATTGATATAACTTACGAAAAGAGACATACTTGCGTGAAAATAAACGGAAACTAACGCTGAAGGTATAAAATGTGAGCAGTGAGTTTAAAGAAAATTACGTGTCTTAAAACTTGTATATGCAAGTAAAAAAAAAATACTATTCACCATTCGTTATGCTTAATAAATCTACGGCATTTTCTCTTCACGATTAGCATTACTTTAGGATATAATACATTTCGGCTACAACAGGAATACTTCTATAGCTGCATCAACTCGTCGTTGCATAATATTCATTTACGCACAATGAATGTAAACCTTTGTGTTGTATTTAGAACAGTTATCTTTAAATATTTTTAAAACAATTAATTGCCGTGGGAAGACGACACGCATCTCAGTGACCAACAGTGCGTGGTTGAACTTGAACTTGACTTCGCTCACAATATTGAATGCTAAAAATAGTGACATCAATTTTGTCCACGAGATTTTTATTTGGCGGGAAATAGTATCATGTAACAGTAAACTCAGGTGACCTTTCTGGATAACCGTGGGAAAATTCATGTAATGATTGACATTTGTATGCGTTAAGATTGAGGCTCTAGAAGGTCCTTTTACAATTGATTAACCGGATTCTAAATTTTATTCCTTTTCTGAATAAACGAACATCAGCCTTTTATTTATACGTTTCTCAGTCAACAGAGGACATAAACCTGGACATTATTTATACTTCCATAGTCAACACTATACATTAATGGTAGATGAAAACAGGATGCATGTCGTTCAGTTCCTGATGGGCGTTGGTAGAGATCCTCTGTGAAAATGTGTCGATCGTAAAAATCCGATCCACATTTTTTTTTACATATTTCTTTCTAGTACGATATAATTTCATTTTAATATTCTATAGTATAAATTGTTGAAATACTTCTTTTTATATTTCGCCGAGGACTTTTAACAGCAGTAAAATACGGATTGCGCCAATCCAATTTTATTTTAAATAATAAAAGATCAATAACAGATCATAACAGATAAAAAACACATGATTTTATTTCTTCATATAATTAAATAAGGTTGTGATTATTGTGTTGTGTCTGGGCGGGGAATTATCTCAGTATTTATGAATATAGGGCTGCCACATTGCATACAAAACTATTTGTCATTTATGAATATAGAGCTGCCACATTGCATACAAAACTATTTGTCACTTTACAGTTTCTTTTTTAAATTCAAATATTTTAAGTCGGTAATCTACCGAGGTAGTGAAACATAATATTTTACATTTCAAAATAAATTGAAAGTAACAGAGTTCACTTGTCGGTCCGATAAATTAACTCTAGGGTTTGATTTAGATTGGACAAATTACCGTAAAAACAACATTTTGTTTTAAGCCAGTTGATATTAATTATATAATATTGAACTATTAATGAACCGGATATTCACTGAGTAGGTCATAAAAGGTTCTAATTGTGGTAAAATCATCTTTGTCGAAACTTTGTTGAAAAAACAAAAATTATGACCTGATCGGACTATAATGAAAATACTAAATAAGTGTTTTATTCGTATTTTTATACGTTTTTACGTTTTATTTAATATGACAATGACATGGGCATATACATACAAGAATAATTATCTTATTTTAAATAAAAATGTCACACTTTTATCTGACAATGAATGGACATTTAAATAACGTATTTTAAAGCACACAGGTGCAATCAAGATCGATTAAATGTACAAAGGTAATAAATCTGGCTAATCCGATTATGTTGTCACGCGTCATTAATTTTCAGTTCATCCGATGGGCAATAAACCAATTAACAGCCACGCGGTGTTGGGAGAGAATCTTTGGAGGAAATTGGGAGTAGAATCCGTGATTCGCGGTGTCACACCGCTACACTCGGAAATCGGTGATAAAAGTTCGCGATTACAAACTCTCTGGGCGTACTGTATATCAGTCTACTATGAGATGTTTAACAGATCAAGTAATTATGTTTCATTCTATTCTGCTGTTTTTGTTAAAACTATGGATTTTTAACCTAATGTTATGAAAATAAGACATTTCCAGAATTTCTTTCTATATATACATGATATATATTCAAATAATGGGCTGGTTTAGGTATGAGAGATAGCTATAATCATGATAATGAGTTACATATGTAGTATTGTTCAGTTCCACTCTGGTGATTTTTCTCAGATACATGTTCATGTATAGAGTTATTTTTTTTCCTTAAATTGAAATGCCTTTTCATCATGTTTATGAAGTTGCCAGGTAAGAATTCTAGACAACTGGGAGTTCTTCATTGATAAAAATATCTGATGTTCAACATTAATTTCATGATCCCAACTTTTAGGATAAGGGGCTTCAAGTTTTATTAATCATTTTGCTAATAATGTCTGTACATCTGTACTTTACAATATTTTTACAATATATTTTCAATATAACTTTATGACATCAATCACAATTTCTGTTGGTAATTAATGGTAAACTGATGATTGATAAAGGTCTCAAATTCTCCAGTCATGGGTGACAAAGATTTCATCATCATACCATGCACATGAGCATGCCATTACTTCTCTTATTCAGAATTTCCAAAAAATAATATCAACAAATATAGACAATTTCTCCACATTCCCACTAAAAATGTTCTCATTTAGTAGGACTCTATCATGTGTGTCCCCACTTGATGGTACTTGGTCAATCATATGTGTGCACGTGTCCCTTATTGATTTTGTTACAAAATGTTAAGTTATCACTTTTACAGCTCACCTGGCATAACAGGTCAAATGAGCTTGTGCTGATGTTCAACATTTAAATAATTTCATTTCAGGGGCTTTAAAGATTTATTGGTATGTCCCAATACATTTTCAATGTATCACTTTATGCTGTCAATCACAGATCTTGTTGGTAGTGATGGTCTGATGATTCACAAAACTCAAATTCTCCAGTCATTGGAGAAAAAGATATCAGCATTATACCTTAACTTTTCTTGTCAAATAACCAGGAAAAAAACCCATATTGGCAACAAATATAAATGAAGAATTATGATTTCTGAAAACTTCCCCTAAACAGATCACCTGGCATTAAAGGTCATGTAAGCTTGTGACTCAACTTGGTGTCTGTGGTAATCCATTACTTCTCCGATCAGAAATACCAAAAAACTATTATAAGAAAATAAAAATAAAGATTCAAGATTTCTCCCAATTTCCACTAAACATGTCATCATTTAGTATGACTCTATCATATGTGTGTCCCCACTTGATAGTACTTGGACAATCATATGTGTGTCACATATTGAATTTGTTAGATAATGTTGTGTTATCACCTTT